>JAFIDM010000179.1:39591098-39679396 GCA_023159025.1 Thereuonema tuberculata | reverse complement strand
TAGCGACCCATTTGAGAGCTATTGCGTTTGTCCTGTCCATCCGTCCGTATCTGTCCTCCCCTAACAACTCCCGAATGGAAGATCGGATCGGCAAACGGACTTCACCCGTCGTAATCACAGGCCCAAAAACCATAAGAATGGATATTTATTTTTGCCTTACGGAAAATGAGGACAGAGTCGACTGTTTCCACAAGTTTTTTTGCTCGACAACTACTGGCCCGATCGACTTGAAATTTGGATATGCTTTAGTTTAGATTGTCTACCATACAATTTACAGTTTTATTCGACCATATCTTTTAACAGTTTGCAGACACAGCCGACTATCCGCATTTTTCCGGATAGGCAGAAACCAAAAAAATATTCATTGTATAGTAGACACTAAACTAAAGCATATCCAATTTTTTTTCTTTTGTTTTTTTGTTTTTTTTGATGAAAAAATAAATACAACTAAGCGAATTAATTATTAATGAAATTATTAGATTATGTAATAAAATAAGCAAGTTAGGTGACTTTGGTCTATTGTTTATATAATGTTTTTAACATACATATTCTATTTATCCGCCTATTTGATTATCCTCCACGGTTCGGTATCGTGGCGGTTAATTGAAATTCTGATACATTGTGTTCATCTATAAATAAAACCATATCTCGCTCAAAAACAGCCTTTGTTATCTGAAAATTAGCTAAGCGTAAGTTCATATTTCTATAATAATAACAATAAAAGAATAATTTAAGCCTTCATCATTATCTACTGATGATTATCTACTGTGTTTTTTATGTAGTATAGTTGGTAGCAATAGTTGAAAAATAACGATAAAAATAACAATAAAACTCCTACGGATTCAAACGAGAGCAGTGGTTAACGAAAACGAGACTTGAAATTCTGTTCAGACGACTGCCATTACAAGGACTTTGTCCTTCGTGCAAATTGAAGCATTTTTTGCCTTTCTTCTAATTTTTAGGCGAAGTATTATAAAATAAATACGTTCGCTCATTAACCAAACATTATTTAAGTGAGGGATGGCTGATGTAATTGTGTGTGAAAGCAACGTCCAGTTGTGATTGAATTTTGAAAATTGTAAACACTCTTGTTTTGTATCCGCTAAATTTTATAAGGAAAAGAAACGTGAAATCACCAATACTTTACGTTTCGATTCTTGACTGAGCTGACGACCTACGTCTTCACATTGGGATTCATATTTTTAAAACGTCTTTCAAACATTAAATGATTTTAGATATTCAGAGAAGTCCATTTTTTTTTCTTCATTTATTGTCAAAAATGGGTTGTCCTGTGTCCGTTCAATGTTGAGCAAATCTTTGTTCTAGAATAATTTTCAGCTTTTTTACTTTTATGTAAGTTAGTTTTTTTTTTTTTTAATTGTCATTCCTTTATAACTGAATTTACGTTTGAGGAGAGGACAAAGTCTATGACTTGTTTCTTTTATATTCTTAATATAACAGTACTTTGTTGTGCTTTGGTCTAATTTTATAAAAATTTTATAAAAAAAGTTCATTGTATTCAGTGACATTTTCTATTGGCGTTGACACTATTTCTTTGAAAAAGCTATATTATTATTTACTCAAATGTAAATGATCTTGTTGACGGGCTGGAGTAACCGCTTTCAAACCTCGGCGAAGATCTGCCGTGTTTTTCCTTTGTTTTATTTCGCCTCCTGACGGGTTCAAATAGTTATTTCCCAGGGTTGAGGTGGGCGAGCTTCGGATCGGTCCTCGGACTTCAACTTGGCTGGTCGTCATGGAGTCTTACGTCCGACCCCTAACTCAAAAGAAGGTACAGGGATGATCTCTTTAATATTGTAATTAAGAAGAAATGCAATTTTCTTCGAATATTGAAATTGCTTGTTTTACAATTGAAAAGTAGACAACTAGGACTCGATAAAAATTATACTTATTTTTAATAGTTTTTCAAAGAAATTGTGAACGTCTTACGATTTCAAAAGAAAGCTAACAAAGAACCTTTACATGTGTTTGGTTTTTTTTATTTAATAACATTGGTTTTCATAGTCATATAAAGATACTTGAATTTCGGCGCCAGTGCATACGTGGGCGAAGTCACTTTTGATGTGAGATTTTTTCCATAGTGAGCATCTGGCAGAATAGTTTGATTGAGCCGAAAAATTACATCCAGGGACAGAGATTTTTACAGAAAGAAAAAAAAAGAGAGACTGTTTTAAGTGGAGGAGACGAACGAACAGTGTTCTGACATAAAACAGAAAGACCAGATGGCGGTTTCATTTTGGCACTTTTAAAGATTTTTAATACAAGGATAGTCCCATGTACAAAATTTATATTAAAAAGAAAAGCCTAACAGCACAGTATTTACAATATTATAAAATGTAGAGCATAAGTATACATGTATGTGAGACAAAAAAAAAAAAAGAGTTCTGTATATTATTTACAAGTGTTGTGCTTTGGCACAACTGTGACCATACACACGTTGTACTCAGATGAAATGTGAAATGTGTCACTCAGCGGATTGTGGTTCCAGGTTGTGTGATCGTCTCCAAGAATTTATACATCTAAAAATATAAAAAAAAAGACGAATTAATAAAACTAAGAATTGAAATGTTGTTTTTTAAAGCAATTTACATTATCTGAAGTGAAATTACAAGCTAAAGGAAATTTTATTTTCTTTATTTATTTTTTTCTAATCTGCCATAGGAAATTCAGGAAAATCTAATAAAAAAAATTTTAAAAATGTGATATGGGAGTCTTTTTGAGAATTTGTGCTCAACATAAATTGCATTTAGCTTGGGAATTAAAATACTTTGGGTTAATTTACACTGATAAATTAAATAACAGTAACAAGATCTAGATTGTGAATAATTTTAGAATAAATAAATAAAAAAAAAAATAGCTCTCAAATATAATGTTAACAGTATACATTTTAATAAAGAGTGAGACCAAAGTCTATACTAAATGACATTCTAGTACAGCTGTTTCACGCTAATATGGCGATCATCAGCTAGGAGCAGTCATCTGTACACAACCAGGTCTCGGTACACGGGCTATATGAGAAAACATCAGAACCAATGTGGAGCCCTAATATGAAGCTGAGATGCGACCGATATTGTACAGACAGTTAAAAGAAGTATCATGAGTATCACGGGTAGGTACGATATAGTAAGGATCAAAATTTTAAGAAAAAGAAAAAAAGTAGAGAAAAAATTTGCCGTTTCTTTTATTCGCTTTTGCAGCGCTCCTGATGAATAACCGCAAACAACAAATTTTAGGGCCGTATGCTCTTTTGTTTTTACTTCGATTTTTGAAAAACTTGCCTGTGGTTTTCAAGAATTATAAAATTCAATTAATGTAATGTTAACTACATAGTTTATTTTAGCTTATATACATGTTTACGCTTCCTATATTTGGTAGTTGCGTATTGTTGGAAAATTTCAGGAAGTTAGGATATTGGAGATGGTCGGGGAAAAGAGCGGGGAATGAATTAGGGATCCTATCATCAATTCATTTGATCTTCGGTTTTTATAGATCAAAATGTACTATAAGCAATTAATGTACGAAGTTACCTATACTATAGTAGTTTTCAAAAAAAAAAGAAGAGTTTGCCGTATATGTCATTACGTAGCGATCGATTTTGTCTGGAACAAACGTCACCAGTCATGACGTCATCAACTTGACCTCCGAGCAGTCAGTCCAAGATGGCGTCGTTTTGTGATCGCGTAAGCGTGACCAAGAAAGGACAAACTTTGCATAGCCAAGCATCGGGAACAGTGTGGAACGTTTGTAATTATTTCAATTTTGATTATTATTACACATTCGTAACTGTAGAAAATACAAAAAACCAGAATGTTTTCGTAATGTTCATAAGATTCAGTTACGGATTTTAGCAATAGATAGCGCTGTTACGTCCTGGAAACTTCAATCTATAAGGAAATTACATCATCAAAAGCTCTTCTTTCATGAACTGAACTGTAGGATGTACCGTAAGTACGTGGCCACTGATATTTGAAACTCGACGTGGTGCAATTCAGGAATATCTGACGTGAATTTAGAACTTCAATTAGCCCCTGGTTTCCTTTTGGCGGGGGTGGGGAAGGGGGTGTGATGCGATTTGAATTTGTTTGACTCACCTTTGCCCGGTTGTCTTCTCTTTTGTAACCTGAGTGCCCTTTGAAGGTACGATGCTGTCGGTCGGGTCCTCTCACAAGCGGGGGTGGGAAGACTCATGGATGACAGAGATTGGAGAATGTTCTGGTGTGATTGGGGCATCATCCGGTGGACGAGGTCCTTCAGTTGATCCTTACTGATGTGATGAATGTCTTGAGGAAGAAACAGACCTTAAAAAAAAATACAAAGACGGGTTCATTATAATAGGAAACCAATACATTACTATATCATTCGCGAACAGCATTAATATTGCATTACATTCTTGTATAGTCAAGACTTTTATGTTAAAGGCCACATTTCATTACATTGAACCACAAGTTCTCGTCATATCTCGTTACAAAATAAATTAAGGAATAAATGCTCAGTATTTGGCTAAGAATTGTACGATTGATGCTATGGATCTCTACAGCTTCTCAAGATGTCTGAGATCAAGCAGTACATTTATGTAGGTATTTTTTATTGCTAAATATTATAAAATTGTAAAGTTAAAAATAATTTTTATTATTTTTTTATTTATTTTTGAAATTTAAATCCTGGAATTAGTTTAGGAATCCATGGCATCCAATATTAATGAAATCTAAATAAATATATATATATTTTCCTCAAATGTTAAAATTTTATATATTTCTATATTTTTTTTTCCCTTTCTTTTAAATTGAATAATGAGTAGTCGTGACTTGATTCACTATTTAAAAAAATGATCTTCAACTCAATTAATTCAACAACTTTGAATTAATAACGAGCATTCTACATGCTGGGTTATATATTAAACTTTTTTTAAATCTTTTAGGTTTTGTTTTGTTTTTTGTCTTGAAAAAGATGAGAAGTCGTTGGAAAGAGATTAGCTGTTTTGGATTTTAATAAAATACATTACCTAATTTACGCTGTATATTAAGAAATGAAACTCTCCCACACACTTGATCTTTAACGTAGGCGCTTAATTCGTTTTTAGACGCATTAGAAAAATTCAAAATGCTTGAATCTTTATAATGAATAATCTTAATTAGTTTAAGTTTTTAAAATAAATCGTCAAATAGAAACCGTCTGCAGAGGGAGAGGGGATAAAAAAAGCAAGCGAGCAGAGACATAGCCCTCTAGCTAGTTAAAAATAGATCTTTTTCAATTCAGTGAATGTGATTAATATGAACTAAATTTCTAAATTTCTCTCCGCGTTACTACTAAAAACAAATACAGTTGGTACTAAGTGACTTTTATTGGCCTACAATCGTTTTTAGTGTTTATTATTAATACAGGAATCTGAAATAAATGTCCACTGCCTCGGAACGGAGAAATCGAATTATGCAATTATTCTCTTAAAGTATTTACGTGCAGTGAGTCACCATCGTTCATCTCAGGTAGATCTATTATTCAGGTAACATCTGCGAAACATGAGAACCAATTTTTTTTCTTCTCTCTCTCTTTCTCCTTCTTTTTTTTTTTTTCATCCTTGTCTGTAATCCGTTTTCTCCTTTGGATGAGACGCACATTCCACGAGCAGCGAACCCGTCACGCAGCAGAAAAGAAGGCCATCTGGGGGTAAAGAGGGAATGCGAAGGTGTAGAAGGGATCCATTGTGCACCACACCTGGATACACCAACGGAAATCCACTTATTCTAATGTCCTTTTCCTTTGTGATTCATCTCCTTTGCGGTTCTATTTATTCTTGTTGATTGCATAAGAGTATCGCGTTTCCATTATTGTATACTGTACTAAAGGCAAATAGTTGAAAAAGAAAACAGAGGGAAGGACAGGAAAGAACAGTGGATGGGTATTCTGTTGTCCAACTGTACGAAACTTTCTTATATACAAATACAGTCTCAGTAAATGAGATTGTTTAGTATGTTTTTGTAAATTTCTTTTCGATTTAATGTCAGATTCCCTTCTTAAGCAGAGAATTCTTTTATAATTGTTTTGACCAACTGATTTTTTTTTTCTTTGCTTTCTTCGGACCACTGAAATAACTTAGCGAAAATCTGTAGGTAATTCATACCGATATTTCTTTTTATCATCTTATAGATGCTTTCGTTTATTTGTTTATCTGGTTCGACAGTTACGAAACGGTAAGAAGTAGAAGCACAAAAATTTTCCTTTCTTTTTTTCCTTCGTTACCTGGCTGAAGATTAGAGATTAAAGGAGCTTAGCGTTACAGTAGTGAAAAATAAATAAGATGGAATATGTACATTTTCCATATCATATCTTAAATTGTCATCAGTTTGAAGTCTGGGACAGCAGTTTCGTTCTGATAAAGATTCATCGGTACTTGGATAAAGCAGGCTGATGATTCCTAATAAGGACGAAACAGCTGACTCATTGATCACAATTCCAAGAAGATTGCAGAAAAATTATGAGAACCTGCTAAGAAAAGTGATGCTTCGCTGAGCGATACTTCAGTTACAAAAACTTTCAATTCCGGGCCGCAGGATTATCAACAAAATTCAGCGAAAGAGGGAATAAAGAGGGAGTTAAAACTTAGATCATCCTCTGATAATGCTTAAAGGTTTGCTTCTTAAAGAAGTACTGAATGAGTTCTGACAAACGACAAGATTTCTTGTCACATCAAATGAATCCAGGAGGAATTTTCCAAACTTCGAAATACTGAAAGTGTCATTATACAGCAACGAACATATGTTATTCGGAAATATTAAGAAAATCCAATTGCCTGAATTAAAATCTTCAGGAACTGAAAAAAGAATCCAATAACATTCCTCCAGAAGGTTTTAAGAGGATGGGATGTAGTAAGTGATTGACAGATATTCCAATTGAAATACAGTGTGATCATTTCAGTGTTTCACTCTGCATATTTGCTCTCTGCTTTCGGCGATGTAAAGTTATGAAAAATCTTGATTTATCCAAGATTTAGTTAGTAGTAGATTCGCATCGCCACGATGATACATGTAATACGAAAAACATAGATTTAGAATACGATACAGCTACAACTATGAATATCTCGGCAGTGTTACGGAAAAGATCTTCATCGATGCTCTAATAGTTTGGTTATTTGCGTGGATCTTTTAGAGTCCATATCTCTAGATTCATGGCAATGCATCTGCCGTAAAAACCAGGCACGTGAAATCCTTTTTTTTTTTTTTTGGCGGAACTGCCTCGCCCTCTAGAATCCCTTAGAATCGTCGGAATGTTCGGTAAAACGCCGGATCTGGGAACGGCTTTGCGAGATAAAGAACTGATCCCTGCTGACAAATACCGGAATTGATGGAATTTTCGTCAATGTGGTTGGTTAGCACGGACTAAAAAAAAATCCGTGTATGAAGATATTTATTGGCAAAAAGATTGTTCCATTACTCGGAAGAACTTCATAGGTTTTCGATTTTTTTTTTTTTGTAACTGTACAATAGGGGCAAATCTGTGCAAAATAGTTTCATATCACGCGAAAATTAGTATTGTTAGCTTTTTTGATCTTGTAATAGTATTAAAATTAAGTAAAATAAACTTTACTTTTTCACAAAACACAAATGCATGGAGTCTGATATTGCTTTTAACTAGCGTTACGTAAGAATATTTTTGACTTACATAATGAATTAGCTGAAAATAACATTTAAAAATTGAAATTATAATAATAATAATAAATCCATCTGTCATTAATAGCAAACACTTTTAACCTCTTTCGATAACAGAGAGATCTCTGCACATGACTAAGCCTACGACAATACATTGTCTGTACTTGTACCCCCTTATATGGCGCTCTAATGGAGTCCTTCCCCAACATATCGTGGGCCTTAAAATTAACCGCAATATTGTCTAAATGATTGCAATCAGCCAGGGCACCATCTAGCAGAGATCTGATCTCTGCTAACGATGTATTCATCTGACTCTTTTTTTCGAGTATTGTTCTTGGGTTTCCACGCTAAGAACTCTTAGTCGGTGGAGGCAGGGGGCAGCTCGTGGCATCAAATCTCCAATCTCCGACGTCAAAAGAAAGAATGGATCGGCGGAAGGGGGTTGAAGGGTAGCAGACGACGGGGTCAGGTCAGTAAGTTATCAGCCATTCGAATGCATATTGCACGACAACAGTGATACGGTTTTGGTTTTTTTTTTTTTCCATTAAGTCACCTACAAATGTAGATGTAGCTTTCCTTGACACTCTATGAAACTAATAAAATGAAAATAAAAAACCCGCTACTAATTTAAAAAAATCTAATCGATTTATTTCATTATACATTATTATTAAGACTGCCTTTGCAGTCGGATGATAAGAACTTTACATTTTATATACACAATTATCCTCTACTCCTCCTTAACATGGCTAACACTTGCTTTTCATTTCAACTCAAAGTCTTTCAGCTAACTTCTTCAGTTAAGATTTGTAGTGAACTAATACCATAGTGCAATGTTTCATACAAACGTTTCAAATTGATACTTGCTTTTGACAATATAATAACAGTAATAATAATAATTTCACAGAGTTATTAGCAGGGTCGCGCAAATTTTAATTTTAATAAAATTATTCTATTTTTAATGGTAGAATATTGATACTCAAAGAACACAAATAATTTTCTCTTGGACAATGTTAAGATATTGTATCTTAAAAAAAAAAAGTAATAATATTAAGTGTCACTAATGAACTGCCTACGTTGACGCATATCACGTGCGTTACATTACAAATATGGGATGGACAAGTAATGGAGTCAAAGAGATGTAGGCTACTATTTTTATTTCTTCAAAGATTCCAAATGAATCTTCTTCAAGCATTTCTTTTTTTTTTTACATCTCATTGCTGTAATTTGTTATTTTCATTTTCTTTCTCTATTGACCATCGTTAGATGGTTAGCGATGATATCGATAAACATCTTATGTGGAGATAAAGTATTCTGGGAACTAGTGTTTATTGTACTGTTATGTTTTCTGTTCGTTGCTGAAATACAAGCTTTGTTGTTTTGATTTTGACAAAAGAAGATGCATTTTTTTTTTTTTTGGCTTGGGATGCGTGGGTGGATGTTTGCCTGCTGAAATCAACGAGTGAGACGATCAGATGTTTGAACGGAAGCAGATTGCATTACGTTCCCATATAGTCCCATCGTTGGAACCCCTACCGGAAGAGGTATCCATTGTTCCACGGGTGGGTGGACTGCACACTCATCCCCCAGGAAGCCTTTTGTTCACGGAACCACCGTTACGCACGTTTTGCTTTCAATCTGTGTGATTCAGTTCTCGTATCGCCTCCATGACTTCATCGGTCCACCTTTCCTTGCTTTACCCACTCAGGGATGACACCATTAATATTCATTTGACGAAAAACCATAAGGATGTCCTCTGTATTCAGACACATTGGAAGCTATGTTTCATTATATGGTGCACAGCGATAAAAAAATCAAAGAGAATTCTAGAATGTAATTTATCTATTGACCCAGCCAGGACAGAAGTGTTATTTTAAGTAAATCTGAAATGCTTAGTAGGTTTTCTTCCTTGTATTACAGTATTCTAAATCTACATTGTAATCTTAATCATATTCTAAAATAACATAGATTTTTCACATAATATCCTTAATTTGCTTGTTTTTTTAAGAAATTGCGAAAATCGTTTTCTTATTGTATTATAAGAAAACTAAAAGAAAATAATATTCGTCATTTGTTTGGAAACATTTTCATAAACAGTAAATTTCAAAAGGGACTTAAAATACGTTTCGAATGAATTATATCTTTAATTTAATGGAATATTTATAATTCAAAATAACTCTTTCGAAGTATTGGTTTAGCGAATTCGAAATTTTCGGAGTAATATTTTGGCGTGTTTTAACACTGTTATATTCAAACGCGATTTTAAGTTATTATGAATCAATTTAGATATAAATCTTTAAAAAAATAAATTAAAAATAAGACGTGACTCACAAAAGCTTCATTTAATTTTTGACTTTGTTTTTCACTACAAACGAAAGAGTCAAACAAACAAACTCTTTACTCATAATATTGCATTTATCCTAATCGGATAAACTTCATCAGATGAATAATTCCAAGAGATATTTTAACTCCTGTTTACCAGAATTCACATTCAATATGAACTTATTACGTAAATAAAGAATTGATAACATAATATAACAATTTATCAGTACGTCAAAACAATATAATAATTTCTTAGTACCTACAAACAATACTATCATCATCTTAGTTATCTAAGAGATTGTTAAGAATTACGATGATGATAGTATTGTTTGTACATACTAAGAAATTATTATAATATTGTTTAGACGTACTGATAAATTGTTATGTTATTAATTCTTTATTTACGTAATAAGTTCATACTGAATGTGAATTCTGCAAACAGGAGTTAAAATATCTCGTGGAATTATTCATCTGATGAAGTTTATCCGATTAGGATAAATGAAATATTATGCGTTAAGAATTTGTTTTTATAATGATCTAGTTGAACATTGTTTATTTAATAAATAAAGATGAAGTTTGCCTATACTAAGATTGGAGTTTTCCTCTACTTATTATAAACAAAAATTTATTTCTTTTCATTTGCATATAAGAAAAAAAAAAAAAAACAAACCTAAAAGTCTGGTCGTTTCTGTTTTCGGAATTGTTAAAATAAAATTTACCAAAAACGGGCTTGACCTGACGCAAGGAAACATAAATAATTTTCACTTTCTTCAAGAAAGCTGCAGGTTATGTTAGAATATTTATATTACAACAGAATTTAATTTCATCCTTTCATAAAAAAGATTTAAAAACTATCAAGTCCTGAAAAACGGACTTGAAGCGACAAAATGTTATAAAAAAATTGAGACCTGGACGAGGGTCGATTAGCAGCTGAATCTGTTTGAAGGCGACCGCTCTTCTACCACCCTTTATTAAATAATAATAATCGCCAAGTTTATACTTGTAAATTTAATCATTTTATTGAACCCTGCCAAGGAGAATGACATGATAATATCACCATTTAATGTATAGACGTGTATGTTTTAATATCAAAATTGTACCAGTTGTTGAAGAGCCGATTAATTTCTGTCTCCATAAAAAATAATCTGAAATTTAAATGTGTTTCCTGTTATTTACGACTTCCAGAAAAATCCTTAATTAATAATTCATCAGAAACAAGGGTAGATGCAAAACAAGCCATGAACGGAATACGCAATCTCCAACATAAACTTTCAGTGAATTCACCTTCTTTTTTTTTTCTTACACATTTCTAAGAAAGAACGTAGAAGTTGAGAGACTGACATTGCACCTTTTTTCTTTTTGTTTTTTTTTGTTAGGCTTATTAAGAGATGAAATTTTTTTGACGAGACTCTAATCACTGTTAAACGCGCTAATAGTGACATTTTTCTTTTCATTTTTTGTTGCTCCATTCCTTGTTAAGTGTCATTTGTATGTGCATATTCAGTTGCGTCGTAACTCACTCCGGTGGCAATCCCTTTCGATAAGCTACTTCCGCAACGATAAAAAAGGTCCCACGAGGTTTATCAATGAGTTCCTCTGTTGGCCTCTCCTTATACAGCATCGTCAAACATTCAGTTGCCAACTGCTTAAGCTCACATCAGTTGCAGCGTCCTGTAACGTTGCATTTCATAGATATAAAAGTTCCAAGCAGACCCACGAAAAGCAAGAAGTGCTTTCCACTGACCAGGGACAAGATTTATGTTTGAGATTTATGTCGCTACAAGACCACTGCTACTTGTTTGTCAGTAGCTACAAAATAACTATAAGGAAGCTCCTAGAAGGACTACCTTTCCTGAGACGAAAGGAGACAGACCACTCGGCCTGCAAATGATCACATTTTACAAAAATGATAAAAAATTCACCAAAGAATCAAAGATTTTATTATTATTATTAATACCATTGCTATGCTGAATGTACAGAAGATGGCTTATTTCTAGCCATACCATATAATGAAGATGTTAATAAAAAAAGCAAGGTATCTGTGTAATTCATTTTTGATTCCTTGCGACTACTACTAGATGACCAGCTTACTGACATTGACGTGTGTTTTTTTAGGTCAGCGTAGAAATGAATATAAGTAATAAGAAATTATTATTATTATTACGACTATCTAAGTAAGAGGAAAACACTGTAGTTTTATTAGCCGTAAAGGTCTCTTTTAAGAAATTTAGAACCAGATTGTACCAATGTAAGTTAAAAGTAAGTCTAAACACTTCATTTTATCATTGAAATACGAATAAATATTTATAAATACTGTTTATTGATGTTGATTTTTGTTTTTAACTGTAATTTCAATATTCTGAAAATTGTTGTTATGTCGATGACGTACATCAAAAGGTGGGGAAATTGTTTAAATGTAGACTAACCTACAAACTCTTCAGATTTCTATTTATGTGTCATCTCTGAATAATCTGTAGCTTTGAGAAGGTGATGAAGTGTTTAATTTTTATTATCTGCGTATCTATATAGGGAGGAATTTTTCAATTACCGGTACCTCTTAGGTTTTTTTTTTCCGAATTCAGTTTATGACGATGACAAGATTATCCAAACCGATAATCAGCAGATATCGAAACAGACACTGCCAATCGCAAAGATAATTTAAAAGAAACAGCAATAATAATTAAAGACAGGGAGTGATCAGTTGTTTTGCCAGATGTGCTGGCTTTAGAGCGAAGCTATTCTCTTGAGCTTTCCGATGTTTCCGAGAGATGGCGCAACCGAAACGTAAAAGTGTAATTACACTCAATTTGTCCGCGGAATGACGAATTTACGAGTGGCCCTGAATTATTGAAACTGATTTTTATGGCTTCGAACGCTCCATTTACCCGGGGCATTTGTGTTCCCTTGTGTCTTAGGGGAGGGGATTTCGCTATTGGAAAGGAGGTGTGGACAAGGAGTGAATCCAGAGCTGTGCTCTAATTATTTCACTGTTTCTATTTTCACAAATATTTACTAGAAGCAGTCTTTTTCTTTTTGCACTTCGCTTTTTCTACAATTTGGCCTCAAATTGAGATAAATTCAGCTTTGATCCTAAATGTTGAAAGAAATACAATACAAAAATACTGTATATTTGCAGTGTTATGTAAACGTCATTGATCAAAAATATTAGAAAGCATTTCAGAAATTCATATAAAATGAATTTTTACTTGAATGATATGGATACATTTTTTTTTCCCGTTCAAGAGATGTTTTTTTGTAATTTTTAGCTTTTATAAACTTTTCAAATATAAAAATATTTATATAAGTTTATAAAAGCTAATTATTTTTTAGTGAAGCAGTAAAAGGCACCGAAAGGTGAAGATACCTGATTTTGCGAACCATTCTTAGATAGCTACAATGATATTGATGTATGCTTTCTTTTTATTAAGTCACGGCAATATTTTTAATTGATAGTTAATATTCTTACGGCCAGTTTCTCCAAATAGTATTAGCTCATGTCACAACTCTGTTGATTTCAATTGGACTTAATCCAGGATTAGCTTAAGACTACTTGGAGAAACCGGCAGTTAATAAATAGTTAATATTCTTAATTGATAGATAAAACTCTTACAGAAACAAATCATGCATTTATATCATTGTTTCGACACCTTACAGTGATCTACAAATCTTAAGACAGACTGAGGAACATAGTCGTTCGCAATAACATTTACAGTAACTTGATGCTACAGATAGGTTCAAAACAGGCATAATTCTATGAATAAAAGTTTTTCTTTAAAGTTTTGTTACGATAAGCAGTGACGCAATCTATTACAAAATTTATAGGGAGAAAGAGATTAAAGTAGGTAGATGAAGGAATATGTTTGTTATTAAAAATAAAAAAAAAAATTGCACGATTTCTGTTTATTTTTTATTGAAATGTCATTGTATAATAACAGTTTTAAAGTAGCTGATGACAACTATTATACTTTTTTTTTAAATATTAAATAAAAAGTAAAAAAAAATGAGAACCTTTATATTGAGGGAAAAAAAAAAAAGCTTTGAAAAACATGTCTGTTAAGTTTTTCAATCGACCATATGGAGGTGCATTTGCTTGACTCCCAGTAAAAGTATTCAACTTCAACATCTTTTTTTTTTTTCCTTTATGGTTTTCCCACCCTTGTCATCGTCAGTGACTGATGTCTCTCAAAAGTCAGACGAGAAAATGACAAACAAGGTTTTACAGCAGCCAGCTTGTACCTTCCACTTTTCCCGCCATTCAGGCCAATGGCTAATTTGATTGGAGGTGACTGTGAGAGCCATGCGATCGGGTGCAGTACAATGGCGTGGGACAGATTGACGGTTAGTGCAGCCTCAAACACAATTAAACAACCTTTAGGTTCAATTAGACGGCATATGCTGCGATACACAGAGTGGGAGAGGGGTCCTGGGAACGCACGAGCCGCAAGAGGGCGTCCAGCTGCTCGGCGTCCTTCCAACCGACGAATTAAAAACGACGGAGCAGGACATCGTCGTGTGCTTGTGGCAGCCGGAACAGCCATAAATCAGAAATGCTTAAATCGGAATTAGGACAGAGAATAAGAAAACCGACTATGCAGTAGAAGATAGGGAACGGACAGAGACATGATCGTAAAAACTAGTGAAATATTTAATGTTTAATAGCAATACAGAAATTAAAGGGACCTACTACGATTTGCCATTGCGCTTAAAAAAGTAGTCTTCATCTAAATACTTACTTTAAGTAAATCTTATCGTCTTAATAATAACCATAGACTTGATAATAATATACATTATCAATAATTAAAAATTAATTGATAATAAATTATACTACATTAATATATCGTTCTGGTAAATGTTACGTTAAGTAGATATGAACAGTAGTTCGATCTACCCAAACTACAACAGAAACACACTTATACAAATATAATTTGCCTTTAAGTTTAACTTTCTTTGCTTTGAAATAATTTAGATAGAGGTACTTTGATAATTAAAGAAAAAAACAAAAACAAAACAAATAGTATAGTTGTGCTGAAAGAACAATCAAAATATAATAAACATTCACTCATTTATTTATTTGCGTATTTCTTTCATTAAAGAATTTCTAAACTTCATTTCAATTTTGCTTCTTTGGAAATTATTTCAGTAAAGCCTCTAGGGAGGGGAAAAAAAAATATCCACAGCGTGTGATAGAGATGTTACACATGTTTCGTTTGCACTTTCATCAATAAAGTTAATATCAATTACTCTTCTCCTTTATTTTAACAATAAGATAAAATTGCAATGATAAGAAAAGACAGACGGTTAGACTAAGGATCCATCATCTCATAAAGCTGTGACGTAAGGCATATCTATTGTTCAAGTTTGTTGTATAAGTAGAAAAATTACTAATCCGTACTAAATCTTATAATAACTTTAATGAATATTATTGCTTATCAGTGTATATGTGAAGCAATGACGACACTTCAACGTCATTGTATTTTTTTTTTTAGTTTGCTTTTGAGCTCTCTAATCCACTTACTAATCCCCGGAAACTAATTATTACATTCCAAATGTTAAAGATCAGTTGATTGCCAAATACTCTACGAAAAAAAAAATATCCACCATAGTTTTACTCAACAGATACTTATTTTTTTTGTAAACTGATTTCATGGCTCGATGTACAGTTCTTAACAAAGCGTCGCGCATCGCGTGAGGTTTGTCTGTTATAGGGGCGTAGTTGCGCTTGCTAACGATGATTGCAAGGTTACTTATAGCCTAATTGGGGAGCTTCAGTAAGCCCGGTCGCGAAACCCTTATTATGTTGACATCGGAGTGATTGGAGCTTTTACTTCAATTAGATACAAAAATAAAACGAAATATCAATTACCAAAAATTCTGTTTGATTTTAATGAGTTCAGAGTTGGAAGATTGACCAAAAAAAACTGACCGCCAAGACTTCTGAAGACAAATTATATCTGAATTCAATGCTAATCTGCTACGCTCTTGCTTGTAACTACGATTGAAACAATAGATTCCGCAATTTACTTATTAGTTGGTTCATGTTATTGATTTGTTTACATTGTGACTGAGGGTTAGTGTAGCCAGATATGATTACAATAAAAGGGGGGTTACTCTGTAAAACACATCAACACAAATAACTTTTATTCGGTATTTTTTTTTTAATAATCAATCGTAGTAAATAAAATTTGGAACTTTGTGAGATTATTGGAGTAAATATACGATTTTAATATTTATTTGTGAAAGCTAACAACATATCAAAGCTTAAAAGAAAACACTTTGAACAAGAAGAAAGAAAGACTCCTGTTAATGAATGGACGAAAGATATTTAAACTGTTTTGCACTAAGTTTAAATACATATTTAACACTTCTATAAAGAGCGTAGCTCGTAGCAGGGGAAGCCTTATATTCCCGCTCTACCTGTCCGTCCATCGCGAGAAATTCGTTGATTGGTCTCTTTTTATTACAATGAGATTCTCCCAAAGCTATGGAGACCATCTATTTTTTTTTTTTCTGCGGGGTTTTGAAGCTTTAAAGTTTCCGAGATTTTAACATTCGCTTTATGTAGAAGCCGTGGAGCATTATGCGATCACTACTAGGATTGCTGCTGCGTCCTTGTTTTGAATAATATATTGATTTTAAATTCATTCTGTTTTTTTTCTTTTGTTTTTAACCTTTTTTCGTGCGAAATAAGTAAAATACGCTTATTTAGACTATATTTTAAATTGGCCCATTTATCACTGAGGTCCACATCCAGATAAGCAGTAGTCGCGGTTAAAAAAAATCTACTTGAAAGAAATAGTTTTCCATTTGAAATATAGAGTTAAAGGATTATCACTTAAGGCGCAAATTCATTAATGCTTTTAATTGTCTTTGTTTTTTACGTTTTGTTTTTGCGCAACGCTTGCACAAACATTTGACAAACAGTTTTGCAGGCTCCTTTACCAACTAAAAAAAGCACGGAAAGCCAAAGAAAAACGCGCCTTCTCTGGGCTGTCGTGTGTTTGTCAAACAGTGAATCCCTCTTGACGAGTGGCTGAGTGCATTGTGGCTGAGTGCGCGTGCCATACCATATGCTATCGTCCGGCAGAGGTCCCGGGTTCCCACGCTTTTGGGACGGGAACCAGATTGTCCACATAAGAGGCGCTACGAGTTCTGGGTAATTAAGTACCACTCAGGCCAATTCAAGTATATAGAAAAAAACAGAATGTATAAGGCTTTGAAAAACTCGGATGCGTGACTCAGATCACTGTATTGGAAACACTGTATCGAAAGTATTTTATGGATTAAAGACCATAGAGCGAATAAATTCGCTTTGTAATAAACAGAACATTGATTTCAATAAATGGCATGAATATTTATTAGACGACGTTACGTAAATAAATGACATAAAAAGATCACTGTTAAAAATGAAAGATGTTGTTGAATTAAAAAAGTTAATATAAGAAATAAATGCTAAACTTACAAACAAATATTAAGCAAAAGTTATTAAAAAAATACATTAAGCATTTTCTTCAACATTTTCAATCAACCATAAAAAGTATGCTTTTTCTATTCTTTTAGTTGAAAACTGTACTTTTTAGTCAAGCCAAACAACATTTAATTTCATTAACCCTTCTAAAATACGAATTTTTACTTGATCTTTGATTCTAGAAACCACTGTATAATTTCGGTTTTCAATCTACCATCGTTTCTTCTTCTTACATGTCCATTCGGTTTGACTCTTACTAAGGTAGTTAGCTGTCAGCCACATTAGTTTCATTCTCTCACTTCTCCCATTTTCTTAAAACTTCTTTTACAAAATATTCCTATCATTATTTATCTGGGTATTATTTCAGTAGATACCATCAGAGTAAGTTAACACTACGCTTAATTTATATTTAGCTACATTGGCCATAGAGCGTCGTTATGATCATTATTGCCTTGAAAATTCATTTTTTTTGTATAAATATCAAAAACAGTAACATTTATGAATTTGATAATACGTAGTTTAGGATAATGAATTGTCCCTAACTCTCATTAAAACATTAAAAAGAAAAAAATATAATAATAAAAACAATAAAGTAGAATGTGAAATATATAGCATACATTTGAGACTTCTCCAACTTCTTGAATATAGTCTATTTGATATTCGGAAATTACGAAACAAACGCATTACAAATTGTCATTGAAATGAAAATCTGTTTGTAAATTTTTGTCAGTACCCACGAGTCTTTCTAGATGGACAGAAAAACCGGATAAGAGTTAGGTTTTAAATTCCGAACAGTTCTTCGTGTTAACAGGCCCTTTAACTTAATTACGAAAGCAGTCACTCCCAAAACTGGTAATGATGATTTGAATTTGAGATAACGTATTTCTGTTTTTAATCAGATTAGCAACGGTTTAACAGGATTAACGTTAGCTGTCATCAGATTCTTCATTTACTCCTTATTACAATTTTCCTGGCGCCAAAACCGTCGTTTCTTTGAATCGTGTGAGTGGCCATTTTCTCGTCTATCGGAAGCCGATTATCTCCACACAGTTAACCACATAATCGGATTAAAGAAGCAATTTGGGGAAGTTCTCGTCTTTCGCGAGATTCAAAGGAGATCTTGATTAAAAACGAGAGAGAAAAGTGAAAGGTATTTTTTTCCCCCCTCTCTACGAGATGGTTCTTCTCTAATTAAAAGGATCTTCTACGTGGATGACTTACGAAGTTATCTTGACAGCGAATCCGTATCTCAAGATTTAAAATCGCGAATTTAATTGAGATTTACTAACAGGTGGCTACTGGACTATCGCAACAATCGAAAACATGAAAGGTCTCCTTAGTGGTGATCAATTAATTGTAATGTTGTCCATGATTTATCCAATCGAGTTTAATCGTTAAAGAGTCTTTCGCTCTTGATTTGGCTTCCTCGTGGATAAAACGATTTAAAAAAAAAAGAACACAGGAAAAAAAAAATGTCCTTTTAGATTCAATACGGGTGAGTCAAGAATTCAAAAATCTATTTCCGGAAAATAAAATCGATCAGAAAATGCGACATACTTTTTCCGAAGCAACTGCCTAAGAATAACATCTTATATTGCGAAGTAAAAGTTTATATTGATTGATAATACATTGCATTTCGCAAAGGACTTAGTTTGCATGCTGCAATTCAAAGCTTGTACAAAGAAAACTGTTATTACAGATATTGCCTAGAATATTCTAGATATTTCGTTTTGCGAATATCCATTATTTCTTCTTTTGCTTTTACCTATATAATGAAATTCTGACTAAGATTTCCCCCAAGCCTATGTTATGTTATGTTATGTTCATGTGGTGAATGTGAGTGGCAGGGAAGCCAAGCACTGCGACCGGAGATCTATTGTACTAATCCACAGAAGTAACGACAGATAGAAAGACTGAGAAAGAATGGTGGGAGAAGTGCAGGGGAAACGGGAGAACCCCGAGAAAACCTGCCCAGCGCGGATCGTCCACCATCAAGAAACCCACATGGGAACCGAACCCCGGTTTCCCCAATCCTAAGATAGGGAATTTAGAGCAGTCAAATATTAGGAAACCGAATGATATCGGATATCATATAAGCAACTCGTCTGAATTGCCTTCAATTAAACCGAACCCTAAACAACAACGTTTCTCATCCGTGTGGGATACATTCCACTAGTGAATTTCAAAGTCTTCTAAAGTAGGTGTAATAATTCTACGATAAACTTCCAAATTATTTGGCTTTTTGTTTTGAAATGACTTCCTGAAAGGTGAAATGAAGTAAATTTCATTTTTTTCTCTGTGTTTATTATAATATTCTTTGATTACTATTTTAAACCACTGCTGTAAATAGTTCATAAAAAACTACTGTAGGCGATCGAGATATCTTGGTAAGACTGTAGTTAAATTAGAGACCACAATTCATTCTCGTTAACAGAAATTATGTAATGACTACTAGGTCCATTCATTCATTTGTTGTGAATGTGCAACAGATAAGCTAATACTTTTCAGAATAAGGTAGGCAAATGATCCTTTATGGATAGCCTTTGGAAATAGGATTGGATGATTCAGTGAAAAAGCAATAAGAAATTTCAGTCTATTTCCTTTTTAAGTATCTTTGAAGATACGTGGTTATTGTAATTGAGCCATTTCCGAAAGCTGTATTTATATTAAAATGAATTGTAGAGAAGATGATTTTAAAATACTTAGAATTGTTAGTCTGAATCCCTAAATATTCCTTACTGTGTTATAAAATGGTCTAATACATTCCGTACAATATTGCTTCCATAAAAATCGAATGTTGAAACTCGGCACTTATATATATATGGCATACAAGTAATACTACAAAATATTTATTGAACTACTTCACTTGTAGTGTTAAATCAGTGTGCTAATATGTATTCTGATATGAAACTGGCGGAGACAAATTCCACAATTTACTACATTATTAAAATAAAAAAACAGAAATACTGGTATCATTTTGTTGATAAAACTGGGAAAGAAACATTTACATATTACTAATCCTAGAACAGCTTTATGGTAAATTTACAAATTCGGATTTTTCTATTTTTATGTTTTGAAAAAGCATCTTTTACTCTAAGAAGCGATTTCCTGCAATAAAATGTGAGATAATGATTTATAAATTTTCATTTTCTGTGTTTATTACAGTATTATTTGCTGGAATTTGATTAATATTTTAAATTACTGATGTAAATAGTTTTAGCAATTGAGATGTCTTTCGGTGAAACTATTTTCGAGGTGTAATTGAAAGCGAGGCTGACGTAAATGCCGCTGCTTTTCAATTGGAATTCCTCTCTCCTTATGTCCTCTCCAACGGGAAAGAAAAATAAACCTCAGTCTCGAAAGAGCGGAGCCAAACGGTTCTGGAAAAAATGAAGCGGCCGGCGAAATCGATTAGTGGGCCACCTGTTAAAAACACCTTTCAACGAAAGGCAACAGTTGCTGACAGCAGAAAACACAGAATATAAAATGGAGTGCGTTTTCGCGGCAGAAACGACAGATGGCCTTCTTCAAGTAGGGGATGAGTTTCTGAGCACGTTGCTCAACACTCTACGTATGTTGTGGGATTTCCCCACGAGATGTCGCTGAGTGACAGCTGCCCAGAAAGAGACTTTTACACAACAAGCATTTGGCGTGTGATGAAGACGAGAAGTTTCTGTTATGGGTGGAGAGAAAATAACACTGCTACTGGATTACTGGAAACCTAATCCTGACAGTCGCGGATTTGTCTACTTTTAGATCTTTTCAATTCAAACAACCCTATTTAAGGTAATTTCTGACTCAATCAATCTTGAGTTCACGAAATTTTCAACCTTTCGCTCTCGCAGTTTCTTTTTCTTTTTTTTTTAATAACTTGTTGATAATACCAAATTCTTTGGGACTTTGAGAGCTGAGTCCAGAATCAGGCAGATTCGGGGCTGAATTTAAGCTGTTTTGAGAACAGACAGTTAATAGTTTGACTACATTTTTGCTAATATATGTAATATAAATGGACGGGTAGCTCTAAGGCAAGGATCTATTAAGTAGGAGAAACCAGCGGAAGTGAAAATTTTTTTCCCTGAAGATGAGTCCTTAGATTCACCCAGCCCTCTGTCAAAAGGACACCGGTGTTATAGTCAATCCATTTGCGGAAGGCAGTCCGCTCAGGCGTTGGGACTGAGAACTTGAAAAAATAGGGGGTGAAAGGGTATCAGGGTATTGTTACCGAATTAAAAAAAAGGCCTTATGTGATCCTTTTTTTAGTATTTTGAGAATTCAGCTCTTCGCAAGTATAGTTATTTAAAGCCGATAATAACGAGGTCAAGCTCTGCCAACACTGTTGTAATCTTTCCTCCCTACCCCCACTTACCTTATACCCTTTCTCCCCTATTTTTTTCAAGTTCTCAGTCCCAACACCTGAGGGGACTGCCTTCCTCAAATGGATTGACTATACTTTCCCAGATGTAAAAACGGCCGAGCGTCGAATAGGAAATGTGGATGACGACAGGTGCCGTTCTATCCAACGCTGCCCACTTTCGTATGAGGGTAATGCTTTAGTAAACATTGCAGTGTAGTTTAACATCTTAGAAAGCTTTTTATTTTTATGTTTATTTTTATGACTCAAAGGACTGAGCGAGGGAAGAGGCTGAATTTTATCTTTTGTTGTGATATTATTATATATATATATATATATATATATATATATATAGTAAATTCCATTTGTAAATAATCTTGAAAATTTTGAGCCTTTAAAAGAATAAATGCAATAAATAAGCAAAGAAAAACAATACAAAAATAATAGTAGTACAAAAAACAACCTCAATTTGTTTTGAGATCTAATAGAGCTAGCAAAACAAGATTATAAATCTCAACTCTCCAACTACCGACCAAATTAAATCGTCGAAGCCTCGTTTCGAATATAAAAAAAAAAAAGATTTAGCGAGTGGAGACATATCCTTCTTTTTTTTGTTTTGTTTCTTCTCCTTCCATCATCATCATCTTAATACAATTTCTTCACGAATTCTTTTCTGTTTAGTAATCGCCGAAGAATTCATTCTCTTCACCCTTTCTCTCTCTCTCTTTCCCACGATCGCGTCTTCACCACCCCCACACTGGTCAGTGAAGTCTTCAGTACAGATGGCAGCACAATAGACCAATCCAGATGGAGGGGGGGGGGGAGAACAAGATAAAGCCGTGAATACCTGTTCAGAACGAAAGGAATTCCACCATCTGGACAGTGCCTAGGAGGAGTCCACCGCCTCCAATCAGCTTTCTTATGAGAATTCCTCGGGATACTTTGAAAGTTTGGGCCGGAATTCACTTCGGGAACACGGTTTCGTCCGGCTCGAAATCCTGCAATTTTGGGAAAGTCGACAACGAGCAGGAATTAAGCGTGGATTTTTCTTGCGTTAACAGCAGATAAGAATGTCATTCCTCTTCTTTCTGAAACGCATCTAAAAGTAGGTCGGAAGTTACTTTCAGAGATGAGAATTTGATTATCCAAAGAAGATAAAGTGAACACCAACAAGATATTATAAATATTTCATTTTTAAGTGAAGCCTAGAAGTGAAGCAAGTTAAGGGATACATCGCATCCCTTTTTATATTATATACTAGATTTTAATGTATCCAGCAAATGCAAGTAGTAACGTGCAAGGTTGAAATTGAAAACAAACAAAAAAGTAAGAGAATCAAAGTTACACGTATAGTCAAGGATGAAAACATGAGATAAAGCGATAGGAAAAAAATAACGACTGTTTTAGATACCATTCAGAGCAATTAAGGGAAAAAGTCGAAGCAAGGACGGAAGCCTTTTATTCCATTTGACGGTTACGTTTAGTATAGATTTTATGTTGCAGCGTTTGGCCTTGATAATGACTACTGGCTGGCTGCCGAAACAGTCGAGTTTTTTTTTGTTGTTGTTGTTGTTTTTTTTTTATCGTTTATTGAAAAATATTTTAATCTTTTACTTCAAAAGGAATTTCATTTTAATACGTTTTAAATTATCCAACAGTCGTAATCATCTTGCAGCGGGACTTCGTTTTTTGCAATACGATACTTTTTAATTCATTTCTTTCCAATATTGTATTGAAATATTTATATAATAACTCTTTTATTTATTATTATTATTTATTATTTTTTCCTTTAGTATGTTTGACAAAAAGTACGTTAAATTTGTTTTTAGCACCTGTAAAATTTCAATATTTATCAGAGATAAACATTACTTTGGTGGCACTGATTCAATGAAGGAACAAAAGAACAATTTGCTGATATTGTTTATAATATGGATGTCTTTAAATAGAACTTAAAATAAAAAAAAAAGAGGCAAAAGAAGAACGAGCCATTCTGTTAGGCCACTTGGAAATCGCAGGTGTGGAAACATTTTAAGTAAAAAAAACCGGAATCTGAACAATGTAACAATTAAATCTCTCTTCTGAAATTGTTTCCAAATTTAAAAACCTAAAAATAGCTTTTCTGTTCGTAAATCAAATGTTTGATTTATTTCAGTTCTCTGTTAAGATCCATAGAATAGAATTAGTACTTTTTTTATGTGTTAAGATTAAAATTTTATAAATCTGATCTTTCTATTGTTCGTAGAAGAATTGAACACGATAATTAAGAACATTTTTTTCACAACTTTCTTTTACCTTACATCATTGTTCGCGAATTATTATTGGACATACATCACAATCTTACGATATACATAAAAAAGTAAATGTATTTTAGAACATTGCTCTTAATTATTATTTATTTTGATATTTAAATTTGGACTTCAATGAATCAACAGTTTTATTTGAAAACTGTAAGTTTTATTATTTAGATTAATTAAATAAATCTGATTTTTTTTTTCCCTATATATAAATCTGTAATTGAAATAGTTCACTTTCAAATATTAAGGTCCTGACTCACGCACTAGGGATTTCTGTTTTCTTGTTTTTAATTTTCAAAATATTCTGTAATTAATTAAATTAAAATTCAAAAACAGTCAATTTTGGGGGGTTATCGAGGAATTACTCGGTATTTTCAACTCAAAAAACTTGACTATTTTTGAATTTTAATTTAATTAATTACAGATTATTTTGAAAATCAAAAACAAGAAAATAGAAATCCCAGATGCTTGACAAGTTCATATTTAAATTTTCAGAATTTTAGGTGTATTGGTAAAAGAAATATATAAAAGAAATAAAAGGTTTGCAGTCGCCTGAAATGCTTGAGTCAGGACCTTAAGGGATTCTTTTTTAAAAAAAATAGTTCGATTATTTTTTTAAAGAGAAATACAGTTGAGTATAAACATCTCGACACTGAAACTGAAATTTATCATTAATAAATGGGTGAGACCAAGTGTACACTAAGTGACATCCTAGAACACCCGTTTAACACTCTTTGGCGATCGTCAGCCAGGAGTAGTAAGCAGCGAGGTCTCGGTACAGAGGCTGGTAGGAATAGTCGTGGCTCCACTGGCTTTCCCACCCATTATGTTATTTATGTTTTTAATTCTTGGCTGAATAATAATTACGTAATAATGTTCGTAATAATGAAGAGCAGTGTTGGAAAAAAAAATCAATGTATATTTTTTATTATTATTTACCGCTGAAATATCGAGTAGGACAAAACCACTCATTACTCGAAGAAAACAATCAGGTAAATGAGAGGAGGAGAACGACGTGCCTTTGGCTGTTGAAGTCCCCACGGCTAAACGAATGAGACGGCTGATTGGTGTTCACTCGGACGGACCAAGAAGGGTCCTTCAAACTAAACGAATATAGACGTAGCACTGAGGAATCCACTACTAAAGGAGGGGTAGCATTTTTTTTTTTTCTCCCTCTCCCCTCAATGAATTTTCGAAATGCGAACACAAATAACTGTAATCCCGATGAAAAGAATAAATTGCACGATTTTTTTTTGTCTCTTTTTTTTTTTGTTTCCTGATGTTTCGCTATTCTAATAAAACTTAAATGCTTTTTTTTTTGTTATTGTTATTATTTATCATCGATTGAAATGAATTTCTTTCGTTTATAAATTGCATCAATCAAAGCTTTAGTGATTTTTTTTTTAATATTATTTATTGAACGAAGCTGTTTAATAATAACAATTGCTTTTAAGATATTGAAGACATTCACATGTTGGTCGACCTTGCTTTATCTCGAAGATAAATTGCTTATGGTAAACAAACTATTTGAGCGTTGCTTGTATCAACATCACACGGCAGAAAACCAGTTCCAGAAACTTCTTATAGGAACTGAACAATAAGCAGACATTTTAGCATAACAATGCCTGAATAACTTAAAAAGACCGATGTGTTTTTTCCCCGCTCTTAACCAGTTTTATAATTTAACAAAAATCAATAAATAATCAATAAGAAAATAAAGATTATTGTATATTTAACTTAAATTTTCTGTCACCAAAAATTTTGTTGCGGTTTTTTCTACGATTTTTGGCAAATCTTAAGAATTATTACAGATATGCTCAGTTTGAATAGACCAAGTATCACAACGTGATATTGTTACATTGAAGTTTCCAAACTCTTTATTTATTTACACTTAGAAATGTTAAAGATGCATTGCCGGAAAAGAGAGAGAAAAAAAATGCTATTTTTTTTTTTTTTAGATTAGGATTAACAAATGCGACAAGAAAATTTAAAAATGTCGTAGTTTGTAAAATTTCCGGTACATTTTCTCTGAAGTCAGTTGATCAAACATTTCCAGAAGGCGCGAGAAGAAAAAGGACGGTTTCCGAATATATAAATGCTTGGGCTGATCACTGCAAAAATTTCAATCATAATCCGGACCCAATAGTTGAAATTTTGTTTAATATTTAAGAATAGAAAGAAAGACTCATGATTGAATCCTGTATTTAATAACAATTTCCCTTGCATCAACAAAGATATATTTTTAAAAGTGAGTGAAGTAACTTTTGAAAATTTTAAAAACTGTCTCAAAAATAAAGAACAATTCTTATAATTATCAATGATTCATATATTATTGTTAGAGAAAATTCATTAATTGTTGTTAAATGGAATTCAATAGAAGATTTTCGCTGTATCTTATGACATAAAGGCTTATTTTCTCGTCTATATTATTTGGATCAATTTACAACTCGATATAAGATGGCTAACATTTATCGAGTAAATTGTCAGATTTCATTTAGGCGGGGAGTGAGAATTAGGGGGCTTTTATCCTTTTGAAAATATTACTTATTTTCTTTTTTCTTTCAATAAGTAATAACTCAGCATCAAATGGAGGGATTTCTGGGATTTGAAGTTTTGGGATATTCAGAGAAATCAGAATATCAAAGAGCACGCGCCAATAAACTTTTAAATTCCTATGCACTTTTTATACAAACTTATAAATTCCTATGCACTTTTTATATAAACTTATAAATTCCTATGCACTTTTTATATAAACTTATAAATTCCTATGCACTTTTTATACAAACTTATAAATTCCTATGCACTTTTTATATAAACTTATAAATTCCTATGCACTTTTTATATAAACTTATAAATTACTATGCGTATACTTATTTTTTTATTAGAGATTTATTACAGGTGGATAAGAATAATGTTATTTTCAAACGCTATCTCTCAATATTATCTCTCAATAATATGTTCGTAAGATCACCTTCCATCTTCACTTCTGGATGAATTACAGAGCCATACATTGTTGAGATTTTAACAGTTTCATTACAGCTAAAAATAAATCGTGTTTGCCTTTGAGTTAAGAATACTGATTATTACCTTGTTCACAATATTAAGAAGAAAAGGGTGTAGTAGACAGTCCATTCTCAGGTAATCCCATAATGCTCCGCTACTAGCGGATGAATTGCTAGGATAGAACAGTACAGAGCGTAAACAAACAATCTTTGCAGACAGAGAAGAGAGGGTACATTGACCATCTGCCTCGAAAACCACTGTCCATTTCCACTCAGTGAACCATTACCTCCCTCCCATCTGGATTTGCAGTCAATTATCAAGAAACATTTGAGCCGAAACAAATAACACATGGTAATGATGAATCTCAGCCACGAAACATAAAAACCGATTCACCAAACTCCAGTCTCAACAAGCGACACTGATTTCAAATCGTTTTCTTTACGGGGTGCAGATTTATTAACTTACGAAGAGCTTGTGCTAAAAATACGCTACAGTATTTGCCTAAGTGTATTTTAATACGTAAAAAGCCCTTACAAAAAAATAAATAAATAATCTTATAAGATTTATATAAACAACTTTAAAAGTACCCCTTCTGCTGATCTGATAAAATATTAACTTTTTTTCCCCTTACAATTCAGGATATTACTGATCGTCTGAATATTATCATTTCTTTTCATCCATAATTTCTTTTGCGTTGTATGTGATTTATATTAAATCCAATATTTTTAAGAATATTAAAAATTTTATTTTTTAAATATAAATTTGTTTTAGTTTTTTTCTTTGAAGGGAAGAAAGCATTTTTTTTAAACAATATAAGGTGTTTATCATTTATTTCTTCTTTAATCTTTACAGCAAACAATGCGTGCATAAAATTATGGCGAATTGGTCGTACTATGCGTTACTGTTTACGTTTAGTCGACAATGAAATATAGATTGAAAGAACGATCGGATAGAGCGTTTTTTGTTTTGTTTTGTTCCGACTTCACCGAAATGTTATTCTTTATGGATAAGTCACGTATTATTATCAGTATGGCCAAAGATGAACCTCCCAGAATGCAACGCAGATGATAGATTTTCCTTTCCTGGCCTGTCGGTCACATTCAAATGTAAGAGAAAATGGCGGTCGTTGATTCGCATTCAACATTTCGAGGAGGAAAAGGTCTCAAAAATAAAGTAGGGAAATTATTCTTAACGTTGCTCGTCGATTTCAAGAAGATGTATGTGAGATTTTTGATATTTCCTATTTTTGATAATTGAGATTGATATTTTGCGGAGCTTACGGCATTGATACTGAAGAAATTAGTCAATGATAATGTGTTTGCGGGTCCAACTTTCGCCGCGACGATAATAGACGACGCTTTCGTTAGTTCTTAGCTGTCCAAAAAACATTACAAAAAAGTAAATGTGAATTTTCAAAAGGCACTGAATTGAATCTGTAAATAAATGTATTCATCTCAACCACATGCTCGTGCATGTAAAAATCCTTACTCACTGGTGTTTCATTCGAAGATGACAGTGTTTCGTTCGAAGAGGACAAAATATTCTTATTCTGTAGTTTTTCTATAAATTAATAAACGCTTTACCCCACCCGAATTATTGTGTCTTGTTTTGTAAGTACTAGTACCAACTCTGGTTTTGAAAATAATTGTTTAATAGCGTTTTGAAGTTCAATAAAATTTCCTTCAACATTTCGAAGAATAAACTGTCAAAGATTGATAATCAACAACCTCCGTTCAATCGCCAGCTGCCACCTTCCTTCATATATATATATACTTTTTTTCCTTATGAGAACTTATTACTGTTCGGCCCACAGCAGTACAAAGGCAATAGTTATGAACAATTAATTTTCTTTCTATTCCGCCATTTAGAAATATCATTGGACCAACCGAATGAATGGCAAGTCTTTTGTCGGGTCGCCATTTTCCTCACACCTCCCTCCTGATTGCAGCTACACCGGCCGAATACCTGTCATTTCGCCCCTGACACAACCCAGCCGACTGACAGGTGCTACGGGGCTGCCAACTGGCAGGCGGACACAGAATTCCTCGCAAAGTGAAGAATAGAGAAAAAAAAAAAGAAGAAGAAAAAAAAAAATAAAGGCCACGGTTATTCGTTATACGAAACCAAGTAATTTCACAGTTGTCCTTGCACCCTCCTTTCTTATCTCTGCAGAAATTTTTCCTCCTTTAAACTATCCATAAGGAAGTGGAACGCCAAAATTGTACCGTGTGGCCGCCGTCTTCTCGCTCCGTACAAAAGCGAAGCATAACGCGTCTTTGGAATGTATAACTTTTTTTTTTTTTTTCTCATACAATTTCGTTTTATAATGTGCGAATAGTTTCCTAGTGTTACATTCTTCCCAAATAATAATTATGGAACTCGTTTGCGGGATTCTGAACAGCGTGAAAACCGAATAAAGACATCAGAACCATAGGAAGGAAGTTAGACCTTAACGAACGGTAAAGGAAATTCATAATTGTGAAACTACATCTTAGCGTTTTTTTACTATATTTCTTTTTATTTCTTATGACTCTCCAATTAAATGCAATTCAAACAACTTTAATCGGAAATGTGAATTAAAAGAATATGTGTGGTATGTTGGCATGACATTCCACAATTAAAAAAAAAGCAGCACGTGATGCTTTTCATCATAAATGAAGTGAAACGAAATTTGTTTTAAAAAGATTTCAATGTGGGATGATAAGTAATTCTAAGAATTTCCAATAAAAAATTTCATGAAACATTCATTATTAATCAGAAAGTATTAGAAGGAGGCAATTCCTTTCCAATATTAAAGAATCATTTATTGTAGCACTTTTGTAAATATTAAAGCTCACAAAAGCAAGGATTTATTTATTAATGTACTGCACACTGATTAATTTTTATGGCATCTACTTTTATTCTTTGCAAACTTTTAAGAAAAAAAATACGCTCTTTAGAATAGGAAAGCGGAAATAAACAAATAAATAAACTATACTTTTTTCTTCAATAAGAGAACAGAAAAAATAATTTCAATAAATGCCATTTACAGTTTGACTGGCTGAAAAAAAAATGTTTTGGGGGAAAACAATTAAAATAAATTTAGTGGAACAGCTGGATTTTGGACAAGAGGCCATAATTCCTGCTTGAGAGCGAGTCTAGCCACAAGAAGCAAAAAATTCTTACGTTAGCAGCAAATTTAAAAAATAAATTTTGAAAAAAAATGGATGAACTTATTACTGATATCACATGTTTCGCTCTTGGTGCGTAATAGTTGTCATACGATTTAGAACCTCTTAATTATTCAGTTCGTAGAGATTCTCATTAAGCTACTCTGCCAATTTGAAGATTAAAAAAAAAAAAGAAACGAAATTAATTAATTATATTCATTTGAAGGTCTAAGACAGAGGTTCTCAAATTTCCTCAGTTCAAAGCGTCCTTAGTGTCTGAGCAATTTTTTTAACGACGCCCCTAGCCAAAATAAAAGTGCTGCAATTCTTTGGGAATCACTGTTCTAATAAATGATTTGGTTGTTGGTTTTCCTTAACAGCTAAATAGCCTTATTTCATCTCTTTACAATCCACTAATATGTAATAGCATTGTATTATGAGTTAAGCATTGTATATAATATCCATTACCACTCTTTCGTAATACTTCATGTCAAAAAAGTATTTTAGAGAAAAATGATTCTAGAAAATTTGTTTTTCTTCGACTGTCGATGAACTAAACCATGTATGCAACAAAAATCATTCTTTATTTTTACTTATTACTGCCTGTATTTCATTAATTTAACAGTTATTATTATTAATATTTTGTGAAAGTGTTCCAACGTGATTTGCCCTCTGAAGCTTTTATAAACACGCTACAAGGTAATTCGACCTCAGTTTATTTAGGATTAATCACTTTCTACGATAATTAACCACTAGGATTTGGCCGCAGATGGTCAGTTTCCCTAACACACGGTTTCTTTCGTGACTTTGTTGTGGTTCAACACAGAACCCGTTGTGTTCGCAGTGTTTACACGAGGCGATGGCGGCCGCACTCGTAACCGTCCGAGTGTGTCTTGTTTACGCGGCGAAGATAGGATTTCTGACGTCGCTGTTGAAAGAGGCGATTATGGAGCGGGATGACACCCCCATAACTGACGGCGATGCTTTCTCTTCGCCCCCCTCTCTCTCTCTCTCTCTCTGCAATTATGCACGGAATCACAGCCCGTTTGTCTGACGAAGTAAACAGTAATTGTTGCACGTGCTGTGCACTGAATGCAGCCACGGATCCGAGTCGCTGGAGAGAGTAAAACGCTGTAATTATTGTCGTCGAAAATTAGTTATTCACACAACAAAAGAAACGGGGAGAGCGTCATAAAGGAGCAGAATTAAATGGCTGGCAGTCACTCCGCGAAAGGAATTAACTCTCCACTGACTTGTGGTGCTAATGACGATTCTTCTGCTGAAAAGATGATGCACGGCAGCAAGTCTTTTTATCTTCGTCAGCGGAACTCATAACACCATTGTTCATTATTAAATGCACTGCTAACAATTGACGACGGTACTCCTTTGAAGCTGAGGACTGGAAATAGAGGAAATTGCACAGGAATTACATTTTGTTTTTTTTAATATTAGTTTTCAACATTTTTTTAATAGGAATATAGTAGAGTATAGACATCTCTACAGCGACTGGTCGATTTTTATTTGTGTGATCTTCGACGAAAGATGTGAACAATCTCGAATTTTTTTTTCCTTTTTAATTGTTGAAAGAGGAGTTCGTGAGGTGAAATAAAAGACTTGAGAAACACTGATTCGGATATTTGTATAATTAATTTAGTTTTTATAGAATCAACTAAGAAATGCACAAACAAAACAGATTAATGGTTCTCATACCCTTTGCCATCATCTCGCTAATCTGGGACAGCTGTTTCAGCCTTGTTCGGCTTCTTCAGCCAAATTTATCCTTGATGAGGTTCAGAGTGCATGCATCCTAACCAAAAACACACAACGAAGAAAATAACCGTGGCCAGCACGGCTTTCAATTCCTTGTCCCAATCACCGCTGGCTCAAATGAATTTGATAAAGGGATTGAGTAACTCGAAAAACATTTAAATCCAGAAAAAGTATAATTTAACGAGCGTAAATAAGTTTAAGAATCAACTAAGGAATGCACAAAGGAAATAAATTAAAGATTCTCGCACCCTCAGCACTCAAGTGATGTAATCAAGGGTAATCTGGCTGACGAAGCCTAACAAGGCTGAAACAGATGTCCCAGATTCCTGAGATGATAATTTTGTGTGCAAGAAGTTTTAATTTATTTTCTTTGTGCAGTTCTTTGATTCTTAAACTTATTTATGCATGTTAAATTTAATTTTTTCTTAATTACCTTTTATGTTTATATTTGTAAACATTTGTAATTTTTGCTAGTTTCCATAAAATTGGACACACACACACAGACACACAGTTGAAATGAACTGTTCAAGGATTGATCCAAGCCATTCGTCCACAATTTGGATGATTACGATGAAATTTGGTGTAGGTCGTGCGTATTAGTGAATACCTAGTATTTTCTGTTTATTGCAACATAACTTTTTTTTTATTATATCCACTCTCATAAAATGCCTAAGCACAAAAACTGAAGGTTTATTTTTAACAAAAGTTTGCTTGGAGGCATAGTAGCAATGGACAGTATCGTTTCTGAATGGCAATCATGCTTTTCCTCACACTGGTGCTATGTCGTACCAGATCTTTGCGCATTTTTCGTCATTTCAGTCTATCTGTTTCCTCCTACGAAATAGGGCCAAGCCACATTCTTTCCAAATCATTAAAAGCAGAGAAGTCATCGGTGGACTCTTGAAAACGGTCCCTGAACGACCCTCGCTTCATTGAAAACCCATTCCCCCACGGACACTCAGCAATCAGATCCGTCCAAACAGATCGGGCCAGCTTGGATTCATCCAACAAAGGGTCACCACATGGTTAAGTTTAAAAGAGGGGAGACGAATGAAAAAAAAAGAGGAAAGAAAGAAAGAAAGAGAAGTGACGGCGTCTCCGATTGCCAGGGAACGATGGTCAACACATGGTAACTATCACCAACGCACCAGTTTTCGATTACTGGTACGAATAGCAAGGGAAGCATTGCTATGTATTCAAACAGTAGAATTCAATTACTCTTTCAAATAACTAAAGATTTCATTATTCGATTCTGGTGTTGTAAACCAATTCTTATCATCCAATTAGAATCTATCGTAGTTTTATAGAAACTCAAAGATAGCTGGTATATACAAAAGTAAGAAGAACCCTTAATCCTTCAACTATTTACATTGCAGTTCTTCTAAAGAAAATATTGCATTACTGCAAAAAAAGAAGGTGCTAGAATTGCGTATATTTATTATTATATTATTTATTTGGTTATGGGCCCAACAGCTCAAGTGATGTAGGTCTACGCCTGTTGAAGGTGTCAGGTTCGATCCCCGACAGGGTCAGGCGATTTTTCCTGGCTTGTTTCTCATCTAGTTCGGTTTCAAACGAGGATTCGGTTTTCTGAAGGTCAAAGGAGAGCGAACATCCGGGCTAAATTTCTTTGGGTGGATCAAATACCTCCCTCCACTCGATAATCATGGTCGGTTAATCCTTTAACCTGCATTTCATTAACTATTTATTAATGCAAGTTACAGAATCAGCATTATAAAAGGTACGCAGAGCATATTACAATGTTTAAGTTACTTACAAATTCTTATCAAAATCACTAAAATGATGAAATTAGAGTAAAGTACAAAGCCTAACAGGTTCTAGTTTCTGTTACATCATTTACTGTTTCTTTGGACATTTCTTTAACATTCTCTAGCAATTGTCTACTTATAGTTCAGAAAAATCTAAGTGTTCAAAGTCGTCTTTTTAAGTGTTCTTTAATCGATTTGTTTATTCATTCGATTGTTAACAATGGTTATTGCTACATTAAGCTATTTATTAGCTTATAATTCGAATAATGGATCTAAAACATTTTGTAGCACAAGTCAAAACTTTAAACATTTAATCACTTTCAGAAAATTAAACTTAAAAAAAAGCGATTCTATTCGAAGAGTTTCTGGCAAACTTTAAAAACAATTTCCGGTTTCTATAAAAACTTAGGCAAAGTGAACTCATTCTAGAATAATTTCCAGATTTTTTTCAGAATATTCGTCGTGACGCTTGTAAGGTTACATTTAGAGTAATTAAGATTTCTTTTGCAGCTGATGTCCTAACTTCAAAGCAGAACTATAAATTGTAAAATGAATGTCGCGAGAGATCCAAAAATTTCATTGAAAAAAAAAAAGCCAGCTTTCAACATGTGTAGATGGAGATCAGAAAGCAACGTAGGTAGAAAAGCAATTCCCCAGTTATAATTAGTGACTATCAAATGACATTTGCATAGAAGTACATTCCTAGGAATGAAAAAAGGAATTCATCTAGTCAAAAAGAAAAGGTGAAGCTGAAACGAGTTTATTTTTAGGATGTGGGTAAAAATATGTCGTTCGGTAATTAATTGTAAGTTTTTATAATAACAACAAGAATCCAAATTATGGAGATCAGTTAATTTGTTTCTTTGTTAAATAGAAAGATTTCTTACAGAAATATAAACATAATATAGGTTTATAATATTTATATATCTTTTGCTAATATATAAAGCTGAAGAGTTTGTATGTTTGAATCTCGGGAACTACCAGTCCGATTTGAAAAATTCTTTTTGCATTAGATAGCTCGTTTATTGAGGAAGGTTATAGGCTATATAACATCACGCTACGACCAATAGGTGCGGAGCAGTAAACATAAACGTCAACCAACGGAGGCTTCGCCGCACGACGAGAACCGAACATTACCGAGAAGGGCCGAATTTAACGTGGGTGATACCGCGGGGCACAGCTCGTGTGTGTGTGTATATATGTGTATGTATGTGTATATATATATATATATACATAAAATAAAGATTTTTTTTTTAAGTGAGCCTACTATTATTATTATATTCGTTTCATGCTGATGCCATGTGTAGATTAAACTCAATTCCCAGTATTACTAATTAAAATAGCCCCCTTCTTTTTAAATTATTGACTACGCATTTGGGTAGCTGGGCGTATACCAAATTCTACTGTTATACAGAACTAGGAATATTAAAGTATTTAGTGTTTTGTTACTTTACAGATTTTTCACGTTTCAGAGTGGTTTGAAGGAGAAGATCTTCTCCAACTTCACCTTCAATAAAAATTTTAATAGCAAATAAAGTAAAAATTGGAGATTGCGGCTTGACTTCTGCAGTAACAAAATAAAATAAACAGAATAAAATAAAATATTTATCTAAAATTGCAGCTTGAAAAATCCCTAGTAATTTATTTCCCAATGTTCAGTGGAGTGGTTCCCAAAGAAATGAAGTGAAGTGGTGTTATTTATAGATTATAGATTATTTGTAGTTGCGCACAAATATAAATTTGTTGTTTCGTTCTTGCTGTGTTCCTTTAAAAAAAAAAGAATACGAGATTAAATCATTATCGAAGATTTAGTGCAAAACTAACACATTAGTATAAAGCATTCTTTGAAATTGGTGAAGCCAAAAGTCACTGTGATAACGGGAATAAAAAAAGAAGATTAAAACCTTAGTTCAAAGTGGAGATCAAGATCACAGATCGTAAAGCCTTACTTTATCTGAATTTCTCATTATTTTAATAGCCACTCCAGGAAGTCCCAAGTTTATTTATTTTGCTTCTTTTTTTTTTAAAGTCAGTCTGTCTCTTATCAAGTTTATTTCCTAAACAAGAAATGAAATCAGGAAAAGCGAGACTGGCTTCGGTTAACAGAACTCTCCTTTATCTGCTGGAGATCTCGCCTGTGTTTATCCAGACGGCAATCAGTTCCAATGATCCCAGAACGATCTCTTGACTTGAACTTCGTCCTGCGTCTGCTGCGAATGAATCAACCCAGCAAAGTCACGTGCGGCGCGGTTTAAAATTGCACTTCCCGTGATGAGTTTCGGGGGTTAACTTACTTGTTTGATTGTAAGCATTCTCGATGCAGAGCCTGTTTTTCTAAGATAACATATTTTTACCAGACGGCCGGAACTACAACTGGAGAAGTCCAACTCCGATTCAGAGATAGCCTATCTTTGATAAGCCCTCATTTTATTAAAAAATAAAACCTGCAAAGTTATTAAAAATCATACAAAGTTTTGTAAGGATTTGTACTCTGTGCCTTTAATAAAGATTTCTTCTTTTTTTTTAATCTTCTATGGTCTAAATCAAAAGATAACCATATTTTGAAAAAATATTTATAGTGTAATTGCTTGAAACAGAAGATTGTTTTAAAATAAAAAAGAGTAGAAAGGACCTTAGTGTTGATTCTGATGAAGTTTGGAATTTGGTAGATGCATTATAGTGATCTTTATGCACATAAAATTTCTTAGAAATCCATTGTTTTCCGAGACAGACAAAACCAAATGTAGCTATCAGCTGCCGTGAAAAGCATCCAAGGAAAGCTAACAATCCTCTGATCCGACAAAAGAAACATAGAACAAACATTTCACATTTTTATCATCTACAGTACAAGTAAAATCCTGTTCTTTCTTTCAGGGCAATATTCCTAATTTCAAATGTAAAGTAAAACAGAAAAAAAAGCTTTCAGAGATTATTGAACCGAAATATTGCCAGTACTACTACTACAGAGCAGGCAGATTTCTAATCGCTTTTTACATCTTCTATAGAATTGAGAATTATATTGAAGACTTCTCTAGATACGTAAATAACTTATGTGATGAAATACAAGGAAATAATCATTCGAAACACTGTAGCAACCTAACGAATAAGGCAGTATCAACTGTGGGAAGTGATTATACATAACGCAATAGTGGAGGTACATAGCATCATTGTTTTTACGTTTATAATTAATATCATATAGCTTATACATAAAACTGTATATGCAAATACGGTTCTTTGTTTAGGAGACGTTTTATTCTAAAAATACTTTGATGAAATATTAAAGTAGTAGTTAGATCAAAGAGTATAAGAGTATATATATATATTTCCTCCTCATTCAAGCAGTCCTTTTTTTAGTTTATTGTAATTTTTTTTTCTGCTGGTGTTGAACGTAAATAGTCCCCAGCATGGCTGGCAATTGCATCAGTTGTGTCAGGTTGCATTGGATCTGGTTTTAACATGGGAGGCCAAAGGTAGATCTTCTGGAATCCATCTGAAGTGAGCCATATGGCCCAACAAGGGAAAACATACAATCTCATTCTGTTAAAATAAAAAAAAAAGAAGAAAGAAGCGAAGGCATATGTCCAGGACAGAAGAGGCGGATGGTGGAAAAGGGGTTTTCCCGGTCTAACGAACAGTCAGAAAAAGAAAGCTAAAAACGGAACAACAATTTTTATAATAACTTAAAAACAACTCATTTTTACGGATAATTTTAACATTTTTTTTTCATTCTTTCAGAAAGGTTTTTTCTGCCAATTTGCGAAAAAAAAAAAGCATCTAAGATTGATTTAAAAACAATTAAAAATACAAGAAGTAGTTCGAAAGATGGTTATTTCATAAAAATTTCTTTATTTTTGTTTCTTTGAAAATTTTTTTTTTTTTGTTTAAGTCGTTAAAACAAAAAAACAAAAAACCTACATTTTACATTCAAATAATAAAAATTTGTTGAATATATACAGAACAAAATTTCCATTTTCTGAAGAAAAAAATAATAGTTAATTGATTTGATCTATCTGAATAGGATTAATTACGATTGTATCAGACTCCCCGGAATGAATTAGCTAAAAGGATTGAATGTTAGTTGAGTAAAATCAGATATTGACAGAAATAGGATACAAACCCATTATTTAGAGACCAAAGATTTTTTTATTTATAGGCATTTTTGTCACCTTGCGCTAATTTCTCGACAAAGATCCGTTTGGAAAACATTTCAAGTATAAAAGTTACACGTTCTCTATTCCTCGTATAGGCATACCAAGGTTTAAGAAGATCCCTCCAACAGATGAGAAAGTTCTTAGAAGGGATACCCACCCATTGGCTTTTGGAAAGTAAATCTTAAAAAAAATAAACATTAATAGAAACTGATAACAATGGAAAGTAACCGGAAGGATTGTTGTAGGTCTTTCAACCTGGATAGAAAAACCGCTCGGAATGATATTCTTCAATATAATGAATCCATTTAAATCGGCATCTTTTAGAATAAAAAAACGATACGTACAAAAGTGAATGAAAGGGTATTAGAATTTAAAATTAAACATACGCTTATCGTTTTTGTCATTTCCATGACTTTAAATTTATTAATTACTTTTTTTACTTATTCTTTTTTAAAGAAATCTCATGTTAAGAATAGTAGATTACATCCTGTTAAAAAAAAATATAGAATGCAGAATAATATTATATTATTTACAGAAATCTTCGTATTTTTTTTCTTCAAATTTCTTATCATTTCTCAGAAACCCTAAAGTCCCTAATAATATTTTTAAGTATCTCGTTGTTACTTTTATTTTTTTCTTCATAAAGTTGTGTCAATGCATTGGATTGGTCGAAATGTTTTCCTGTCTTGAACCGCCATTATTTCCTCTCTTCAACATATATATTTTTCTATCATTTCCTATCTTGCCTCTGTTCCATCTTCTTAGGGAACATAAAGAGATTGGACACGGTGCTTGTAATTATATCTTTAATTCACTTTAATTACGCTAAATACTGGTCAAGTTATAAGGAGTCGTCGACTAATAACCGCCGAGACGGCTAGCGGCGATGAGCACCAGCAGCTGCCGGCGGAGGGGAGAGAAAGAGCGGGGAGCGGTCGGCCCGCCTCGCTACCAATGACGTGCTTAGAGCAGGCCGATTGAAAAACCCGTTTACAAGGCGAACGAACGTCGTGTCGTCCCCGGAAATTAATTTGGGGCGACGTCACTTATTAATAGAGACACGCAATTGAGAGCGAAGCCAGTTAGGAGGATGGTGAAGGAAATTGTACTGAAATGAAAGGAACCCGCGAACCAATGGTACCGGAATGGTGCAGTCTTCATTCCGACTATCAGACAGAGAAACATGCTGTACAAAGAGACTAAACCGAAAAATTCGTTTTAAAAAAAAAAATTAAAAAAAGAAAGAAAAATAGCCATGGGATTAATGTTTCTCTGTAGTCCTTGTGGTCAGCGCAGCAACAGTATTGAAGGTTGGAATCGTTTTCAGTGATTTTTTACTGTGAACTTTTTTACTTATTCGACCCCGAAGGCTTACCTAGCCTTCTATCGATCGGATTAGGATTTTTTTTTCGTGGGAAGGGGAGGTAAAGATGGTTGGAGCGAAAAACGGACGCACCCTATTACACATAACTTCAGGTCCTAATGTATCTGCGAGCCACTGAAAAATGAAAAGTATAACCGAACTTGAACTCAGTGATGTTTTTTTTTTTTTTTTTTTTTTTTTAAGGGCGAAATATGTTTTAGTTGAACTCAGAATAAAAAGTAGTAATAAGTTTTAGAATTTACTTATTATCAATTTATTATTATGTTCGATTTTGATGTAAAAACGGTAAAATTCTTTAAGTCGTGCTGAAAAACTACTAATTAACGGAGCTACATTTTTACTTTTTTATTTATTTTAACTTTGTTTGATAATAAATTACGTTTTTTTATCAGTTAGAAATAATTTATTTTTGTTTCTATTGTAAGTCTTTATTTTATCCATATTAATTTTTTACTTCCTGGAAATGACGTGATCAGATCATTACAGTTACTTCTTACCACGTGTCTTTTTTCTTTATTACTGTTATTATAATTATTATTGTCCTGGAGTGCCAATTGACAGCCACCCTTTGAGCGAACAATACTACAATAGCAAAGCGTAGTTGCACTGAAGGACAATTACATATGGCTATTATTATCTCGCAGGAAGGCACACAAGTGCTTCTGCCTTATCATGTGTTCATGCTCTATCTTCTCGACCGTTTGCTTTTGTCCGTTTGTCAATCGAAAAGGCAATCTTTTTTTTTTTCTCTCTCTCTCTCTGTCGAGAACGACTAAGTACCCGCATCAGTCAACTCCCTGGCTATTGTGTGGAAACCCCGTTAGTGTACAGTGACAGCAAAGATTAGACCAGCAACTGATTAGAAATGGCGAATTTCGAAAAGAAACTATTCGCAAAGCAGTCATCACAAAGTAATAAAAGTACACGATACGAGCAATAATTTAATTGGGAGTGGGAAAGAAAACCTACAGACATATGTTAAATTATTTTCTTGCTCTAGAAGACGCGCAATCTCTTAACAATACTTTAAAAGTTCATCGTTTTGTAATTTACAACGCTTAAGGTCATCATCTTAAGTTTGTTTATAAATTCCGCGCCAGAATACATTAAATTCGCAGATTGCGGTACAAAAATGATCGCAATCCAGTGAATTTTCAAGGAAGTCGAGGCACGTATCAGCAATAAATTGTAACACAAAGATCGTCAATAAAAAAAAAATCTGAATGTTCTGTATTTCATAACCGAAAGATAGTGTTGCAAGCGCTCATTTCTATTCATCTGTCTATTCGTTCTGCCCATAGGTATCAGTGTACTTGATATCCTAATGAGCATTTAGTTTTACCTGGTTAATATTCACAAGCTGAAACTCATTAGTTTTCGAGAAAGCCTTATTTAGGAGCCTCAGGAGATAAGGATTCCCTAATCTGTCGATTCCAAGAGCCGTCAACTCCTGACTGCTGGTCCACCCATACGTTACCTGAAACGATGTAATTTGTACTACACGCAGGGTTTAATCTATCTTCCACTCATCATTACAGCAGATGTACGAGGGGGAGTACAATTGTAGACAGAAGAATTCGTCCTCTGTGCAGGTGTAATATATACATTTCCTTCTTGATTCAGACAACACACAACTCTAGGGAAACTCCAAGATAACCCGATTAGTCGAGGATATACATCAACGCCAGTGACAGTCATGGCTATTTTGGGACGAGGTTTATTGCATCTCCTGCTACAGGGATTCCCACGTGCGCAGAACATTTCCACCAATACGGTACTCACGATATACATCAGCTACACGTTGTACTGTCGCAGATTTAAGACCAAAGACGGAAAAAAAAAAGCATGAATCATTACTTAACGAGTATATACAGCATGTAGTTTTAGTATCCACGGCTTCAATAAATCTTTTTAAAATATCATACCTTTCAATGGAAATATATAAGATAAATGTATATAGGCTGTATATTTCTTTACTTATTTATAAAACGTAAAAGCTTCAGAAAGATTAACATGCAAATATTCATCAGACAAATTATGGGTAGGTTACAAAAAGTACGGTATATTAATTTATTAGAATTGGCTATTTATTTTTCCTATCCAATTCTCATAATTTAATTTTTTATAATCAAAAAGTACTTTATCCCCAATATTACATTTATTGTTTTGTATTAAAATTGTATAACAATTTAGAAAAATTGTGTATGCGCATTTTTTCATTAAAAAAAGAACGGTTGTTGATATAAAAGCCACATATACATAAGCTTAATAATTAATTTTTCTAAGTTTTCAAATTAAATTTCAATAATAATTGGTGCTCAATTTGATCATGTAAGTTAAACCCATATTATTTTCCTTAATTTTTAACTTTAATTTGGCTTAACTGAGAGATAGGCTGTGATTCTATCACTTTTATTTTTTACAAATTTCAAGAACTGTTAACTTTATAAAAGCAGCATTATCTTTCGGATTATAAACAAAGAGTGTTTCAAAATGTAGGCCTACATGTATAAAATTAACCTTTAATGTTAAAAAGATCAGACGCACACAATTCATGAAGAATTACAGAAAATGTTGATAATATCTTTCTGGGACCCTCCTCTTGTTATTCGGGGATTGAAGCCAGAATGTCTTCCCTGTCCAAACGAACTTTTTTAGAATGATTCTACCGATGGTGTTAACTTTGGTCCTATCGAGCTGGGTTCCCTCAAAACACGGTAACCCGATACGGAGCCCTCGTGGTCACACAACCCCCAGGTAACCGCTGTTGTCTCGGCTGACTATTGTGCTGCCGGCAGCCGGGCGTGGAGGGGCTCAATGGCTGTGGTGAGCCGAGCAAGGGTTGGGTTTCACGGCTTTAATTAACCCATCAAACCCGGATTGCCTTTCACCCTTTCTCCGAATATCAAATGCGCATTTTACAAGAGCACGGGAGGAGGGAAATGAAAGGGAAAAAGAAAAACCTGGCCTTTTTTTTTTCCTCTCCGCAGCTAACAGACTATTAATAATAGAACGAAAGGGACAAAAGAGAAAATAAAAAAGACTGCGACAGAAAGCAAAGCCGACAGGGGCATAATAGCGCGCCAGTCATTCGTCAATGAGTGAGAATCAATTAGCCAATCGTGTTCTAGTGATGGAGCGATTAACACTTGTAGGTTCTTCGGTTTCACCGGGAACGGGTTCAAGAAGCGGCTGTTGGGTTACGGGGATGCCGTCCGATGGCGGTCGGGTGTTCGGAGAAATGACAGATGATGACGATCGGAGATTGATTGCGGGTAGTTCGGTTTACCCGCCAATTCATGTCTAATCGCTGCACCTGCTGTGCCTTGAGAGATCGCTCCCATAAAACAAATGTCCGTTTTCTTGCCTTTTGTCCCTTTGTTTGTCTAACGCTTGAACAGAAATTCGAAACCGTTCGCGGACAATTTGAACTTACCAATTTAATTTTCCTCTCAAGTCAGGGATTTAGAAAATTGTTTATAAGAACTTAAGGCAAATTTTCTATTTGTTTTTGCATAGTAGAGTTTGAAGCAAACATTACGGAGAAACATTATTAATTTCCGTAATTGCCGTGATAAATTTATACAGGACGAAATCTTTATTTGACTTTTGCATGTAGTACCGTCCTATTAACCGTAAAATAAATTACTGTCAGCTGTTGACCTCAATTACCTGAATAGCTAACTTTCAGTTTTCCATGAGTGAAATAAATGTCCAGTTTCTTACCCCTTTTCTTCACAATTTTCTTCTCTCCTCAACCCCCTGTGCTCAGAAGATTCGAGAAACATTTAAATACCAAGGAAATTTGCTATAACGTTTGTGAGTGACAACCATATGAGTCTAAAAATAAGTAACTAACTAACATTTCCCACTACTTGGACAGGTAATTTCAAATCGGAAGTTTGAAATGAAATTGAAATCCTATACTTTGTATCTCTTATGAATGTAACTTAATATTTTTCTTTAATCAGTGATCGAAAAGCAATTACTGGAGGTCGGTTTTTATATCCTTCCCTCACCCCCCAATTCACATCTAATCATGCACCCGTTATGTCTTGGGAATTGGGGGTTCGCCATCCAATTCGCATAATTGGATTTAACACGTTAATCCACCCTCTCAGCCGACAACAGCAAAGGATTCAATTTTCGCGCGATTTTAATCGAATTAGAACATGAAAGGAGCAACGAACCAAAAAAAAGGGCAAGCTAGAAATATCACGTTACAACAGAAAGGAATTTACATTTTGGAATGTAAAGTTACGAGTCCCTTGAGTGCCCTAAGTCACCTGCAAACAAAACATTGAATTAGCAACAGTAAAATCAGGAACAAGTGTTGCTAAAGCAGATGGTAATACGTCAGACGGATTTTTCATTTACCTAATTGCAATAACAATGGATATTATGCCTGTAAACAGTAAACCAGAAAAACTTATAGTTGCAGCATTAAAATTTTGCTGTTATATTTATCTTGAAAATTTTTGCCGATGGTAACAATTGCTGAAAGATTTGAAAAATTTAGAAAAGTACGAGTTTTTTACTGAGTAACGTTAATAAGTGAATTCTTACCGCTTGTAGGTTAAATTAGTTTTTTAAATTGCAAATAAACAAATAAAATAAACTACTAATTAATTAAAGTTACTGATAACTATCGGAGTTATTAACGTTTACATGTTGTCTGATAGACTTTTTTGAAAAAATATTGTTATTTTTTATGCCTATTCTATTCTTATTTATTTTATACTCTTACATTACATTATACCATGAACCTTCTACCGTCTGTAGAAAATAAATCTCTTATAGATATTAGAGAATGCAGGCATTGTACAGATAATAAAATCCCTTACTCATTTACTCGTCAAAACGTGTATATTAGAAGAGGAATATTGGTAATATTTGAAGTGCAAATAGAAAAATAAACACTGAATAAGTTTCTATCTTTTAAAAAGTGGAAAGCATAAATATTGAACAGAGAAGCACACATTTCTACTAGATGCGCTGTTATATAAATCGATATAGGTGGACTTATAAAATACTGAAATGCTGGCTGCAAGTTTGCTTGTTCATTGTAGTCCATCTGTTCGAGATAACCTGTGAAATCTTACATTTATTCACTTAATTTACTATTAACAATAAAACGAACTAAATTTGTTTGATTAGAAATATTAATATAGCAACATTAAAAAAATAAATAAAAGTTTTTGCCAATACTTGATTCTTTTTTATTATTATTATTGTTTGATCAAATTAAAATTTTATTGGCAAATCATTTGTTTAGGAAATTTTGAAAACTTGGAAACTTTTGGTACAAGGGAATTTTTTATTTGGAAGTTGTTGGGTTTTTCTTTTTTCCTCTCACTATCTTGAGTAATTTCAATAATAATAAAGTAGGCCTAAAACAATTCCAGAATTTGACATTTTCTACTTTTCATCAGGAGTAAATAGGATAGGTAACTTATAGAACTAACTTACCTTGTAGGGACTGGGGTAGTCCACGGTTCTGCAACCGAGCAATGAGGGCCGAGTGAAGTTGGTCGATATATTTGATAGCTTCCTCAATGACGGTGACCTGCGGAAGATACAAACGTACTGATGAGTTACACGAGACGAAACCTCACTTATATTTTTTATATTTAGAATAAAATGAAGAGGGTTTTTTGTTTGTTTGTTTGTTTTGTTTTTTTTACCTATCAAACGTTCCAAAATTGAAAGAAAGACAAGTTTATTTCTATAGTATTTCCTATAAACACTACTTTAGGGCTGCTGCGAATCCACTTTTAAGTTGGAAAAAAAGATCAGACTGACCTAATAAAGGACCGAAACTGCTTATGAGAAAAGAAATAGAAGAAACATCTCATTTGGTGTTTCGTTAATTGTGACTGATTTTTATTTCAATTCACATTAATCTACTGTAAATATCACTTATGCTTTCTGTGAAATTTTCCAAATCTGAATTGAAACTTTACATCTGTTGTGATTAAATATGAAAAAAAAAAAAAAAAAGGATTTCTTAAATTTTAGACAAAATCTTATTTTATGATCGTGTCTGTAATTATTATGAACTACGATATAGCCTTTTCTTATACAATATTATGCAGTAAACTATAAAATATTAATACATATTATGGAAATTAACATATCCAATATATGGCATAAAATTTAAATACTGTATATAGTTAACGGTACATCGTAAACATAATATTTTCAATTTCTTATTATTATTATCATTATTATTATAAGTTTATTAATAAATGTATATTTTATTTGTTAACACTGCAATTATGTAATCAAATATTTTTCATCAGTTTTATTGAAGATTTATTCAATTGATTATCATATTATCTTTCGGAAGCCGAAGGAAATTATTGACTAGTTGTTTTTATTAAATAAAGCAATAAGTTTTCGAGGCACTTTATCATAAACGTGACAGCAATAATCTAGCAACTGGTTGGTTTCCATTGAAAGTCCATTAGCTGGTAAGTTGAAGACTTATCAGATGCTACGTCACCACCAGAAGATTCAGGCTGCGAATGCGTAGGAGTCAATGATTCCCCCTTCTGCTTCCCAGCGCAAGGTTTATTTAAAACTGTCATCAATGGAAGCACCTGCAACTTCATCTATTGCAAAGGAAATAATTGAATCCAAGAAGGTTTATTTTTGTTTGGTAATTCAAATATATAAATACACAAATACCGACACTCATAGCAGGTTTATTTATAGCACTCAATAAGAAGGAAAATCGCTTAGAATTGCTTAACGGGAAATTATCTTTATAAAACATCTTTATAAATAATAATAATAATATTTTGTAATTTTTTAGAAATATACATTTTCAGTTCCGTTAAGGATATAAATTAAAAATAATAATACGTTTTCTTCAAATGAATCCGGACGTGTAGTATTTCCCAGAAATATTTTATTATAAACCTTATTTTCACTTATTTCTAAACTATAATCCTTTATTGTAATCAGTGAGCAAATAATCGATTCCTGGCTGAATTCATTTAATTTTTAAAATAAATAAATAAATAATATGATAATATTTTTTTAATTCCTCTCTCCCTCCAGAGCTTATATATTAGTCTATACATAAGCTTATTACTACAAAATGAAGGTTGATTTAAAAATATAAAAAGAGGGGTTATTTTCTAACAAAGAGTTATGATTGAGATTTAAATTAATATCCATAGAAAAACAAGGTCTTCATAGACCTTAGGAATCTGCTTTCTGTAAAAGTTTGGCTTTTATCAATTTAAAATCGAACGGTTTTCAATTCTCGTCATATGGCCTATTTTTTATACTTATCATAAGTTTATCGTAGTTTTATTTATTTATTTATTTATTTATTTAATTATTTATTTTTTGAAGTTTTAGCCAAAAGCTCAATGATGGTTTTAAAAGATCTACAGTCCCTACGCTGAATAAAGATCCTCCTAGAATGCAACGCAGCTTATAGAATGAGCTTTCCTGGCCGACCGCTAACATTGAAAGAGAAGAGAAGCGACCTCTTCTCTTTCAATGTTAGCGGTCGGCCAGGAAAGCGCAATCTATAAGCTACGTTGCATTCTTGGAGGATCTTTATCAGCGTAGGGACTGTAGTGATTTACCCGAATTCTGATTCGTATATCTGTAGTTTGAGTCACAAGCACAGATATATCGGTATAAAAAAAAAAAAAAGTTATGGCATCATGATTTTATCTCGCCGCCTTGTTAAAATTGTCGAGAAGGAGGAAAAAAAAAATCAAATGTAAGCGTAATGGAGAAATGGCTTTACAAAAATGTTGACGCGTTAAACTTAAAGAAGCTTAATTTACTTCTTTTAAAATTTACTAGGTGAAGACGCACGTCCTCAGCGGCCTTTTCCTTCGGAAAGTAGGGTGAAATTTGAACGCAAGTATGTAATTTCTTATGCCTCATTAGTACTTTACGGTATATTCTTAATCATTACAAAAAAAAAAAAATATAATTCAAAATGTGAACATTATGTGAGTACTTGTAAGAATTCTTCATTTGGGTCAGAAATAAAGAATTCCAGATTGAAAGAAAAATGGTAAAGAAAACGATGATAAGAAAATATTAGTTTTGGTTTAAGTTATTCAATCAATGCTTAGAAGAAGAAATAGAATACGTTATTGTGCAAAATTAAACAAATAACAAGAGAAAAATTAAAATGACCAATTCAAGGAGTTTCAACCATTGGATAAAGCATTGCAAAATAGAAAGTTTAATCTTGCCATTGTTAATAAGGATGAGTATTTGTTTGTTTTCAATGTTGTTGTTTTCCTTTAAAGGGCAAACGGTTGGTTGTAATTCAGATAAACCACCTGTTGTTTAGCCTTTTCCCTCTCGTTAGTGGATTTGACACGGCATAATTCGCGTCATAAATAATTCAGGGATGGTTCCCTCCTCCCACTCCCTCGGGAGAGGATTCACAGACGGATTTATTAATGAAATGCTTCTACGATACGAATCAAATGAACAAGTGTCTACGGAAGATTCCTTTGAAAATAGTGTTGAAAACTACAGAGGAGTGGGTGATAAAAATAGTTATCGAAGAATGTAAAAAGAACGGATATGCGCTCTTAAATGTCGAATTACACCTTAAAGAGTACAACAGACTAGCTTTCTTTTTAATTTATGCTAAAGAATAAATGGAAAAGAAACAAGCTGTGAAATGTCGATACCGAGAATGTCTAGCTGTGACAGGACCGGTCTTGAAAAACGATTAATTCTTACTTGTTTATTGAGTGCAGAAAATACCTGTCTCTTTGAAACGCAATCATTATTTTTTATTATTTATTAATTATTATCATCTAAATAAATGTAGATTTCAAACTACTGGTATTTCTTCTGCACTCAGTTTTTTTTATTCTGCTTCCCAATACGAAAGTGAGGTTCACGAAATCAGTAAGTCTTTGTGTCTTTCCTATAATAACAGTGGAATCTTCTTCAAACTTGGTATGCCTATTCGACGACTTAGGGGAACGATCTAACTCCTACAAAAACTCCACTGGAATTTAAACGATTTAGTTTTGTTCGTATTTCGTTGTCTTAAACATTGAATGTTAAATCCTTTCAGCTAATCTATTGCGCATGGTTATACGATTAAAATTAATACCAAGAAGCAATTTCGGATTCAATTCTTATTTTAGAAAATGGAAAAAAAAATCTGTTACTGTTTATATTCAGTAGAAGTTAAAATTCGAATATAAACGCAGGCTTTTCGTTTTTGTAGTTTTTACGACTTTTTTTAAAAAACAAAAAACAAAATGGAACTTTTGTTTTAAGGAATCTAGGTTTTATGTTCTGTCAAAATTCTCACTAATCTTATTGATTACACATATATCTTTGGCTTTTTCATTCTATTGGGTATGGTTTGATTTAGAGTCATGATCATTTGGACTTAGTTTTTTAGTTTTGAGAATTGACATTTGTTTGTAATTATCCTTCAACAGTCTTAGCGCCATTTCTTGGTTTTTCCTTACCATTAAACTACTATTTATAAGCTGCACATCTGAGAATTTCATAGTTTTCCTGATGGAATTGATTCATATTCTTAGATTATTAAGATCTCAGATAATGAAAAAGAACTGAGTTTGGCTTTATATTAAATATTCCTGTGATTTTATTGATTCATTTAATTTTTTTCCTGTGAATATTATTATAAGTAAGTTGTTTTGCTTCTACTGACCTTTGACACCTTGGGTTTGGCGGCAATCGACGGCACCATGGCGCGCAGGCGGTTGTATTCCTTGGAGCGCAGTTGGCGAAGTCGGGTGCGACGGTATTTGCGAAGAAGTCGTCGGGCCGACGACAGAGGTTGCTGAGGACACGGTGGACATCCCTGCTTACGCGAGGGGAATACAAACTCCTTATCAGCAACCACCATTCTACAAATGAAAGATCTGCAATACAAATAAAAACAAAGCATCAGTCAACGAATTCAATAATAATATTATAAGAATTAATTCAAGTAATTAAAATAATAATAAACTACCAAAAAAAAAAAAATGATTGAAGAGACAAAAGCAGAACTGCCCCTTTTGTATTTACTTCATTTTCAATGAGAATTTTGAGTTCTTTGATCATCACTTAACTAAAACGGAATTCTCTTAGAAGATGAACCCAAAGGAGGGATCAGCATGGTCTTATTTTCCTATTTTTTTAATTACATGATCTTTTATAATTTAAAGAAAAGTTATGTTATAGATTTTTTTTTTTTTGGACAGGAAAATTATAATTGAGTTGACATTACTATGCGTTCTTCATTTAGATTTGAAAAAAGAACAGTACTTATTCGGGGCTATGATAAAACTTAATCCTCAACTATTTTTTAACACTCCTCCTCTCCAACCAAAAAAAAAAAGGGACAAAAGTATTAAATAATCGTGCAATTAATAGAATAAAATAACTCGCAATCAATTCAATTTAAAAATTTATCTATAAAAAGAAAAAATATAGTTTGGTTCTTAAGGAGGAGTGGGACATGATACAGTGGAGATCCTTTTTTTTTTTGAGGAAAATCTCTCAAAAAAAAAAGATCTATACAGAAAAAAATATCTTGACAAAATTAAGTTTTTATTTAAGTAACAATAAATAGATTTTAAAATTTAAATTTTAATTTCAAAAAAAAAATTAAAAATCCATGTTTTTTTATTCTGTAATGTTTTGTATTGACATAGAATTTGAAATCCCTACAACCACCAGAAGATAGAACAGCTTTAAGTAAATGGTTTAGTTTGACTTCTTTGTTGGGACTGAAGTGGAAGCGAGAGAAACAGAGCGTAGGGGCTAAAATCAACAGGTGCAATTCGATGCCAGGTCAATTAATTTCCCAGTTAACCACCTACGTCATCCATCAGAGCCCAAACAGTGTTTGCCAAAATCCCAAGACGATTTGTCATGGTTGATTCGATGGAGGAGAGGGAGCCTTAATAATGGACCCTCGGGTTAAGAACCCACAACAGAGGGGTTTTCTTCAGTGTTTTTAACCAATGAGTTGTTTTTTTCTCTCACTGAATCAGCATTTGCAAATCAGGTTGAAAGACACATTCAAAAATTTAGCTTCTACCACATTTGCAAAAGTCCTATGGCTGAAGATTAAGAAGTGATTTGATAGCTAATAACAATAGAGCGTCTGTAAGAACGGTTTTTGTTCAACATACAGGTTTAGCCCCTTAAACGAATATCAAAAATAAAAACATAATTTTTGCCTATGAAGGCTCTGCTGGATCTAAATAATTTTAAATAATAAAGTGGATTAAAAAAAAAAAAAATACTTGTTTAGACTTGTAAGATTTTATGAAACAAACAGGCTTAGAGTGTTATTTAGTTATTTAACGACACTTGAATAATTTTCTTTCTTTTTTGATAAATATATTTTAATTAGGATTTTAATAGTCATCTTCACTGATGCTGTGAATAAGTGACATTATTGTATTTTTTTGTTACTGAGTGATAATTGAAAGATTTTCATTACTATCCTACAGGTCAATCTTTATAATCAACATTAATAAAAACGTGATATAACTTTAATAAACTAAATCAGTATAAAAATTGGATAATTTTTGGGTGTTTTTCAAATTTGGGAGGACGAAAAAATTTTGAATTTACAGTTCCATCGAATAAGTAAAAGTTGCATTTAAAAAAAAATGACCACAATAATAATACGATCTTATATCTTGATTAGGGATATCTTATATCTTGTAACCCAAGCGAACGTAGTTCTGTCGTTATATTTACTAACACATATTTATTTTGGTGGAACTGTAGATATGAGAAGAGCTACTTATTCGAAAAAGCATATCCTAAAGTTAAAAGGCTATTGCAAGAGTAGTTTTTTCTTTTTTTTTTAAATCTGGTTTCTTTGCAACATCTAAATAATATCCTTCTTGTTAGTTTCACTGGATACCGGAACTCTATTGCGAATGCACATTAATTGCTACATCTTATCTTCACTTCCTATTTTTTTTTTTTTTCGGCTTCTTTTCAAGGCACGTAGAAACCCATTTCGAAATTTAATGAAAAGCCGAAATTATTTTTACTCAGAAGAGTTACTTCCAGCGTAATTTCCTCAAGAACTACCAACTAATAACTCAAGTAAAAAAAAAAGAAAAACATAAATAATAGACGGAGATTTTTGCCCCTCATATACTAAAGGCTATGTCTGGGACTGTGTTGGCTGTCAATCGCCAAATTTACTTCGAGCCTCGAGGTCAGCCTCCGAAGAAACATAATTTTTAAGAGAGAAGAGAGAAATTACGCACAGGCTGTGGGTAATTATTTTTGCGGAGAAAGGTAAGACTACGCAGTGGAATGAAACAGCAGCTGCTTCTACATGTGCCGATTGTCTAATGGTCTCGCCCACTTATTTAGACAACCTACACACAGCATTAGTAAAAAAAAAAAAAACAGAGAGAGAGAGGAGGGGGCAAATGGTAAAGGCAGCGTGGCTGCTCCCTCAATGGCCAATTACTACACCACTATTTTGGCCGCTGAAGATGGTTCAATTATTCTGTAGACCAACTTGTAATGGGACCAGCTCCAGAAAACCAAAATGGAAGGAGAAAAAAACAGCTTTTTTTTTCCTTATTCTTCACTATAATGAAGGTTTCTATTGAAAAGAAAGTTATAAAAATGCTATAAAGTTTTCAGCAGGAAAGATAGTACAGGTAAAAATATTAAGAATTTACTTTTTTATTTAGAAGAAATAAAGTAATTATAGTCATTTTTGACCAATAATTACCAGAGGTTGCCAATGCTGTGTTCATGCGCTATCTTTTGCAAGTGATAAATATTTGCTGTTATAATAGGAAAGAACACTTTGCTAATAGGCAATTCAGATAGGAAACACTGTAAAGTTGATTTGATATCTTATTTTCTATAATGGTTTTTATAGCACAGTTTTGTTTTCTGGATGCAGTTCATCCAATGGCGTATTCAATCAATGTTAACGCCAACAAACTCTTTTTGAACGAAAAGTCCTTTTTGCTTCATAAAGTCAATGCTACCGTCCCTGATGTCGTCGTTTCTAAACGAAAACTGAGTCTGTAATTGAAGTCAGCTAATCATTCTACTGCTGTAAATATAATTTGGCTTCAATATTGCTGAATTTGATTAAAAAAAAAAAGGGGGGGATTTTGTACAATGCATATACTTCCTACTTTTTTGCATACGATCACGTGACTGTCTACAAAGGGTTGAATATCGAAAATAATGTTGGCAGACAAATTGTACCAAATCCATTTGTTATCGATGTAGATCTTTCTAAATTGCTTTCACGAAATCACAAAAACACACTGGCTTTCGGCTAATTGATTATTATAACATTCTCACCCATGGTTTTATAGCTTTAAAATTTAAAATCTACCTTGTATATACATATATATATATATATTTAAAAAAAAAAGAGGGGGCTTATAAATTACAGCTTTGCTTTCTGAAAACATGAAGAACTCTATTGGTAACGTGTGTCAGTTAACACCCTATCCTTTCCATACTCCATCTGGTGTCAGGCAACGAAATAAACTGACCACACAATGGAAAACTAAAACCGAAATAGGAAATGTGCTATCATTTGCATTTGTAGTTCGGTATTAAATAAAAGGAACGCTTTTTTTTTTTCTATATGAAACGACGCCTAATAGGAAGGTCTGTTACCCCTTTTATGTTTAATACTTAATATCCTTTCCTGATGTTCTATAAATTAAGTGTAGTAACGTCAGCTCAAAGGGTTCCGCCCCTTCTCAATATGGAACACCTGTTAACAGAAGTAGAGCCCCGTTTGCATGAGACCAGGAGCCAAGCAACGACCCATTACGACAAGAAAACAAATAGAATAAAAAACCGAGATGAGTTTGCAGAAGAGCGGTAGCATCCAGATATATCTGAACGCATTTATGAAAGTTTTTTTTTTAACCATCGGAGTTAAAGGCAAACGATTTTGAGAAGAAAATATATAAGCTATATATAAAAAAATGCCTGTTTTTGATGCTTGACACGAAAACTGTGTTTTGTGCCTAACTGTCATATGGAGCAAATTTGATATACAGTATACAACGCTTAAATGCAAAAATCCGTCACTATCAACACTAGAAGCTGACTGGTAAACAGACAAAGCGAAAACAATAAAACTTCCTCAGTTACGAAATACTCACGAAAACTTGCTAACAATGAAGGAACAATTTTTATTATTTGGTGAAGATGGCCTCGTACTTTTGACAGCATCAAACAAATGAGGTTCACATAAGCAAAACGTAAACCAGAATCGCAATCATATCTAAGCTTAGTAAAGTTTAACATACACAGTATTAGCGAAGTGTACTTTTTATTAAGAATTACATTCAGTCCAAATTGAATAAACTTAACGTTTTCGACCGCAGCAACACCAAGTATCTTTAGAATGGTGTTTATTTAAAATAATTTGAAGAGTATATGAGATCAGAAGACTTCAATCTATGTTAAAAGAATAAGAATCCATTAGTAAATCAATTGAAACTTTAAATATAACAATTATAAAACCGTGGGGGAAAGGTATTTAGAAATCACGCGATTCCAAAAATGATAATGAAAACCGAAACGACATTATTTACAATAAGTTCATATTTAAAGGAAACTTCAGCTATTATGTAAATTGTTTTACCAATGTATTTGGAAAAATTTCTTTAATGTCAAAAGCAATATCTCTTAATAACAAAACATCGCTTTTTTTATTACTATTGTATCAAATCATCAAAGACAGTACTACCTTTTATTCTCTGAAATGTAACTCGTTTATTATTTAATTGAACAAAGTATCCTCTTCGACTCACTTCATTATTGTCCTATTAATCTTTTCGTTGCTCCCTTCCTAACCGAAAAGTCCTGCGTACGTTTTGGGCTCGAATTACCTGCACCAATTGTCAATGGAAAAAAAAAGGGTTTTTGAAATTTTAGGATCACGTGACCCTTTTCTTCTACATTTTACGAGTAATTTCCTATTTAGATTTCAATAAGTGCCATTTAGTTGAAACGACAAATATAGGGTTGGCGACTTCATTAGGAATATAAATAATAATAGATGGACGTTTACAACTGGTAATTAGGTAAATGCACGGTCATCAGTCGTTATTACCGACAGGAAAAAAAGTTAACTGTTGTGTAGAGAGCGCCATTCAAGTGTGCGATCGAGAGATGAATGATAAAAAAGGATCCTCTTACTCTCAGCCCCCGAACAACAAACGGGAAAAAGACTTAAATACAGACGAGCATGTGCTATAAATCATTGTTCCACATACACATTTTCTATTTGTCTCGACAGCGCTGACATTCCCGAATATGGGTTAGCAGAAGGCTGTGCTGATTCCTATGTCAGTGGCCACAACGTAAACCAGAAGTTCTCATTAGGCCTGAATTAGGGGGAGTTTTCGAAGCCATTAAAGAGGGAAAATATCCCTTTGTGTAGGGCTATAATTTTAAGCAATGATTTACCACGAGATCAGGAATAAAGAAGCCTTCATCTGGGTCTTAGGATTTCAGCGCGTTTATACGTCTCGGATGTAAATGCTAAGATTTTGAAACAGATGGTATTGTGGATAAATTTGTGCTGGCATTTGAAAAGTATTTAATATTCGGGGAATTTTAAGAGAAGTCTTGATAGTTGGAATTGCTACATAGCTGGGTGTTTTTTCCTGTCTGAAAAAATAGTAATTCAATCATTTATTTTTGTTTATTTTATAATAAGGAATGAAATATAAAAAAATGTCCATTGGTGCTATTTAGTATTAAACAATTTAATTTTAAAACGAAAAATTCCTTTTAACTTTTTTCTTTATTTAATAAATTATTGTAGATATTATATGCTTCGTTTCTTTAAATAAAGCAAATTCAGGATCATAAAAATGAATTAAGTAAAAAGAATTTATGGATTAACATACAATTGAATGCTTGATTTCTTTTATTTTATTTTTTTTTCCTTTTGTATTTGTTTCTTTTTTTTTTTTAATATTTTTGAAACCCCCCCCTCCCCCCAAAAAAATAAAAACCGGATTTAAAACTGAATATTAATCCTTTCGTAGAGTTAATTCAACGTCACTGAACTATTCCATTATCGATCATACAATCTCAGATTGAGAAAAATTTACACATTGAGAATAAAAAAAAAAACCAACTGAGGAAATGGGTCGTTGTATCAGAACATCCCATTGGCAATACTGTGACGCACTTCAATTGCATTTCTTAAGAGCAATTTTAGTTGAAAAAGAAATGCTTTTATTTCATTTTAGAAGTACTCCGTATCGAATACTGAATGGAAATCATTGGTGTAATGTAATTCTTCTCCCCGTTTCCTGAATGTGGATCGGAATTTAAATTGAGTAGTCTTTAAATTTTCAGTCTCCCATGGTAAATAGTTTCCTCGTTCACTTTAAAGTCAAAGTGTGAGTCCAGTCTATCCAAAATCAATAGCGAGCTCATTTAATCTAGGCCATTGAAACATGAGTTTCTTAGAAGATATTGCAACTGGTCATTATCACAGATGATTGTTTTACTTAACAATTCTTGAGTAATGCTATTCTGTTAACTGTTTTTCCTCTCCGATGCATATTGGGACTGTCGCAGTGCTAGATCAAACATAAAAGAGTAATACGACTGTAAAAAAGTCTTAATATGCATTCATAAAATGATGGATGTAACTTTACTTCCAGTAGCAGTTGAGGAAAAGTTGAGGCTACTACCTGACTTGCCCTAAATGTCCGTATAATGAGATGTGATTTATTAATATGCAAGAGTAAAATAGAGACGGTTCAGCGGAGAATGAGTAGAGTGTGGGAACCCTGGCAAGCCTTAAACCTCATTAAGTCTTGCTAATGATAGGCATTCCAATGGCTGGCTCTTGACACAGCCGGCAACAAGTCGTAGCCACTCAACGGCGAGCAACTACCTGAGTTCACCACTAGAGGGCGATCCATCAACACATCTGCAAAGATGGCGGCTCGCATTGAAGTCATATCACCATTTTACGTAAGAAAAAGTAATCCTACGTAAAATGACGATAAAAAAATACTTCTACTTAATTAATTTAAATTTTAACTGAATTTTGTAAAAAGCGTTTTAACACAAAATTTCACAGAAATAAAGCAATTAAACAAGTAAAATTAAAATTTTGAAACAGAAGCCTATCAATCAGTAAATCTCTTCAAATGTAGCCTACAATAACTCCTTTTAAATTACTTCCTAACCAATATTTCGATCCATTGCTGACCTTCTTCAGGTATCGTAACCTATTACAAACTCGTTAATATTTTCAAATTTAAACAGTTACTATGATAATAATTGTTAGGACGATACGAATGAAATGTTAAGATAACATCCCATTCATTAGAATAGAAACATTACATTCAAATTGTTAATATTGTACTTATTGGTTATGAAGTAATTAAAAAACAGTTATTGTATACTTGAAAAATCCCATCAAATTAACTGAAAAAAAAAATTTAAATTGGAAATTTGTATTTTTGAATCTGTTATTAAAAAGCTTTTTAATCAAGCGTCACGTGTCATTTACAAGCCAAAATATATTGTTGGGAAGAAATGGAAGTTCCAATGGTTCCTGAAATTCAAACAGCGAATAAAGGAAATTCCCTGATGCAGTTAGAATGTTAACTCCTCAGCTAATGCTACTGCAGACAACGAAGGCATTTAAGTATTCAAGAAGTACAAAATAATAAATAAATTATTGCAAGTAAGCACAATACAATATCACCGTTACCGAACAGCAAGCACGAGTCTTGGCACCTTTGTGACCATAAAACAGCAGTCGTAACACTTGGGTTTCTTCAATTAGGAATTGAACTTATCTATTTTAGTACCACTTATCGTAAACCTTGTCCTAAATATAGGAAAGATGTCCTACATTGAATGTAAATTGGTTAGGATTTTTTTTTCCTTCTTTATAGCGATATAATCAGCTTTACCATCTGTTGTTCCTCTGCAGGCAAAAAAACACAAAAAAACGCAAGATCCAATCATATAGTAGTAATAATAACTGCCATAAATGGATTTAACACCTTCATTTTCCGTTTGCCAAATGCCTTAGCGGTTTAACGTACAGGAAACCCCGTGTGAGAGTGTTTGATTTTGGAGACTGGTTCACCACCGTATCATTACCAGCCACTTTGGAGAAAAAGTCCGGCTGGACGAGGGGGAGCATGAAAAACAATTAGGCGCGCGTTTTTCACCTTATTTGGCTTGACCCCTGACCCCGGCAGGAGGCGGCCATAGCCAGTTGCAAATCGAATCCGTTCGTCTCGGTGTTTCACGCGAACAATCAGGCGAGAAAGCAATTTCCTAAGACCAGGTTCGGGCCAAGGCGGCTTCTTTTTTTTTTTTCCTACTTCCTCAATTCTTCGTTGAAGAGGTGGGGCTTCCAAAGTTGAAGTGCTGTTGTTCTAACTTTGAAACAAACAAAAAATGATGGTGGGGTATCAGATTTGTTATTTCGGTTAAAAAGTGACTGTGTAATAATAGTTAATGGGTTTTTTTACCGCGAAAAGATAAAGATTTTGAAGTGTGTTAAAAAAAAAAAATGATTGTTGCAGCTGTTGAAGAATCACTGAACAGGAGCGCTCAAAGTTTGAATTTAGTAAATCACAGTTTCCCTGCATTAGTAGGCCTATGTTAGTTTCAGTTTATTTCACAAGATGTCGCTTCTTAATTGTAGGATATCTAAATTTCAAATGCATACGGGACTTTTTTTACTTTCTAAAGCATCCTTTAGAGCAGCGGTTCTCAAACTTTTGGAATGTTGTACCATTTAAATAAACTGCTGAAAATTCATGTACGACCGTGTGATTATTTGGTAATTTGGACTTTGTGTAGCGAAGAGTAAGCATTTATGGTAAAAGAACAAATAGAATAAAATTAACAATCTTGTAAAAAAATAAATAAATAAATAAATAAAAATCATAATCAATCTTTTTGGTTCATTTCTGTGTACCAACCTGAAACAACGTAATGTACCACAGTTTGAGAATCCCTGCTTTAGAGCATTTATTTATCGATAAATAATTGCGACTTTTGCTGCTAATTCAGTTCATCGGATAAAAAAGAAAAACAACCTACGCCTGATACCGAAACGGGAGACAAATGAACATCGGCTCCCAACCGATGCTCATTTGTTCGGTCCAGCTCATTACAAGTGTGTGTCACGATCTTCCTAATTTGGTAATCATTGTCAACAAACGCCCTACTAGTTATCTGATTGGTTAGATTCTTCAGATTGACGGAAGTAATTACCTTTAAATACTTCAGATTACCTATCTTTAATATTATTTAGTCACTAATAATCCGGGTCTGATAAAACTCTTAAAAGCTAATCGATGGAACTCCGTTAAACGAGCAAATTCGGAATATTAATAGTGACTCACGTAATGGCTCCCTTCCTTTTTTTTTTCAAAGGGAGGCTGGTTTTCCTGGGTTTATTATTAACTTGTCGTTGCTGATTACTTTGTAAAAAGGGTCGACGTTTGTTCCACCTGAATAGTTTTTTGTTATTAGTGAAGTTTCAGTGATTACATATCAATGCACCTGTTGACGTTTCTTCCCAGGACATTCCAGATTCACGACGAATTTGAATGTCTTCATTACAAATAATTAGGCACGAATAATAAATGCTCCCTACCATTTAAATTAGTTGAAAATTGAGATGAGGTTATTATTCGATTCACTAAAATTACATTCTAATGATTTAAGAGTTAGACCATTGAAAGGAGAAGTTAACAGTGGTTAATAAATTAGTTTGTTTTTAATGTCTGAAGCTGGATAATTTTGCCCGAAAATTTGTTGAGTTTAATTAAGAATCAAGTTTCTGACGCTTGTGTCGTAAATCCTGCAGTTTTATCTTTATCGTAGTTCAAAGAACTTAGGTCTTGGATCGAAATTAAAAAATTCAATCTTAAGTATTAGACACAAAGAAAAAAAACACACAACTCATACAGTTTTTTAAAAGTATAAATCTCCCCCAAAAAATTTTTTAAGGCGAGTTTTCGGGATAATTCCAACAATTTTTAAAGAAACTAAAATTCCTGAGCAAAAATATCATTAGTGGACAAAAAAATGGTTATTGATTTTAAACTCATTTGAGCTTTTCGGTGAAGGGACAAGAGGTTTAATGCCGTGGAGTTCACAGTTTTAGTTTTTATTTCCGGAAGCGGAAGTGGCATCATGCACGGTCTGAGCCTATCATCAAGGGTAAATCCCGCTGAAGATTCCTAATAAGGATGAAACAGCTGTCCAGGATTCCCACTTATGATGGCGCAGGCTGAGCGAAAGAAAAATTTTTTTTGCCTCCATTAATGATATTTATGTTCAATAATTTATTTTGTGGACGTTAAATTTTGTATTTCAAAGAGCCAAATTCCATTCAAACATAAGTGATGCAGAGAGATGGAGATGTAGACTCCCACACTTGCATCCTTACTCCTGAAAAGTAAGACCCAGGTCCCCAATTTAGGAGGACCTGTCTGGAAGAGAAATAACCTGGCAAGAATCCGACCTCTGCAGGAGATCAAATTCTGCTCTTTAACCTCACTGCTTGGGTTACCTCACCCTACTGCTTTCAGACATATGTTGTAAAAACCCATGCAATTTTTAACTCTGCTCACGGACCAACAGATGAACAACGAAATCTGTTTGAATGTTACTGAGACTCTCAAAGCGCTCCTAGGAAAGTGAGCTTCATCAAGTCAATTAATCTACGCATGTGTGTGTGTGTTTATCCTTAACAACTTTTGAACACCTAGACGGATCTTCTTGTTTCTTAGCATGTATATTTAAGGACAATGGACTTTATAATTTTTGAGTTTGATGGAATCCTTAGCTAGAAGTCGGCAATTGAAGGAACCAAAAATTCCCAAAGAAAAAGCATTGGAATCTAAACAATGGATTTCTGATCGATGTATTAAACAATGATTACTAAAATATTTTAGCTGATTCACTGATTTGTGTGTGCGTTCTAAAGCCCCGCGAACACCATGCAATTTTTCAGCAATTTATTCGTCCGATTTTGACGACACGAGCTGATATAATCAATAAACGGGCTCAAAACTGCTAGTGACGTCAAAATCGGACGACTAAATTGCTGAAAAATTGCATGGTGTTCGCGGGGCTTTACGATTAAAATTAACAGGATTTATGCAACTAAAATTAGTATTTGAGAATTTAACTAATATTTTAAGAAAATGCATAAAAAAATTACAGTTCTTATTCAGCAGATATTGTAATTTAAATTAAATGCAAAGCTTATTCCACGATTAGGAAATGTGAACTAAATATTTGAGCACTTGTCTTATTGCTAAAATTTGCAGATCCTTTATAAAGTGTAACTTTTTTTTTCTATGTAGTGTTCTGCAATTCTTATTTTATTCTTCTACATTGAGTGAATTTCAATTGCTTACCTAGAATTAAGTTTTGAGTCAACTTTTCAATGGTTTTGAATGAATAAATAAGAGAATGGAAACTGTTAATTATGATTTCTATGAGGATCTTTCATCAGTAAATCTTTCTCACGTTTAAAGTCATGACCTACGACTTGGCATAAACAGTTGTCGTCAAACAATCCTCTAGGTTTCGGTTTTGTTTTGTTTTTTCCTCCGTCCGTTTCCTCATTTAATCCGAGGCATTCTTGGGGGCCATTGTTCCGCGCGACCTTCGACCTTCGATTGCAGAACAGGGGTCTGTGGCTGGAATTTGCACCGAATATAGGCGTACGTCAAAAGAGAACAATTGCAGGAAATGGGTGGGAGCTCTCTTTTATAAATCATTAATCAAAACAATAACCCAGCCGAGGACTGATTGCTGCACATACGCACTCGCTTCGTGGGTGGGGGAATCCTGCTGCATAATTGCACCATTTGAAATTGTACTTTTATTAGTTGGAGGCAGTCTCACTGTCCAACAACATGACCATTTACGTTAATGGCTTTTCTACTTCTAAAAAAACAGTCTAAACTTACGAGTAAACATTAAAACTTTTCTCTTTATTCATTTCTAATGATAACCGCGCTCATTTAGGATGGGATCTGAGTTTTAATATATATTTTTATTTTTATATCCTCATGGTAAACATATCGTTTAACTTAAATATCAACCCTAAACACAAGTCGGAGAAAAAAAAAATGATTTAAAACGAAAAGATGTCAGGTCGCAATTTTGAAGTCTTAAGCGCGAAGTTAGGTTTAGATGTTAAATAAAGATCTCCCACTGCTATCTAATCATATCTAATTATGGAGCTACGAATAAATAAAAAAAATAATAATAAAGAATGAAAAACAATGGAATATCTTGCCGTTAATTATATTTTTCACGATAAAACAAAAAAACTAAATATCTTTTGGAGGCTGAAATTTATTGATAGATCATTGTGAACTCTTTACTGATTTGGTTAGAAAACGAGTACATTAATACTTATGTACAGTTATCACTATAAATTTATCATTTTCCATATGTGTTAAAATAAAGAGTTTTAAAACTTTTTCAGCCATTGCAGACAATCAACGTCTTACCATGAGTTATTTAAATCAGAGCAATTTAATCAACGTTCTTGTTGACTTTGAAATTAATTTAAAATTATTAATTTATAAATATAAAGTTTAACTTTCGAGGCATTCCGTTAGTAGCCAGGAAGCGATCATTTTTCATTCAACCTGATGAAAAAAAAAAGATGGGATTCTTATATGACTGAAAGGTAGTGTCTTGTCTTGCCATCAAATGAGCCGAGAGAGGGGTTTTGTTTTGTTTTTGTATTTTTTTTTTCTCGAATGTTCCATCAATCTTGTTTTCCCGATGTCAAGAACCTCCAGCCACATAATGGCAAATTAAAGACTCAACATCTTTTTAAATTATAACATCATTGTGGTGGACATTGAAGGGGAGAGGGGGCAGATAGGAAGGGTAGGTGGGTGTAGAAAAAAAATCTTGTTTGTAATCATTAGCTTCTCATTAAGTTTGCTCTTGATGAAACGACTTCATTCATACAAGAATCGCTGGCGATCAGTTGATTAGTTAATGAAGTGCATCTGCATGTTGGTTGTTTTTGTCCTCGTTCCCAAACGCCCACGGAGTTCACGACGATTGCTGATAAACGCATTCCTTTGAGACATTAAAAGAGCTCCCACCAAATGGTTTCCAAACAAATGGTATGTGTTGTTTCTAAAAAACCTACACCTTTTAGTTGCTTCATTTAAAAATAGAATTCTTACAATAAAAAAAAGTAAAAAAAAATCAAATCGGACAAGGCTTTTTTTTTGGGGGGGTGAGGGGGTGTGGATTAAGAAGTTTTCTATTGCTTTGGTGATAGCCAAAGTGGTAGAGTGCTTGAATGCCGGTTGGAGGAGTCGGATTCAATCCCCGGCCTAGGTTTTTCCATGCTCCATCCTCCTCCAAATGAGAAATAGAGTCTACCCAGCCTAGGTTACCCAGGTAACAGTTTTAGATAAAGACAGCTAGCGATGGGATGGATGGAACTTCATTCAAATTTTTGTAGATCATATATTTTTTTTTTTTTTTTAATTTACAAAAATATATTTATAACAAAGTTTTCGTTTTGGTAGCTCTCTGTAATTTGCTAAAACAAACAAACAAGTTTTGGCTTTCGGATATACTTTAGAATGAATGTTTTTACTTTGAAGTAAGGATACCGATTTTTTTTATCTATAAGAGTTGTAATTTTAATAATGGATTTTGCTAACGAAATTGTTATGTAATTGACCACAAGTTGGGTCTACAAGCAGGGCCGCCCAGAGGGGGGGGGGAAAAAGGGGAAATTTGCCCCGGGGCCCCCAAAAAAAGGGGGCCCCATGAGGCCCGAGCGGCCCCGCCATTAGGATTGACCTTTTTTTTTGGTTGTAGATTTTTGGGGGGGGGGGGGGGGGGCACAAATTCAAATGTTGCCCCGGGGCCACCACTAGTCTCTGGGCGGCCCTGTCTACAAGTAGGAAAGACTGGGGTCAAAAGTACTCCTTACAGCTGATGTTTTACAAGAACTGATTATTCGATGCAGTATATGAAAGTTGTCATGCCAACTATTTGTGTGAAAATAATGGAAAATTCATAACTGTTTCTGATTCATTATTTGAATCGATTGCTTTTCCTGTTGATCTTCCGTAAGGAGGGATAACTGCTAGTCTCGCGTGAGCTAATCAAAGCTAATAAGATGGTCAATTAATAAACAGAAGACGAAAGATTTAATTGCTTAATTAAATGCAAAGTTGTTCAATTCGGTAATTCATTCTAATTTAAGGTTATTCTATTTAATCTCACGTTGCAGCATAATAAAAGGAGGAGAAGGCCTCATTTGAAAGGTGAAACGTATGAATGCGAAATGATTGCTGAATAATGTTAAACATCTGAAGTGTCGCCCTCCAAACTTGTTACCAGTACTAACTACAATTCACTAACAATCAGCAAACAAGAAACATGTTGGTCGGCTGGTTCTAAAGAAATGCTTACTCCTCGATATGTAGAAATGTCTACGAAAACGTCGAATACCGCCCTGAACGTTATCCACATCCTTCCCGCCTTCTAACACCCTCAGTCCCATGTAAATAAGGAGAACGAGATGGTCGTGATTTATCACCGTGGCTCAGTAGGAGTGGTGCTGTAGAAACACTCAGTCTGTGCAAGAACCACAAATCATGTAAGCAATTTGTAAACGTAATTAAGCCTCATATTTCCTCTGTCATTGCCCACCTTTTCTTCCTTTGCTTGGGGTCAGCGCCGCGCCGTCAATCGCTATTTCACTTCCATTTGTTTCTCGGTCGATCACGTGATACTGATGCACTGAGGGATGGGAGATCTCAAAAACAAGAATATCACTTACTGGTATCACAAAACCAAACTGTGTAGTACTGTTCTCAAAGTATTTATTTTAATAGATTTGAGGTTTCGGAATTAAATAGATTTGCGATAAATAAGCATTGATGAAGATTGTAAAAGTATTTTAGTTTTCGTAACTACAATTGAGACACCGAATTCTCAAATAAACATTTCTTCAACCTTTTTTTGTACTCTCAATTGAGTGACACCTGTTTTTCTCCAGGAAACAAATTCTGAATACCTTGCAACAAAACAATAGTTCAATAGCAGTTGCAGAATTTAATTGCAGTTTGCTGTACAAGCAGTTCCACAAAACAAAACATTTACGATATCTTTGATGCAAGCAAGGTAACATCTCCGCAGAACTGTTCACATTTTATTTCGCAAATTCCTAGCTCTGCAAATACTTGTTTTCTTAATTCCTTTTGATTGTTCATAATTAACATTTTGGACGTAGGAGAAGCTAAACAGATATCTCGGATAACGCTAATAAATGTCCAATTTCGCATCGTTCAATCACTACTTGATCTATAAGACATTCATTTGTTGTTTAGGAAAAACTTCAAAGCTGAATAATATTGTAAACTATTTATTATTAACTCGTGATATAAATGGTCTCTCGTGTACATTGTTTTCAGTAAATAGTCTACTATTACAAAAAAAAATAAAATAATAAGTTAATAAATAAATAAATAAATAAATAAATACTTGTAAGCAATATGTTATAAAATTGCATACAGAAAATTTCATACTTGTATATTTGATGAAATATTATGATAATAACGAAGTTGGGTAAAATCTCATAAATTGCCTATTGTTTTTGTCTGTTAATCTTTTTTTTTTTTTATCTCAGAACGCTTTGATATTTTTTTTTATTTTAAAGAAATTTTCACAATACATAACTCAACAAAATATTAAATTTGTAAGTAAGGTAAACTATATTTCAGAAATAAATTTCTTTTATTACACTACTTCTGTCCTTTGCATTTCCTGTAAGATATTCAGTCAAGAATAAAAATTCACGATATTTTTATAACAAAGAAGTAATATTTTTTTTTTAAGTGGATAAAAATTGAAGACATTTATTCAGCAATTGTGTTATTAAATTGCAGAGTTTGATTCTACTGTAAAAGTCAATTCAATGGCAAATAAAAGCTCCCTGAATTCTTATACCTTATAGCAATGGCTTAAGATTAAAATAAAGTTTGAAGTAAAGATGTTAAATGGTTTAAAAAAAAGCTCCCATCCAAACGTCAGCCAAAGGAAATCTGTTTGAGCGACTGAAAAAACCGGTTTGATCGAATGAAGAAAGTGACCACAAGCCGTGACTTGAAGGTGGAGGCAAACGTAACCACAACATTCCACAAGCAACCAATAGTTTACACAGTCAAAGAGAAAGAGAAAAAGAAGAAGTTCTGACTTTAATAGTGAATGGATTCGTTTTTATTCATAGTAATCTAGAAATAAAAGAAAAACATAGATAGATCGACTTACAATTCAGTTATGATGAGATGTTATCATATTTCATCACCTCCACAAAGATGTAGGAAATAGTGAATGTAATTTAAACACGAAACTGGAAAGAACTTAAAACCCACTTTCCTTTTTTTTAAAAAAGTTTCTTATTATATTTTTTATTAATATATTATTATATAATAATATTATATTTTATAATTAAATGTATAAATATAATAATTTATTTTTATATTTATTATATTATATTTTTTATTATTAATTTAAGACAATGAAATATTAATAAAACTTGGAAATTCATTGTTTAGATTCTAATGCAATTTCTGTTGTCTTTTCGCGCTTTTTTCCTCGACGAAGAGCCATTTGCGAAAGATTTCAAATATGAAAGTACGATTACCCTGTCCTCCAATATGCAAACCAAGTTTCAAGGAGATCCCATCAGCGGATCAAAAGATATTAGTGGAAGACAACACAAACATACACACAGAATGATTGATTTAATGAGTCCTCACTTATCTATTTGAATTAGGCGAAAAAAAAAAACTGCTGTTATTTTAAGACAAGTGCTGAAGAAATACCGTAGATATTGAGAATTCTCTTTGAAGATTAATGCGGGCTTAAATAAATCTATGAAATTTTGCTCTTAATCTGATCTTGTTTTATTTCTTTACAGAGATTTTAAAGAACCAAGAGTGGGTGTTATTTTTTTCTTTACTTTTAAGGGAAATTTATTCTTAGATTCTTAAACCCATTGCTCCACTCCTTTCAAATAAAATTTAAGATTTTATTATTTCTATTTTAACTGCTATTTTTTTTTTATTTTTTGCATTTAATTAAAATTTTGTAACCTGAACATAATATGGCCATTACCTCAATTTGCTCTTTCAAAATTTAAAGTAAACAATGAAATATGATCTGCGAAGTGCACGCCACCCAGCGGTTTTAGCTTTAACTGCAATGTTAATAATCTAATGTGAAATAGTAATTTGTTTTAAAACAATGTACCTGTAAACGAATATAATATACACACCACGTGGTTAGGAGTACATGTAATTCATAAAGTGGGACAGACAAATTCGGGATCTGGACTTTTTTATTTGTTTTATTAATTGCATTTTTTTTATTATTTTATTTTAAATTACGAAGGATTTTAATTCAAAATGGGAGAATATGAATACGAGTAGGAGCAGCGTAGGATCTGAAGGACAAATGTATCAGAATGAGATTAGCCACTTGATCTTTGGAGGCGAGTCGTTGAATGTTTCTGCTTATTCATTCACCCCCTGTTATCTAATTCACATGCGTCTCCAAGTGACGACAGCTCATTGCCAGCGGAAAGGACTAAGCCGCTTTTATCTGGTGCAGGATTAACGTATCTACAGACAAATGGCAAAGGGATCCACAGACGACGACGACACGAGGGTCTCCACCCAACCAGAGAAATATCATCACACGCGACTTCAGGACAGGAGAGAAAGAAAAAAAAAAAGGAATCGGGAAGAAGACCACTTGTCAGCACTCAACACAGTCTCATTAACACAGGCTGTGTGTGTGTGGACAGCTGCTGCTACCTACAGATAAAGAGTCATTCACCACGAGATAGACAAGAAACACTTGATTGGTTTATGATGACTCCTTTACAATCTAATTAACGGGAGTAGATCTTTAGAAGCCCCTGGGATCAGAAAGCAATGGGAAACAGAAGAGTCCGACTTTGGAAATAAGGTACTCACTTGTCTAGCTTCAAAGAAGACGGAGAAGACACTCGTGAAAACAAAGTAACAGAATAAAGAAGTAAAAAAAAATGAACATCAAAACAAATGAACATCATCTTTCTGTGATCGCAATAACCTAGAAACCATTTGTCTCTGGAAACTAAAATTTAAAGTCACGAGCGAAATTAAGTTCACAAATGCAGACGTGTGGATGTGTTTACAAATCACGTTACACATTTTTGATTTAATTAATTATTGGGCGTGGTTGAAATCCTCTTTAATTGTTATTAATGTGCTTTAGTTGATTAATTATAGAGTTTACTCTAGTATTTTAGTTAATTTCAGTAAATTCAATTTCTGCGTCCAAAAATTAAGTAAACCAAAATATCGAATTATTATCGACTGTTGGCAGTGCGAGGTGATGTCGTATCAGTGTAATTAGGAAAGATAAATCTACGATTCCTCTACATCGCTTTAATCCTAGAGACGCTCCGATCTTTATCGTGACAAGAAAAACCGCCTGCATACTTTCATTTTCTATTTTTCTTTAAGTATATTTATTCACTTATCCTTTGAAATCACGTGAATCTTTTTACAAACGTGACATACTTTGTAATTATCACGGTTCTGATAGATATCAGCAGAAATCTATCAAATGAAGGAGAAAGCCTTGAAACATTATATGAAACTACTAACCTCATAAAGACAATAACCTCAGGCAATAAGAAAATTAAATCACTTTACACACATTTCAATAAACAGAAAATCACGATTGCACTTTAGAAACAACCAGGAGTTTATTTTTATATGGATAAGAAAGAGTCGAAAGCGGAAAGAAAAAAAAATGAAAGAAAAGTTTTATAATAATGTCTTTATTTTCCTCGAAAATTTGTGTAAAATGTCTTTTTTTTTTCCGTTTTTCTTCCTTTTTTTTTTTTTTACATGAAAGATTCTTCACATTTTTTTACGTTAAAATGTAAATTATTTCAATTTTTTTTTAAAATTTGTCGGTTAAAGAGCAGGCGATGTAATATTTGGGATACCCAGTTTTCCATTATAAAAGGGATATTCCATAATTGCTGCATTGTTAGGATTTTCTTGCAATCCTTGATGGAGAAGTCCAAAAAGTTTCTGAATTTATACTGCTTCGAAATTTCCTCCCAAAAACTAGATTTCTTCTTACTCTTATCCCTTTGGAGTAGTATTCATGCCGCTTCTTTCTTTTGTGTCGATTCTGTGTGGTGCTACCCAAACAGATGCTGAGATGCACGAAAATAACATTTCTTGATTCTTAATGTCCTGTTATGATGTAATTGTAGATAAATTTTATTTTGACAACTACAGATGATGTTATTCTTTTCTTTTCTTGTGCTTGAGTTACGTAGTATTTATTGATAATATTCCTGTTTGAAGTTGGTTTATTGCATGTTCTGAAGTAATACTTCTAATCAAAACAATTGGATCACACAGATGGTTATCTCAGTTTCCATCGGCTGTCCTACAAAGCTCAGCTGTCAACTGCATTCTCTCATTACTCCGCCAAGTGCCAAGGAATTTCATAGGGAACATGTGATTCCGCAGCGTTGGATTTCACGTTCACCAATCGATTTAATTGGACAAAATAAAGCAAATAATTACGAGTAAAACAAAAAAAAAAAACCTTCATTTTGAAGACATCAAAAGGAATTCGAAAACGTAAATGCAAAGAGGAAAACTGAGGAAATAAAAAAATAGGAATATACAATAAGTAAAGAAACCCTGTTTGTCTGTAAGTGATCCCTGCATTTGGAAGGGGAAAGCCCTTCTCTCAGTTGAGTGTGACTAAATGCGATAACTGAACGGGACTAATTGTGAAAAGGCGTGACTTCGAGGAGGGCTAAAACTTGCCCGAATATTTTGCGACTTATTTCGAACACTCCTTAAACTGTTCAAACTCCGAATTTGTTGAGACCAAAGATCTCTGAGTTTTCTCATCGTAAAATTAATTATATTGGATACATGGATTTTTTTTTTTCTTTTTTTTTACACATATCGTTGGTATTTTAAATTTTGTCGTTCTTGAAATCTCGCTTAGTAACATTAATTCACTTCTTGTACCACTAGAATTGTCAGTTCTTAAGTCACTGAGTGTTTAATCTACGTATATGTCTATTGACCTCTATGTCTCAGCACCACCTGTAATTTCTAAATAGAATTATCAAATTTCAAAAAGTAATTCATTATTGAATAATTCAGTTTTAAACGATTGTTGCTTTCAAACGATGCGTTGTAGCAAAAAAGAAAAGATAAAGAAAAGAAATGCTTGTCTTCAAGAGACAACCACGAGAAAATTATTCATTTTTACGTCCAATGCATTGAAGTGAAAGAAAAGCTTGTAGACAAATAAACACAATAATTAAAGGGTTTCAAAGAGTATTTCAAGATTTACAGTAAACTTTACGAACCACTCTTCTCTACATTTAATTCCCTTTCTAAATCCCTGATAGTTCAAAAGAAAGGCGTTTTGAAACATATTCTTGAAATGCACTGACTTTATTTTTTAATTAATCTTTCGTTTTAAAGTTGTTACGGGGTTTTACTATAGCTGGAGGCGTTGCATGTCCTGAAACGGTGAAATGGAAATACCTCGGTCGGAATGAGTGGGTTTGGCGGGGGCAGAGAGTGTTGCCACGCTGTCTGGAGAGACACAACCATACGACACTGATGACGAGAAACAGACCAGACAAGTGAGCCACTGCCTCGGGCGCAACGAGCAACACTTGACCCAAGTGTTCGCTGACCGGATTTTAAGAACTGCGGGATTCCAATTTCAAGGAAGGGGGAGGAAAGGACCCTCTTTTTTCATTCCCCTTAAATACTAGTGACATATGGCAGTTTTCTGCATAGGAAAGGCCAGCCTCCGTTAAGGTACCCTTCCGCTCACTTGCTGCAGCAGCAGGTAGGGGAGGTGTTGCTGCAGAGATGTCATTCGCTGCGCAGCAGCTACCCTTCCGTTGACTGACTGCCGCCCTCTGCTTGGGGGTATTTTCTCCCTTCTTCGACCTAGTAGGGGTTGCAAAACTGATCAATTCAGTCAACTTGGACAAGAGACAATACGTAGCAATTTTAGGAATATTATTAAAAACCAATATTACTTTAGAATAATAATTTCCGATGTATCTGTAAAGTTATTTTAATTTGAAATCTGATGATTGAAGTTTATAGTTCCATGTATAAAGATTAAAAAAAAAAAAAAAAACAACATTTTGATTTATATTACATTTGCTATTTACAAAAGATTATTTTTTTTCCTATAATTTCGGAACAAGTATTTGCTAATGGGTTGAAAAAAGCTAAATCCGGAGGAATGTTGATAATCCGCTTACTATTTGTGATTTTTTTCGAAAGGATTTTTTGAAAATAAATAAATAAACAAATAAATAAAATGTTATTTTGATTTAATATAATCCATTAAAATGAAAAGGTGACAATATGTGAAAACCTTATTAAATTTTCTCAAATACATCATTTAACATTTATTTTTAAATGTACTGTTTTAAATGCATTTGTATTGATTTTTAGACGGTTTTTATTTTTGGTGAAATCTTTTTAGTGAGTTTGTTTTTTCTTTGTTTTTTCACATATGTTCTAATTTTATGTGAGCGGAAGGGTACCTCATAAAATCAACGTATTTGGTAAAACGAAAAAAAAAAAAAAAAAAACCTGAAAAAAGAAATATTCAAAAAAATATTTCTGATTAAAAATTTCAGAATTATATAGATTTAGAAATAGCATTTTTTCAAGGAAAAATTTGAATACTTTTTTAATGTAATATGCAAACATATTGAGATGGACAAAAAATTCGTAAATTGCGAAAGGATTTTTTGAAAATAAATAAAATGTAATTTTGATTTAATATAATCCATTAAAATAAAAAGGTGACAATATGTGAAAACCTTATTAAATTTTCTCATACATCATTGTCAAATGCATTCGTGTTGATTTTTAGGCACTTTTTATTTTTGGAGAAATCTTTTAGTGAGTTTTTAATTTTTTTTACAGCTAGTTAGTTGGGCATTAGATCCTTTTTTAACTTTATTATAAACGTTTTTTTCATCAGGAAACATATCTTCTCATTTATGTATTCACATTTATGTATTAAATGTTATTTTTATTTAATATACTCGATTGAAATAAAAAAATAAATATATAGATTATATACTTATATCATATTCATTAACTGAACGTATTTTTTAAATTTTGAAATATTAAAAATGCATTTGTTTTCATCCATAAACTCTTTCTTCTGACCACTTGCTGCATGCAGCAGCCAAGATGGTTGCTCATTTTTTCCTTCCTTTTCGACTGCAGCCCTTCTGCTGCTCTGACGTCACGTGCAGCAGCAGTGAACGGAAGGGTTTGTATTGAAAATAGAAGGGACAACAGAGGGGCAGTCAAGGTTGCCGCCCCAGGGCTGCAGTCCGCTGCTCTGCAGCAGTGAGCGGAAGGGTACCTTTAACAGATGGAAGACAAACGGCAAATTGTAAAAACAGAAACACGTTTGTTTGCTCTTCAACAAATGGTATTTATTTTGTTTTGACTTCATTTCAGGAAATTGTTTTTAGGGTCTCTTTTAGTTACCCATTTGCGTCAAATCAGTCTTCATTATAGTCAGTGTATTCGTAGTGTAAAAGAAAGCAAAAGTACATAATGTAGAGCACGAAGAAAGAGCGGAGGAAGAATTTAAATCGTCTTCCCTCAGTACATTCCAAATTCAAATATCTGCAATATCTTTCAGTTTTCTTGAAGTTTCTCCAGACATCGGAATTATAGATGACTTTTGATATTATTATTTTTTCTGCAATACGATTCACATACGCCAAATGAATATTTTTTTTTCCCCTTCAGCCACAGCGCTCTTCTGTCTTTTCTAATATTAGAAAAATAAACTTATTTTCACTTTAATTAAAAAAAGAAAAAAAAATGGAAAAAAAATGGAGGTGACTTTAAGACTTTGTTTTTTTTCGTTTATAAAAAAGAAAAAAAAAATCCAAAAAAACAAGCAACATATGTAGGCCTACTATATGTAGTAATCCCGCTTGCCGTGACGAAAAAAGTAATGAAAAAAAGTATTTGCAATTTTGATTTGTTTATTCCCGTTGATTCCATTGAATTACCATCGTGAAGTGAAGCAGATTAACATCGTCCCGGGGGTGCAGACTATTGAAGATTTTATTTATAAGATTTTCCCCACGGTCGTCCTCCTACATAAATCATCCTTTTAAGAGAAGCTATCCAGGGAAGTTCACAACTTGCTCTAAAGGAAATCTCTAAATATTTGATCTTTTCTCTACATATGTCGTGATTCAAATTAAATAAGTCGTATGACTCTAAATATGTCATAACGTATTGAGCTGATACCGGTACCTTATTAAAGATACTGAACAAAAAACAAAAAAAATAAAGATGCGGAAAGTTTCATGTTCTTAACCTTTTTCAAATGTATTATGCGAACCGACAAACAAATGCAAGTAAATACGCGTAAGATCTTACGCCGATATTGTTGCATGCGGAAATTCATAATAATAATAAATAATCTTACATAAACAGTTGATTTACTGCCAATCAGTTAAATATTTTAATAAATAAAATAACTTTTAATATTGGATTTTCCTTTTCTTTTAATTAGCCTTTTTGAGAAATGAAAAACAATAATATCTTCCTGATGTTTTGTAATCCGTACCAAAAAAAAGCCAATTAAAACCGAGGCCCTAACTGCTATCGGCTGGCAATCTTCCAATCTTTATTAAAAATACTTTTCAACATCGAATCACTCAAGATATCTATGAGATCTAGAAAAATATGGCATTATCTTTTTTTTCTTTAAAATGATGTCTGTTACGCCTGTCACAGGAGTTACCACTGTCTTCAGAAAAAAAGAGGGAGAAAGAGATTGAAAGCAAGGCTGTGGCTTTTCAGAGCCATTGCTTTCTTCAATCAATTTCATCACTCACTCGATTGGCTAAGCTTTGTAAAGCTACTGACACACTGAACAGCGAAACAAATGAAGAGACAAAAAAGAAAAAAACAGATTCCTCAGTCAGTTGAAGAGCAACGGCTGCTTCCACACGATTTACACAAAGAACTCTTATAATTGTTTAACTCTTATAATTGTAAATGCCTTAATCGCTGTTATAAATCATTAATCAGTTATATTTTTTTCGTTTTTGCAGTTTGCGAGGAAGTGCGATAGTCATAAGAAGAACTTTTAAGGTAGGTTTTGAACTTTTAAAAGAACTTTTTTTTTTTTCATTTTGAATTCTTGTAGATTTTATTTTATTTCCATAACTGAATCAACTAACTTCGTGTAAGAGACCTGAATATTCATCGGTTAGAGAATATTCGCCATTTAGCTGGAAACATGTATTGATATAGCTTGTGTATAAGATCACGTTCATTAACATGTAAAGAATATTAAAAAAGTTACTGTTATTTGACTTTATTTTCTGCCTACGTTAAAAAAAATGCACAAATATAAAAAATATCGATTTTAGAATTTCATAATAAATACAATGATCGATATCATTGTATTTATTATGAAAACAATAACACTGGGAATGTTTTAGGGGGAGTCGGTCTTATTTCAAAGAGTTTTCCGAACGCAGTGCCCTTTAGATAACATCAACTTCGCCAAGTATAGTAACCCTTATGGCCAATCCGCCCTTTCTACAGAATTTGATTGAATATGTTAAAATTACACGATAACTCAAATAACAATGCACTGATGTACATCAAATTTCATATATTTGTAAGATCGCACTGTTTGCTTTTAGTAGGTCAATTTTAAAAAAACCTGCTTTTGCTTAGGGACCAAAGCTTTATGAACAGAATAACTAAAACCTTAGATCATGTATTGAATTATTTATTTTCCGAAAGTAAAATGATGAATTCTAAAGCACACTTTGAAATGCAAGATCTATTTTTAATTCACTTCGCTTGAGTCTCCCAACTTGATCCCACTTAAGACTTGGATATTTCTGCTATTTCTTTAACCGTCCAAAATCAGAAATACCATCTGCAAAGATACATCTATTCATTCTCTTGAATTTATTGTATTTTATTTAATCATTAACTTGTTAAAAAAAATCCCCAAACATTATATTATAATTTACATTACATTATAATAAAAATTAATAAAGTAGATCTGGTCGTTAATAAAAACCTTTTCTTTCTATCATTTCCTACGTTTGCTGGCGAATTTTAAATATTTCTTCCCTGTTTTTTTTATATTCAGTTTGTAAATTTCATTCGTGTATTTCAGTATCTCTTTTTACGAATACGATAAAAACTTTTTACTTTTACTTTTATTAGGCGTAACATCTGTTTTACTGAAATTATTTATTCCTTTGAAGCTGGTACAAAAGCCTCTTAGTGCTACTGTTCATCATTTTCAAGAAAACAAGTAAATAAATTCTACCCAGCACGTCGTTCCTTAGATGACGAATCTTCATTTCCAATAACTCCATTTCCTACTATGTGGGCTTCTGGGAAGACATGGGAAATCACAGAAAACCTTCCATAACAGTCAAGCAAAGTTAAATATTGGTCAGTAGAATAAGACTAGATATAACATAAGATCTACGGGAAAAGTAAGAAATACCGGCACTATTTACCACAATTCTTAAACGTCTCCAAATGTAAATTATCTGATAACATACATACTATAAAGAGAACGTATAAATCGTACGATGACTCTAGCAACGTGATGAATATAAATGTATGTAAGTGTTAAATACGAAGCGAGGATTTCTTATTTTGTTGATAACAAATACAACATCTGATTGTTATTTAAATGTTGTTGTACAGATCGTACAGTATTGCTTTTAGCGGCCCCTAGGTTACAGCTTGCCTGTAAAACATAAGGGGGACCGCTCTTGCTTTTATGCTTGCTGGATGTCACACTCTGTAGTGGCCAAACGGTTAGAGATATTAGAATGAAACCTTCACCATTGTGTTCAGCATCAAAATGTAGGTGACCACGTCCAAAAAATCAGACCTCTAGGACCACTCCCTGGCCGGATGATCGGGGGTCAAAAGTGGTCGCTTCCAATAAAGAGGAAAACGACGATAGACGTCCCCCCCAATATCTGAACACATTGACCCTTCTGAACACATTGTGTTTACAAAATTGTGCACATTATGAGGCCGCTTTGCTTTTAACAGTCTAAAACATTTTTTTTTTTTTTTTTTTTTTTTTTAGTAACAAGGTGATCAAGGCAATAATTATTCGAATAGCGGGGAAAAAAAGTCAAGTCGATTATCGATTAATCGATTATCAAATTGACTACATTGTATATTTTTTTATAGAAGGTCCCTGTGTTCAAACTATGGGGAGTTTGAATAACTGAGTTAGGCTCGCACTAAAGTCTCATTTGTTACAACAAATATCTCTTTCTGTTTATTAAAGAAAGCATCTCTAGGACAATTGAAGATACTATATTACATTCCCCGAGCGAAATCGCAGATTTAAAGTCTCCTTACTATTGTACTTGAAATGTAATCCGGTTTAAGAACGATGGAATGAAGTAATACAATTCCAGCGCTTAGGGAATACGGGATACTTTCTGATTTCCTTTTCCTTGAGTGGGAGCTGAATCAATGATGAGGAATTAAAACCATTTGATTAATCAGCCTCTGCTACTTTGCGTTGCTCTTCTGTTTTCCAGTGCTTAACCTTCGGTTGCTTATCGCCGGGACCCATCGGTGGCTGGGCCAAGTCGTGACTGACTCAACAACCTTTCACCAAATCCAAGGAGAGACGAATTCCGGAGATGCGGTGGAGGTGGATGATGAGGAACGTGACTATCCGAGCGTGGTTTCGTTTTGGACGGGTGGGTGAATGGAGAAACGCTGGACTGGAGGCTAGTCCACAGTAACCGATTGCTTTCTGGGTTTTTTCCGAACAAAAAAAGCAGTTCAAGGCAAAACAAAGAATAGACGTGAGTAATCCAAGCAAAAATACCAAAGGTCAAAATCACGTGACATCAAAACAACAACACGGCGAATATTTCGTATTGACAACACTGAGTTTGTCTGCATTGACAACGGGGTCAACAATGAATCCCTTGCCCCGATTGTTATCGAAACATAGGTATTCAATAATTTCAAACTACATCACAACATCAAAAATTAACAATTTTAAATTTACAAATTCTAAGTTAAACGACATAATTAAATATAAATGATATAGAAAAATGAAAGAAATGGCGTAATTATATCAAATTTAACTTCTATTTACATCAATCATTTATTACATGCCTAAGAATTAGTGGAAGTGCATTGTTTAATTTTTCCTTTCTTTAGTTTTGCAGCTTTTCGAAACTAAAACATATTGAATATCATGTTGTCAATTTGAAATCAAATGTTCATTGAAAAATAAAAACTATTTCATTAAAAAAAAACTTACGTAAAAAAAAGACAAATCTTTTTTTTTTCGCGTCTTTTTTGGCATTCTTTTTTTAAAATAACACTAAATCAACGAAAGACAAAAGCATGGCCCAAGAGTGGGATTCGAATCCCATACACGGCAGAGATGTTTTGTTTTACATCTGGGTCGGGTAGAACGCTGCTTAACACTTTCACATTTAACTCATCTAAACCCTGCGGAAGGTGACGGAGAATCACCGTGAACGATAACAGCAGCGAGATAAATTTCGTGTAGGACACCTCCAAACACGAACTTTAACAATTAAGGCTATTTTTAACAGTTTTAATGAACTTAAATGAAACCTAAATTAAAATTATGTAATTTTAATTCTAAATTAGATCACCAGACTTTATTAAAAATAACCAATAAAATATAAGAATAAAAATAATTAAAAGTGCATTACAGTTTAATCGTTTCAGTTGTACAGTGTTTAAAATACTCTTAAATAAAACTCAACGATTGTTTTCCGTTTAAAAGGAAATTCTTCCTGAGGTTCTTCGGCGTCGCGGCAGGTGTCGCGATCTCATCCCAACTTTCACTAACGTGACTTTCCCCCTCATTTTTCCGTACGGGAGGGCGATTAAGTGTTCAAACACTATCTCCCGTCCCCGAATTTCTTTCCTTGGCCGCGAGGGAATCCAATGGCCACTGTTTTCTTGCCAGGTGCGCCCGTGCACATGTTGCTGGCAGCCGCGCCCTTTGCAGAGCCGATGGTTCGCTTGGGCACCCAACGCAACGGGACACGGCCCCGGGCGCTTTGCTCCTGCCCATCAAAAGTTTTACTGTGGTTCATTGAAACAACTCGGTTAAATCGGGGCTGTCAGGCAATTACTTACCTACATAAACTGCGCTATAGTTTATCTACTGTTGGCTACAACTGGCAAATCGTACAAAAGCGACTTCCAGAGAAAACAAAAAAATAAGCAAGCAGTTCGCGGATTTCACTTCGAAACTCCAGAAGCCGCGTTTCTTTTTAACATTCGATGATTTTCATGTCTGTGAACATCATTAAACACTATAAAATCCCATATACATAGGTTGCTATTTCAGTGATTGCCAAGAAGTAAGGTTTCTTTGCATCGTTTTTGTCTTTTTTGCATTGACGATACAGTTCTGTATTATTTTTAATTAAGTAGTTTATAGCTTGTCACTTTTTGTTTTAGCACGCTAGGAAGAAAAATCTTAACAGTTGTTTCGAAAAAAATACATTAACTTTTTAAAAAAATCTTGGAAATGTCTGGGGTGGATGGCACACCTCATGTATACGTCCAAGCCATGAAATCGAGTCCCAGAAAAACCCAGCTGTTTCTTTTTATTTTATTTCTATTTGATGAAGTTTAGGATTGATGAGAAATTCTGTCTGTGATTTTGTTGCTGTATATCAAGTTTTACGAAAAATCTATCGTGAATGTAGAGTTATGTCTACAGATACAAAACGGATATAAAACCAAGAAGTACTTTACACTTAAAATAAAACTCATTTAACGCATCTACAACGAAAACCTTTTATAGAATTCCTAAGATAGCCTGTAATTCTAATGGCATTTTTTGCTCAACTGTATACATTCAGAGTTTTAACCATACCCTCAATTTAATAGTAATTTTATACAGAATTATACAAATTCCAAGAAACACTGCTAAGAAGTTGGATAAAGAAAAAGATTAGCGTGTCTTAATTCGTCTAATCCAAACACATCGCCTCTGTCTTGCCTTGCGCTTTTTTTTTAGCTGAATGATTTACAATAAATTTTAGAAGTTTCCTAATTAAGATATTTTAAATTTCAGCAAATATTTATTAAGTATTTCATTTTGTGATATTAAGTCATATGGAAATGCATCAAGTAAAGGCAAACATTTTTTCTTTTTTTTTTTTTTCGGTATTTATCGATCCAATATCAATCCTTATTATTTTCAAATCACTGCAGAATAAATGTCTTTTATTTTTTTCTAATAACAATTATTAAGTCAAAATCCATTCCGTTCCCTTCACTTGACCTCCTTCTTTCATATAGAGAGATTCTTCACCAATGCCATCCAATCATAACATTTACAAAAAATAATATCACCATTCAATTACAATTGTAAATATAAACAATCAGCGAAATAAGTTATACAAGTTTACTTTATGTACAAAGCTTGCAAATACTTCGTAAATTATTTAAATCTTCTGTTTTTGCAATAAGGAACCATACATTAAAAATTAATTAAATTGTAACTCCCTTTTTTTATGATAAAGTAGATGATAAATAAAACATAATGTAATCTTTTTTAATATAAATCAAGGAGGACAAATCGCTTAAGACATTTCTTCAAGTTCAAACAAATAAAAAAAAAATGCTTATAAAGAAAACTTGTCAGTTCATCATGAATTGAACATAAGGGCATTAATAACAATATATATAATATATAATTGTCTATATAATTTAAAGAAACAGTGAAAACAGCTGACTTCGAAATCATTCTCTTTCATTTCAAATTATACAACTTACCTACATATCTTACATAACACCTTTCTAATATAGTTTCTTTGTTTTAAATCTAACAAATGTATTTGTATTTTTTTATAACTATGTTTTATTAAATATATCTTTCTTCTGCATCAGTGTAACGTTTTATATTTTAATGATGTTTACACTTATCTTTTTTTGGGGGGGGATTTCTTAGAAAGAAATTCACGGAATAATTTCTGTATCACGTGATTTTTGTAAAAGATGATTAGGAATTGTCAATTTAAATTAATCATTCCGTGATTTACACTGACTTTTTAGTTGTCTACGGTTCCGTTAATGCTTAAAAAAAACCATGCTTACTTGTGAGGTCTTTGTAGAAAGAGAGCAGTGCCGTTAATTGTCGTCTGTTGGACCATATGTTAGTGTCGGGCGTGTACGCGTTGTACCTCGGCCAGGCCCGTCTGTGTGGGCGGCCGAGCGCTGGAATCTGAAGTTTCCTCCAGAACTGGACCCCAAAAGAATCGACATATGGCAGAATCCGAATAGCGACATGTGGCCGAACCGTTACCCCGGCATCTACAGGGGGTACCCACACTGGCTTTTGCGCCAGAACCCCGGGCCTAAGAACCCTTTGCTCCCAACCCCCGCAGAAATCAAATCCCCCTCTCTCTCTCGGAGTCCAAACAAACACCGGGTTTCGAAAATAACCAACAGGCTCTTAACTCCTGAGCTTCTCAACCGCCTGTGAATAAATTTATGAGTCCCGCGAATTCAAAATCCAACTGGCATTAATTATCTGTTTCACTTTCATTGGATTTTTTATTATGAAATCTTTACAATTCGTTCATAAACGTCAGTTTATTATTTTTATTTCGGGATTTCTTTATCCCGAATATAATAAATCGTTCTGTAATACGAAATGCCGACAATCCCTTCTGCACCGTACAATGTAAACAAAGATACAAGTACATAAACTGGTAACATATGGTACGTTAACATCCGACTTCCTTTCGGATCCCGTGTATCACAACATTTCTCAGGCTATAACAGATGTCATCACTTAGATGTAAACCTGAATTGAGCCTTAAATTATGGTAATCGAGGCAATATTTCCGAAAAATTGGAGATTCACAATGTTTACGGGCGCAATGTTATCTTCGCATGAGTAACTTCTGTTATAAAACACGAAAATCTTTCGATGAAATCATTAGGAAAATTAATATTTTTAATGTTAAAACACCGTGTGAACATTGATTTCGTTAGATAATAAAAAGGAAACAGTTTGACCTGATCGTGAATTGGAATGACATCGAAAGTGATTCACAAAATATGTCATCGGATTGTGACCTTCACTCGTGCGGGAGATGCCGCCTTGTGTTCCGGCGAGATCCCCCCATCTGGCCGGGAACTTCGCCGTCGTCCGTCGAAAACTCGGGGCAGCACTTCGTCTCAATCCAATAGCAACACAAAATTAAATCGTACAACACGTCGGTGTCACGCAACAACGCGAAAACTTAATGGTAAAACAGAACAACCTTCACGTACCTTAAAGACAGGGAATCCAAACAGCGAATGCGAGCCTGCCTGGCTGGTTTGTGTCACTTTGTATACTCTGATCACGTGGCGGCGACCGATGGTATCCTTCCGCTCGCCGGCTGAGATTTCGCGCGGTCCGTTATTCGGTTTCTGCCGACGCAACGCAGATTTCGAGTCCGATTTTAAACCGACGAGACGGTTAAATTTTGTTTTGCTGACCGAATTTGGGAGTAGAACGCCGGCGATTTCGTTGGATGTCGGCGAAACGCTCGGCGGTCCTTTTTTTTTCCTCGGCGCAGGCACACACGCCCCTTCTCACGAACGCAGAATCTGAGCAGGTGTGCAAGTCCGTGTATATTCACAAAAACGACATTTGTACAAAAGCTTGGGATTAAGGCAGATCCCTGCCTTTCTCAGAAAAATATTACCTAATTACTTTTAAAAGCATGATTCTTATCTGGTGCCGTCAATCTATTCTATACTTTGACCCAGCTTTTTATACACCGTGTTTTAAACTATAAAAAATAATAATAATAATAATGTTAGTTAAAAAAATTAATTTGACAAACTTAATGATTCTTCAACAGGTGTAATTTTTATCTTCAGATTATATGAAAATCAATTATAATATTAAGAGAATTCTAGCTCAAAAAACAAAAGACAAATTAAAATTTAAAAAAAAAAAATGTTTTGAACATTTATATTAAGAAATTTAAAAATGAGGTTTTTTTTTTTTTTTAATATGTAATAAAAACCTAAAAAAAAAAAAAAGAATTATGGACTGTGCCCTCTGTCGCTTGAAAGGTCAATAGTTTTTCGTTAGATATTATTTATTTCATGATTGCAAATTTAAAATTTTAATTAATTAATTAGCACACAAAAAGTTTTAGTATATTGTTAAATTCAATTAATTAGCATCTTTTTTCTCTTCTTAATTAGCATCTTCTTCAAATTTAAAAATTTGTTTTTAGCTTCGTTCGCATGTTTTAATTAACTATTCTTTGATAACCACATTGTTGAATTTATTTGTAAATTAATTATTGCGAGCTTAAATTAATATTAATGTGAAAACAATTCAATATATAATTAAATAACAATAATTAGATGAAGATATATGAAATGAGAAGATTATTTAATTTAATATTGTTTTTAATTATGATATAATTATGATATAATTAATGATAAAATAAGAAAAAACTTGTAATCTCTGCTTGTAATCTCAACTTAAGTCATATAACAAATTTCCAGCACCTATAACACAGGTGTAATTGATCTAATTGCACTTAATAGGACTGGTTAACATTAGAAAAAACAAAAAAACAAAAATTAGGAAATAATCAGCGCGAATTTTTTTTGTTTGTTTCTTTTCGGTAAAGTAATATTTTAAAATTGTCTGGGGGATGAAATTTGGGATAAATAAATTTAGCTTCTCTTCATTTAATGGAGAGGTTTATGAAATCCGCTTTGATGATTCATTTCTATTTATTATAAGAGATAAACAGTTGTGGTGAATATTTACTGATAAAAATATTATTTAAAAACCTTTATTTTATTTTTATGCATTGTAAGAATGAAACGATATCAGTCGTTTATACTTATATTCCGTTTCTGTGTTTATCACGCGAACAGTTGTTGACTTTTATTTCCTGCATTTGTGACAGTAATAAAAATACAGTACAACAGTTCCTTTAAAACTAAGCAAAATCCAGTGTGAAGTTAAATCCATAATTCGGCTTTACTAAAGAAATAGATTTTTCATCAGTAGTCTATATTTATCTTGAAAATAAAGAAATAGTTAGAAGATACGCATCAACGCAAACAGTAACATATAATATCAGGATTACAATGCAGAATATGCAGCGGTGTTGGTGTTGTCACTTAAATACATTGGTCTCTCACCTTTGAGTACTCGGATTCAGTTCTCATGTGAGTTTAGTGACGACGGACGATCCGCGCTGAGCAGGTTTTCTCGCGGTTCTCCCGTTTCTCCTGCACTACTTCCACCGTTCTTTCTCCGTCTGTCTTTCTTTCCAAAGGGATAGTATAATAGATCTTAAAGGTCGCGGTGCTCCGCTTGCTGCCACCCACACTTTAACGCACACAAAATATTGCAAAATAAAAATAACATTAGGGGAAACTATAAAATGAATTTTGATCTACAATTTTCAATATAGAAGTAGTTTCCAAAGAATAAGAATTTTTTTTCTTATTGGACAAAAAAAACAGTGCCTTTCTTGTATCTTTACTACAATAATGCCATTAATACCGAATAAATAAAACACAAAATGAATATGTTGTCTCTCGTTTTTCATTTGTTCTTTAGCCTTAGTAAGGAATGAGAATTAATTTTTAAAGGTGTCGTAATGTGATGCGACTTTCCTAAATTATCTTCTACTATCAAGTTAGGTTTGTTCCAAATGCATTAAAAACAAAGCTGATCCCAGCTGATGATCTCATAAAGCATGAAACAGCTGTGAACGTAGTCTCGTTTAGCGAGTGCGACGCTCGTCTCGGATCCTTATTAAACAATGTTGGAAAAAATAAAACAGAAAAGATGGTAGATAAAATATATACACAGTCGCATCGGTTTACTCAAAGTCAAAAAAGGTACTACAGTAGACACTCGCTAATCCGGCACGTTCGGGACTTCGGCAGTGCCGGATTACCGAAAACGCCGGATTACTGAGCGCCGTCTAAAAATAGTCGTTATTGCGAGGATAGCGGAAATACCGCTAAAATAGAGAGTCAAAACGGCTATTAATAGGTATCAGGCCATTTTTCTGTGTTCTATTGTGATTTCTCTGATTTCGGTAGTGATGGAAAATGTTAAAAACAAAACAACAAAATATATTTTTATGTAGTATTACATTTTAATACAGCGCCCGGAAGGCTTATTCAGTGTAAAAAAAAACCCTTAGACCGATGCCGGATTATTGAATGTGCCGGATTAGCGGATGCCGGATTAGCGGGGTTTTACTGTATTTAGAAATTAAGAATTACAATAGAGTACGACTTCTCTGCATTGACATAAACCTAAATGAAGTTCAAATCACAGTTACCCTGAGGCCTCGAAAATGCAGCTGATGAACACATGGTCTCATTTTACTAATCCTTATGTTTTAAATTAACTTGCGGATTAACTCATTTAGTTGATTTAAGATAAATCATAAAAACAAAAAGAAATAAGCCTCTCATTTGAAATCTTCACTTTTTAAGAATCAAGTTATTCTTACATGAGTAGCTTGGGTTTCTGAAAAGATTTCTTCCTTTTTTCTTTTATTTTTGAAAGTTTTATATTTTTTTTTTTTTGTTAGTTTGCGAATAGTTCACTTTTGTTTGTTTTGTTCTTTTTCTCTTTCGGATCAGTTCCTCCTCTAATTGGTTTCGTGAATAAGCTATAATATATGGCGGTGGCAGTTGGATGAGATAATACGTCGTAGTTCCTGTCCGCAATCAATCGGCGCTGCTTTTCGCTCGGGGAAGCGCGGGGTCGGACCCAGAACGAAAGAAATAACGAAGCCGATTTCCACACCTGACCCGAACCAGAATCAGCTCTCGAGACATCGTCAGCTACAACAGCGCTAATTCCCATTACTATAATAGTGCTGGCGGTGTCATTGAAACAACTGGCTACCCCACCTAAGGCCTCCTCCGTCATTCAGTTCTCGAGGAAAGCGTTGGCGGGAACACCAATCTTGTTGGTTGTGGTTTTTTTTTTTCTTCTTCTTTTTCTTTTCAATGGAAAAAAAAAAGAGTTTATTTTAGGTTGAATCAACTTATGAATTAAGTGGAGTAAAAGTAGCAATAATTGTGTCCCTGCTTTAGTTTTCATCCTTCTTCCTTTAAAAAAAATAGATATACGTATATATTTATTTATTTCTGAGATTTTAAATGTTTTGTTTCTTATACGATTTGGCTTTTTCTTCCCTTTTTTTTGGCATTATTTCCTAGAGATTGTGAGGCATATCAGATCACTCAGTCTGTGTGTGTGTCTGTCTCCTAATAGTTTTTGTATAGGAGGATGTATCTTCTTGAAACTTAGTATGCATTTTTAAGAACTGGTGACAATCTTACACTATATTTGAAATCGTTTCCAAGTAGGTCCATCTCGAGAAATTAGCTCAAGAAGGCGATAAAGAATTCCTTAAATAAAACGCTGGAATCTCAGCAAATGGACTTCAATCCTATTTTTATTAATACTTCATTAGTTTTAACAATGAACTTTAATATCCAACATCATGAAGGACTGATGGTATTAGCTTGAAGCTTACAAGATATGTTCATCAGGTTGGGACTTGCAAATGATTATAATGTCAGTGAAAATGCACCTGCTGTTTCAGAGCAGCGCCCTCTGATCTTTCCGGTCTTGGATATAAATAGGTCTTTGCTCATACGAGATATTGCAATAAGTGAAGAGCCGATATTGGGTCGAAAGGACGTTTCTTGTGTCTCATCACCGAAGCAGGTTGCGTTATAAACATCTGACAGACTTTGAGAGAGAAAGATTGGGATGAGAGAAGCTAGATTTTCTTACCGCGAACTTGTACTATACGCAACGCCAGTACAGTGATGCGAACGTAGCGTCAATGGAAAATGAGACCCGGACGCACAGAAATCCGAAAACTGGACCGCAAAATCTCACGGGATGACAAAACCGCATGACAGTTACCGATCGCACAGCGTGATGATCATCTTACTAAAACTGACTACCACATTACGTGTAGCTTCAGAACAGTTTTAGCACAGCAACAGAGCACAGGTCAGGCTTTGTTCTCCAGTATAGTGAAAGTAGTTTACTTAACGGAGGATTGGTCGCTCGCATTTCCTTCCATTGCTACGAATTCCTTTGAATCTCAACCACAGATGCCTCGGGCTGCAATGAGGTCTCAAGCACAGACATTGGCGTGTTGATTGGCACAAGTCGGTTTTCTGATCAGACACAATTCAACTTGCGATAGCATACGTATTCGAAGAGATCGTGCATTTTGGGGCATCGTACCGGCCGAACCCCAAGTGTCATGGTTTGGTGTGCCGTTGGCTTCATTCGCGACCTCCCTGTTACGAATTAAGGAACCCTCAACAGCCAGCGATATATCAGGATGTTGCAGAGGCAGAGGTGATACTCTTCCTTCAGAGTTATCCTGGCGCTGTATGTCCAAGACCTCTTTCATTCACGGCGGATATCGTTTCTTCCCCGGCCTGAATATTCACCCGATATAGCTCCTATCGAAATGTCTGGGACATGGTAGGTAAACAACTGGCCCGTCAAGCGTCTCCTACCTCCATGAACTCGCATAGAAGTAGCCTGGCAGGCTATTCCCCAGGACGACATCAAAAACCTCTTCAATGCCGTACCGTACACAATCTCGAGGTGGCTTCACACCATTCTGAAATTTGAAGAAATAAAACCTTGAATAGCTTTGCAAATTTAATCAGTTACCTACTGCAACACGAGTCATCTGAAAGATGAATTTCATTTGAATAGCGAGATTTTTTTTTTCTTTGGTGTTACAATTTTCACAAACAGTAATGTATGTTTAAAATTAATCCCATTTCCGACAGATTCAGTCAGTAAAAGGAATTAATTCACTTTCTTTTCAGAGATTGCAAAATTTATATTGTTTTTATTCAGCAGACATTGAAAATAAACTTTTCTTTATCTTTTTTTGTCGTTTTTAACACTTCAAGCTTCATGTTTAATTACGAATTTATTTAAAAAATTCATTTCGTAACAATTGCAATCTTAAAGCTGCACAAGATCTGATTTTGAATAATCATTATCATATAGTTAAAAAACAGTGTGAACCTCATAGGCGTACTTAGCTCGAAATGTGTAGAATCTATATTACTAAAATCTTTTATTTCTCTGTCTGTCTTTCTGTCTGTGTGTCTGTCCGGCGCAATTTTCTGAGAGAATGGAAAATAGAAATAATTTTTACAATGAAACATCCGTGACAGGATTCGAACCTGCAACCTTCTGATCCGAAGTCAGATGCCTTATCCATTAGGCCATAGGGACTACAACTCTCTTCATATGGTTTTTTGACTTATATCTCCTTTCCTTTCCCCCATCAATAAGGAATGTATTCAGTCTTTTTTTTGAATCTCAACATTGTTTATTTATTTCACATCAGTCAGTTTATTTGTAATTCGAAACTGACAATTAGAACGATAATTGCCGAAACGTTGCAATATTTTAAATATTCTTACTTAACCAAATCCTATGTGATATTGAAAAATATGTGGATGTACACGCCAGATGTTGGAGTAAAGAAAACAGAGTCAAGAAAGAGAGAAGCGCTCTTTTTTTGAGGTGGAATACCGAAAAAATCACTATTTGCAACTCAAAAACCATCAATATTTGTAACTCAAACGTCACTGAAAAGTGACAATTATAATTAAAATGAGAGTCAAAAAAGAATGATGCGATACTTCTATTAGATAGAATACTGAAAAATCACTATCTGTAACTCAGAAACCATCAATATTTGGAACAAAAAAGCCACTGAAAAGTGCCACTTAGAATAAAAAAAGAGACTCAAAAAAGAAAGAAGCAGTATTTCTATTAGATAGAATACTGAACACTATTGTAACTCAGAAACCACTGAAAAGTATCATTTGGAATAAAAAAAAAAAAAAAAAAGAGTCAAGAAATAAGAAGCAGTATTTCATTAGATAGAATACTGAAAAATCACTATTTGTAACTCAAAAACCATCACTATTTCTAACTCGAAAACCACTGAAAAGTATCAATAGGAATAAAAAAAAAAGATAGTCAAGAAAGAAAGATGCACTATTTCTATTAGGTAGAATACTGCTCAGAAGTTAGACGTCTTAACCATTAGACCACTAGGCCTACATTCTAATCTCTGTATAAAATAAAAATATATCATAGATATATGATTTACAAGGTGGTTCTAAAAGCAGTCGTAGATTGAGAGAATATTGACATCAAAAATTAAATTAAAAAAAAAAGCTTTTAAAAAATTTTAGTTTTAGTTTCCTTGATGTAATTTGTGTGTGTGTGTGTGTTTTTTAATAAATAAAAAATTGTTTTCCGTTACATAAGGGAGGCTTCCGGAGCGAAGCGACGGGTAGCCGACTAGTATCTCAAAATCTCGAAATGTGTAGAATATCTCAAAATCTCGAAATGTGTAGAATAGGCATTTTTCTTTCTTTTTTTTTTATAATTTTTGATTGGTTGGATGAGAAGATCTTGACCTGCTCCTGTCTCCGATTATTTTTATTGCTTAAGAAATATGTAAGTTAGCATTTTGTTTTATTATTTATATTGATTCTTAAATTGTTCTTTAGCTTTTTATCTATTGTTATAAATATTTTTATTCTTCAACTAACCTCCAAGGTATGCTGCAAATCAATAATACATTTTCATATTAGCTTTTAGTATTATTTTATTATGCATATACAGGGTGTCCTACAAGTCCCGCATCACAGGAGATATCACTTGTTTGTCAACAACAATTACAACAACA
>JAFIDM010000179.1:39572505-39591088 GCA_023159025.1 Thereuonema tuberculata | reverse complement strand
GGACACCCTGTATTTTATTATTTAACCTAAGCACAAGTTGAGGGAAGTCTGCTGCTCCTTACGGGGCTTGTCTGTAACATGAAGTAATAATAATAATAATAATAATAATAATTTTAATAATAAAAAGAGTATATTTTTAATATTTTTTACTCTTCTTTCCTATAAAGAATTAATATTTAATAATAATAATTTTAATAATAAAATTCAGACTCATGAAATGTGTTCCATAATAACTTTTGAACCGCTGGATGAATCTTCTTGAAACATCGCCTGTACATTTATGGACAAGAGACGACGTAAATATTATACTTTAAGCTTCTTCCGTGGAATAGCTCGAGACAAAATGGGACAAAAATTTCCATAGAAAAACAATGAATTTCTATTCTAAATCGTCTTTAAATAATAATGTCTGCTGGTCACGTGAGTCATTGGATTAGGACTATTTACGTAGGGATGTAGATTGGAGTAGATTTAATTCATCTTTTTAGAAAATGAAAAAAAAAAAAATCTCTACTGTGTGAGTTCAGCAATTAAAGTATTAGACTATTTATTATATTGCTTTTAAATTTTTTTTGGTTTGTTCACGACTTTAAAAAAAAAAAACTTTGAAAGAAACGAAGGATTGTAAGAAAGATTGTATTCTTCAAGAACTTCTTGTTGCTTTTTCGTTAAGTGATTATTCGCAATCCCATACTTTCCCCACTAGATGAACACGGGAAACACTAATAAGATATGTGCTTCAAAAGGGTTCAGATAAGTAACATTGTCTTACTTTTTCATCTTACAAAAACAGTAATATTAATATGTACTGTCCTACCAATTACTGTATCATATTATTGTCTGAAATTGTCTTTTGTGAAGTGATCGTACAAAACTTTTAACTGATATCACGTGAGACGAGAAGTATGAACTCATCGAACTAATTGCATCCTGTGTGTTTGTATTAGAAACGGTCCTCCATTATGAGATAAACGACTCCGTGTGTTTTACAATGGATTAACTTATTTTCCCCATGTGTGTGTGTGAATCATCCAATAACTTCATATCAGTGAACTACTATTCAAGATAAGATTTTAACAGACTATGAGCGTAATTCCCGTTAACATTTGAACCATTGAACAAAACCTTCTCGAACTGATTATTTGGTAAATATTTAACAGAAGCATTTTCTTCCAAAATAAAATTAAAGCTACAACTCAAATTTATATAAACGACATTCGATAGATTAAATTGAAACGTTATTTCTTAAAATTTCTTTCATTATTTATTTTTTTAAATCGTATAACGACAAAAATGAAAAAAAAAAAACAACAAAAAAACCTATGTTTATATTTCAGTTACAATATCTACTGAATGTAAACATTACAGTTTTTACATTTTCGGAAAAACAATAAATAAATTCGTATTATTGAATTAAATTGTCTAAATCGGATCAATTTTAATCGTATCAAGGCACACGGAATGGATTAAGGATTTTAGTATTCATTGTTTAAGATAGACATTAACAGAAATAGGATAGAAATCCATTGTTTAGATTCCAATGCTTTTCTATGGGGAATATTGTCGCCTTCTCGCGCCAATCAATCGACAGAGACCCGTTTCGAAAAGATTTCAAGCATGGAAGTTTTGTGTCCTCGAATGCGCATACCAAGTTTGAAGAAGATCCATGTAGCGATTCAAACGTTGTTGGGATCGGGATACACCTGGACGTACACACAGACTGACTGATTTGATGAACCTCGCTTTTGGTCAAGCAACGGTCTGCCAGGCGGTTGATGCACCTGAACCATGGTTCAAATCCCGGCGTGGACTTGAATTTTTCCTTCTTTGTTCCGCATTTGTTTCTTCTTTTCAACGACTTGTTCTCAATTTCCACATCGTTTAGTCTCTGTCGCTTTTTTTCCACATCGTAGTCTCCGTGCGTTATTATAAAACTCTCCTACTGAAATATAAGTGCGAATAAGAAACAAACAAACAAGTAGAACCTAGTTTTCTTATTCTAAAGTAGGCTTAAAAAACATTTATAATGAATTTGTTTGGTATAACATTGAACCTGTCGTTGTTTTACTAATGAGTTTGTTAGTTTGTATTTTTCAAAAACTTCACAAAGGTGATTTCTACTTTAATTTGAAATATTTCTTTTTTTGAAGAAGCTATTAATGTCTAAGCACTTTTGATATTCCGAGAAAAAAAAACCTCTTGATTTGAATAATAATTATAACAACTTTTTTATTTTATTATTATCGATCTGTTGATGACATATACTTCTAGGCTATATCGTTCCAGGGTATATTTTTTGATAGAACTAGTGTAACTCGTGTTAAATTCAGTATAGAGAAAGAAAAGACAAGTGTTATTCTTTATTTACAGTTCTTCTGCAGAGAAATGCTGTTCTTTTGCTATAAAGCACTTTATATAATAGAAATATATGCATTTACATTGAACGCACAATATACAAACTATCGCAGTGAGGAAATTCTTCAGTCTCAAATACTGAACATAATAAAAGAAACTTGTTACTTGTGGATGCTCCGAAGATATTCAAAACAAACTTAAAAAAAACAAACTAAAAATCATGATTCTAAATAAGTAACGAATGTTGTTCAAAAATAACCTGGATCAGAAATGCAGTTCTTTCTTTCAATAAAAATGACCAAATTATTGTTAGTAAAAAGTTTTCACTTCTCCAGGATTTAAAGAGAAAAAAAAATGGAAGTCGTGGCTTCAATATCGGCTTTGGTTGAGTTCTAAAATAAATCATCGTTAAACGAAGAAAACCACTCAGTTCCCAAGACATTTGTAAAATGAAATCCCTTCTTCATTTTGTCGGCTTCTGAGATTTATACTTAACTCACAAGAACGACACCAGAATAATACGAAGAGAATTGCAACAACTGCCACTTACTTCTTGATATTATCGTTCAGAGAGGGTTGAAATTAGCTGAACAATATCAGGTTAAATTAAGAAAAGGTTTACAGTGTTATTTACCCAGAATAACAAAACATGTTCATAATCTGTCGAAAAAAAGTTATGAATTATTATACAGAAAGTAGTTGACTTTGAAAAAGGAATGTTTTTGGCTAATTTTCAACTTTCATATATATTTCGTTAAAGTACTTTCTATGAAAGAAATCAATCCATGGGCGTATACGATGGGGAGGAGGCCGAGGGGACCCTGGCCCCCTCCCAAATCTTAAATGTATAGATTAACTCTATTTTCTTTCGCTTTCTTTTTTTGGGTTTTAGCTGACCAGTTTCGTACTTTGGACCCCACCCCTACCCGGGCCCTCCGAAATAAAAGCCTGTACAGCGTCGTTACTAGTTTAAAAAAAAAATCATTCAAAATTAATAAGTGCATTTTCTTAATTTTCTCTAATAAAAAAGTTTTACCTAAGATCAGGCAAAGCATTGTGGGATATCTGTTTAGTTTTTATAGAATAGTTTCCTCATGTAGCGAACTCACGATCACCGTTTTATAATTTGCTGTTTTTCGGGTCATTTAGTTGTAATTCAAAATCCTGCATCGTGTTTCATTTGAAAAATATTCAATCAAAATTTGATGAGAAGTGAAAATGACGTCATCATTAATAAATATTTGTTAGTAATGATGTAGCTACAAATAAAATTTGTTATAAATTTTAGAAAAAAAAGAAATAGAATTTTATTTTTTTTAATATTTTTATTGTTGCTGGATATATTGTTATGGCTTCCTAATAAATCAGATTTTGTGATTCTTATAAAAATAAAAAAAATTGTCCATGTTATTTCAGTAATTTATTAAATCTTGCTTCGTGTAGTTGCTGCACGCGATAAACAAGATGTTTTGGTTCATGGAATGGTTGAGTTAAACATTACGCTTATTCATCTTCTATCTCTTTAAATAAAGATTAACAAACTTTCTGTTAGGCTTTCTTATAATTTCTTGTATATATATTTGTTTATTAGTATATTTTGCTTTTTTTTTTTTTTTTTTTTTTTACCAGCACAAGAAGTTATTTGTTGTTGAAACCCACATACGAATATTATCACGCATCTAATTAGAAACTTAACTTTCACTTTTCCCGTCTCTCCTGAGTTCGAAAACATGAGACTGACCCGGTTAATGAATGGATCACGTGTTACTTCTAATTTAAATTAACTTAAATTGACATTAATTAACCTTTGTCAGAAGCTGCAAAATATTTTCAGCAAATGATGAAAAATCCGCTCCTGCAAAATCCTCCCTATCTTCAAAGAGATGATGACATTGTAATAAAACATTCTCTGATTCTGAATAACTTCAGCTAAAAAATACAAAAGAACAAAATTGTGAAAGTTTGACTTTTTTGTTAACAAAGATGCATTCGAATAAACGCAGAGTCGTTTATTTTACAAACAATTTGACCTTTTATTAAGATGACATTGTCCTAATGATTGAAATCGATTGTGTTAAGCTATTTTTTGGTTTTGGCAACCTAATACCCATATGGATAATCAGTATAATGAAACTTTTGATAAACCGGAGAGTACGGTACCTACCAATCATAGTCTTCATAAGGATACATCCGCGCAGGGATACGTGAAGGTGCATACTGTTATCCCAAATCGCAGTTAGCCAAATGAGGGTTAGTTTTTCTAGTAAAAGATCGTGCAAACCCATTTTTGAATAAGCTTACCTGCAAATCTCATTCTATTTTTCACTAGTTAATTGATAAACTAAAATTCATATCTTAAAAGTAGTGCCAAGCAGTGACGTAGCAACGTCTTTGGGGGCCCGGGGCGGGAGTTCAACAACCAAAAAAATAAAAATAAGAGGGTTTTTCTAATTCAACAACAACAAAAAAACACAAAACAGAACATTGTGGCAAATGAGGCCCCTACGCTGGCTGGTGGGGGGGCCCCCTATGCCGACTGGGCCAAGGCGGAAATCCGGGGCTGCTCTGCTACAGGGCCAAGGCGGAAATCCGGGGCTGCTCTACTATAGGCACCACAAAACTAAGTCATAATTTTATATCCATAAAAACTTACGGAAAAAAATTATGTGGATAGGACTAATGATAAATTTTAAATATGAATTCGTCTCATCGTGGGGCCCCTCCCAGGCGGGGGCCTGGGGCGGTCCGTCTCCCCCCCCCCTTGCTACGCCACTGGTGCTAAGGCGGCCATCTTGTCCAAAACAGTCTGGTACCGTAATCTCCGGTTTCACCGAAACTTTTTTGTTTTTGCTTTAACGTTATAAAAAACGACGGGTTTTTTAAAACAATTTTTGTAGTTGGGAATTCGAAATAAATTTCAGTTACGTTGTTTTTCACGTAGATTCATTAAAATTGATCAAGTTGGAGCCTTATTGTTTTTTTGCGGGGGCAGTACTACTAATGGAATTGACGTTTAATTCAAAACGTGGCGTAGGTTGGATGCTGGGTCTGGTTTTTGTATATTGTTTGGGGAGCTGACAAAAATAGTTAAATGAACCATCTCGCCCACTCCTCTCACCCGCGAATTAAATCCTGCCTACGAAGGATTCAAACACCAGATTTCTGCATAATTCAAAATATGTTCTATCGGTTCCCAAACGCCGGTCCGCGATAAAATGAGGAAAATAACTGTAAAGCAATTTAGATTTACATAAACTTAAAGGTATTCAGTTTTTCACAGCTACATACTATGATTTATTTGCGTGTTATTTACTTTATATAAAAATAAAATGGCAACCCTTTGTTGTATCTATTTATTTTTGAAATTCCGGAATCCAGAAAAAAAAAATGGAAAATTTCGGATTCCAATCGGGCGGCAGTCATGAGAACACACAGAAGTCTCTCTTTTGGAAGATACGGTCATTGGCGTCCCGAGGGGTCGGGTGGGTTGGTAGTGGTTAGAACCCCATCTGTACTGCATTGGATAATGGAAGAGATCTCAAATTTTTTGGACCCTTTTTTCTGTGGTTCTTTTGAACTTTTAATTCATCGGTTCGTAAGCCCAACTGGGAAAGAACACGAGGTTTTTTTGATTATGACCATCTTATCATAACCCCTCCCATTCTAAAATTCTGAGTACGCCTGTGAATACGGTTATTGTGGTACTGGCGCTGCTGTAGAACAATCTGTGCCATCTCTGAGAGGACAATCGCTATGAATGGATGTTCCTGACCAGTCACATAATGGCTAGATACCGTGTCGTATACCGAGTAATGTCTATTAAGATGGTTTAAGAAAAAGTCATGAAAGTTTCGCCGTCACTGAAATGCTGCCTGTTTCCTCCTTCCCAAAACATCTGCCTTACCTACTATATACTGTATGTCCACATAGCGTAGTTAGAAACGAGACCTCACCAATTTCCAGGCCGCGCAGTTGGCATTATCACTACGACATTGGCCTCTCACCTCTGAGTACCTGGATTCGATTCTCATGTGGGTTTCGTGATGGTGGACGATCCGCGCTTGACAGGTTTTCTCGGGTTCTCCCGTTTCCCTTGCACTTCTCCCACCATACTATCTCAGTCTTTCTGTCCGTCTGTCCTCATTTGTGTGGGATAGCACAATAGGCCTACAGGTCGCTGCCCTGGCACTTCCTTGCCACTCACATTCACCACAACCAATCAATCAGTCAATAACCAATTTCCAATGATCCAAAAATGTCTCTCAGATTAAAAAACTATACAAAAATTCATCAATAATTAGGGTAAGTTCAGGTATCTTGACTCAGCGCCTGTTTCAGTGACTATATTCAATAAGGTTTCCGTAGATTGTGGTCTGGAAAACACCTCCATTTGTTCCTTCGTAAAAATGTTCATTCTTTTTCGCTGTTTTTGATCGTGGTTTTTCATCTGTCCGAAGTAGAAATAGGACAGCTTATGTTCACAACGAACATACTTCAAACTCTTGGAAATCCGAGACTTTCTTGGCGACGAAGATTAAAAAATTCTTCTCGGGTTTCCAATCATGTAAGAAAATTCGCCGTTTTCCGCGTCAAAAAACCTCCACCTGAAAGCAAGGGCCGAACAGAGATCGGCGGTCAAACGATTTTAAAAACCCACGATGATCTCGTTTCTCATTCCCTGAAGATGAACGTCATGACGGCGTCCGAAAGTTGGACCACTCCAAAAATTCTTATTTGGCTGGAAACCCGAGAAGAATTCTTTAATCTCGGACATCTGACTACGGATCTCCGCGTACAAAATTAACCGTTTCCTTTAATCAATACTATAAACTTCTATAAACTCCATAATTCTCCAGACATCAATATTTCGTCCCATTTCAGAGACTTTTACAAGATGTTTTCTTAAATTACTCTATAGGAAGGGAGAGGTATTCTCCCTTCCTACAGAGTAATTTAAGAAAACATCTTGTAAAAGTCTCTGAAATGGGACGAAATATTGATGTCTGGAGAATTATGGAGTTTATAGAAGTTTATAGTATTGATTAAAGTTATTTTGACATTAATGTGTTTTGAAGAAATTAACCGTTTCCTCTTTAGTTCTACACAGCCTTCCCGTGATGTACAATCGTGCTTTTTTTTTATTTTCTAAGTCGATCAGATCAAATCCCTTGCCCATGTCAATCAGCATCTTCAAAGGGACAGCTAATAAGACAATCCACTACCTACTATCTTTCGCCGTTGTGACTGCCATCTAGAGGGTTGGAACATAAATAAATAATCAATAACTTCCACTGAGTGTACGTAAATTTATCGGAAAAGATAAATCTAAAAAAAAAGGGAAAAAATGAACAAAAGTGTGTTTTCATTAGAGCAATGTAGAGAAAAAAAAAGTGTGTTTTTATTTGCAGTTGGAGCTTTAAGTATTGCATGTAGATATTACAAAATTATGCAAATGATAATTACAGAGAAGTAAACGAGCAACGAATTTCCTAAATCGTAATTGTCTTGTTGTTGATAAATTTGTCCCTTGAATGAGTCATGCCTGGAAATGTTAAAGATCACCGAAATAAATCTTGTCTTTTTCATAGTATTAATTATTGCATCGTCTCAAGAAAAAAAAGAAATAAAGAAAAGGGACGGGGCTCTTCTTGTAAGACAGCGGGCTTGGTTTCGCCTGAGAAATAAAAATGAACTGTTCTATATCCTTGAAGTAATTCCACGATAAGAAAGTGATGACCGCAGCTTTTGATGAACGTTATTATATGAGACAATAGGACTTAAATGAAATTATAGTAGTGCTGGCGGGCATTTTTGAAGGACGGCGGGACAACGCCATCTGGTGCACAATAAATGAAGTAGAATCACGCCAGTCCATCCGAGGGACTTAAATTAAGATCGGAGCGACGTAATTAATTAAAGTCTGAATTGTTATTAATGAAAATTTTATTAGAGTATTAGCGATATTAAGTCGTTTTAAATTTATACATCAAGGCGGAATGTAAATTAAAAATTGAAAACTGTCTGATTGTTTAATGAGATTTTTGTTTTTATAGTCTATTGTTGAATTTATAATATAAATTGAAAGAGTCTTAATATATTATTTATTATATTATTTGGAAGAGTCTGAAAATAGAATTAAACAAACAATGAAATGAATATTGGATAACAATGAAGAATCTCGTTCTTGGCATTTTAAGTTAACTTTATATTGAAATATTAAAAAAAAAAAACCGAGAGTAATCAACTCCCAACAATTTAGAAAATAAATATTTACAGGTTAAATCATTAACAGTGTAAGAATAAAGATTTAAATGTATTTGAATTTTTAACCTGACAGAAAGAAAAAATATTATTTTTTATTTATTTTGAAAAATTATATTTATTTACTGTTTACATACAGTAACTTTATATACTGTATATGAGTTATGTAATTCTATAATTACTCGATTTTGTTTAATACATTTGCTGATTGATTCGTATAATTTCTATAATTTGGTGTAATATATACTAAACATATAATAATATGTAATATTATAATAGACATTACAACTAAAAACTACTATCTTGTCTTAGGCGTCGTGTTACGTTATTATTAACTTATTAGAAAATTACATTTTAACAAAATTAGATGATTATAATTTATCTTAACAAAATAAAAAGTTTATTTAAATCGTTCAGTGGTGATATTCTCTTTTCATTAATAGATTGAGTGATTACGCTACATTATTTGTTTGATTTCAATTATTACTACATTCAAGATAAAGTTAAGCATTTTCTGTGTTTAGTTCACTTATTAAATGAAACTTTTATTAATAATACCTTCATTTTATAATTACATAATTTAAATTAGTCGAATTTTAGTAACTGCTTATCAAAGTAGGAGTTGTATGAAAACTTTAATAGCATTTATTTATTTATATTCTATTAGAAAGGCTTTGTAAAACAATGCTGAAAACATTAAAATATATAATTAATACTGCATATTAATTCTGAGATTACTATAATTGTAATTTAACAATGAAAATTTTATTTATTCTACTAAGTCTAACAAATTTTGTGACAATAATATTAAATAAAAAAATAACAATAAATAAAAAATATAGTAAAAAACAGTATATAAATTTTTTTTTAAAAGAGCTTTAAAAAACCAATGTTACTAAATCTCTTATAATGTTTTTATAAATCTCTTTTTTTAAAAAAAAAAATTTGTGTGCTGTTTTTTATTATATTTTTGTAGTTGTTATTTTTCGCACACCTTAAAAGTATTTCAAAAAAATAACAATGAAACTGTTTTGGGCTAATTTCGTTATGAAATGTATTTTATCCTCTATGAAAAACTAAATGCACTTCGTAAATTCCATTTACTTGATATCATCTGCCCAGTCTAATTTTTAGTAACAATCTAAACCTTAGACTTTTATTAAGTAGTTATTCCAAATTAGCATTCGTACTTGAAATGAGTTGATGATAATCCAACATCTATTTATTCTACAAACTGAAATTTTAATGTGAGGTTTACGCTGTGAAACGACACAAGCAACTTTAGTCAGGAGCTTCGGTTCGTCCAGAGACAGAGAAACCTTTTTATTTTTTTAACGCAGCACGATTACATAGATGTCTGTTTACAGAATTGGGAATTAGATATCACTGCAAACGTCATACTCCTGTCCATAATTCTAATGCATAATAGGTTCCGTATCTATTAATTCGAAATCCTATGAAGCGCTGGTCAAAATTGGAGCCTTGCGCAAATCTCCTAGGAAATTTGATTTTTTTTTCAATTAGTTACTTCAAAATATAATTACCTACAACAAAAGAATTTTGTTACAAAATTTACATCCTTTTACTTTTTACATTTATATTTTTACTTGCTTATTATAGAATTAACTCTAATTCAAAATTCATTTTAACTGAAATAAATAAAGTGAAAGTATTAAACTAAAATCCAGTCTATTTGTAAATCAAATATTACATATTTCATTATTTTAAAATGCTAATTCTATTTTAGCAACACAAAGGCCAACTTACTGTATTATAATCTTGGCGCTGCACACCGAGGCAGTGAATGTACAGAATAGGACCAATTCAATTCTGGCTTTAGATTTCTCATTATGTTTTAATCCTTTATAAAGATTTATAAAGATAAAAGATTAATCATTTTATTTATTTAATTAAATTTTTATTTTATTAATTTAATTAAATAAAATTACGACTGGATTTACTATTTGAAGTTCATCATAAATAAGATTCCAACCAAGTATTAAGAAAATTGGTCGTGCCGCTTTAGCGTGATGTGCCTACAAGCAGAGAAATAATCTGAACATTGAATACTAAGACATCGCAATGTAGTCAATTAATTGTTTTAATTATTAAAAAATTGAATATTTCAATTTCAGTTTAATTAGAAATATTCGACAATAAAAAAAAAAAAAAAGGCAGTATTTTTTCTTCTTCTTTATTTCACGTGATTGAAAACTTCTGACCAGATCAGTTGGAACTGCATTGCTCCGTTTTAAACCAATTCGAATTTCCACCCTTTGATTACCTTGAACTATTTGCTTATGGTGAATGGTTGGCTGTGATTTTCAAACTGTCCGTTGTGAGTCTGTTGAACAGCCATATGTTACCATTGAGTTGTCCAATTCAATAAGGTCCTCTTTTCTATGTGGGAGTAACTTCAGGGACCATCTGTTTGCCTTACTTTGACCTATTTTTCCTTTCTTTGAATTTTGGGTGGGTTTCCAAGAACATTTATTTCATTACGACTTCTCAGTTTTATTTTATTTTTTTATTCTGAAGATTATGTTTTGTTTTGAAGATAATTACGATAGTTATTAATATCAGTAGTTTTTAGAAAGACTGGAAATAACTTAGCAATAGTTAGTTTTATGTGCCTACATCATTTCCAAAAAAGTTTTTAAATTAAAAAAAAAGAAAAGCATTAATTCTTTTTAAATTTAGTTTCTAGTTCGATATTTCTAATTTATTATAACCAAAAGGCTTGAAAACGCTTTATATTTTAAATAAGAAGACGATATAAATCTTTCAATCATTTTCTTCATTATTAAATAAAAAAGGTATGTTTTTGTTAAATCTATCAGATTATAGAGTTTGTAAATCTCAATTAGCTATCTTAAGGGATTTTAGCGAAAAATTTAGCAATTATGAAGGAAGGCAATTAAAAAGACCTCATTTAGGGTGGTTTTTCTATATTTTAGAATTAATAATATAAAAAATTAAAATGTTGATGAAACATTTTTTTTGTACAATTTTAATGAAAACTATATTTGATTTGTAATTTAACTGTTTTTTTTTTTTTTGTTTTTGTTTTTCTTTAGTTTTACTTCCAATTTAAAGTTAGTTCATTAAAAATTATTACAGTTAGTTAAGTACAGTATAGCTTTACATTAATAATAATAATTTCAATACAGATAACGCTATACATTATTAGAAAATATTATTATAAAAAGTTATTAATAATTAATAATTAATAATTACTTTTAATGTTTATTTTTAACTGTTTATTCTTAATTAATAATTTAATTTTTTAATGATCTTAACCTTTTCCTTGTTATCAAAATACATGCAATAGAATATTGAAATCCATTTGTAGCAGTCGGAATTTGTTCCCTGGCAACCCACATGCGTAATTCCATTGTTGTAGAATGCGTCGCCTGTGCAACAATACTCCTGTTGCCAGGCAAGGCGCGTGCAAATTGTTCCGAAATGCAATTGTTTGTAGACGTATATTCAGGCACACACTCACATAATTTTTTAAAAAATACAGATTTTAAGTAAAATTAATATTTTAATATAAATTATCATATTTCAAAGTAGAAAATTAAAGATAAAGCTTGATTTTTTTTTAAAAAAAATCTTGTTCCGCCTACTATCGTAGTTTGAAATTTATTTATTGAAGAATTTTAATAGATATTTTACTTATATAATATATATATATAATTTTTATAAATTCAAACAATTTTAATTGATAGATACAAAATTTTTAGTGATAGTTCTTTATCCTTTCGCATTATTTTCATACCGAAGAGGGGGTTATAAGCCCCCCCCCCCTTCCTGCAGAAAAAGGAAACAACAGTTTTTTTGGGGGGGAACGGGATGTTATCGTTTAGGACCACCAACCCTCCCTCCCTCCATTCCAAATTCCTGGGCACGCCTTTATTTCACACCCTTTAATTGTTTTCTGAGAATCACATTTTAGCAAATTTTGAAGGATTTTTTTTTCTCCTTACAATACAAAGAATCCGTACATTAATTTATGTTGTTAGTTTTGGATGGAATATTGAAAAGTAATTTATATGTAGTTACGACTGCTGTTATACTGTGTTTGATCATTATATTTTCTCTCTCAATATTTCATCTATAAATAAAGTTAAGAAAGTTTACTCTAGTCAAAATATACGAATATGACAGTTATTTTATTATAATACGGTAACTTTCCATTTATTAGTTAAGGAAGTGATATTATAATATTGATTCAATTTTATTTATTTGATTTTATTTCAATTTAAAACTTAAAAAAACAAAAGTATACATATAATAGATAATATTTGTTTATCTTCTTGCAAGTGAATCGGCAAACTTTTTTTTTGCCAACAGATGTCGCTTCAGATCGGGTTCAATACGAATCCACTCTTAACAACTTATAACATTCGTACATGAGTTAAATTTCGTTTCTTGTAAATAAAAATCGAAGAAGGACATAGGAAAAATTTGACTTAAAAAGCATTTTGACAGAAAAACCGTAAAATACAAGCAAAAGAAAGAAATCTTAGAAGAAAGGTAAGATATTTTGATTTAGAATCTGGCAATTTTGAATTGTCTTCGTTTAATTCTTTGCTGATTCAGTTTTCCTATATTTTTTTAAAACAAAGAAAGTTTATAATGTATGTTTATAAAGTTAAAGAAAGAAATATTCATTTTTTTTAGAAAATCGTTTATTATCTTATATCACAAATGTTATTTAATGTTTGCTTATACTGCCTTATAGAATGAAACAGTAATACACAATATTCTACATTGGAATACAACTTTGAGAAAAACTAAAACATTACAATTAATAAGATGATATTTTAGAAAAAAGTATTATGAATTGATTTGCTCTAGAATAAAAAATAAATAAAAAAATTAATTATTTACTTATTACAATTCTAATATTACCATAGAAAGTAAATTAGTAATTGATTTGTTCAATCATATAAATTTCATATTTTATAATATAACTTTACAGAACTAATATCTAATAATTCAATAGTATTAAACTTAACGTAAAATGTGAAGTTTTTGTAGCTTTTTAAAAGACCTATTAAAATTTTTTACCGTTTTCATTTTTTTTAACATGATAGCTCCAGCAATATTTGATACGAATCCAATCTGATTAAATGACATTGTAATCTATTTCAAAGTATTGATACGTAGAGGGCGGCGAAAACTGAGTTTGCCCCTCCCCTTACAGTATTACCTAGATCCGGCACTGGACGCCGGAGGTGTAGGCTCCTATGTTTCAATGACAGTCGGGACTAGTAGACTAGTAGAGATTGCGTGGTCAGTCCAACGCTCGACCGCCTTTCCTCCCGGGAAAGAAACCGGTTTCCCGTTTTATAGACAGCTTGGTGGATCTTAGGGCCAGGCTACAGACGAAGTAACCCTGGGGGAAAAATCCACGACCTCCGCCTGGGATTGAACGTTGCTCCTCCAGCCCGCAGACCCTAAACCACTAGAATGCTGGATCCAACAGTAGATTTAGTAGAGCACTAAATCTACTGTTTGAAATTGAAGTCGTTTAGTTGTAGTATTTGAGTCTCAATTTGAAAATTATTAATACAAATTGAATCAAATAAAACAAGTAACGAGTTGATGATGATTAAAAAAATCATTTTCCAGTATTACAGTTTGTTTTTGTTTTTTTTCATTTGACTATCACAAAACTCATCTACCTACGATTGTGTTTAGGAAATCTACTTCCATTTTCTTTAAATGTATTTTGAAATTGTCTTCACAAATAAAAACAATACCCGTTTCCCTGACTTTTCCTTTTATCTAATTTGATTTCCAATTTGTAACAAGTCAGAAAAAAAAATATGTTAAATCTTCCTAAGAGTTGTATAATCTATAAATAATAGACGTAAATAACTTCCTGTGCTGTAGTATTTTAATAATTCTTTAGAAATAGCTGTGTACCATGTTTAAGTATTAAGATTCCTTAACTTTCCACTGATGAAGATCCATTCGTAGGAAGTGGAAACGTGTAATGTACTTGTTTTCAGAAATTCAATGTTAAGTTAGAGTTTTGTTTATTTAATTTCAGATTTGATTAGACGAAAAAAAGTTAATATTCATTATTGTTTCGAAAGAATTAATGTCATCCCTTACTAATGTATCTATTTGTTTTTTATATCGCTTGCTATTTACATTTATGACAGTGAGCACAAGGAATCAGTTGATTGATGCGACATCTGGTGGCGGAAAACAGTTACATCTTAAATATGAAGACAATTGGTTTTGTCTCTTCTAAATTCTCTCTCTCATATTTAAACTTTTTTAGAGTAAACTTTTAGAGTAAGGCGTAGTTTCAAATTTAATTCGATGCAGATATAGAAGCATTTCTTTTCCACGAAAATGTTGATATCTCTAGACGCCAGATTTGTATATAAAAATTCTTGTTTTTTTTTTAATCTCGACGTGATAAATTGGTTAAATTCGAGATTAAATTAAAGTTTGCTTCTGTGACTTTTATCCATTTCAAAAATATCATTTCAGTGATCTGCAATTTTTTTATTTATTTATGCCATTCCATGTAAGTATTGTAGTGTTACGCGAGAACAAGAGTTCGAAGCTGTCTTGGAGTAACTGAAAGTTTTATGGTGAAAGTTGGGTTGCACCAAGGTTCAGCCCTGAGTCCGTTGTTGTTTAATATTGTAATGGATGTGTTAACAGAGAAGGTACGTGAAGAACTTCCTTGGAACTTTATGTATGCAGATGATATCGTTTTGTGTACAAAATCACAAAGAGAGACCGAAGAAAAACTGGAGAGATGGAGAGGCGCTTTGGAGGACAGAGGCCTTAAAATTAGTAAGAGTAAGACTGAATATATGGCATGCAATATGCGGGCTCAACAGCAAGGAACTATCAGGTTGCATGATGCTGACATTAAATGTGTTAAGCACTTTAGATACCTGGGGTCAACGGTGGACATGGATGGAAAGACGGAACTAGAAGTCAATTGCGGAGCCCAAGCGGGGTGGAAAAGCTGGAGGGATGCCTCGGGCGTACTTTGTGATAGGAAGGTCCCAGTGAAATTAAAAGGCAAGGTGTACACATCTCTAGTGAGACCGGCACTGCTGTATGGAACAGAAACCTTGCCTTTGAAAAGATCCAACATCCAATATCTGATGTGGATGCTGAGATGGATGTGTGGGGTGACGAAGAAAGACAGATTAAGAAATGAGTATATTCTGGGAACTACGAAAGTGGCAACTATTGAAGATAAAATGCAAGAAAAACGACTCAGATGGTTTGGACATTTAGTAAGAAGAGAAGAAGATTACGTGGGGCACAGAGAAATGAAGATGGAGATACAGGGGAAGAGAAAAGGACGTCCTAAGAAGCGATGGCTAGACTTGGTTGAAGAAGACCGCAAAGCCAAAGGGATACGGAGAGAGTGGGCGCTGGAAGAAGCTCATCAAACACTGCGACCCCATCTAAAATGGGAAAAGATGCAGAGGAAGAAGAGGAAGAAGAAGATTGTAGTTTTACTAATATAACTATGTCAGTGTTGAGATAAAGTGCATTCGTTATACCATTATTCGAATTCACTCAGGTTTATTTCCAGCCAAATAGTAGAAATTTAAGTAAAAATAACCTGTCCTGATATCCTATGATTACCAAATTCAAAAATATAATATATATATAGGACCGAATCTAGGGTGAATGAATATGGCACGTGCCTCAGGCGCGAAACTAGAAGGGAAAATCAAAATAGAATATATAGACATTTTTTTTTTCCTATTTAGTCTTTAGAAGTAAGTATTTTACAATTATTTATCTTTAAATTCTTCATAGGATGAATTGAAACCCGCAATTTAAAGAAAAAGAAATAAATGTAAAGGGATTATGCGCAACTTTGAAACATATCTCGGTCGCAGAAATAGTTTAAGCAATCTTGTTATGTGTCTATTTAAAATATGTGTAATTGTACATACATTTCAGCAAGTTTCAGGACTTCACTTCGAAACTTTTACGTAGTGTTACGGAGATCTACAACTTAAAAACAGATTCAGGCGGTCTCTGGGTTACGAACGATCCGACTTACGGAGTTCCGTTCTTACGAACAGGCTCCTAAGGCTCCCCATAAGAATAATTTATAATTAAATAATTACATTAATGATTCGGGAACTAGTTGCTTCCGCGCTTGAGGAAAAACAAACCCACATGACATAAGCGGTTTGTTGGCGCAGCATCTTTACGCTAGCGGCTATTCTCATTGTTTATACGGTCGCTTACGCTCTGAGTCTGTGTTTTACTCTTATGACCATGCAATATTTTTTATAACTTATTATTTCAGTACAGAGATAATAACCATTACCTAAAAGTGGTACCTAAAGGTACCTAGAGCGTATCTAAACATCGTAGCTGACCAAGTGCAACCGTACATGTTAACGGTTTATCCACCTGCAGATGGCTACTTTCAGCAGGATAATGCACCGGTGCACAAAGCCCGCATCTCTACGAGATGGTTTGAGGAACATGACGATGACTTTTCCTTGCCGCTCAGTTCCCGGATCACAGCTCGATTGTGAGATGAGCTGGAACGGGCTGTTCGCTCCAGGCCTACATCTCCATCAAATCTTCAGGAACTGCGTGACACACTCATGTCTGCATGGTAAGATGCTGAAAACGTTGTTGAGATACACAATATCTCAATAACGTTTTCAGCATCCTGTGGAATCCATGCCTCGACGAATTCAGGCTGTTTTGAGGGCTAAAGGAGGCTCAACACCCTACTAGGTACTTATACCTAATAAAGTGGCCGGACAGTGTATATATGCAATAATGATTTTGTAAAGGGATTACGATGGTTATATCGTTCAACCCAAAAAAAAAATCCTTTTCTGGAAGAAGAAGGTTACAAACAAACCGACGAACTTTCCAAGCAAAAAAACAGGTTCTAGATTTTTTCCATTTCGGATGCAATGGGGAGGCTATAACCCCTTTCTCAGTACACCAATGATGTAGACTTTTGGTTTTTGTCGTTTACTCACACACACAAATAAGAAATCTCATTTAAAGGAAAGTAGGCTTAAAATTCTTCGAAGTTTTTACTCAAGACTGATATTAGAAGCTCAGTATCTTTCTCTTTTAGAAGTCTCCAAAAAGATTCTAAGAGGGGGAAATGAAATACTCTTCTAAGTGTTAAGAAATCGACATGATTGTAACCACTCCCTTGTCCTTCATAGTTTGCTGAGTTTTTTTATTTTATTTTTGATTAATCTTCATTTCCATAATCTATTTCAGTTGAATTGGTTTCAAGTTAAGACAAATAAGAAACAAACTCATTTTTCAAACGATCTTCTCACCAGGAGCTTGACATGGTAAATAGCTCCTTTTTCAAAATCTGCGAAGTCTCTTCACTCAAAGGAAGAAGACAATTTGTCAAGACCTGGCTGTCAAATAAATAAAAATCAGCTTTTGAATTTTCTAAACATTTTTATTTTAAAGGGAGATTGCTTGAATGGAGTTTCTAAATCTACAGCAGTATTTAAATTTTATTAGATACAATTTAGTCCAAAAATTTATTGCTTCTGTTAGCTCATTTTTTTAGAAAATAAAGTAGTGGGAACTTTATATATTTCCTATATTTTTTTTCCTGTAAAATCAAGCCAAATATTAATTGCATTTAGCAAGATTATTCTGATCTCAGCTTCGTCTCGTTTGGCTGATGATCACATAAACCTTACCTCCTGAGTTACCTCACGCCCTAATGAAATAAGGTTACGTTCATGTATAAACATAACATTTCTCACCATAATATATATTAGATCGAAAGGGTCTTGATAAGTATAATTAATATAAATATCATACAGTATATATATATATATATATATATTTATATATATATATATATATACTATCAATATGCCGAAAGATGAACCTCCCAGAATGCAAAGCAGATTATAGATTGTCCTTTCCTGGCCGACCGCTAACATTGAAA
>JAFIDM010000179.1:39556155-39572405 GCA_023159025.1 Thereuonema tuberculata | reverse complement strand
ATTGATTTATTATTGAAGGAAATATCTAAAGGAAGAACGAGACAGACAGGATTTATTCAAAATACACATGTAGCAGCACCTTATTATCTGTCTATCAAACGCCTTATCTAATTTATAATTAGCCCCCTCAGTCAGACGTCCAATCCTTTGGAACTGAAGAGGAAAAGTGGAGCAAGAATAAAAAGGGAAGTGTTAGTTTTCGTTTCTTCATTTTGATAATCATCTCTTTAATCATTAAGTTAACTAAGGATTCCTTACAAACTGTATATTATACTATATATACTCTTAAACTATATAAGTTGTACGACTATATTTCGACTAGACCATTGCCGATCTTCAACGGGTCTACAACAAATTCCGTGTTTTGAATACAAATTTGAAATTTAAATAATATAGTAATATGCTGAATGATGTGCATCTTACACCAATAGATTCTTAGTAATAATTAACCATTTAGCAATTATTAATTATTGCTACATAACATAGACAATTTAACAATTATTAGAACATAACGATATTTTACATTATCAATTATTCTTAGTAACAATTGTCAATTACTCTTAATAACAGTTTTTCAATTATTGAAAATTATTTAAATTTTAAAAGTACTTTTTGAATTTTTCTTCAACAAATGGATCGAATATTCACCAATTTGAATTCCCTTACTTTCTGTTTATGCATTTGAAACTACTGTATTTATTACTAATGCTTCCATAACGGACCTCTCTTTCTCTAATGACAAAATGTAAGTTTATTTCTTATATAGCTGCAGATATCATTATAGCATTGTTATAAAACAATTACAGTTTAAAACATTTGCCTTCAATAGAGGCTTAACTAACATATCAAAGCATACGAAAATAACCACATAAATCTATCTGACTGGGCGGAACACTGTTCAAATTGTAATCATAACCCAGTTCCTTTAGTATATGTAATTTTTGAATCTACGGATAGACATATGAGGGAAATTTTAGAATCATGCACAATAAACTGTCGTAAATGTTTTAATAAAAACAAGTTTCTTAGAGTTAATGAGATTACATTAGGCTTTTTTAGAAAATTTTTAAAGAAAAATAAGAGATTAAATGAAATTTTAAAATTTAATTAATGATCACATTCTTCCAACAATGATTTGTTTTTCCCAATGAATATCTTTTGTTTTAGTTGTTAATTTTGTTTTGTAACAAATGATACGATGTAGTGTGAAGTCTGATTATTGTATTGTTATATTTTTGTATTATTTAGAAAGAGGTAAGATTCTTTTCTTTCTCTTCTCTTATTTATTTTATATATTTTTTTATTTATTTAGATTTGAGACCTCGAAAAAGTTGATCTGTTCGATTAACGAAATATTGGTCGTTTTCAGGAGAGTATATATTTGTTTTTTTTTTTGTAATAAAGTAGCATTTTATATGAAATGTCTAACAGTTTTTGGTAAAAAAACAAGAGTTTAAAAAGGTAATAATTTATTTTAAATGTAGACTTTATATTTTTTGTATGTCTTAACTTTTATAGCGACTGACTCCGTTATTTAGTTTGACTTTACAACTTGAAAAAATCGAATTGTAACAAAATAAGTAGGCACAGCTTTCATTCTAAGCGTCCATTTCTAATGTAGAGAAGTAAATAAGAAAGAAAATCAAACAAACAATCGTTTTCAAACATCTTCATCCAGTGCAAGACGAAGTTGTCTCAAGTAATTTTCAATTCTTTTAATTTGAAACTTTTTCCTTTGTAATCAAGCTCAAGAAAACTTTTGATTTCCCACCCACCTTGCAGCTGTAATTGCTTCGGCCTCTTCTTATTCCTGGGAATCCAATTTAGAAATTCTGTTGTCCTATCCACGATTTCTTTTTGCCAACTGTCCCGCCCAATTCCGTTAAGATTTCTTTATAGCGAGTTCCAAAACCTGTTCTGATTCGCCCTCTGATGCACACACCACATATCCACCTAGTTCTTGTTGTAGTCTGAAAATATATTTAGCCCCAAACAAATTTGTAATTAAAAATCGATTTCATTTTTCCATGAATTAATTGATGACACCAGATTAATCGAGACCAGTCTTTGTCTGATGGCAGAGAGTTTCCAACATCACATATGATCACGTAAAGATTCCAAAGATCGGTGGTTGTTTTTTTTTTTATTATTTTTTTACATGTATAGCACAATATATTTAAAAGTTAAAATTGAAACACAGACCAATTAAAAAAAAATATGTATGCATTTAAAAATAAGACTTTTCGGCACTTTATTGGCTTTTGATAAAGGCACCTCAATTAAACGTGTCGAAACATATTTGTAAGTGTGTTTAATTTTTTAATTTGTGTCTCTGTTAATTAAACATTGATGGTGTTTGAATTATTACTAATAAAAGAGGGAGAACAAAGTAAACAAATGGACTTACTCAAATGATAACTTTACAATTTTGTTTTTTCTTTATTTGAATTTTTCATATGAAGATAAAGTTACTTTCCAAATCATCTGATATCCGTAACTATTTGATCGTAAATTATGGTTATTTCATTTTACTTTGTATGGTTGATATTATGTAAGGTTATTTATTTCTTTGTAGTTCGTTGATAAGTATTGAATTGCTCGTTATTGATCAGTCCATATCAAAAAAGTTGTGCAGACCACGTTCTTAACTGAATTCAAGAAGAGACAGTCTGCAAATCTCGATTGATCGTCACTTGTCTTTTTCAACAGATTCAATAAGTGACAGCCTCAAGTTAATCACAACCTAGAATTAGTCCCGCCTTTCTTAAAACAGAAAGAAACATTGATGATCAATTTAATGAAAGGAATAAGATTTACAAGGAAATAAAAATATCAACAGATCGAACGGGGTTTAAAGCGGTCATGAGACGCAAGTCATAATGTAAGTAAAAATTAAAGCTTTTTGTTATGTCGATACTAATTATCAAAGGATTTGTCTAGACTACAAGAGAACTTTATTTTTTTTCCTCTATTGAACACATAAGTAATCCCATGTATCACCGCCCAAAAAGCTTTAAAACCATTCATTTCCCAAATCTCTCTATCAGCGCGCGTCGTGTTTTGATAAGAGCTGCTTTGCATTGGTGGTGGTGGTGATGACCCGACGCCGACATCTGGCAGATGAGAGCCGCCAGTCAACCCACCTTCAGCCAGCCGTGGCCACTAGAGGGTGTATCATTGTAATTGGTTCACACGGTGCGGACTTTAGATTTGGCAGGGAGAAAAATGCCGCCGCTGCTGCAATAAAAGTAATTGCAGTATTTCCCCATCTCTACCCCCAGCTTTCGGAATGAATCTCAATGCAAGAGTTTATAAGGAATGTTTTGAAGAGATACCTAAGAAGCTCTGATTCTTGTCGGGAAGCTTTTGTCAGCTGCCAATTTGAAATGAGGATCTTGTCTGAGATTTATCTTTGATTAGGTCAAATACAGTAACTTGATTAATTTAACTTAATATTGCTATGATCTACTGCATCCTTTTTTAAAATATTTTAATTTTAAACAAATTTTGTATTGATAGATCAGTGATTCTCAAGCGGGTGGGAGGAAGAGTCGTCAATTATCAAGTAAAAACAAAATTTAAGTTTTCGTAATTAGAATCTCGAATGCTTTTTAATTTGTGTCTCGTTCAAAAATTAATTTTCATTTGAATATAGTATAAATAGTGGCAAACGCCTGTATTATGCTTAAACCCTTGTTGTAAATAGAAACTATCTTAACTCTAGCGCCAATAGAAGCAATGACATCTTGCGGCTATTAATTGTACTAATTGTTGTGATAGCGCAATTAGATGGAGCTTAGCCTCAAGTTGTCTTCTCTTAAATCAGTGTTCTTACTTATTTTTTTGTGCTGGCGGTTGTTCTATTTATGTTCTTGCACAGTCTTACTAAAAATGCTTCGTATGGACCATTTTTTTTCTTTCTTTTTTTAATGTTAACCAGTCCTATTAGGTGTAATTATAAAATTACTCCTATATTACAGGTGCTGGAAATTTAATGTGTCTCGTAAAGATTAATTTAAGTTAAAATTATAAATTTCTTATAATTTTATTCTGTATAACATCAGAAATTAATTGATTTTTTTAATACATTAATACTGTTGCTATCTTAGCTTTCCCAGTTCAACTGACAAAAAAGTTTTGAATAAGTATAATTCATTTGTTCTTAACCCAAAATTATTTTTAATTTTGGAAAAATCAAATGCCAATCATATCTTGAGATCTTTGGTTATTTACTGGTGGATCTTTGGTTATGTAAATCTTTAAATCTAAAATCTGTTACTTATTTAGAAGAACACCGATATGATCATGCATTCATTTTAATTTTGTCAAACATTACATTTGTTATTAAAAACACAATACACAAAATGTTGGTTAAAAAGTTTAAAAAACTTAAAAATATGCTTAAAACATGGAGCTTTCGGGATCCTGTGCGGTAGCCCCTCATCAGCATTACATTTCTTTTTTGAGAATTACTCGCGATTGAAATGTACACAGTGGTTTACAAATACTTAATGTTAATAATACTTCAATGTAGTTGCTCTTTTTTGCTTCTTTTATATTTTATTTATCATCTATGAGAACTGGCGTTTCAAATCCACTTTCGCATTCTAGGTTAAGATTTACTGCTTTAGATTCATTTAAATTTGGAATCACAATTTCGGAAAATAAAGTTCTTCAAATATATTCTTTAATATCTATCATTTTTTATTTATTTATTTTACCACCTCAGTATAATTCTATTTTATTTTCATTGGAGCTCTTTTTATCAAGTTAATCATTTTTTTTTTTTTCTTTTCAGAATAAAAAAAATGCGATCAGAAGACATTGGAATTAATCTTTAATTTGTATTTCTATTTTTTTTTTTAACTCGAAGAAAAATTGCTATTTGAACTGTTCCTTATTTTATGAAATTTTTCGTTCCGATTGCTGTCTTGCTGTCCATGAGGAATTTCATTACTTGTTTTTGTTACTACAAGGAAATCCGTTCATGAATTTTGCCTTAGAACTTTCACGTACTGTCTTTTTACTAGATTTATTTGTTATTATCTTCAAAGAAACATCCAATATTTCACAGACTACGAATTTTCGAAATACCTTATTCATGTTTTTCTTTATCAAGCATAGAATATAAATGAACAAATAATACGAAAAGCAAATGACATAAAAAACAATCAACGCAACCGTAAACAGATTTCTGATTATTTAAGATAATGTATACTCAATCATAATTTGAAAAACAAAATCTAATATTGAGAAACAATTAATCAAATATCTTTATTACATAATGAACCATTGATTCCTGTTTCTTATTAATGCAAATACTTCTTGTCTAGCTAAGGTTGTAAAAATACTATGTACTTCTACACCTTTATTCCTAAGACATACACAATTTTGGATAAATATAGCTTCGATTATCTTCCTACATATATTTATTACATTCATCTCAGATATGTGGAATGCTAGAATTATTTGTTATTTTCAAACATTAATGAATTCGTTTCTCAGTCAGAGTTTTTGGGAAATATCTCAAAAAATTCCAAGTATCCTTCCATCTATTTTTATTATTCTACAGAAACATAAATAGAAATTATTAAAGTGAAAACACAGAAAGGAATTGGAGTCTGATTTTTGTATATCTTTCTGATATAATTTTTTAAGGTCTTTTGGGATTAAAACATACGAAAGCCAAGCTCCTCCAAGATTTCCATTTTGAAATTACTGATTTGCGTCTCAATTTGTCACTTTCAATTCCTAGTTTCCGTAATACAATTGAAAAATTCAAAAATCATGTTGACTGAAGCAGACACAATTACAAACAACGCATCACAACTGATGGCTTGTTATATAACCTTTGAAAGTGTTGTTTCTTCTTTACTAAAACAATGAAACAATAACAAAGATTCCCCTTACGCCAATTCCTTAGTTTTCTATTTTTTTTTATCGTAATATCCAATTTCTATTGTTACTTTCTGTTATCGAATAGCTGGTTATAGCAATTGTCATAGCCTTGTTATTTTACTGTTATTATTACTACGACAAAAGTAAAAAAATAATTTATTTTGTCTTTAAACAATGTCTCTAAAACTTAAATAAAACAAGATAGGGATAACGATTAGTAAAATAATCACAATGCTTCGCAACGTCTTCTGATACGTTTAAGAAAATGTAATTGATATTGTAAACTACATGAAAAAACACCAACCTCCAATCCGATACCAATATTTCGTCTTTATATCACTCAAAGACTTTCTCAAGGTCTATATACAGAAATATTAAAATTATTCAACAAAATATTAAAGTTATTATAAGTCTGATTATTAATTGGTCGGTCATTATTATTTTTGTTTTAGATTGTTTTCTTATTCAAAGGTTGTATTAAATGTTATATGTCATTTTATTGGTGTGATATATTTTAATTGTAGTATATATTTGTATGAGAAGAGAAGTTCTCTTTCTTTTCTTTTCATTTTATTTCTGTATATAGACCTTGAGAAAGTCTTTGAGTGATATAAAGACGAAATATTAGTATCGGATTGAAGATTGGTGTTTTTCATGTAGTTTACAGTTTTATTGAGATTAGAAGTTTGATTTGTATAATTGATATTGCTTTAATTTCCTTATTATTACAAATGTGATTGTTGTGAATGCAAAAGGCGCAATTGTTGCGATTATTGTGATTGTTGAGAATGCAAAAGGCGCAATTGTTGCGATTATTGTGATTGTTGTAATTAATGATAATTTGATGATATTTTAATGTTACTTGTTCAGAGACGGACAGACAAAACGGGAATATTAGTCTTCTGATACTTATTAGATCAGAAGACTAAAAAGACAGATGGGTAAAATTGAATTTGAAAAATAAACAGTCTATTTGCTTGATAGTTAGTTCTTCGGATCTTGACACAATGGGATTTGCATTAAAAGGCTTTGTAAAATATGGTAGGAATTGTTTTTATATGTTTAGCATTAGTCCTGTATTTATATATCTACACATAAGAGTAATAAAATTAGGGGATTGTCAAGAAAGTTTTTCATTCTATTCAGCTTATTTACTTAGAATATTTCCGAAGTTACAAATAATCTTTCGGCAAAGTTAGTTTCACAATTAAAAAAAAATATGTAATTCCTACGAGATGATGTAATCCATGCGTGACGTAATATTCAAAACGTAATAGTTGGTGACGTAATAACCAAAAAGGAAAATGGTCATTAAATTATAATGTACAGCCTGTAATTCAGTCCGTAAAATTATCTTCATAAAGAAAGCTTTTTGTTTCTCCTCCCATTAAGGTAGTTTAACTTTAAATCTATATTTTTAATAATCTACATTTGAAAGCAGTATTTAAACGAAGAAGAGGGTTTGTTTGTTTGTTTGTTTTGAATCGTTGCTAAGTGAACTTGAAAGAAAGTCAAGTTAATTGCAGATACTATCGGTTGGAAATCCCAAGCTTTCAACATCCATTTGCGTGGCTTTTAGCGGTTGTTCTTCCTCAATGGCTGGAATTCTTTGTGGAATCGACAGTTGCACAGGTAACCAGTAGGTAACCAAACGCAAATGGAACCAATCGAAAGTGCTAACAAGTGTATCCACTTCCTCTGCCAGAGATAAACAGTCGCACAGATAAGAGCCCTAAATGTATTGCCATCGGCACAGACCACCTGCATAGGAACAACTCTGCCGTTTATACAGTCTGTAGAATACTGGGGAAAAAATACACAAAGGTGGAAAAGGAAAAATCAATGTAGTTTTATTTTGTTTGCTTGTTTCATAAATTTCAAGAGGATATTATATGTAGAATGATTAGAGATAATTATGCAAATTAGATTGTTTAAATATCAAGGCAACCCGGAAATTACTAATGATAACCATGAGTGTGTCATGGAATGTATAAAAGTAAATGAGTATAAAGTTGTTTTATTTTTCCCTCTTTAGATTCCCGATTGAAATTTGTATAACATTGGAGATCAGGAAAAAAAAAACCAACACTAATTCCCATAATTATTCTTGAAAGTATTGTTGTCTTTAAAAAGGAAATAGTTAAGGCATATTTATTAAAGAAATTTTTGTTTCTACAAGAAGATAGAGAAATTGGAATGACTACGAGCATTTGAAATTGGATTGTAAATATATTCTATTGCCAAAAAAAAAAAAAAGCGACGCAAGAAAGTGTGCTATCGCTATGAAACTTAAAGAAAATGGAAAATGAAACGTAAAGTTAAAGGAAGGATTTATTTTCATTGCAAAAGGACTCTGTAATAAAGAGCTGTGGCAACATAATGGTCACGCGTTAATATGTAGTAAATCCTCGTCTGGTGGCGACACAAGTCGATATCTCGGACATACCGATTGGTGAGAGTTCTTGGGACCTGGATGGCCATGGTAGGGCATGAACTCCACGGAGGCTTTGTTGAGAGCGTCTCGCCGTTTAAAGTCTGGCGTTATCATGCTGGTAAGTAGCTCCTGGAACACGTGACAGCGTAGGCAATACAGTTGGCTGCAGAATGTTATCAATGTACAGGAGTGCTGTCAAAGTATCTTGCAGCAAAAATAGGGAGATCGGCTGTGACATGAAATCGCTGCGCAGAAACTCCAATGGCCGTGTTGTGCTCGAGTATTGCAGGTAGATTGGAACAATAACCACGCCTTCTCCATACCCCAGAATTTGTGATCATCCTCCACCAAGAGAGAAGCGGAATTCGTCGCTGAACACAACACGACTCCAATGGGACACGGTCTAGGATTCATGAGCTCGATACGGTGCTGCCTAGGTTGGTTGTTCAGTGGTAGATGTCTTAAGGGACGCTGAGAATGAAGTCCCGCCTCTGCCAATCGTCGGTCGAATGGTGACCTTTGATACTACACGATGCGCAGAGGAATTTATGTGCCTTTGGATGGAAGACGATTGGTGTCGTTATCGCTGCTCTCGTGACACTTCCCCTCGAACACTTTTTTCCCTGGGAAGTCCAGATCCTTCGTGTGTTCCTCCTGGACCCACTCCTGCAAACATCATCTGACTGCTAATTGCTCGGTACAAAATGGCGACTGAAATGTCAGCATGACCACCAGTTTCTCTATGATGCGACCTCTCTCAAACTCGCACAGTTGCTCGTACTACCGATGGGTGCGTCCTAGGTAAAGAAACAACAGTTAAATCAGTCACATTTTGCGCTACAATATTTATTTAGGCAAAAAGGACTGTAATAAAGAGCAGTGGTAACATAATGGAGTAAATCCTCGTCTGGTGTCGATACAAGTCGATATCTCAGACATACCGATTGGTGAGAGATCTTGGGACCTGTTCCAGTATGTCACTTGTGAATAACTTGGTCTCATCCATTGTTGTTTAATATTTATTTAGATTCTTGGTTATTTTATGAAGCTCAGTTCTTAAAAAAGTCGGACTTTTGAATCTCTCGGTAGGTGTCGCTGCTCAATTGAGCCTCGTAAGCAAGCTTTTATTTATTTATTTATTTTTTTGAAATATTTCATGTAACATATTTCTGAAATTCGAAGTCTGTCAGTAGGTAATTCATCATTAAGAAAAAGCAATTTTTTCTTCTTCTTTAAAGTCGTTGATACGTGTATGCTTATTAAAAACAAGTTCTAAAATTAATGTAGAATAAACGTAGATCTCTGGAGATTGAAAGTCTATGCATTAAGCTAAGCGAGTCTTTAAAAATAAATAAATAAATAATTATAAACGTTATTGAAATCCACTTGTTACAAAAAAAGAACAATTTGGTTACTTAACAATTGCATCATCCAACCATTTTAACAATAGACTATGAAAAAAAAAAATACTTTTCCAGCGTCCTACCTTTTATTAATGGCAATGTTAGTAACTTTTGAAAAACTGAAATAGTGTTTAATAGCGTGATACGCTGAGATGGGTACTTTCCTAAGAAATTCTTTTGGACATTTTCGCTTTTAAGAAAAAAATAACGGAGGAGCATTTTTGAAATAGTATTAATTCTTTCCATAATTCATTCCCGAAAAGCGCAAATAGAACGCAACTACTAGTAAACTAACACTGATAAAAAGTAAACATCCCATCTTTATTTCTCCTCATCCCTATTTTGATGAAATCGAAGATCTGACTCATGCGCAAAAGCGCTGAAGGTTCTCGTAAACAAAAACGGACAATAAAACAATTGATAGCTTAAAAATTACTTTTCCAATAATATATAACCTTAATCTTGTAGTAAACAATATTCATTTTCCAATAGATGTGATTATTATATCCAATAAGCTGGGTAAAAAAAATATAAATAAATAACGAATGGAAACATAGTTGAAAAACTCTAAAACATTATCATTATAATGCGTCATTATAATGTAATATGAACACGTTACGGGTATTAGCCTTCATCAGTTCAGAACTGATTCTGAACTGATGAAGGTTAACACCCGCAACGTGTTCGTATTTTGTAATAGGACGCATTAAAATGATAGTGTTTTATTAAGAGTTTTTCTCAACTCTGCTTCTATTCGTTATTTATTTTAAATATGATTATTGTAAGAAACTCTAATTATAGAACATTCAAAAAGAAATAACTCCTGTCTTCTCTTTCTATTTCCAAATAAACTTTATTTATTTTTATTAAAAGAATAAAAAAAGTTGCATCAAAACACACTTAAAGATTTCATCAACATACAAGGATAATGCATGAAGTTGTTACGTCTGCAAGCCAAAAAGTTTTAACTATTCGCATTCGATTAAAAATAAGGGGCGTTTACTAGCCCCATTTAGCTTTGACTATTTATTAATACGCATTAATTTTATTCTCTATTTATATGCAGTTATTTTCGTAATAAAGTGTCCTTTCTCCTTCACTAAACACGCTTTGAAATTTATTACTTTTTTCATCATGCTTTCATCTTCGTAAGTACAATCATAACGAAAGTACATCCGGGATACCTTTTTTTTTTTTATACCTACCTATCACCTTGTTAATATTTACTTAACTTTTCCTTACAAGTGGGCGGAATACGGTTTTAAAAAAACACAGATCAGTTGACCTCAGCCTTGTATTGTGTATTCGTCCAGGCAGTGTGACACGACAGGATCCGGCTTCTAATAACGGGGAAGCCAGGTTGCGTCACGAAGTTTGATCACATAATTTCGCCCCTGAATTAATAATAGACGGGTATTAGAAAGAAAAGACAGGCGCATAAAGATTACAAATACAACGAACAAGCGAGATAAGAATTGAGGCATTTTTTTTTGGAATCGTTTTATTACGCTATTGGTAAAATAGCATAATAAAGCTAATCTGGAACGAGAAATTAAGTTTTTCAGACGCCGTTAGATTATAGTGAAATGATGAAGTTCATTCCCAAAACAAAATAATGAAACCGCAAGTAAACAATCCAGTTTTGTTCAGGGATTGTTAGATGTTAGTTTAGTGACAATAACGTTCTTTAGTAGCTTTGCTAAAATTTACACAGAAAATATATGACCAGGATCCCCACAATAAATTCAGGGCCCAAACGCCCCTCCCCCTTCTATGTTATGGTCAAAATCACAGATTCTCAGCAAAAAATATGAATAAGTATGACAATAAATCATATATATTGTCCTCCAAATGAGAGATGGCCGGCGGAAGTTTGAACTGCGCAGCCCTTCCGGTAGCTGATCAATTATGTTTTCCTGTCACAATGGACGCCGTCGTCTGTTTTCACTGAGAAAGACATGTTGATAACGCCAAATTAAAACTTCTCTCGACTATTTAGCGTTATTTCAATACCAGTTGCTAACAATAAGTATTTATATAAATAAATAAATATATATTATTTATAAATACAATGGTCAGTAGTTATGGGGGCGATCCAGTCCCGCAAAAGAGGGCGATCCAGTCGCTAATTTGCATATCATTTGCATAATCCAAAAAATTTGCATATTCGGGCGATTCAGGTACACATTTGCATATTTTTTAGCATAAAGGTCAGGTGACTGAGGGTTTTTCCGGTCATGTGACCAAAACATTAGAATCTCATTAACATATCTCATTTGCATAATTAAAAAAAAAATTTTATATGTAACTTTTATATAAAGGTCAGGTGACTGACGGGTTTTTCACGTACCCAAAGGGTTAAAGACTGATTGATATTAATGAATTTCATTTTTAATATTTAATTTGCATATGATTAATACCCAAAGGGTTAAATATTCGAGTAATATCTCAAAATGCTCGATTTTTGGTAGAGAATTGAATGGTATCATTTTTAATTCTTCCTAAGGTTACTGTTAAGAAATAAACGATTAAGTGTCTTTAATGGGGTTATTTTTTAAATAAGGAAGTGACGTTTTGGAGTAAATATTGCATGTAGGATCTTGACTGATGATGTTTTCCAACTTGTATGGATGTGATAAAAAATAAAGTATTAAGTGTCTTGACTTGTAGAATATTTTAATGTTGATACGTTTAATTCTCCCTAAACAATGTGTTAAGAAATAAACTAGTAATATATTATTGTTTCTATTGGAATGAAAAATTAATTTACTATATGGTGTTGGTTGTTTCTTATTGATAATGTTTTTAGGTAAGGAAAGAAGTACAATCCATACAAATTTGTCTCTTTTAAGTATATTTTTATTTCAGTATATAAAAAAGAAAAGTTACATATATATATATATATAAGAGGTTTTAGGCTTTATAAAACATGGACTCCAGGTCCGAACTTTCTGTGGCGTCAAATTGAAAATCATGTCTCTTACATTTTTTCAAGGGGACGTAATTGTCTTCTGATTCTTCCTGAAAATTACGTTGCGGGATGTGTTGGGCGAAAAGTGGTGATTGTAACGCCAGTTTGAAATTTCTCCATGTTGGACGTTTCATCTGTATAAACCTGCCTCCGTCGGTGATCTGGACACATACTTCATAAACGGAAGGTTGAATTAGTTGAATTAAAATCCCACTCACCGTTTGGAAAGCAGACAATTCGGGCAATTTATTTGCTTTTGTATCTCGTTCCGCTTGGCAATAAGCATCGGTAATGGTTTGAAAATCTTCTAAAATTTCTTTTAGTGATTCTATATCAAGTTCTAATCCGTCGCCGAGAGGTTCAAATTTGTGTGTTTGTTTCGAATAAAAATGTTTCTGCAGTCTAATAACATTTTCGTTCAGGACCAACACGATATTTTCCCCTAGTGTTTTCGAGTTGGACATTATTTGTAACGCTGATGTGGTTGGTAAATTCTGGAAATGAAAAAAAAAATTTTTTTTTTTTGTAAATGTTTGTTCAATTGTAAAAGCGTTTCAAACATCGAATTAAAAAAAATAATTTAAATACAAGTTCTGAATTAATGATGTTATTTAAACTTTACCAATCAACAAATCTAAGTGTATTTAGAAAGAAACAAAACTGAAACAGATAGGAAAAAAATACAAGTTCTGAATTAAGGATGTTATTTAAACTTTACCATACACCAAGTCCAATATAATTGTATGTAGAAAGAAACAAAACTTAAACCGATCGAAAAAAAAAAATACAAGTTCTGAATTAAGGATGTTATATAAACTTTACCATTCAGCAAACCATATATAATTGTATTTAGAAAGAAACAAAACTTAAACAGATTGAAAAAAAATACAAGTTCTGAATTAAGAATATTATTTAAACTGTACCATTCAACATACCATATATTATTGTATTTAAAAAAGAAACAAACTTAAACAACAAAGAAAAAAATATCTTACCATTGATGAGAGTCTACGATTCTCTGCCAAGGTTTGTAGTTGAAAGATCATTTTGTGGGGGCTTGATACAAGATTACAGCAAACAATCAGTTTATATACACGTTACTACAACAAAGTCGACTCCTATTGGTTAAATGTGTACACGTACGTTATTGGGCTCAGGGCACGTGATTAACACTCTATGAATTCTATTGGTTATGTCTTCTAGAATCTTAGTGGTTGAACTAAGACTCACGTGTAAGATTAAGATCTTGACAAGCAATGTAACATTCTTGATTTATCGGACGAAATAAAAGTAATGTCAAAAATCCATTAACGCGTTTTGCTGAGTGATAAATGTGAGAATAAATGACATAAACGTTCACCTTCGTTAACAACATCATTGATTGATGAGAAAAACGCATCATAAAAGGAATGTCCATTAAAATACAGACTTGCAGGGATAGGGGTAATAGACATTATAAGTGGTGTTTTAGCCTCGAGCTGGGGGGGTGAGATGGTAAACAAGTTAGTCGAGTTGAAAATAGCTCACTCAGCCATTATGTATCTTTTGAGACAATAGGACTGGCTTGAGGACAATTTTTGTCTAAAGAGGGAGAAATTTAAAAGCATTTACAACAGTAGACTATAAGTAACGGTGTTTATGTAACTCAGCATTTAGTCACAATTGTCGTTATATCTGAGACACAGACATTTCTTTTTCTGCTTTCCCCAGAGAAAGAGAGAAAGAGAAAAAGGTAAGATTTTACTGATTTATTTTTTTTGAATTGAAAATAGAATTTCTTTTTTTAAAATTTTGTATGTATCTCTTATTCCCCATGTGATGCTAAAATCAACTGTGCCTTTTGTCTTTTATCATCCAATAGGATGCATGTTTGTTTATGAAATGTGCCAATAACATCCATGAAATTTTTCTGACCGATAGCAAAAGTTTAAGTTACATTCATTCAAGAATATAAAAATTCAAACATACTGAAACGATCTTTTAACAAAAGTTAAGTTACACTAAAACGAGAAACAGAAACGTTCTTCAATTTCTTTACACTTTATCTGAACAAGTTCTTTTTCCTTAGTTGAATACAATATCAGTTAGTGAAACGAATTGTATATTTTCGACTAGCATCGATTTCAGACCTGTGAAATTAGTCAAAAACTTATATTTTTAAAAAGAGAATCGAAAATTTTCTCGATATTCTTCCAAAGTAATCAATCTAATTTCCAAAATTAGTTAAAAATTAACATGTTCTAAATTAAAGTGTGATGAAATTTGTAAACACTATTGAATACAGTGAAGAACAATTATTTATTTTATTTATCTTTTATTTGTTGTTGATATGACTGTTTCTGAAACTCTTTTACATGACCAAATAGTAAACAAAAAATTTTTTTTTTTCATTTCACAGATCCAAGTTATGATTAAAAGAGACAACTTTCAGTTCACTTCATCCGAAAGTTCAAAAAATATGAATTTACCGACTGTACCATTTCAGAACAATATAAATCAAGACACCAAAATTTGGTTTACGTTTGAAGCTTTAATACAAGAATCAGAGAGATTAAAAACATTTATTGGTTGGCCTTTGACTTTTGTCACTCCGCAAGATCTATCAAAGGCCGGATTCTTTTATTTGAAGGATGAAGATAAAGTACAGTGTGTGTTTTGTCTAGGAATAATAGGATCCTGGGAGCCCGAAGACAAAGCTATGAATGAACACCGTAGACATTTTCCTAATTGTCGTTTTGTACAAGGTGAAAATGTAGGTAATATTGACATATCTTCAAATTATGGACGTGATATTACAAGCTTAAATAATTTTCATTGGTTTTCCGAAACCGAAAAAAGATATGTGACCGTTAAGGAATTAGAAGAACTGGGAGTTCATATAAGAATTCATGGCCCTAAACATCCCAGTTATGTAACCGTAGAGTCCAGACTTCAGTCTTTTGCTTCTTGTACCTTGATAAATAAATACCAGAAACCAAAAGCTTTGGCTGATGCTGGATTCTATTATGTTGGCTTTAGCGATCACGTAAAGTGTTTTTATTGTGATGGTGGTCTGAGAAATTGGCAACAGGAAGATGACCCCTGGATCGAACACTCCAAATGGTTTAGCAACTGTGCATATGTAAATTTAATGAAAGGTAGAAAATTTATCGAAACGGTTAAGTACAATTTAACGTGTATTAAACAAACTCCTACGATTATGAAAATTTTAGAAGAGAAAGTTAATGATCAAATGATTCAAACAATCCAACATAGTCAGAATCAACAAACACTCAATTCTAAGGAAGATCTTATTTCGATGGAATCCACTTCAAAGGAAAGTGTTATTTCATTGAAACCTAATTCTAATGAATGTATTATTTCTTTGGAATCCGAATCTATTACAAATCAAACAGAGAAACTGTCACAATCAGCTTCCATTGAAACTGTAATACATGACGAAGATAAAGAATTGATTAATGAAACAAAAAATCAAACTCTCGAAAAAGAAAATCGATATCAAAAGAAAACGTATTTATGTAAAATCTGTCTGCAAGAAGAAATT
>JAFIDM010000179.1:39488105-39506060 GCA_023159025.1 Thereuonema tuberculata | reverse complement strand
CCATCATTTCCTATATTGTGAAGTTCCTATTGCAAAACAATAGATACGTTACAAGTAATAAAAGAATGTATTAAACTACAGTCGGACCTCTATTTAACGAACCTCTGTTTTGAGAATTTCTCTATTTTGCGAACTTTTCTTTGGAACCAAGAACATTTTGCTAATTTCTTCGTAAAATAACCTCCCAATAGCGAAGTGCATTTTCTATTTAACGAACTTTCGTGGTATCTATTTTTTTTTTCTCCTTGAAATGTTTTTATTATTAACTAGCCGGGTACCGTCGCTTCGCTCCGGAACCCTTGCGTATATAGCATTAAAAAACAAAAAAACTTTATTTATTTAGCAAATTAATATTGAGATCGGAGAATATACGACTTTCCAGCCCGTTGTGCCCTTCTCCACTTAACTCAGGTGTATTGCGGGTTGCCGCCATACAGTTCATCGTCAGTTTGCCAGATTATTCCCTATCCCGAATTTCGAAAAATCCAGCCTTATTCCTTGTCTACATCATAAAGGAAACTGTGCAAAAATTCAGCTTTCCAGATCCAAGGGTTTGGGGTGAGCGTTGATGAGTCAGTGAGTGAGTGAGTCAGGACTTTTCTTTTTATATATGTAGATTTTCAGGAATTTTGTTTTGTTAACAGCATTGATTAGTTCTTTATAGATTATATTTGGATGTGTTATTTTCTCATTTCCAACTGTTATCCGATTCGTTCTTTACATATTATTCCTGGTGTTTTGATATCATGTTTATTTATGAAAATATGATCTATATTTGTTTTCGTATTTCCATGAATTGTACAGTTGTTTCTTGTTGTTCCGTAAAGACGATTTTTGAAACCATTATTGCACATAAGTTTTACGTATTTCTGTACTACATTGTTTTTATTCATTTTGAAAATATCTATGTTTACGTCGCCAATCAGTATAGGTGGACAGTTGTTTAATATATTTTCATTTTTTATGAATAGATTCTCTATTTCAGTAACATTTTAGTAATTTGTAATTTAGCATTTTGCTTACAGAATGACAGACAGAATAACGTTTTATAATATACGTTTTTATAATATATAATAATAATAACCGGGTACCGTCGCTTCGCTCCGGAACCCTTGCATATATAGCATTCAAAAAAAAAAAACTTAATTTATTTAGCAAATTAATGTTGCGATCGTCGGAGAATATATAACTTCCCAGCCCGTTGTGGCTTCTCCGAATTACTCGGATGTATTGCGGGTCGGCGTCACACACCGAAAATTCACATTTTTGCATGTATCTTGCAAACGCTGAAGCTTTTGTGAATAAGTGATATATAGTTCGATAGAACTTTCAAATACCAACATTTTCTCAATATAATGTTCTCTTCCATCTTTTATACTTTTCGTTTAAATTGAGAAAAAGTCAAAATTTGACCCTTTAAAAGGCGCCATCTTGGAAACCAAAAACTTTTTTCGAAAGATTTTTGTAGCATTTTGTTTGTTTTAAAAAGATCTACATTTTATCCATTTACATGACCACTCTATCTCTTATAGTTTGGTCACAAAATTGGAAAAACGTAAAGTCTTATGACAGACAAAATAACGCTTTTATAATAGGCCTATATAATAATAATAATATTCCTTTAGAGGAAATAAAAGAAATGTGGATACAGCTGAAGGAAAAAGAAGAAATTAACGATGATGTGCTGATTGATGATTATCTTTCACTTGATTTTGAAGTTGAGACCTCGGAAACACTAACTGAATCGGACATTTTGGACAGTGTGAAAAAAAACAACAATACAGCTATGAATTGCGATGAAGATGAAGATGATGAAAATGGAAATGATCATGATGAAGAAATCAAAAAACATTCGTATGATGAAATGCTAAAAATCATTGGAAACAATCCGATGCGGATTACAATTTGAAGAAAATACTGTAGGGTTGTTGGTGCATTGCAAAGATGCGAAACGTACTATGAGCGAAAACATTTTTTCAAAAAAAAAAAAAAACTCAGACAAAATTAACAGACTTTATTAGTAAAATTTAAGTACGCATGTGGTAACGTGTGCTTTATGTCATTAAAATTATTACGTTTATTAATAATATTTATTGTTAATGCATTTTAAATCTGTTTTATGTAGTTTAAAGAAATTTTAAAAGGTGAATCTCTATTTAACGAATTTTCCATATAACGAACTTTTTTTCGGGATTTAGCGACTTCGCTAAATAGAGGTCCGACTGTATATATTAATACAGTAACTTTTAAGACATTGTTACATTTACAAAGAAAAATAAAATAATTTAAACTAAGATGGATACCTCATTCTTTTTTTATTTGTAAACAATATTTCGTCAAGAGAATTTCTAGAATTCCTCAAACTTTCTTCGAAAAATTAATAATACATAGATTCAAACTTTACATCAAATACAAAACAGTTTAGACACATCAAAATATCTGAAAATTGTTTTGTATTTGTTGTGAATTTTGAAATCAATGTATTATTAATTTTTCGAAGAAAGCTTGAGGAAGTCAAGAAATTCTCTTGACGAAATATTGTTTATAAATAAAAAAAGGATGAGATATTTTAAAACAAATGAATGAAGATAGCTTGGAGTGATGAAATGGAGGAGTTTTGGATACACGTCACAAAGTCTTTTGGAAAGAAAACAGCAGTACATTATAAGGATGAAGAAATACATAAGAACATTTTCTTGCAATAGTAGCTATCCGTTATTGTTTATATTGAAATTGAATAGTTTCACGAAGATTCCCTTTCGTTATCTGTACTATAAAATATCTATAAAAATTGTAGATTCAAAATTATAATCGAAATAGGTCTCTGACAGAGTTGCAGCTTATGGATTTATTTTGATCTTTGAAAAGAAAGATTTATGAATTGGTATCTGTCTTTATTTCCTAATATTGCTTAATTGTTTTTAAAGTTTTTAAAGTACTTTTAAATTTCGAAGCTTATAAATTATATATATAAAATATAACTAGCCTGTTCACGAATTAGCATCGGATTATGATGACCTTCACCACTCATCCCCCTAAAAAAAGTTGGGTCCTATTTTTTTTTTCCTGGATGGCAAAGGCGGCTTACGATGGCACTCCAACCAAAAAAATGCTCCTCCAAATTCTTTCGGCTTTTTCGTTTGCAATAAAGGATGGGATGGGGATAAAACCTTCACGAACACCTCTGTACGCCAGTGATACATATATATTCCAGTAGGTGGTTTTCAGGTAAAAGTATTCGCTGCAGTTAGGTATTACAACAGCAAATAGGCTTACAACAACGTTATTTCAGATATGAGTTTTATTAAAACTAGATATGTTTCTTCTAAGAGACTGGAATGGATAAAAAAAAAAAAAAAATTGTTTACCTAGTTCTCTGATTTGAATTTTTCCTTACTTTGGTTTATCTGAATTTATTTTACGCTGAATCTGATTTTTCTTCATTTTCCGCATAAAAAGCTTTTCTCATTGTTTTAAAAGTTAAACTTTAATATCCTCCCTTCAAGTTTTAAACGGAAATGAATTGTTCATTCCTCAATTCCTCTTGTGATGTTGGTTTATTAACTTTACTTCGGGATGGCTATGAAATATTTTGTTTTTTTAATTGGTTAGTTGTTTGTTATATGATTGTAATTTTAGCAGTTTTAGTAAAGTTATAATTGATATGGTCACTTGATATGAAATTAAACGTATATAGACTGCAAATTTGTAAAGGAAATAGTACACACAGTTGAATTTAAATTTATATTTAATATGTATAAAAAGAAGAATAGCTATTATGAAACAGGAGTTTCAAAATAAGAGAAGTGTATTGACTTCAAACACTACTGCAATCTCGTTTATACGGACTAACTGGGACCAAAGGCAATCCGGAAAATCGAAAATCCGGATAATCCGGGTAATATGGGTAATAAGCAAAACAAATCCTTAAATAAGCAGACTTACCGTTTATTACGAGAAAAAACTATGCTTTGTAACAAAATTATTCTAGTAAAGCTTTCTTAAACTCGACAAAAGCATTTTATTCCATAATTTATAGTACAATCTATGCAGGAACTGTACATTTAAATCAAAATAAAAAGCGAATGTTTGGCGTACTTATAGTTATGTTCTTGTTATCATAGTTGAAATTATTATCTATGTGAACATTAAATAAAAAAAAAAAGTCTACAAACTTGATTCTGATTATCCGGAGATCCGGATCAACGAGTGCCGGATAAACGAGGTTGTAGTGTACTTGGATTTAGGAATTAAAAAGGCTTGAGAAAGAGGTATAGATAACAGACCCCCGAAAATTAGCCGTAATACGTGTTTGAAGTGTTTTGTTTTATTATTAGTAATATTATTTATGATGGAGAAGGAAAGAAATGACATCAAAAAGGCTTTTTCGAAAACATTTTTATGGAGCATCTTGAGTGTGTGGTAGTGAAGACTGGAAAACAACGAGATGAATCGCCTACGGGCAGCCGAAAGGTGGATATGAAGGAGGGTGATAAAAATGAGTTGGACAAATAGGAAAACGAATCAAGAGGTTTTGGAAGAAGTGGAAGAACGGAGGAAATTAATACAGGAAATTGAGAAAAGAAAAACAAAATTTCGTAGTCATGTGATTTGACATTATAATTTTTAAAAAAATATTTTGGAAGGGAAAACATTACACGGGAGAAAGGGTAGAGGAAGGCCTAGAAGAAAATTTTTAGAGGAAACAAAAAGGGTACTGGAATTACAAAGATATGAGTTGAAGAGAACTGCTGAAGATAGAAGGACAATGTAGCAACAAGGCGATGTCTTTAATACCTGACTGACTGATATAGTACGTGTGTGTTGATCCATTTTCCGTTTCATAAAACTGTTAGAAGATTTTTAATATTCGTTTCGGATTAACCCCCAATAACATTTAATTTCCCCCATGATTAGTTTGTCTTTTAAAAACGTCCTTTTTTTTACCTCTGAATACAGCTGGTGATGAATCTTGGACGATAAAGATTCGGAATATTCTGTATGGGTGTATTGAATGTTTGTCATTTTAAATTGTGTTTAGCTTATCCTCCATTGATATTGTCCGTTTTCATTTGATAAGCATTGTATTTAGATAGGTTGTGTCTCTTTTTACATTTCATAGGAATAATTGCTTTCTATAAATCTCATGATCCCAGTCTTCTTTGACCTTTATTGTGACCAAATTAAAGGTCAAATGTTTCAGAAATTCCTGCCCGATATTTCGTTGCTGTTCCTGAACTGTTCTTTTCATTAATAGAAATTGTTTATGGGAATTTCTATTAATGGAGACAGTCAAAAATAGCGCAGAAATGTATTTCCCCACTAATAGTGTTTCTGCTAGTGTTGATTTAGCGTTAAAAATTACCTTAAATTTGATGAAAACAGTCCATCTAGAACAGCTTTCACTTCTAATCCAGAAATGGACAGATTTTTTTTTTTAAATTCAAAGAAATATATTCACCGTCCTAAAGGAAGAGGATTAAAAAAATTCATACCCAGATACCTTCCATTTATTTAAAGTAAATCCTTAACTTGGTATAAAAAGGAATAAAAACGCAAACAAATAAAATTCACTCAGCTGCTTTTGGATTTTGTTTTGATACTGGGAATTCAAAACAAACTGTTTCAGATTTTTTAGCCATCTTCAGTTGGATTCACCCAGTGTCTGCAGCTCAGTGAAACCAAAGAAACATAAACAAAAGACAAGTAAACAAAACAACGACTCTTCACATAAAAAAACCATTAACAAGAAAAAAATTCGGACTGTTTTGGATCAAAAATTCCAAAAGCAGTTAAGGAAATTTGTGGGCATTTTTATTACTTTTTATACCTTGTTAATTAACTCACGCACAATAAAATCCCCCCTTCTATTTCATTAACTTCTTTCCCATGTTAATCCTATTGAAAAACTGAAAACGATGGAAATGCTTATTTTGCGTTGCTTTCACGCCTTGAGCCATCATCGACGGGAATCTGGGACAGCTATTTCATCCTTATTAGGACTCATCAGCCAGGTTTACCCTCGATGATCAAGGCTCAGAATCCGTGAAAACCTATATATTCTTCTTCCTCTCTGTAGACTGTAGACATTAAGAGTCCTATATTCACAAATGAACACATTTTGGACATCGTATATTAAGAAGATTCCATTTGTACCAAATAAATACTTTCTTTTAAACGAGATTAAAAGAAGCGAAGAAATGTTCGATACATTGAAATTTCATTCTTAAATTCATTTAGATTTACACATTATTGGCACCTATAGTTATCTGGGAACTGCCGCCAGTTTCAATTCAAATTCTACATCTCTTTTTCTTTGTGTCTTTGTAATACCCACAACTACTCAAGAATGTTACAGATTTGATCTAGCATTCGTTAAGTCCCTTGATATGAATTGGAGACGAAAAAAAGATGTCTTGAACATCTTAGGTATAGACAATGATTGTCTGTTCCTAGCTCTGAAGATGATTTTGGTCTTTCCATCGTAGTTTTGGTCGTCCTCTGTCTCTTTTTCCTTTGGGCTGATATTTCAAAATCAAATTTGGAATCTTGTCGTTAGATAGCCTTTTTACATGGTTAAGCCAATTTTTTTGGTAATTTTGAATTTCTTGAATTAAACTTGGAGTTTTAAGTTGGGCTCGAATATCATAACTTTTCTTTTTGTCGAAACGTGTAAATCCTAATAAAGGTCTCAGAAATTTCATTTGTGCAGTTTCCAATCTTTGTTTGTTTCTTTGTTTTAGTATCCAGGTTTCACTCCCGTATTTAATTGCTGCTTTGGCTGTAATATTATGTAATCTTAGTAGTAAAAAAAAAGATAAATGAAAAAAAAAAGCAATTTGAAATGGCAAAAACACATTTCTATCAGCAAGTTTGTTTCTATCATTACAAAAGAAGATTCTTATTTATTCTGATTGAAATTGCACCCTTTGCAGAGCATCTTAGGGAAAAATCCGGAAATAAATAAATATCCCCTTGATATCGCGTTTAAATAAACACTTAATGTATACAAAAGTCAAAGTTCTCTGTCAAAGTTTAGATATCTGCTATCTTCGTGAAGAACGACATTTGGATGTTACAACTATATTTGGGTAACGAAGCCTTGTTTTCTATATTATTACTATTTTTTTCACCATAGATTCCCGGAATTGAGGAACAATTTGAATCTGTTTCAATATTTAATGATATATTTCTAGAAAAAAATTGAAATTCCTTTAATTGTAATAACATAGCATCAATCATTTCTAGAGCTCTGTATTGTCAAGGAAGTGTACTAAATTCTAAAAATTCTTATCTTTTGTTTCGTTTTGTTTTTTCTGTATTTCCTTTGCCTCTCTCAGCTGTCATTAGCGTTCCTTATAAAGGGTATTTTGAGGAGGGTAAGGGTTGTTGGATGGAGTGGTTCTTCTGTATTTCTAATTTGTCCTTAATCATTTATTCGACCTTCGTAGCAACCAAATGGTTCTTAGGTGTCTTTGTTTAGCATAATGCCTACTTGCGCCCATCAAAGGGATTATGTGTTTTTCTTGTGTGACAAGTCTGTCATTGAAATTAGACACTGAACTATCGAGATGTCAAACTTGATCACGGAGCATCTGTCTGCAACTGTCTCATCAGCATCCCTTGGAAAAAAGAAAAATAAATAAATAAATAAAACAGTTGCTAAGAAATAAGAGAGTTTCAACTGGTATTTTGAAACCTTCATTGTCTCTTGTTAACTTCGTTGTTCTAATAAAAAGAAAGCATTTAACATTTGGAAGTTCGTACATCTGCTCATCAATTAGCGATATCCCCAAACAGTTGAAAAGTCTCTAGAAGGTGTTAGCTTAATTAAAAAGCCCATCTTTTTAATGGTTCCTTTACCGCCTGTAAAATAGCAAAGATACATTATTTAGTTTATAATATTTGTTTACTTTTAGAAACAAATATACTAAATTCCATTTATATTTCTTATCTTTTTAAATTGACGTTTATTTTCTTTCTCATCTGAAATTTTACTTTTTGTTCTTTTCCGTGTGTGTATGTCAAGCGTTTACTTTTGCAAAGTGTAATTATACTATTTACTTCACACTAAGATCATCTTCTTCAAATTTAATTCATGCATTTGGAAACTTATCTAGTTAAACTAGATATTACCTAAAAAAAAGGGATTTAAAAATAATAACCTTAAGCTTCCAGAGTAAAATCTTAAATTTTTAGAAGGCGGCAGTAATGTAGTTGCTGAGGTGGAAGGTGGCAGAGATAACAGCAAAAACTTACGTTCCTTTTTTTGGTTGGAAAATAAGGCTTGTCAATTGTTTTTTCTTAGTTGGAAAAACTTGATTTCAGGCAGTGAGGAGGCGTTTTCATGACTTTTTCCGGGATCATGAAAAAAAAATATATATACAGTGGTTATGAACTCAATTCGTTCCAAAACTCGGTTCATAACCTTTAACGTTCGTAACCCGAAGCATTGAAATCAATGAAATAGATACGATCCATTTCAAGGTGAAAGAATCGTTCCTTTTAATTAACATCCGGTCGTTTACCTGACAAAACGCAACGAATACGTGTACTTCACGTTTTAAATAAAGATAAACAAAACAACCAAATAAATTAAATGTAGATTATTACATTTAATAAATACATTATACAAATAAATACATTACGATGTCTTGTTTACTTCGGAAAAAGAATCATGTGGATGCGGAGAGATACTTTCAGATGCTAGGTGAGACGCCTTTGGTGTGATTTGTAATTTATAACTTTGTACTGAACGCGATTGTTTGTCTCCAACGTTAAACCTTGCTCTCTCTCTCACCTTCGTTCGTAACCCGAGGCACTGTTCGTTACCCGAGATAAAAAATTTTCGAAGTTGTTCTTCGTAACTCGAAATGTTCGTGACCCGAGTCGCTCGTAACCCGAGGTTTCACTGTATAGGCCTATATATATATTTACGCCACTGCTAGATGGAAAATGTTGCAGCCGACAGTCGGAATATTGCTCCCTTTATATTAAAAGCCGGAAAGAGTAACCGTACATGGGATATTACAGAAGGATGGCAGTTCCCATCAAATTAAGTTGGATGGATTATGTTCAAAGTTGAAGAACAAGCGTTATTTCGGCTTGTTCGCCTTATTTTAAGAGAGTTTTTGCCATAACGTGATTTATATACGGGAAACGCAAATGTCACGTGAGCGAATACGGTAACCACAATAGCGGGCTCTGTCATGAAGAGAGTTTTTGCCATAACGTGTCAGTGACACGGTAAGCTAATAAACAAGATGGAAGACATACTTCAGATCGCTGCATTTGGAGGCATTGACGATGATTTGTTTTAGGATCTAGTGTTACACAATATCCTGAGAGAAAGAAACATTCAGGTTCGAGAAGAGGAACATCCAATGTTGAGTTTAAATGAAATGAATGATGTGGATTGTCGATTGTATTTCCGTTTCGATAAAAACGATATACAGCGACTAGCAGATGGCTTAAATTTACCAGCAATAATTGAAAATGAATTGAAAATGAAATGAAACTTCGCGCAAGAGTATCAAGTCGTCATTCAAGAATAAATCTAATTCTCTAAGGTTTATCGGAACTCATGTTTCCTGCCGTAAAGCGATACGCTATTCGAGGAAAGTTAACGTATCACGTTAACGGTATTTCCTCTACGGGACAGTGACGCATGCGCAGAATACCAGTCATGTGACTAGCGCTACCGTATAAAATAGCGAGCTGGGTGCAAAAACTCTCTATTAATATCACTTTTAAACAGATGTTTACAAGTTCGAGTTTGCTGCAGATTTAAGTGTTCAGTAATTAGTTTATTTTTAATTAAGAAAAATCATTATTTTTACATTGTACTGTAATTTGAAAATGACAAAATATTAAAACAATTCGTGGCAGTATTAAAGTTCTTTTGTTTTCTTCTTCGTTCAATCTTCCATTGTTAAGAGTCTCAAATAACTGCTAAGTTGACCAAGTAAAAAAAATCGTTGTTAAGTCTGCTTTTTGTTAAGTCCATCACTTATTTAATTTAGTAGTTTTATTTTATTTCAATTTGTAGCACTTGACTAAAGGTATTTAATTTTAAATAATCCAGTTTTAATTTTTAAAAAAATACCTCCAAAAAAGAGGTCTAAATGCAATATAATCGTACCCAGTGGAAATCTGTCGGGGCAGAGCAGTTCAAGTCAAAAAACACGACACAACTGTTTGTACATAAAATATTTTTTTATTTTGTCGATCTTTCCTTTAATGCACACCCTCTTTATGAAAACAAAGTCGTTTATTACATTAAAAATTAATTTCGATAAATCGTTAGATTTGCGTTGAATAACATAGAATTTTTTTTGTCGATTTCAAGCTGTATTTGATCTCACCCGGTTTACGACCTCCGGCGATCATATTTCATTAATACTTCCCTTTCGCTTACATGACCGAAACTAATGAGAGTGACGTCGAGACGTTTTGACAGATTCGAGTCACAGCGTCCCAAATGACCCAATGCCCTCCCCCGTCTGAAACCCCTTGTGCAGAATAAGGAACTTCGTCGAGATTAGGATTTAGGATTATTTTTTTAAACATATTCACAGTTTTTAAGCAATAAGCATTTGCTTTTTTTCTCTCTCTCTGTTAAGTGTTTCATAAATACCAAATGTACGGTATACAGTAGAGTCTCGATAATCCGAGGTAATTGGGGCTGATGGTACCTCGGATTACAAAAAACTCGGATTACACGGAAAAAAGAAAAAAAAAAAAAACCTGGAATTTTCAACTAAAACGAGTCAAATTTAATTTATAATAGATATTAAAGTTACAGATACATTAACAATGTTATCTGGTTACATGAAAAGACTCTTTATAAGCATTTACAACTTGACGATGTCACCCCATCGTCTAAGTAGTAAAATGGAAAACTATCACAGTGACCCCTCAAATGACTTCTTGGAATCGTCGCCCTGCGTGACCTTGGACTAGCCTCACCTCGGATTACACGGAAGCTCGGATTACCGGGACTCTACTGTATATTGTTTTCTTTTTCTTTTCATTTAATTGATTTAATAAATTCTGAGGTGAAAAATGTTTACGAGAACGGCACTCCATATTTTTTCAATGGGAAATGGAGTTTGTCTTACGACGAGTTGTTTAACGCTTATCATTTGGAGGCTGTTAAGTTGTAAGAGCAATCTCTTCTGAATTCCAATGATATGCGTCCATAAATGTCCCAAACCTTCTTCTCAGGGGTTAGTTTCTGTTTCTTTAATTTCAGTACTTTTCCCCCTTAAAAACGTCTTAACTCTTTGTAACGAAAGAAAAGAGTCATTATTTAAATTTCGAAAGTATCATTATGCTTTAAGAATGATAAATAAACTTAAAATGAATGTAAAGTATACATTTCATCTTCAGAATACGCAATTTTCCCGTCATTCCTTGAGTGCTATCTGACAAATCCAATGAGCTTTTTTTTCTTCCATTCTCAGTGAAATGCGATGATTTAAAAAAAAAGAAAAAAATGGCGAAAGAAAGAAGCTGAAATAAAAAAATAAAAAGAGCGAACTCATCACGAACTGAATACCGAATAATTACTTGAGCATTTTCGTTGGTGTGATTGTGTCCAATTATTTAGAATTAGCTGTCGTATACTTAAATATTGCAGCACTGAAGGCCATTCTATCACCAGCATTTGATGTAATTGGACTGTAAGGTTGTTATTTGTTTTGTCTAAGCATTTCATCAAATCAGCCATCGTTTCCCTCCTCCCTGAGAACTTGTCACCAGCCATTGAGCGAAACCAACTTGTTCTGCACACGCAGCGTGGCTTCACAAAAGCACAAGAATGCTGCGTTTGCAGTTGGAATGTATCGGGAATTCTTTCTCACACCACTTGGCCCACCTGCAGGGCTTTGCTGCTAGCGACAGCTCATCGTCCAGCTGGCTCGCTTCAAAATACCACGCCGCTTCGTCATTTGGCCTCGGGCGGGGCTGTTCCATCTTCGGCCAACTGGGATTCATCGCCCGTCGTCGTATATGTAATGAAAACAAAGAACGACTGGCTTTTAAATTAATTTCATCCAGTTTTCGAACATTTGACAGTAGTGCCTTTGTAACAAAGATGTTTTTTTTTTCCCTCCAAACATGTTAGCGAAAGATGCAGATTTTCCGTAAAATTTCAAGGAAATCCAACTGTTACATTTCTTTTTACAGACTGAAATTGAAACATCTGGGTGAATTCCAGCCACAACTAGTTTTATCCAGAACAAGAGTTAAAAATCTAAATAAAAAAAAAAAAGAAACGAGAAAAGAAAATTAATTTGAAATCTTTGACTATCTTTTCTAAATCATGTCTGTTTGTTTTCCTTAGTTAGAATAATTTAAAGTTTTCCATCGTTTTAAATCGTTTCGATCTGAAGAAATAATGTAAGAATGAGATAAATACAAGGGTGACCTTTCTATGCTTGCAGGGCCGGTCTGAGATACGATTGGACAATTTCGTACAATAGGGTCTCGCGCTTCTCAGGATCGAGTCAAGTTGGGAAGATAATTTTACTGTCATATCTTAAGTTACAACTTAACATATAAAAAATTTTATTCTACAAGACTGCGAAAGAACCACAGTATCTTTTGCAACTATCTCAGATAGTAAGATTTTCTTGCAGATACTCGACTACAACGGTAATACACAGTACCAGTAGCGTACCAAGGGGGGGGCGGTCCGCCCCGGGCCCCCACCTTGGAGGGGGCCCCCATCCAGACAAGAGGACCTTTTTTTTTTTTTTTTGGTTGTAAAAGACAGACTAGGGGGCCCCCATCCAAACAAGAGGACCTTTTTTTTTGGTTGTAAAAGTCAGACTAGGGGGCCCCCATCCACAACTCCCGCCCCGGGCCCCCAAAGGCGTTGGTACGCCACTGCACAGTACAAGGCTTCAATCAAGTTCTGGGCAAGGCTGAAGTGTCTCTTGAGCGCATTTTGAACAATTGAAACCACATACACCTATTTGGCTTTTTTTTGGAAATTTAAATAAAAAATGATTGTGTTATTATGCTGCAGCTTTGACGGATCACAGCCTCAGCCAGAAGAATTGCGCCATGGTAGTGGATGTAGAGGATCGAATGCTAGTGACAGAAATAGCAGTACTGAATCCATTTGCTTACCAAAGAGGATGTTGGTAAGGTTGTAACCCCCTACTCCGTAAAAGACAACTTTATTTTTTGTTTTGTTTTGGTTGGACCATCATAATACTTTTCCCTGTTTCAAAATCTAGCTATGCCTGTAATTGAAGCCAATTCATTCTGCTTCGTATTTTGGAAAGCCTTTAAAAATTCTAGAGGAACAAGAACATGTACATCGTTTCTGAACCATTTCATCACTCTTTGGACAATTCCAGTGCAGTTTTCTTAGTCTTAGTGAAACTCATAAAAACGTACTTGAGGTCAACAGTATTCCAAGATAGACTTAATTCTTTGGCAGTACACTATCAATTGAGAGTGAAGAAACAAAATATTTAAATTTCCACGAGATTCAAAAAATTCGTGGAAGGAATAGCTCGCAAGATTTAATCGGGCAATTGAAGAAGTTAGTTGTTTAAATGGACTGAACGAATTCCTTGATTGAGAAAAGAAGACATTAAAACATAAATTATATCTTAATGTGCCGCCCTCATTTTTAGTCCTTTCAAACTCTCACCTTAACGAAAGACTATATTGTGATCAGGCAACATTTGCATCAAGAGTTTTTAATGAAAATACACGTTTTTGCCACCCTTCCCCTAGAGTGAGAAAATGACAATAAATCTGGTCTTGTGAAATTATTTCACTTGGACTAATTGGGATATCAAGTGAAATGGAACGCCAAATTCCTAAGGGGAAAGAATATTGTTTTGATTAATTAAACCAGTTTTAATCAATTATGAAAACTGGTTTCATTATTGGTTAAATATTTTCATTTCAACGCTTAAAGAACCATAAAAAGAAAAAAAAAACAATGGTAGCAAAACGTCTACCATTGGGATCATTGTTGCTTGAGGAACCAGTTGCTCTGGATAAGCAACGTTATCAAGCAAAGTCATACCCCAACATTTTGAAATGTTCGGGGGGGGGGGGTGGTGCTTATGATGGTCAGAGCCATTGAACTAAATAAAAAAAATCATATTCTGCTTGGGAATACTAGTGAGGTTACAAAGCGATAAACTTTCCAACCAAAAAAAAACAGTCTAAAATCCTAGATTTTTATCAATTTTCGGATGCCATTTTATTTCTTACAGACAAAAGTTGTAAAAAACTCTTGATCTTTACCTTGGGCCACAAGAAGCAAGTGAAGTTATAGCAGAAGATCGTGGGAACCTGGAAATGATATTTGCTTAAGGCAATTGCTCATTTGAGTATATTGTGATGTCATAGTAAGTATGTCTAGGCGAAACATAACTTTTGCTTGATCTGATAGAACGAGAATTGATTCAAAAGAAAGAATACACAATCTTTCTTTGCTAAAATAGGAGACATTAAAATTTAATGAGAATTTATTAGCATAAAAATCTTAATCTATTAATCGCAGGAATAATCGACACATCTTGCTTACATGGGATTGTTCCAGTGTTTTCTTTCAAACACTTAAATGAAGTGTTTTCTTTCAAAATGTTACTTTATTTCTGGAAACACTTCTTGTTTTGTTTGTGACAAAGAATCCAGATTTATAAACACATTAAAATTTGAGACCAATGTTTATCTGACACCTCAAGACAAGCCTGTTTCACGCTAATCTTTTTCTTTATTTTTAATGTATTTTTATGTTTTTAGTTTTTAGTTTTGGAGGTTCCTGCTCTTCCTATTCAATCCAAATTTATCTTTAGTAAAAATTTTGAGAGCAATATATCTCTTTCAGAAGTGTGGTTACAAGTAATGAAGGAGTGTCATAATACATTCTTTCCTTCATTTGATGGAAACATTAATTTATAGGATGTAGAAATATTGATCCCAAAGTGCATCAATATTTGCCTAAAAAGCATCAACTGCCTCTGCAGAATGTGGAAAAACAGACAAAAACTTAAGATGATAACTTCTGAGGAAGTTTGTGTGCATTATAATTCATCAGTGGTGGACTTTGTATTCTTGCATTCAGTTAGTCCTCTCAGCAAAGGCAGTAATGGAGGACCCTCACTATTCAGTTCAAAGAAAAGAAACCATACGACGAATGTAGTCCTAATGTGACTGTGGGTGATGTTACTGCATACAAGACTCTGGGGTATTTCCAGACTTGGGACACTGCAACAGGTATGACACTGTCTGGTTCCACAGTTCGACGGTGTCTGTTGAGCAGAGGACTGCATGAATGAATTCATTTGTGGAGGATTCCCTTGGGCCTGAACCATCGATGCCTCAGGCTACAATGGGTTCACGAACACCCTCTGGCGTGGAGATCACGCAGTGGCGTAGCTAGAGTTTGTGCCGCCCGGGGGGGGGGTCCCTGATTTTGCCACCCCTCTCAATACACATATACATACTTAGACAAAAGACGAGTCATACTTCAACTTGGATTACAATGATGGCCATGTACACATTAGACGATATCAAGGTGAGCACCATCTTCCAGACTGATTTGTCCACCGTCCTACTGCACGAATGATAGGTTGTGGAGCAATTGGGTATCGTAGGTGATCTCCGCTGCTAAGAACTGTGGGCACTCTCAACAGCAACTGCTATATCAGGAAAGTTGTGGAGGCTGAAGTCATACCCTTCCTTCAGCACACTCCTGGAGCCATATTCCAACAAGACAACGCCTGACCACATGTTGCTAGAAATGTCCAGGCCGTCTTCGAAGCAAGGCAGAAACCCCTTCTTCCCTAGCCCTCATGTTCGCCCGATATGTCATCTACTGAACATGTCTGGGATATGGTCACTCAGCAACTATCCCGTCATCCAGCAGCCAATACCAATGAACTGTGGACTCGGATAGAAGTAGTCTGTCAGGCATTACCCCAGGAACACATCCAAGACCTGTTTGATTCAAAGGCATGGCATATAGCAGCTCTTATTGCAGCTTGTGGACGCTTTACACCATACTGATTTTTTTACAAGTATTGTGGTTGCATTGCTCTGAAACTTTAATCATTTGTTTGTATCACTATTAGTAACGTCTGTAATGAATTTCCTTCCATTCTGATGGCTCCTTCAAAGTGTTGCAATTTTCACAAACACTAAGTGTACATATTTTGTGTAGACGGACTACATTCAAAGTAAGAATATCCTTTAATTTTTAGATTCCAAAGAGATCTTCAAGAATCAGTACTCTATAAAATAGTAACTATCCATCTGGTATGACAGATAAATAGCTTTTGATGAAATACGAGCCATAGAAGAGACTCCTTTAAAAAGCCAAAGCTACGTGGATATCTTTATCAGAACTAAATCCATTAATTTGAATTTTTAGATATCATTTTATATCTCAACCCCCCCCCCCCTTTTTTTTTGAGAAAATTGCTATCAAGATTTTCAGTAAAAATCATTATCCATGGTCCAGTTGTTCTAAGCCAACTTACTTTTGTCTTCTTGGCATTAAGAGCTGTTTAACGGAATTTTCTTCTGCATCAGCTTTTCATTTAAGCTTTATTTTTATAAATTACTAGCCGGGTACCGTCGCTTCGCTCCGGAATCCTTGCATACATAACATAAAAAAAAAACTTTTTTTTTTTTTTAGCAAATTAATGTAATGTGATGTAATGTGGTGAGCGTGGGTGGCTTGACAGCCAAGCACCGCGACCTGAAAGATCTATTGTGCTAACCCACGGAAACAAGGACAGACGGAGAGAAAGGATGGTGTGAGAAATGCAGGAGAAACGGGAGAACCCCGGGAAAACCTGCCCAGCGCGATCGCCACCATCAACGAAACCCACATGAGAACCGAACTTCGGTACTCAGAGGTGAGAGGCTAGTGTCTTAGCGACATCGCCAACTGCGCGCGGCCTTTAGCAAATTAATATCGAGATTGGAAAATATGCGAGTTTCCAGGCCGTTGTGGCTTCTCCGGATAACTCAGATGTGGATTGGTGCCATACACCAAAAATTTAAAGCGAAAATGTAAATCCTCTTTAATGCTATCCCGTGGGAATTTCGAAAAATCCGGCCTTATTCCTTGTCTACATCATAAAGGGAACCTCTGGATAAAATTTCAGCTTTCTATGTCCACAAGGGTTTGGGCTGGGCGTTGATAAGTCAGGACTTTTCTTTTTATATACGTAGATATAATGTTATCAAAGTACTTCTGTCGATGTTATTCCAGCAAGAAAATAAGATTAGGCCAAAAACTAAGACCGTAAGTGAAAAAGAAAACAAAATAAATAATACAGGAGTTATCTCTTGATACATGTTTTTAGTTCATCCAGGCTATTTTTACAATGAGCGATAAAATAAATTAGGAGTTCTGAGGCCAGATAGAATTGTCTTATTTGCCCTCCTTTTTCTTTTTGATTAAAGCACTTCTTTCTTCGACATTGGATGATACAAGTTATTTTTTGTAAAAGTTTCTGTTTATACTATGATTTTTACTTTTTTCTTTATGTCAGGAGTTTACTGTATTAACTTTTCCCTTTATTATCTTAATTTTTATTGGCAATGTTTTATAACACCATTGTTTTTGTAACTGAGTCACTTTTTATGAGTAACAGAATAATGAAAAAACATTACTTTTTTTGTTGTGGTTACATCTTATCATTAATTACTACTATCTGAGAAGGCTGGCAATGATTATTGCTAAAAGACACATTGCATCTGTGAGGGCACTCAGACTGTGCAAATCTTCTAGAAATTTAGCTTGAATCAGCAATATCAATCTCTCGATTGTGTAGGGAAAAAAAGTAATTTAAGCCTATTTACTTATAGGAATGAACAGCAATGAGAAAGGACAATGGGCAAAACTCTATGGGAAGTTGCCACACCCTGTATAGTGCTAAGATATACAGTATACCTATAGAAAGACCT
>JAFIDM010000179.1:39460330-39477805 GCA_023159025.1 Thereuonema tuberculata | reverse complement strand
CATGTTTCTAAACATTGACGTCACACCAAATGTTTAAATTACTACTACTAACAATAATTACATTATAAAAGCAGCAAGTAAAAAGTGTTTTATCATTTGAATTTTAAAAGAAAGTAATTTTAAATTTGTAAAAAAAAAAAATAAGTTTAAGTAAAATACGTTTTTGAAACTTTATATCTAGTTGTCAATTTATGTCCCATTAACAGTTAATCATGGATAGAATATGAAAGGTTAAAGAAGAATCTTTATTATATATAAAATAATTTGTAAATTCAAGAATATATATCTTTAAGATAATGCAAAGTAATTATTGCAAATTTTTGATTCTATTGTTGACAGATTATTTAGATCTATATAGCTTTTACTCGATTATTTTTTATTATTGCTGTAATTTCGTATATAGTTCTGGTTATAAAGCCATCGATTTTATACTTGTACTAAAATCGAAAAAATGTTATAATTTTTTTATAAAGTAGTTATTATTATTAGTAGTAATTTAAACATTTGGTGTGACGTCAATGTTTAGAAACATGTTAGTTCCGCAGCAATACGATTTTGAAATGTTTCCTAAATTTCCATTTTTAGTTAAAACGTTTTCTATTCCTTTATTTTTTGCTAAATTCTTTAAATTATTATTCGATTTATTGTCATTATTTTTATTTGTAATTTATAACATTCCAATTGTAAAACATTTATCATTATTTAGGTTTTTCTTCAATTTTTCAATTGTAAACTTATATATATATATATATATATATATATTTTAATTCTTTGTTTTTTATTCTTTATTTTTTTTCTATGTAAAATTATATTCTTTTAAAATACAAATGTGTCCACCCTTTTCAGTTATTGCTTTTCTTTTATAAACAGGAATTTTTAATAATATTTAAAATTAAGTATTTTAATGCCACTCATTTGAAATGACCTTGAGAGCGCCGATCAACAGTGAGAGATAGCGGCGGCTTGCAAAAAGTGATGACGTCACAACTTTAAGCAGTGTAACTTTAGCCTTTTTTTTAACCCCCTTTCAGTGGAAAAAAGCAGCTAAAATTTGGTATACGTCAACTACTTAAGGTCCTGAATAAATTATAAAAATTTTAAGGGATGTTTCGGACTGACAAGCCTAACCATTCCCTTGTAAGGAAAGATCTTCATACGTAGAACATTTTTTATTATTACAACTTGTCTCAATTATTTGTCCGTTCAGAGTTACATAATTCTAGATATGACTTATGTTGTGTGTGTGGTCGGTTCGCACCGAAGTGCGAGCTTCGTTGCCGAAGCATCCGTGCTCCAGGGAGCGCTAGTGTACCCAAGACGGCGAACCCCTAGCAGACTCCCTAGAATTACAAGGGAAAGATACTGGGGTGGTTTCCCGTGGCCTTCCCCAGGACGCCATTAAGGAATGACGTCAGACCGAAGAGAAAGTGAAGAAGAGGCTACAACACAGGAAAGGAAATTTTTGAAACATCCAAGCTCGCTACCGGGATTTGAACCCGGGCGCTGGCACATTGATCTCACGACAGACCGACGCCTGAGACCGCTCGACCACACCTTCTGTTATGTTATGCTATGTGGTGAGTGTGGGTTGCAGGGAAGCTGAGCACCGCGACCGTTGATATGACTTATCTAATTGACATCTTAATTCCCGGATGTATTAATTATTTATCATTTAATAATTATTTTCAGTAACAGTAAATATTATTTTATTTTATTACAAGTAAATAATTATTATTTACTTGAAATAAATGATAATATTAATTATGTATAATAATTATTAAAAGTTAATTAAATAATAAATTCGAGAATTACAATGTCAACTAGATAGTCACATCTAGAATTATATAACTCCGAATGGACTAATAATTGAGACGAGTCATATTAATAAAATATGTTCTATTTAAAAGGAGGTCTTTCTATAGGTATACTGTACATCTTAGCACTATACAGGGTGGGGAACTTCCCATAGAGTTTTGCCCATTGTCCTTTCTCATTGCTGTTCATTCCTATAAGTAAATAGGATTAAATTACTTATTTTCCCTACACAATCGAGAGATTGATATTGCTGATTCAAGCTAAATTTCTACAAGATTTGCACAGTCTGAGTGCCCTCACAGATGCAATGTGTCTTTTAGCAATAATCATTGCCAGCCTTCTCAGATAGTAGTAATTAATTATAAGATGTAACAACAACAAAAAAAAGTACTGTGTTTTCATTATTCTGTTACTCATAAAAAGTGACTCAGTTACAAAAACAATGGTGTTATAAAACATTGCCAATAAAAATTAAGATAACAAAGGGAAAAGTTAATATAGTAAACTCCTGACATAAAGAAAAAAGTAAAAATCATAGTATAAACAGAAATTTTTAAAAAAATAACTTGTATCATCCAATGTCGAAGAAAGAAGTGCTTTAATCAAAAAGAAAAAGGAGGGCAAATAAGACAATTCTACCTGGCCTCAGAACTCCTAATTTATTTTATCGCTCATTGTAAAAATAGCCTGGATGAACTAAAAACATGTATCAAGAGATAACTCCTGTATTATTTATTTAGTTTTCTTTTTCACTTACGGTCTTAGTTTTTGGCCTAATCTTATTTTCTTGCTGGACTAACATCGACAGAAGTACTTTGATAATTACGCATATAAAAAGAAAAGTCCTGACTTATTAACGCCCAGCCCAAACCCTTGGACCTTGAAAGCTGAACTTTTATCCAGAGGTTCCCTTTATGATGTAGACAAGGAATAAGGCCGAATTTTTCGAAATTCCCACGGGATAGGATTAAAGAGGATTTATATTTTCGCTTTAAATTTTTGGTGTGTGGCACCAACCCGCAATACATCTGAGTTATCCGGAGAAGCCACAACGGCCTGGGAAATCGCATATTTTCCAATCTCGATATTAATTTGCTAAAAAAAAAAGTTTTTTTTTATGTTATATATGCAAGGGTTCCGGAGCGGCTAGTAATTTATAAAAATAAAGCTTAAATGAAAAGCTGATGCAGAAGAAAATTCCGTTAAACAGCAGTTAATGCCAAGAAGACAAAAGTATGTTGGCTTAGAACAACTGGACCTTGATAATGATATTTACTGAAAATCTTGATGCAGTTTTCTCAAAAAAAAAAGGGGGGGGGGGGGTTGAGATATAAAATGATTAAAAACATTATTTTAAAAGTCCTGTGAGGATTTTTTTTAATAAATTTTTAGACCTTCTAAAAATTCAAATTAATGGATTTAGTTCTGATAAAGATATCCACATAGCTTTGGCTTTTTAAAGGAGTCTCTTCTATGGCTCGTATTTCATCAAAAGCTATTTATCTGTCATACCAGATGGATAGTTACTATTTTATAGAGTACTGATTCTTGAAGATCTCTTTGGAATCTAAGAGTTGAAGGATATTCTTACTTTGAACGTAGTCCGTCTACACAAAATATGTACACTAGTGTTTGTAAAAATTGCAACACTTTGAAGGAACCATCAGAATGGAAGGAAATTCATTACACACATTACTAATAGTGTTACAAACAAATGATTAAAGTTTCAGAGCAATGCAACCACAATACTAGCAAAAAAATCAGTATGGTGTAAAGTGTCCACAAGCTGCAATAAGAGCTGCTATATGCCATGCCACTGAATCAAACAGATCTTTGATGTGTTCCTGGGATATTGCCTGCCAGACTACTTCTATCCGAGTCCACAGTTCATTGGTATTGGCTGCTGGATGACAATGATGGGATAGTTGCTGAGTGACCACATCCCAGACATGTTCAATAGATGACATATCGGGCGAACATGCGGGCTAGGGAAAAAGGGGTTTCTGCCTTGCTTCGAAGATGGCCTGGACATTTCTAACAACATGTGGTCAGGCGTTGTCTTGTTGGAATATGGCTCCAGGAGTGTGCTGAAGGAAGGGTACGACTTCAGCCTCCACAACCTTCCTGATACAGCAGTTGCTGTTGAGAGTGCCCACAGTTCTTAGCAGCGGAGATCATCTACGATACCCAATTGCTCACAACCTATCATTCGTGCAGAATGACGTTGGACAAATCAGTCTGGAAGATGGTGCTCACATTGATATCGTCTAATGTGTCCATGGCCATCATTGTAATCCAAGTTGAAGTATGAGTCGTCTTTTGTCTAAGTATGTATATGTGTATTGAGAGGGGTGGCAAAATCAGGGAACCCCCCCCCCCGGGCGGCACAAACTCTAGCTACGCCACTGCGTGATGCCAATCTCCACGCCAGAGGGTGTTCGTGAACCCATTGTAGCCTGAGACATCGATGGTTCAGGCCCAAGGGAATCGATGGTTCAGGCCACAAATGAATTCATGTGCACAGTCCTCTGGCAACAGACACTGATGCACTGTCATACCTCTTACAGTGTTCCAAGTCTGGAAATACCCCAGAGTCTTGTATGCAGTAACATCACCCACAGTCACTTTAGGACTACATTTGTCGTATGGTTACTTTTCTTTGCACTGAATAGTGAATGTCCTCCATTACTGCCTTTGCTGAGAGGAATAACTGAATGCAAGAAAGTCCACCACTGATGAATTATAATGCACATAAACTTCCTCAGAAGTTATCATCTTAAGTTTTTGTCTGTTTTTCCACACACTGCAGAGGCAGTTGATGCTTTTTACCACTTTGGGATCAATATTTCTATACCCTACTATAAATATAGGGTATTCTATAAATATTAATTTTTCCATCAAATAAAGCAAAGAATGCTTCATTACTTGAAACTACAGTTCTGAAATAGGTATATTGCTCAAAATTTTTACTAGAGATAAATTTGGATTCTTTGCCACAAACAAAACAAGAAGTGTTTCCAGAAATAAAGGAACATTTAGAATGAAAACACTTCATTTGACTGGAACAATCCCAAATTAGCAAGATGTGTCAATTATTCCTCGATTAAATAGAAAAACACACTAAGATTTTTATGCTAATAAATTCTCATTAAATTTTAATGTCTCCTATTTTAGCAAAGAAAGATTGCGTATTCTTTCTTTTGAATCAATTCTCGTCCTATCAGATAAACCAAAGTTATGTTTCGCCAAGATGGGACAATCACAATATACTCAAATGAGCAATTGCCCTAAGCAAATGACCGAATAGTCATTTCCAGGTTCCCACGATCTTCTGCTGTAACTTCACTTGCTTCTTGTGGCCCAAGATAAAGATCAAGAGTTTTTTTGCAACAACTTTTGTCTGTTAGAAATAAAATGGTATCCGAAAATTGATAAAAATCTATGATTTTAGACTGGTTTTTTTTTGGAAAGTTTATCGCTTTGTAACCTCACTATTCCCAAGTAGATTATGATTTTTTTTTTTATTTATTTGAATGGCTCTGACCATCGTAAGCCCCCCCCCCCCCATCCCCGAACATTTTAAAATGTAGGGGTATGACTTTGCTTGATAATGTTGCTTATCCAGAGCAACTGGTTCCTCAAGCAACTTACGATCCCAAACTCAAGGGTTAATACTGAGATTTTTGTAAATGGTAGACGTTTTGCTACCATTTTTTTTTTATTGTTCTTTAAGCGTTGAAATGAAAATATTTAACCAATAATGAAACCAGTTTTCATAATTGATTAAACTGGTTTATAATCAAAACAATATTCTTTCCCCTTAGGAATTTGACGTTCCATTTCAATTGATATCCCAATTAGTCCAAGTGAAACGTTGGGAATGGTATTCTTTTCACAAGACCCCAAAAGTAGAGATAAGCAAAACCAGATTTAGTCATTTTCGGACTCTAGGGGAAGGGTGGCAAAAACGCGTATTTTCATTAAAAACTCTTGATGCAAATGTTGCCTGATCACAATATAGTCTTTCGTTAAGGTGAGAGTCTATAAGGTAAATGTATACAGTAAATGAGGGCGGAACATTAAGATATAATCTATTTTTTTAAATTCTTCATTTCTCAATCAAGGAATTCATTCAGTCCATTTAAACAACTAACTTCTTCAATTGTCCGATTAAATCTTGCGAGCTATTCCTTCCATGAATTTTTCGAAAATCTCGTGGAAATTTAAATATTTTATTTCTTCACTCTCAATTGATACTGCCAAAGAATTAAGTCTGTCTTGGATCACTGTTGACCTCAAGTACGCTTTTATGAGTTTCAGTCTAGGAAAACTGCCCTGGAATTGTCCGAAGAGTGACGAAAAGGTTCAGAAACGATGTACATGTTCTTGTTCATCTAGAATTTTTAAAGACTTTCCAAAATACGAAGCAGAAAGAATTGGCTTCAATTAGAGGCATACCTAGATTTTGAAACAGGGAAAAGTATTATGATGGTCCAACCAAAACAAAACAAAAAATAAAGTTGTCTTTTACGGAGTAGGGGGTTACAACCTTACCAACATCCTCTTTGGTAAGCGAATGGATTCAGTACTGCTATTTCTGTCACTAGCATTCGATCCTCTACATCCACTACCATGGCGCAATTCTTCTGGCTGAGGCTGTGATCCGTCAGTGCAGTTTCTAAAGCTGCAGCATAATAACACACTCATTTTTTTTTTTTAAATTTCCCCAAAAAAAGCCAAATAGGTGTATGTGGTTTCGAGTTGTTCAAAATGCGACTCAGAGACACTTCAGCCTTGTCCAGAACTTGATTGAAGCCTTGTACTTTGTATTACCGTTGTAGTCGAGTATCTGCAAGAAAACCTCACTATCTGAGATAGTTGTAAATGGCACTATGGAATAAGCAGTCTTGTGGAATAAAATTTTTTGTATGCTAAGTTGTAACTTTTAAGATATGACAATAAAATTATCTTCCCAACTTTAATCCATCCTGAGAAGCGCGAGACCCTATTGTAAGAAATTGTCCAATCGTATCTGAGACCGGCCCTGCAAGCATAGAAAGGTCACCCTTGTATTTATCTCATTCTTATATTATTTCTTCAGATCGAAACGATTTAGTGATGGAAAATTCTAAATTATTCTAACCAAGGAAAACAAACAGACATGATTTAGAAAAGTTAGTCAAAGATTTCAAATTAATTTTCTTTTCTCCTTTCTTTTTTTTTATGTTGATTTTTTAACTCTTGTTCTGGATAAAACTAGTTGAATGAATATTTTTGTGGCTGGAATTCAACCAGATGTTTCAATTTCAGTCTCTAAAAAGAATTGTAACAGTTGGATTTCCTTGAAATTTTACGGAAAATCTGCATCTTTCGCTAACATGTTTGGAGGGGAAAAAAAAACATCTTTGTTACAAAGGCACTACTGTCAAATGTTCGAAAACTGGATGAAATTAATTTAAAAGCCAGTCGTTGTTCTTTGTTTTCATTACATATACGACGACGGGCGATGAATCCCAGTTGGCCGAAGATGGAACAGCCCCGCCCGAGGCCAAATGACGAAGCGGCGTGGTATTTTGAAGCGAGCCAGCTGGACGATGAGCTGTCGCTAGCAGCAAAGCCCTGCAGGTGGGCCAAGTGGTGTGAGAAAGAATTCCCGATACATTCCAACTGCAAACGCAGCATTCTTGTGCTTTTGTGAAGCCACGCTGCGTGTGCAGAACAAGTTGGTTTCGCTCAATGGCTGGTGACAAGTTCTCAGGGAGGAGGGAAACGATGGCTGATTTGATGAAATGCTTAGACAAAACAAATAACAACCTTACAGTCCAATTACATCAAATGCTGGTGATAGAATGGCCTTCAGTGCTACAATATTCAAGTATACGACAGCTAATTCTAAATAATTGGACACAATCACACCAACGAAAACGCTCAAGTAATTATTCCGTATTCAGTTCGTGATGAGTTTGCTCTTTTTATTTTTTTATTTCAGCTTCTTTCTTTCTCCATTTTTTTTTTTTTTTTAATCATCGCGTTTCACTGAGAATGGAAGAAAAAAAAACTCATTGGATTTGTCAGATAGCACTCAAGGAATGACGGGAAAATTGCGTATTCTGAAGATGAAATGTATACTTTACATTCATTTTAAGTTTATTTATCATTCTTAAAGCTATAATGATACTTACGAAATTTAAATAATGACTCTTTTCTTTCGTTACAAAAAGTTAAGACGTTTATAAGGGGGAAAAGGACTGAAATTAAAGAAACAGAAACTAACCCACTGAGAAGAAGGTTTGGAACATTTATGGACGCATATCATTGGAATACAGAAGAGATTGTTCCTACAACTTAATAGCCTCCAAATGATAAGCGTTAAACAACTCGTCGTAAGACAAACTCCATTTCCCATTGGAAAAAATAAGGAGTTCCATTCTCGTAAACATTTTTCACCTCAGAATTTATTAAACCAATTAAATGAAAAGAAAAAGAAAACAATATACAGTAGAGTCCCGGTAATCCGAGCTTCCGTGTAATCCGAGGTGAGGCTAGTCCAAGGTCAAGCAGGGCAACGATTCCAAGAAGTCATTTGAGGGGTCAGTGTGATAGTTTTCCATTTTACTATTTAGACGATGGCGTGACATCGTCAAGTTGTAAATGCTTATAAAGAGTCTTTTCATGTAACCAGATAACATTGTTAATGTATCTGTAACTTTAATATCTATTATAAATTAAATTTGACTCGTTTTAGTTGAAAATTCTAGGTTTTTTTTTTTCTTTTTTCCGTGTAATCCGAGTTTTTTGTAATCCGAGGTACCATCAGCCCCAATTACCTCGGATTATCGAGACTCTACTGTATACCGTACATTTGTTATTTATGAAACACTTAACACAGAGAGAGAAAAAAAGCATATGCATATTGCTTAAAAACTGTGAATATGTTTAAAAAAAATAATCATAAAACCTAATCTTGACAAAGTTCCTTATTCTGCACAAGGGGTTTCAGACGGGGGAGGGCATTGGGTCATTTGGGACGCTGTGACTCGAATCTGTCAAAACGTCTCGACGTCACTCTCATTAGTTTCGGTCGTGTAAGCGAAAGGGAAGTATTAATGAAATATGATCGCCGGAGGTCGTAAACCGGGTGAGATCAAATACAGGCTGAAATCGACAAAAAAAATTCTATGTTATTCAACGCAAATCTAACGATTTATCGAAATTTATTTTTAATGTAATAAGCAACTTTGTTTTCATAAAGAGGGTGTGCATTAAAGGAAAGAGCGACAAAATAAAAAAATATCTTATGTACAAACAGTTGTGTCGTGTTTTTTGACTTGAACTGCTCTGCCCCGACAGATTTCCACTGGGTATTATTGTATTGTATTTATACCTCTTTTTTGGAGGTATTTTTTAAAAATTAAAACTTGATTATTTAAAATTAAATACCTTTAGTCAAGTGCTACAAATTGAAATAAAATAAAACTACTAAATTAAATAAGTGATGGACTTAACAAACTGTGCAGACTTAACAACGATTTTTTTACTTGGTCAACTTAGCAGTTATTTGAGACTCTAACAATGATGGCAGATTGAAAGAAGAAGAAAACAAAACAACTTTAATACTGCCATGAATGTTTTAATATTTTGTCATTTTCAAATTACAGTACAGTGTAAAAATAATGATTTTTCTTTAATTAAAAATAAACTAATTACTGAACACTTAAATCTGCAGCAAACTCGAACTTGTAAACATCTGTTTAAAAGTGATATTAATGAGATCAATAAAAACTGTATTCATGAAAGTATAGAATTCGTATGATTCTAGATTATATTTAAAATATTGTTAAAATAAGGCGAACAAGCCGAAATAACGCTTGTTCTTCAACTTTGAACATAATCCATCCAACTTAATTTGATGCAATATCCCATGTAATATCCCACGTACGGTTACTTTTTCCGGCTTTTAATATAAAGGGAGCAATATTCCGACTGTCGGCTGCAACATTTTCCATCTAGCAGTGGCGTAAATATATATATATATGCCTATACAGTGAAACCTCGGGTTACGAACGACTCAGGTCACGAACACATTTCGAGTTACGAAGAACAACTTCGAAAATTTTTTTATCTCGGGTAACGAACAGTGCCTCGGGTTACGAGAGAGCAAGGTTTAGCGTTGGAGACAAACGATCGCGTACAGTACAAAGTTACAAGTTACAAATCACACCAAAGGCGTCTCACCTAGCATCTGAAAGTATCTCTCCACACCCACATGATTCTTTTTCCGAAGTAAACAAGACATCGTAATGTATTTATTTGTATAATGTATTTATTAAATGTAATAATCTACATTTAATTTATTTGGTTGTTTTGTTTCTCGTTATTTAAAACATGAAGTACACGTATTCGTTGCGTTTTGTCAGGTAAACGACCGGATGTTAATAAAAAGGAACGATTCTTTCACATATAGAAAATAGACACAATAGAACTTACAACTCCTTTACTTGACATTCTATATTTCGTCCTTACGATAGGACTTCCTCAGGAATCTCAAATGATACAAATTATAAATAAGGACGAAATATAGAATGTCAAGTAAAGGAGTTGTAAGTTCTATTGTGTCTATTTTCTATATATGATAAGAAGTATGAGAATTATGATACGATTCTTTCACCTTGAAATGAATCGTATCTATTTTATTGATTTCAATGCTTCGGGTTACGAACGTTTAAGGTTACGAACCGAGTTCTGGAACGAATTGAGTTCGTAACCCGAGGTACCACTGTATATATATTTTTTTTTTCATGATCCCGGAAAAAGTCATGAAAACGCCTCCTCACGGCCTGAAATCAAGTTTTTCCAACTAAGAAAAAAAAATTGACAAGCCTTACTTTCCAACCAAAAAAAGGAACGTAAGTTTTTGCTGTTGTCTCTGCCACCTGCCACCTCAGCAACTACACTACTGCAGCCTTCCTAAAAATTTAAGATTTTACTCTGGAAGCTTAAGGTTATTTTTTTAAATCCCTTCTTTTAGGTAATATCTAGCTTAACTAGATAAGTTTCCAAATGCATGAATTAAATTTGAAGAAGATGATCTTAGTGTGAAGTAAATAGTGTGTTTATACTATTTACAAAAATAGCAAAAATAGTTTATACTATTTGCAAAAGCAAACGCTTGACATACACACACGGAAAAGAACAAAAAGTAAAATTTCAGATGAAAAAGAAAAGAAACGTCAATTTAAAAAGATAAAAGTAGACAAATATTATAAACTGAATAATGTACCTTTGCTATTTTACAGGCGGTAAAGGAAGCATTAAAAAGATGGGCTTTTTAATTAAGCTAACACCTCCTAGAGACCTTTCAACTGTTTGGGGATAGCGCTAGTTGATGAGCAGAACTTCCAAATGTTAAATGCTTTCTTTTTTCCTTTTTATTAGAACAACGAAGTTAACAGAGACAATGGAGGTTTCAAAATACCAGTTGAAACTCTCTTATTTCTTAGCAACTGTTTTATTTATTTATTTATTTTTCTTTTTTCCAAGGGATGCTGATGAGACAGTTGCAGACAGATGCTCCGTGATCAAGTTTGACATCTCGATAGTTGAGTGTCTAATTTCAATGACAGACTTGTCACACAAGAAAAACACATAATCCCTTTGATGGGCGCAAGTAGGCATTATGCTAAACAAAGACACCTAAGAACCATTTGGTTGCTACGAAGGTCGAATAAATGATTAAGGTCAAATTAGAAATACAGAAGAACCACTCCATCCAACAACCCTTACCCTCCTCAAAATACCCTTTATAAGGAACGCTAATAACAGCTAAGGGAGGCAAACGAAATACAGAAAAAACAAAAAGGAAACAAAAGATAAGAATTTTTAGAATTTAGTACACTTCCTTGACAATACAGAGCTCTAGAAATGATTGATGCTATGTTATTACAATTAAAGGAATTTCAATTTTTTTCTAGAAATATGTCATTAAGTATTGAAACAGATTCAGATTGTTCCTCAATTCCGGGAATCTATGGTGAAAAAAGTAGTAATAATATACAAAACAAGGCTTCGTTACCCAAATATAGTTGTAACAGCCAAATGTAGTTCTTCACGAAGATAGCAGATATCTAAACTTTTGACAGTGAACTTTGACTTTTGTATATATTTAGTGTTTATTTAAACGCGATATCAAGAGAGATAACTAAGGATATTTATTTATTTCCGGATTTTTCCCTAAGATCCTCTTCTAAAGGTGCAATTTCAATCAGAATCAATAAGAATCTTTTTCTGTAATAATATAAACAAACTGCTGATAGAAATGTGTATTTCCATTTCAAATTGCTTTTTTTTTTTAATTTATCTTTCGTTTTTTCGTCTCCAATTCATATCAAGGGACTTAACGAATGCTAGACCAAATCTGTAACATTCTTGAGTAGTTATGGGTATTACAAAGACGCAAAGAAAAAGAGATGTAGAATTTGAATTGAAACTAGCGGCAGTTCCCAGATAACTATAGGTGCCAATAATGTGTAAATCTAAATGAATTTAAGAATGAAATTTCAATGTATCGAACATTTCTTCGCTTCTTTTAATCTCGTTTAAACGAAAGTATTTATTTGGTACAAATGGAATCTTCTTAATATACGATGTCCAAAATGTGTTCATTTGTGAATATAGGACTCTTAATGTCTACAGTCTATAGAGAGGAAGAAGAATCCACAGGTTTTCACGGGTTCTGAGCCTTGATCATCGAGGGTAAACCTGGCTGATGAGTCCTAATAAGGACGAAACAGCTGTCCCAGATTCCCGTCGATGATGGCTCAAGGCGTGAAAGCAACGGAAAACGTGCATTTCCATCGTTTTTTCCGTTTTTCAGTGTATGTGGGTGTTGTCAATAGGATTAACATAGGAAAGAAGTTAGTGAAATAGAATCGGGGATTTTATTGTGCGTGAGTTAATTAACAAGGTATAAAAAGTAATAAAAATGCTCACAAATAAAATTCACTCAGCTGCTTTTGGAATTTTTGATACCGGGAATCCAAAACAGTCCGAATTTCTTGTTACTGATTTTTTTATGTGAAAGGCCGTTGTTTTGTTTACTTGTCTTCTGTTTATGTTTCTTTGGTTTCACTGAGCTGCAGACACTGGGTGAATCCAACTGAAGATGGCTGAAAAACTATGAAACAGTCTGTTTTGAATTCCCAGTATCAATAATTCCAAAAGCAACTGAGTGAATTTTATTTGTGTGCGTTTTTACTCCTTTTTATATCAAGTCAAGTTCTAGATGGACTGTTTTTATCAAATTTAAGGTAATTTTAACGCTAAATCAACACCAGCAGAAACACTATTAGTGGTGAAATACATTTCTGCGCTATTTTTGACTATCTCCATTAATAGAAATTCCCATAAACAATTTCTATTAATGAAAAGAGCAGTTCAGGAACAGCAACGAAATATCGGGCAGGAATTTCTGAAACGTTTGACCTTTAATTTGGTCACAATAAAGGTCAAAGAAGACTGGGATCACGAGATGTATAGAAAGCAATTATTCCTATCAAATGTAAAAAGAGACAGGTTTTTTTATTCGATCAAACACAATCTATCTAAATATAATGTTTATTAAATGAAAACGGACAATATCAATGGAGGATAAGCTAAACGCAATTTAAAATGACAAACATTCAATACACTCATACAGAATATTCCGAATCTTTATCGTCAAGATTCATCACCAGCTGTATTCAGAGGTCAAAAAAAGGACGTTTTTAAAAGACAAACTAATCATGGGGGGAAATTAAATGTTATTGGGGGCTAATCAGGAACGAATGTTAAAAATCTGTTAACAGTTTTATCAAAGGGAAAATGGATCAACACACACATACTATATCAGTCAGTCAGGATTAAAGACATCGCCTTGTTGCTACAATGTCCTTCTATCTTCAGCAGTTCTCTTCAACTCATATCATTGGAATTTCAGTACCCTTTTTGTTTCCTCTAAAAACTGTAATTTTTTCCCTTCTAAAATAATTTTTTAAAAATTGTAGTATGTCAAATCACACGACTAAGAAATTTTGTTTTTCTTTTCTCAATTTCTTGTATTAATTTCCTCCGTTCTTCCACTTCTTCCAAAACCTCTTGATTCGTTTTCCTATTTGTCCAACTCGTTTTTCGGCTATCCAAATTTCGGCTACCCGTAGGCGATTCATCTCGTTGTTTTCCAGCCTTCACTACCACACACTCAAGATGCTCCATAAAAATGTTTTCGAAAAAGCCTTGTTGTTATTTCTTTCCTTGTCCATCATAAATAATATTACTAATAATAAAATAAGGCCGCGCGGTTGGCATTGTCGCTAACACACTGGCCTCTCACCTCAGTACTGGGTTCGGTTCTCATGTGGATTTCGTTGATGGTAGCGATCCGCGCTGGGCAGGTTTTCCCGGGGTTCTCCCGTTTCCCTGCATTTCTCACACCATCCTTTCTTTCCGTGAGATAGCACAAAAGATCTTTCAGGTCGACGTGCTCGGCTGTCAAGCCACCCACATTCACAAGTAATCTAACAATACAATAAAATAAAATACTTCAAACACATATTACAGCTAATTTTCGGGGTTTATTATCTATACCTCTTTCTCAAGCCTTTTTAATTCCTAAATCCAAGTAGTTTGAAGTCAGTACACTTTTCTTATTTTGAAACTTCTGTTTCATAATAGCTATTCTTCTTTTTATACATATTAAATATAAATTTAAATTCAACTGTGTATACTATTTCCTTTACAAATTTTCAATCTATACACATTTAATTTCATATCAAGTGACCATATCAATTATAACTTTACTAAAACTGCTAAAATTACAATCATATATACAAACAACTAACCAATTAAAAAAACAAAATATTTCATAGCCATCCCGAAGTTAATAAACCAACATCACAACAGGAATTGAGGAATGAACAATTCATTTCCGTTTAAAACTTGAAAGGGAGGATATTAAAGTTTAACTTTTAAAACAATGAGAAAAGCTTTTTATGCGGAAAATGAAGAAAAATCAGATTCAGTGTAAAATAAATTCAGATAAACCAAATTATGGAAAAATTCAAATCAGAGAACCAGGTAAACAATTTTTTTTTTATCCATTCCAGTCTCTTAGAAGAAACATATCTAGTTTTAATAAAATTCATTTCTGAAATGGTTGTTCTGCAAGCCTATTTGCTGTTGTAATACATAACTGCAGGGAATACTTTTACCTGAAAACCACCTACTGGAATATATATGTATCACTGGCGTGCAGAGGTGTTCGTGAAGGTTTTATCCCCATCCCATCCTCCATTGCAAGCGAAATAGCCGAAAGAATTTGGAGGAGCATTTTTTTGGTTGGAGTGCCATCGTAAGCCGCCTTTGCCATCCAGGAAAGAAAATAGGACCCAACTTTTTTTAGGGGGATGAGTGGTGAAGGTCATCATAATCCGATGCTAATTCGTGAACAGACTAGTTATATTTTATATATATAATTTATAAGCTTCGAAATTTAAAAGTACTTTAAAAACTTTAAAAACAATTAAGCAATATTAGGAAATCAAGACAGATACCAATTCATAAGTCTTTCTTTTCAAAGATCAAAATAAATCCATAAGCTGCAACTCTGTCAGAGATCTATTTTGATTATAATTTTGAATCTATAATTTTTATAGATACTCTATACCGTATTGGCCCGAATATAAGACGGCATTTTTTTTCAAAATCCCATCCACGAAAGTACTATTTCGTCTTATATTCGCAACCAAACTTGGATCGCGCACGAAACGTACGAAACCGAAAACGAAACCAAGCGTGCTCTGGCGCTGAAGCAACACCACCTGGTGGCGTTGGCTGAAGTCGATCGCAGGCCTAACCAACATGCTCCAAAATAAAAAAAAAAAATATATTCTACTACGCTTAGTGGTGTTGTACTTTTTTGCAAAAATAGTTTAATTTAATTTCATAAATGACATTTCGCCTAGCTTAGAAGTCACAGATTTGACTAAATATTATTGACATTAAGCCTATTACTGCAACCAAAAGTATTAACGATTTCATCATGAACTGGATGTGGGAAGATAATTTGTCAACAAACTTTTTTTTAAATAATTTACTAGAAATGTTTGTCGAATTACGCCTCGTTAATAGGTATAACGTCTTATATTCGCGACCAATAGTTTTTTTATCAAATCGGAGCTCAAAAAACGTCATTCGTCTTATATTCGAGCCGTCTTACATTCGGGCCAATACGGTAGTACAGATAACGAAAGGGAATCTTCGTGAAACTATTCAATTTCAATATAAACAATAACGGCTACTATGGCTACTATTGCAAGAAAATGTTCTTATATATTTCTTCATCCTTATAATGTACTGCTGCTTTCTTTCCAAAAGACTTTGTGAGGTGTATCCAAAAATCCTCCATTTCATCACTCCAAGCTATCTTCATTCATTTATTTTAAAATATCTCATCTTTTTTTTATTTATAAACAATATATCGTCAAGAGGATTTCTAGATTTCCTCAAGCTTTCTTCGAAAAATTAATAATATATAGATTTCAAAATTCACAACAAATACAAAACAATCTACAGATATTTTGTTAAGTCTAAATTGTTTTGTATTTGATGTAAAGTTTGAATCAATGTATTATTAATTTTTCGAAGAAAGTTTGAGGAATTCTAGAAATTCTCTTGACGAAATATTGTTTACAAATAAAAAAAGGATGAGGTATCCATTTTAGTTTAAATTATTTTATTTTTCTTTGTAAATGTAACAATGTCTTAAAAGTTACTGTATTAACATATACAGTCGGACCTCTATTTAGCGAAGTCGCTAAATCCCGAAAAAAAGTTCGTTATATGGAAAATTCGTTAAATAGAGATTCACCTTTTAAAATTTCTTTAAACTACATAAAACAGATTTAAAATGCATAAACAATAAATATTATTAATAAATGTAATTTTAATGTCATAAAGCACACGTTACCATATGCGTACTTAAATTTTACTAATAAAGTCTGTCAATTTTGTCTGTTAATTTTTTTTTGAAAAAGTATTTTCGCTCATAGTAGGTCTCGCATCTTTGCAATGCACCAACAACCCTTCAGTATTTTCTTCAAATTGTAATCCGCGTCGGATTGTTTCAAATGATTTTAGCATTTCATCATACGAATGTTTTTTGATTTCTTCATCATGATCATTTCCATTTTCATCATCTTCATCTTCATCGCAATTCATTGCTGTATTGTTTTTTTTTTTCACACTGTCCAAAATGTCCGATTCAGTTAGTGTTTCCGAGGTCTCAACTTCAAAATCAAGTGAAAGATAATCATCAATCAGCACATCATCAACAATTTCTTCTTTTTCCCTCAGCTGTATTCACAGTTCTTTCATTTCCTCTAAGGGAATATTAATAATAAAAACATTTCAAGGAGAAAAAAAAAATAGATACCACGAAAAAGTTCGTTAAATAGAAAATGCATTTAGCTATTTGGAGGTTATTTTACAAAGAAATTAGCAAAATGTTCTTGGTTCCAAAGAAAAGTTCGCAAAATAGAGGTCCGACTATAGTTTAATACATTCTTTTATTACTTGCAATGTATCTATTGTTTTGCAATAGGAACTTCACAATATAGGAAATGATGG
>JAFIDM010000179.1:39423130-39451600 GCA_023159025.1 Thereuonema tuberculata | reverse complement strand
TTGTACCATGTTTTGGTTACGATATTTTCAGGAATGATTGGACCTGTTTTTGCTGAAAAGAAAATCAAAATAGAATAGCAGTACAATCTGCAAAATGAATGTTTAAAAACAAATAATACAAAAGGTAATGATAGATTAGCAATTTTTTTTTTTTCATTTTAAATACATCATTTAAATTAATTGAAAATATATTACTATAAATTCGTTAAGCTGTTTTTAAGGTTGTGGAAATTAAAAACAGATGTCAAAAACTTTTAATGATATATTGCAATTCAAAATTTCTTCATTCCTTGAGACAGAATATCCAAAAATAATCTTTAGGAAATCTTTTTTTTTTTTTCAAAAAAAAAAAAAATTAAAAACAAACAAGCCTGAGATATATTCTTTACTTCCATATACACTACTAAAAATGCCAAATACTTATCCATCTATCTCACTTCTTCTAAGAATATTTAGACAGATGCCCGATTTCAAGAGAAAAGAGCAGGAAAACTATTGATCCTCCACCCAATTTCTTAAGTCTGTCCCTTTGCCTAATCACACCAATAATGGAAAAAATACTTACGATAGAAGAAGTTCATTTTCAAGAGCCACTTTTTATATCAAAATGTTTTGGTTTTTTTTTTTTATCTTCAATTATTTGCATAAAAAAAATGCAAATGCTAGAGTTTTCTTTGTTATGGAGGAAACAGGACAATTATATTACTGGTAACAATAATCTCCTTTCAAATTATGTTATTCAGCAGATATACAGCACTGCTTATATAGCAGATACATTAAATCTGTAATATTTTGGCATCAGATTCATCATCCATCTGCCTATTTGAATTCATTTATAGAGTGAATAGTTTTTGAGAAAACTGATTAGTAGGTTGAAGGTGGGTTTTTTTTTCCCTCCTAAATCATTTAATCATGGGCCCGGTAGCCAAGTGGGTAAGGGAGCCTGGCTGCGGGTTGGAGGTGGTGGGTTCGATCCCCAACCTCGATGAAGGACGGGGATTTTTCCACGCTCCTTTCTCCTCCAAACGGGTCCTAGAGCCTACCCAGCCCTCTGTAGAATGGGTACGGGGTTTCGTTCCCTGGAGTTAAAGGCCACCCGATCTCAACACAGTCCCCTTGGTCATGAAACGTCGAGAGTTTTAGCTCCCATGACCCCAAGGGCCTGCGTAGGCCTATAGTGGCATACTTTAACTTAAATCATTTAATCTTACAAGGCATTTTTCTTAATGCTTAGGCAAACATGAAGAGCTTCACAAGGTTACTAATATGAACCCTTTTTTCTGATATCTATTAGTTGATCATTAACTATTTGTGTAATAAGCCTAACCAATCCAAACTAAATTGTATATGAACCAAACCAAATATTCTGTAAGTTTTTATCGAATTGGTGAACGGGATTTTCAAAACAATTTCATAAAAAATTGTACATTTATCAATTGATTCTTGAAGTTTCAAATGTTGTTTTAATTTTTTATAATAATTTAAGTTCTAAAAGTGCAATCAGAAATAGTATATAAAGTTAATAATATTTATTAATTTAAAACAGCCCATTTATTTAAAATATAATAAACACCTTCCTTCATTATAAGACTAAGTGAATTGAAGGTTAAAAAAAGTAAACAAATCCCACAATTTACTGCATTTTTAATCTCAGCAGTTACTTAAGTTTCCCTTTTATTAACAGTTTTTAAGATTATTTAGAAAGTTTGAAGAAAATGAAATGGAAAGGAAAAATAATAACAAAATATCAACCTTGTTTTAAAGCAGCTGGAAAACATTTCCTGATAAAAGATGTTTTGATTCTTCTATAATCACAGCAAACCACCTGATTTAAAATAAGAGTAATAACAAAAAAAAAGAGGGTAATGAACTAAAATACAATAACTCAAGCATTCAATAGCATAAAAAAGTAAATATAAAAGCAATATTTAAAAATAAATTAAAAATAAAATATCTTGGCTTCTTTCCCCCAAGGAATATCATTTCATTCGTTGATGATAGTTTTGTTGCTAATCTAATATTTCCTGTTGCAAACATTCAGACATAGTGGTGTGGAAGATTAAAGAAAATTCTTGTGAGACTTTTCTTCCAATCAGTTACAATTGTTTATTATAATTTTCTTCGTAGATGCTTTTTGAAAGTCAGTAAAGGGGATTTTTTTTTCCCTTTTTATTTTACTTATTTGGAGAGAGCAGACAAGTATTACATAAATAATGAACAAAAAAAATAATGAGAGATTTATATTAAATATTACTTAGCAGTTTAAAGTTTTCTCAGATGTTTGATAATTGCAATAATCTTCCAGTATTCATCTTGGAAATGAAACCAATGTACACATGTTTTTCCCAACAAAAAAAGCCAGTTCATGAAAGTGCTATTAAATACTACTTCCTGTAAATTTTAGAAAGATATGTAGGAAGTTGTTATTCATTACTTTGTCATTTTAGAGCAGACATTGATCTATATCTGCCATAATTTTTAAAACAACAGCCTGCAATAATTCTGTTCAGTAAGAGAAAGGATGCAACAAAAACATATTTAAGGTTACTGTTCTTCAAATAGAAGTTCTGCTGTTAAAGAATTCTTTAACACTCTTAAATTCTGTCATTCCTTTACTGCATAGCTCGCAGTGATTTATGAATTTTTTTTGCTTCATTTCTGAAGAGTTCCAGATGTTTTAATCACACCAGGACAGATGCGATTCTATGTTTCATGTCACCTCAGTTAAATTTTTGAGATACCACAGTTGATGAGACTGAAACATCGAAACAGTTTGTCCTGGGATGTTTAAAAGATCTGGAAACTCTTAATACTTCTAAGAGAAGAAGAAAAAAAATCATAAATTAATGCAAAGTCCTACAGTGAAGAAATATAGAGATAAGAGTGTTGAAGAATTAGGAGCAATAACATCTTAAGCAAAAGATAGGGATTATCTTGTCCATCCAGGATAAATCTTGAAGACTTTCTCTGATAGGAAGTAGAATAGGAATGGTTTAAATAGTTCTTTATTATTAGGCCAGTGAAGTACTAGGCCAACGATAAAGATATTCAGATATCTATAGATGATCTAAGTATATTTCAATTTTAGCAAGTTGGGTGAGACATTCATTACCATAAAGACTGGGATCCACTGAAAATGAAGTTTTTATTCATTAGCTGAAACAATTTAAAGTTTTCTACTGGAGTTACTGAACAACGGAGACTTGATTAGGAGTCAACTAGGAATAAAGAAGGCAATAAGAGCAGCACTAGTCAACTAGGATTACTTTTAAAATTGTGATATTCCTTTTAATTCAACTTCTTCAATTGAAAAGCTAACACCAGCTTTTACAAGAACTCAACTTTGAACACTTGAACCAGCACATTTTACAGGAATACAAGATCCATTTGCATTTAAAGTTCTGTTGTAATGAATCAACTACCTGTATCACAATGTAATTTATACTACTTCATTTTAATTCTGGGGGCACTGCTGAATTTTGTACAATAAGCATCAGAGTTTTTAAAATTAATTAAAAGAAATAAATTGTATTACATAAACTTAAAAACTGTCCCTACCTTATTGGCTAGACATTCATCTAATAGTAAGTAATGCTTGCAAATCTCATCAGTGCAAGACTTCTGACCATGCAGAGTACATATTTTATCACAGGGACACTGAATACAAGTCTTATATGATAACCTCTTGATCCACATTTCTCTTAAATCCACTAAAGTTGATTCTAAGAAATTCCGAATCTATTCAATAAAAAAAAAAAGAAAGGATTGCATTTGATGACTGGACTCATTTTGATATTTGAAATTTTATGTAATTTTGATTAATTTTTAAAATTTTAATTTAAAGGTGTTTGCTTTTTAAATTAATCTGTAACATTGTCAACATGTTAAATTTATGTAAACTATTATAGATACTTAAGAGTTTAGAAAGTAATAAGTAACTTAGGCTTTGATAAGTTTTAACCCTAATTCTGCAGTACTTAAATTATAAAACTTTTGTTACTGTGTGGGATTTTCAAGAATGTAATCTCCAATGGTTGTGAAAGAGATTGTAATGTATTAAAAGTAAGTTTCAATTAATCTTTATGAACTTATATCAAAATTCCAAGATTAAAGGAGAAACATAAAGAAAAGTTACATAAACTTACTTTAGCACAAAGCTGGGGGGAAGGTAGATGCTGATCAGTGGACTGATTGTTGTCATTATTATCATCAAAATTAGAAACCCTGGCAATAATGACCTGTATTAAACAGAATGAAAATATAATGATTAAAAAGAAACAAAAAAGATACACACTCAGCCTAGTTAGATCTTTTGGGATAACCTTCAAAACATTTATATAAGCATAGTGTCTAACAGCTTTATCCAAGTAAATTATATTTTAAAATAACATTTAAATTGTGCTTATTTTCGGTTTCATTGCTTATGAATATTGAATGAATATATTTTTACATCCAAGAGTGTGTATATATTGATGTGTGGTCAAAAGAATGACAAGGACTAGCGCCAGAGTTTCAACTTAAGGCACACACACTTTATTAACAATTTATTTACAGGTTATATACATATTCGGGGGATTCTCAGAATCTGCTCGAGCTTCCTCTTTGGTCCGTCACTGGCTACTTGAAGCGTTCTCTTCGGTCCGTCACTTGGAGAGAGAGCTAGGCGCGTAGCCGATTGGCCTCCTGGTTCAGCCAATCACAGGGCAGTTTAACTGACCAATCGGGAAGGCTTTTCGACTTTGCATCAATATCACAAATGTTTTCATGCAAGTTGGAAAAACACAAGATTTAATCAACCTCTGTTCTTGGAGATGGAAGCAGCCCTCAAAAAATAAGGAAGACGGAAGCAACCCCTTAGAAAGAGGGAAGGTGGAAGCAACTCTCAAACACAGGTGGTGAAACAGTAGGAACTGAGGGTGGTCACTCATACTGTTTCTTTCCAATTATGTGCTCTGTGTATATATCATGTGACCACCAGATGACATCAGATACACAGAACTTTCGAATAACCGACCATATGAGGTAGAACGCAACTGTTGTAGAAGGAATCATTGATCAGGTCTCAAGATTCAAGGGAACCCACAATGAAAGGGATGATATACTGACATCAGTTTGTACAGCATTTTTTTTTAACAGTACACAGTCTTTTTTTTTTTCCTTCATGCCTAATAATTGCATTTTCTGGAAATTCAAAGTCCTGCAAAAACAATTCAGCAATTATAAACTGTTATTTAGGGAAAGAAAAAGAGGTTTAACTGAGAAAAAAATTCTATTATTGAAGTTCAAAGAAATCGTGTGTAAATGAAGACTTAATAAAAAAGAGACTATTAAACAACCCTCGAAAATTCGTGCCTAAACCAACTCGCAAATGGAAATTTACACTCGCTAGCTAATTAACGGGTGGGGGCAAAATTTTATATATATATAAGATATACCTATACTAGCAGCGGAAGCCGCCTGATTGGTAGATGTATAAAATTTGGCTTTTCGACCTATCATTATATATACATCCTTGCACATCACCTACCTATAAATTGACGAATGGTGATTGGTGAAGAGTAGAGGAAACCTCCATCATGAAATACCCCTCGCGGGAGTTCACATCCCGGTGAATTTGAATAGGCGGTAAATTTGAATTGGCACAGCAGCCAGGGTTTTGAATTTAGGAAAAAAACGATTTGCGCGATAATTTTTTCCACTTGCAAGCGCCTAATTTCTACTTGCAAATTGCGAGTTTGCGAGTTGGATTTTCGAGGGTTGCTATTAAAGTTACTGTGATGCAGCACAATGTTACAGAGGATGGAAAAACAAATAGGTTTATAATTAATAAGGATCTATTATAGCTTTCGAGATTGCCTATAATCTTAAAAAAAATATTATTATACAAGTAATAACCATAAATGCACTGCAGTTTAAACTTACTTTAATGCTGGCAAAACGTAAGGCAGACATCTGAAGAATAAAGTCATGATTGTTGTCCATGAAAAACCGAGCTAATCTATGATACATTTTGGGCCCAATTCCACTAAACTTTTGGGACCAACGAGCAATCCTTGTAAGTAATCGGTGAAAAAGACCATCTATAAAGATATTAAAATGATTTTTATATTTCAAACTAATCAATATTCTTAATGAAGAATTTTAGACTATCACATATCACAATTAAAAATAAAATTTATGTACATGAGTACTTTCGAAATGGTCAACGTTTCTTTGTCAGGTGAGACATGATGCCAGTTCACTAACAAATTTGATTCAATAACTCGTCTCTTCACTACAAATCTAAAATACATATTATTGTTACTGAACTTGTTTTGAATTTGTTAGTGAACCTGCATCATGTATCGTCACTCGAAACATCAACAACATGTCAACTTATTATTTTTGACTGAAATTCATTACCTGATGTAAGTCTACCACAAAATTAAATGTTTTGTCTCTAATTTTTCAGAAGATTAATACAATAAGAAGATTAATACAGTAAGATTTCTGAAATTAAGGATTTTTATCGTAGCAGTTGTGGGTTTTAGTCAGACAAAACATTCAACTGCTAAACAGCTGATAAATGCAAAAAATTTGCTTATTATTTAATGATATGAATTACAAAAGTAATTTGCTAATAATCACAATTTTTGTATGTTATGCTTGAAAAATGAGAATTAAAAAAAAAAAAGGCAAAATTTTATCATTTATATTTAAACACAAATTTCTGACAGTAGTTTTTTCTTGAAGGTAAATGAATGACTTTCATCTTTGATTCCTCAAAATAATCGTAGCCATCTCCTTTCCTAAGCTGTGATTTTTGTTTTCTTGTTTTAAAGTAATATTCATCTAAAAAAATTGCTTCAGCAGACAGAATCATAATCTTGTTCAAACAATATTCCAGTGCAGAATTATTGGGCCTTTCAGGAGTATCAAATTTTGTTTGAAATACATTATGGTGCCTTTCAGTCAGTGACAACTATACGTAATACATTGAGTCATCTTTTGAATGATAAAGTTAATTGTGATAAGAAAGAGAGAGAGAGAGAGAGGACTCCAGCTGACAAACCAATAACAATTTGTGTTTCCGTGTAAATGAGCAGCTCTAAGATTTTCTTCTATTTCCAGCATAAATCCTTAAAAATTATTCAGTTCTCTTCTTGATCTCAGCAAGATTCAAAGTCAAATTTTAAAATTCTGAAAGAAGTATGTATTGTAAATGCAAGACAGACACAAATATTTACCTGGAAGAAATCCATTAAAATCTAAATAGAAGACTATAGTTCTGTTGGAATTTGGAATTATATTCTCAGTGTCGGTACATTTTCTAAGTCTACAAGGAACATAAAAGCATTTTTGCCATTCTTCCATAGCAAGGAGATTGGCTTGTACCTATTTAAAAAAAAGATTAGATTTTTATTTAGTTTTAGATAGTTTTATTGCATTAAAACATTAATTTACTAAAATAAGAGCATTTTGTTTAGTAAACTGCAAGAGGAAAAAGTTTTACAGAGGGAAAAAAACATTGATATGCCACTTAAAAAAATGTTCAGATCATTTGTAGGTAGTTAATAATGTAGTTGATCAAAACAGAATGGGTAACAACACATAAAATACATTATTATGATCTAATGAAAGTAAACCTTCACTCCATAATGGTTTTCAAGATATATTAAGTGGAGAATACAAGTAAGCATTATTCTAAAGAAAGAAGCTTTGAACTTTCTTTTATGTTGAAGAAGGCATTGGAAAACTATTATCTGCTGTAAATCGTATACTGCAAAATCATTTAAGGTCATTTCTGTTGTTGTTGTATGTTTGATAAATTGATCTGTCTCTAACATATTAATTGTAGCACCTGGATTTGTAAGAGCAGGCAAATGGTTGATAATCCATTATCCACTCACAGTATTCTGCTGCCTATTACTGGTAGAGTTCACAATACAACTCAATCAAAGGGGATCTGGTAGAACTGCTGAATTTTTACAGCCATTCACAAATAATCCTGAAGATTCTTTTCTAGGATACACTTAACTGTGCTCACCAGTTGTGATCTTACCTTTTTCTAGATGGATATGGATCCTCTTAACGTGATTACAATAACAATGTCATTGTATTGACTTCAAACACCAACACTACCTCTCATGGCTGAGATTCTAGTCACAGCTTCTGTCAACAATCATTCCCACTTTTGATTTTAAAACATATTCTTCCCTTTTCATATTATATCAGCTGCTTACTGCTGAACTGATATCCATCTATACAGGGTGTTTCAAAATACTGTTTCCTATTTTGCTTATTTGTGTTTCATTTTATGAATATTTGCAATACGTTTTCTCACATCATACTGTGCCAACCAAAGAAAGCAAGAAACAAATACACCTACATTGAATAATGATATAATACGTGTTTCTAAAAAACTATTCATTTCTGGAGCCATGTTTTTATGACTTTTGTTCTTGTTTTAGTGTTATGAATCCGCCCCCAAAGTATGTAAAAGTATTTCTGAAACACCCAGCATATATTTAACATTTTAAAGCAACTTGGAAGAAATGTTCTAGTTTATCGACATCATTATTATTATTTTTTTGTCTTTTTCTAAATAATTTCCGAGGCACCTGAAAGATTTAAGAAATTCCTCCTCATTTTCCTTTTTTTACAAACGACAACATCCCTTACTAAAAATATGTATTAATAAGGGTTTGACAAAGGAATAATAAATGTGAATGAAATTCCCTTTATTAAAAAATAAAATGGGTATTTCTTTTAAATGAAGCTGTGGATGGTGAAACAAGAAACGCCACTCTTTATTAAGGCAGAAATAAATCAAACTATCAGGGCTTTAGATGTGATATCTTAAAAGACATTATTTGTTGTCCATGGTTACAAATTCGTGGTGAATGGCCAGTTCACAGACACAAATCAAAGAGCTGATAAGTTTGATTACAGGAGTAGTTGCAGGAATTTCAACAGAGAAATTATTATTTTAGTAAATAAACATCATCTTCACCTAAAATATATTATAAAATATATTCATTCAAACTAATTTTTGGAAAATCTTATCTTCTTTCCTTTTTCAATTAGCATTGCATTAATGATGAGGTTAAACTGTATGGAAACAGATACAAAAACAAGAAAAATAATAGAAAGTGTAATAATAAGAAACACTAAAGATAATAATATTAATCGTAAGGATGGGATGGAAGTTGAGGAAGTACTAGTAAATTTGGCAAGTGAGATGGTAAAGTCATGTGTAAATAATAAAAGGTTGGTAAAATTTGAAGAATTTAAACAAATATAGATGGGTTAGAAGCAATAACAGTTGTTATTCATGAATAAGTGATTGTCAGAAATAATAATGTTAATAATGAGCAAGTGATTGTTGTTCAAATTATGTCCAGGAGAGTGTATATGTTATGTGACATCTCTGTAACTATTTCATTGTTTAAAAAAACTGGAAAAAGAAAAGAAAATAAGACTTTCTGAAAATTTGTTTGAATAAATATATTTTATAATATATTTTTGGTGAAGATGATGTTTATTTACTAAAATGACAATAAGTAGAAAGAAGTATGAAACAAAAGAGAAGTTATTCTATTGCAGTTTACCTACAACATTCATTCTATTTACACAGCAGTGAAGTGGGAAAAGCAGGACTCGGTATCAAATGGTAACAGATTAATTGAAGCTAAGGTAATTTAAAAGGTCTTCTGAAAAAGGTTATCAGTGAGGCTTGTGGATTGGCAGAGCCATTAGATTTTTACCTTTGATAACTGTTCCCTATCATGGAAAGTTATCAAATAAGGAATAAGGATTTTAAAAAGCTTTAGTGGTTTGGAGTAAGAGGTGCGAAAAGTAAGCTAGATGATTTTCCTGGTGTAATGGATGAGTATTTATATATTGAAATAAGCTGGATCTATTTGAATATTATGATAAGAATTATGTGCCATTCATAGAAATGGTGTCACTGGAGCACATTCTCCTTAACATTAAAACAAAGAATGACAGTCACTTTTCATTGCTTATCTATCTATATTGAAAGACGAGTTCACTAAAAAAATAAAAAATAAGTCTGAGCTGAGTTTTAATGAAGCATTGAGCATTATCAAAACAGAAACAGATAATTTTCTAGATATGAATACTTTAAGTGTATGCCATATCTGAAGCAATGACTGTAGGAGTGGATTGTAGACTTTATGCTGACCTACGTACTCCATAATGAAGCACCCAAGAAGATAAAATGAAGAACAAAAGAAAATACTAAACCAAATCTAGAAATCAAATCAAAACTGAGTGCAATAGCTTTATATCAATCAATCAGGCCATCTGATATCAAATACGACAATTGAAACCAATAGCAGTTGTACAACAAACACTCTTATTTTGTATTAAATTGAAGAAGAGTTAAGCATTGTTTGAATGAACTATAAAATGCATTAGGAAACAATTGTAGAATAAATAATAAGGGAGAATGAATATCCTACTTACTAATTTAGGAGGCACTTTTTCACACAGAAGATCAAATTTTTCCATAAGTGCTAATAATACTGATTTCTGGTCTAAATAGTTTCTCCAAACATGATTAATGAGGCGATCTTCAAGTAATCCTTCTCTTTCCAATAAAACCCAGGAACTTATAAAGTTAGGCCACTGTTAAATTTGGAAATAATGCTTTAGAAGAAGCTATTTAATTTTACAATTTAGGAACAATGTAAAAAAAAAACAAGATTAAAACAAATAAAAATAAGATTAATATGATTTTTTTATTTAAAAAATGTCCAAAAAAAATTGTAATTATAACCTAAGAATGTTTAAAGTTTTTCTTAAAGAACAAAAACAATAAAATTATTATTAAAAATAAATTTCTACTATTCCAGTGAAAACTCAATTAACTGTCACTCTTTTAACCATCATTCTCTATTATCAGTCATCGTTCGCAAAACCTACTTCTCCGTAAAATACGGGACATTGCCACGAAAAAAGCTCGAGCTTCGAAGAAACAGAAGAAGATGACTGATTACAGCTTTAACATATAACCTTATTATCTAGTACTGTTTTATGTTTCTATTATTATTATTTGTTTGGTGTTTCATGATATCTATTTGTTACCGATAGATTTTTCTTTGTATTAATTTATTGTTTGCCTTTCGTCCCAAACCAGCATTGAAATTTCGTTACTGTACACATTTATTGCGAAATTTCTGTTATCCGTCTATTCGGGATTACAGTCCCAGTCCCGACGGTGATGGTTAATCGAGTTTTCACTGTACTAACAACTGATAAGATTTGTTACCTTTTTATCACTGCTGTTTCCATTTATTAGTAATCCAAAGACTCCAATAAGCCATTGGGGATGTAATATCACAGTATGCATTAATATCTCATCCACAGCACCAATTGTTCCTCCATAATAGATGATCACTCCTAAATCGTGGTAGAAATGTAGCATTGTTCTTAACCCTTCTTCAGGATCAATTCCTTCACCACGAGCAATTTCTCGAATCTATGAGCAGAAAACAATAATTTACAAAATAAATATGTCAAATTGAAAAATCATTTCTTTAAATCAAATGCACTAAATCATTTGAAAGCTGATTAATTTTTTCCCTCCAAGAAAAAGAAAAAGATTCTTAATTTGTGACTGCCGACCTATCATCTTTAGTTAACTAGAGATGTGCTTGAAATTATTTTGTGCTCTTATTTTATAAAAACCAATAATCAGGCTTCTCAGTGTTTCTTCCATTTCTGTATCTCATTATGGAAATTTTTGAGTTTCATAAATTTATAAAATAGTAACAATCTACATTTAATAAGAGAAAAGCATAAATTAATTGTGGATGTACTCAGAAATAGGAAAGAACAAGGTACCAGTCTTTCCAAGATTCAGATCTACAACCTTCAGGGATTGAAGGACATGACAAAAAGGGACAACATAGATGCAGAGACATGACAGCATATATTATATACATATTACATACAATAGCAAGCAGGTTGCCTACCAGAAATGGCATTGTAAGCTCTTATACCATCACCCATTGCTATAAAACAGGACATCCTCTTGATTTCCTCTCCAAAATATCCATTGGACATAAAAAAATACTAGTATACAGAGTATTGATTGAAATAAACAACATAATCTGATTAAAGTCTACAGTCCGATCACTGATGGACTATATACTTGCCATTGTATTTAATATCTACGTAACCAACATGCTATCCTGTCCCCATGTCAACTTTGTTCCCTCTTTGTCCGTATCCTCCAACTGCTGAAGAGTGCTCAGAATCTTACCTATGGGGACCTGTGTTTGAGTAAGTGAACCATTAATATCTGTTTTTATCTGATTAATATTTATCCCTCTAAAAATGATTTTGATAAGGAGCATGAAAATTTGTTGTTCTTGAAACCAAAAGGGCCCAATTAAAAGATAATTAATCTACTAATAGGAAATCAAGTCAGCTAGATGACTTTCTCAGGTAATAATTTTTAGGCGTTGCTAAAGAACAGCACTAAACAATACAATTGTTTACTGTGGACTACATCATGGCATCAGCATCACAAGAGTTTCTTGGTTTGTTGTTTGGATGTTGTTTGTACAGTATTTACTTGCTGTCCACTGGCTTATTGAAGGGAGGGTTGGTATGGATTAGAACCTTCCCCCCATAAAAATGGAAGAAATCTAGGATTTTTGGACCTGGTCTTTTAGTTGGAAAGTTCATACGAGAACAGACACAATGTTTTTTTTTTTTTTTTTTTTTGATTGAATGACTATGACAACCATCATAACCCCTTCCATTCCAAAATCCTGGGTACATCAAAGTTGCTGTCAACATTGATCTGGGTTAAATTATTCTACTCTTTGCCAAATAATGAAAGAAAAATGTTCTTTATCTTCCAGATAAACTTTTATGGCTTGCAGAAGACTTTTCACATCTAATGTTAAAACAATCAGAAACAGAACAGTGGTATAAAAAGATGAAATCTTTCTGTTTTCTACCTTGATTCTATTTCACAAAAATTCTAAAATCTACTTTTAGACTATCACTGCTTATTCTTAAAATTCACAGAGAACTGAGAAATAATTATTTCTTCAGGGTGACTTAAGTGTTTTTGTTTGTTTGTTTGTTTTTCTTTTTTGCAGTTGAAAATTGACAGTACATATTCTTGGAGATCTTCATCAGCCATCTGTTCATTATAGCCCACCTAATAATTGTAGGCCATAAATTATTCAGACATTTATATACTTTCTTTACTTGTTGTTACTTATAAATCAAGTTTAAATTTTAAAGTTATTTTTTAATCTTAACCTGATCAATATCTGCAAAGTTAATCCCTTTTTCAACTAAGTTAGAAACAATATCTTCAAATCGAAGCCATTTAATAGGGATTTCTTCTCCCATATATGGTTCTCGCTTAGCGACTTCTTCAATGCAGACTCGGAGCTTCTGAATCTGAAAGAAACAAAATAAAGATACATTAAAGTTTTCGTAAACATGGAAGTTTTAGCAACTTAAAACGAATTCTGTTGTTAACTGTGATTTTATATAGAACTGCTTTGTGCAGGTACACTTATTACCCTGCTTTGTGCAGGTTACCAATATACGCACAGCTTATTTCAATAGACAAGAATGTCTGGGTCGGACAAGATTTGATGACTCGTAAATCTATTTATCACTCCGTTTTTGTAGAAAGAAAAAGATGGAGGTGAGCTCAAATGGGTTACACAACTATTGAGTTAATCAAATGTATAACAGAAACAAGCTTCATTTATAAAACTTTTAGTCTCGTTTCCTTGTTAAATTATTTATAAATGAAAAGTTGACTAAAAAGAAATAACAGTACTGCCCTGTCTTCTGTGGCAGTTGATTCTCTTAGTTAAGCAGACATTTTGAAAGATAGTGTTCTAAAGTTACTTTTTGTATGGATTTCATAAAGTAGAACAATATCTATGAATAAAATTGAGCTACATAATTGTAGTTGACTTTTCTTAAAGAGAAAATCCTGATTATAATATCCACGGAAAGCACGGAACAGTGAAGCTGTGCCATAATGAAAATCTACATGAATTTCATTGTGAGCAGGACAGCACAAAAAAATATGTAAAAATATTGATTTTTAAAAAAAGAGTTCAAAGAAAAGAAAAAATATTGGAGCCAATAGAAGACAACTCAAGCAAGGGAAATATTTTTAGTCTTATTAATGTGCAAGTTCAGTAAGCAAGGCAACGAATGAATCACATTGACCATCATTAGAATATGTTGCTTCCATTTTTTTAAAAAAAGAATACTATAGTATCTAAGACTGAATTTCACAGTTACATCACCCAGCTACAATTCACCAAAATAATGGAAGCTAAAATCCAGAAATACTCCTGCAATGTTTCATCTTCTGTTGAATTGTTGCTTCTTGAAATGATTCCAAACAGCAAAATAAAGTCGTGTTATTGAACAGATAGGATTGCACTATTTGTTTGTTTCTGTCTGCTTAAGCCTCGAAAGAACTACATATTGTAAGATCTCAAATATTTGAATTGAGGCATTGTAAAAGTAAAAATATTGCTGTAAGTATTATTAATGCAATTTCGTATCTGAAAATTATTTGAAAACAGAATTTACTTTACCTCCTCATCATCTTCATCGTTGTTTTCAACTGCAAAAAATGAGCTCACTACATGTCTTTGGAATGGCTTTCCAGCCAGCTTCACTTGGATTTTCTGAAATTTCTCTGAAATCTAATAGAATTCAATAATTGTCATTTATTAGCTACAAAATAACATGACAAAGAAACAATTAGGAACAAAATATTTGAAAATACTGCTTTATTACGTACTTCCAATATTAATGTGTACTTTCATCCATAAATTGTAATACTATATATCACAGTCATCCTCATAAATAATGCCAAACACCATAAATAATGCCATTTTAATTAAAAAAATTAATTAATTTTTTTAATTAAAAAAAGTTTTTAATACAATTAAAAAATATATACAGCGACTAGTTTCTTAGCCATGAATGAGGCTATGCATATATGTATGTAGTGAAGGTGGGTGGCAGAAGCCAAGCACTGCGACCAGAGGTCTATTGTGCTATCCCGCGGAAATATGGACAGATGGAGAGAAAGACTGAGAAAGTATGGTGGGAGAAGTGCAGGGGAAACGGGAGAACCCCGAGAAAACCTGCCCAGTGCGGATCATCCGCCATCACGAAACCCACATGAGAACCGAACTCGGGACTCAGAGGTGAGAGGCCGATGTCTTAGCAACAACACCAACTGTGCGGCCTGTGAATGAGGCTATGTTTTCAAGCTTACAATTGACAATGAGAAATAGGTAACATTTATAGACGAAGGAACAAAGTCATTCAATATGTCCTTCGTCTATAAATGTTACCTATTTCTCATTGTCAATTGTAAGCTTGAAAATATAGCCTCATTCACGGCTAAGAAACTAGTCACTGCATATATTTTTTTAATTGTATTAAAACTTTTTTAAATTAGTCAGGTGCATGGCATTATTTATGAGGATGATAGAATTTAGTGCACCTAAAGTAATTTTGATATATATTACAGTGTTTAATAATTTCTAATATAATAGAAAACATTTATATATATATTTTTTTTTTTTGTCTAAAAATGACACGAAGGAAGTACTCAAAGTTAAGTTTCAAAAGACAGAAGTTTCATAATCCTTTTATAGTGATCATTTTTATAGTGATTTTTGCTAACTTAATTCACCAGACACTGTTTTTCATTAATTAATTAACATAGTAATTGAGAAACAGTGATTGTAAAATAAGTTAGAAAAAGTTTTATCTAACTGTCAATAATACTATCAATATTGTCAATAATACTATAATATATATTGCCAATAATACTACAATATATATATTGCCAATAATACCCATTTCAATAATACTATCTATTATTAATTTTTACTTTGAATTTAAAAAATATGTAATGTTAAAAAAAAAATTAAAGTGCATATATTTGTCTTTTTTTTTAAATATGAAATTAATTGACTTTGATCTTTCACTTCAAATATCAACACTGTCTAATATTCTAAACTGAAGTCGATCTTCTGTTGAGTTTTTCCAGCAAAATCCTAGCCTTTGTTAACATTAAGTGACAGCAGTAACACTAGGGTTTCTGGCAACCCTCACTCTTTATCTCCTTCCTAAAATATTTATGTGAGTCACATCCAATTTTTATCTGAAACTTCTTTGCAAATTCCCTTTTGTTCTCTTTTATTTCATCAGTTTGGCACTCTCAGTGCCTCTCCCCTTCCTACTAAGCTTATACCCACTTGCAGTGTAGGGCAGGTCTGATAATTGCTGGGTGCGTTTGCAATGTCTTGGAGAAGGAGGCCACAGAATCAACTTCTCCAAAACATGACAAAGCAACAGTGCGAAACTCCATGTAACATTCAACATCTCCTGATGAAGACTCTAAAGAACCGAGCTGAAATACTGAATCAACCTCTCCCGGAGTGGGAAAATCCTTCATAGAAGAATAGATCCAACTATTCTTCTAAAACTTCACTGTAGTCATAAAAATTCAAAAAAGTATCTGGAAAAAGGTTTATGGTCTACGTACAAGGGCCCAGATATGCCCATTTCACAAAAGTAGATATTTTATCAGTTGCAAATCCTCCATGTTAGTGGTTGTAAGCAACACTTATAATTTCAAAAATCAAAGAGAAGAATAACATAATTATAAAGAATAATTTTGTAACAAATAATCATTTCTTCAGAAGAGCTGGAAATGAATAAATTATATAATGAATTTGAGCTTTAGTCGAAGAAGTTCGCTTTTTGTTATATCCATGTTTAAATGCTAAGCATATACAGCCTAGAAATTGGTCATTGTAAGTACATGGTCAATTGCTTTCGGTGTGACTATACCCGTCATTGATCCCTATTGCTACCCACTTCTCCACCATATCTAGTCCTAGGTGTCTTGTAAGCATTTTCTCAGCCGTTTTGTGCATCTTGATAGAACTTAGTAAAATTGTGATTTAGTCACATCTTGAGATGCATACTACTTGACAATACAAGAATGCAGTTTGAAGATCTATTTGAACTGCTTTTAAAGTTAGTTTTAAGATGACCAGTATTAAAAAAAAATATTCTACATCTTAGAAACTATAATAAATCTGCAAAAGTGTTGTTATAAGAAAATGAAACTTTTAAGTCACTTATATTGATAATTTCTGACTGCTTGGTTCTTACCTTTTGCTCCGATTTTTACCAAAATCAAATAACGAATACTAAAACCATATATAATAGTTTTAAGAATAAAAAAAAGTTTTAAAATGAAATTTTAAGTCTAAAAGAACTGTCTGTCTGTCCTACTGTGACAACTAAATACTAAAATCATGACAACTAAAAACCCCAGGGGGAAAAAAAAAAGACTTGTTTATCCACTTATATGGATGGTTTCTCAATCTCTTTACGAAATGTTTTCTTTCTTTCTTATTTTGAGGGCTTATGGGGGACTGCTTAGTAATTTTACAACTTGCCACTGTGATTTATGCAATGCAGATAAGCTGGACTAATTTAAAGGATTCAGAAAGAACTTCCTAATTGAAGGTTTAATACTAATCATAATAGAAGCAATTATTATGATAATTAGTCCTAAAAATCATGAAAAATCCTTAATTTAAGTCCTACGACTGCCTTGAAAAAAATATCTTAATGAAGGAATATCTATACTGATGGTTACTTAATGACAAAAAAAAAATAAAAAATCTGTAGCACCACCAAGAAACACAATTCATTTTGATTACATTCCATAACAAGTTATTCCAGTTTTTTACAATTTATAATTTTATACATGAATTTTTAAATAGAACCTAAAATTACTTTGCAAAGGCTATTTCTGTTTCTTTTTTCAATCTGAAAAAAGGAATACAAATTCTGATTTAATAAAAAATGAGCTGTATCTTACAAATTCAGCATTTTACTTATTATATTTTTTTTATTTTACAATTGTCTTTCAGTTCCAAAATAAATGGAAATCACTAACGGCTTTGAAGTCTTACCATCTTTTGCCTGGTATCCGGATCATCATGAAGTCCCTTCTTATGAGTCCCAACAATTATAATTGGAGGAGAAAGAGTAACACCATCGTCATCTGAAGGAGTCACTACACTAGGAGCTGCATGAGCATGGATGCAATTCATCCAAAACACTAGGTAATCCAAATTCGTTAGCTCACTTTCCTCATGTTCAACCTAATCAAAATAAAGTTAATTAGTTTTATAATTCAAAAAGGATGTAGAAAAGCATAAAGAAATGACACACGAAATAGAAATATCTGAGCTTTCATTGGTGAGAGTCTGGGACGGCCGTTTCATCCTCTTCATGAACTTGTCAGCCAGACCCACTCACCAGAAGAAATGTTCAGATAGTGTGAAAGTGATAAGGGAAACCACATCCGCATTTGGCTGTGGCCTTCCCCCCCCCCCCCCCTTAAAAAAAAAATACATATAAAAAAAGAAACCAAAACAGGCAAATCCTGGCCTATAAAACCATCAGGCACAAAGGAATTTCAACATAAGAAGCTCAGATATTTTTATTTTCTGTGTCATTTTTTTAATGATTTTCTATTGATTGTGGTGCATTAAATCTTTTGAAAACCAAATTATCATATAAAGATAACACCAATATTGTTTATACATTTCAAATCATTTAATTACACTGGTTATCAGTAAACAAATGAAGGAATGAAATTAAATTGTTGACTTACAGAGGATCCATTGTCAGACTTAATGGGAGTAACAGCTGGAGCATCCAAATCCTGGCATAGATTGAACACTAGCAAATAAATTGCTCGACTTGACAAAAAGACCTTCGGAAAAGTATACACAAGAAAATTAAGATTCCAGAATTACAACTTTCAAAATACAAAATAGCATCTTTTCTTTAAAAGCTGAAAATTAAAAACGCATATAAATTTTCAGGCAACTTTCTTTGCATTAATTTAAATTAGATTAATAAAGATTTTCCTGAATAAGACAGTTTTAAAATGATTTTGGAGGACTGTATCTTTATACAAGATATCGTTGTACAGGAACTTACACCTATTATTATATTGAAAGTCTCTATTACAGAATTATATTAAAAATCATTTGTTTGATAGGACAAGAAAAAAGGAGTAAGTAAGATGAAAAAATAAAATAAAATAAAATTAGATCAACACGTAATTCGTATTTGTTATACGTAAATATAATTTTTTTTTTAAGCATTGAAAATATGATAACACTGAATTTTCACCTGATGAGTGGTGTGATATACAGATTTTCCTGAGAAATCCCATAAACTAAGCATGATATTTGGTGCAGATTCCTGAGGTGGTTCTGGTTCTTTTTTATCCCAATCTTCATTGATATCAGCTTCTTGAAGCATAGAATCAACTAAATCTATCACTTGGTCAGGAAGATCTCTCAACAAATCTTCTCTTACTCTTTCTTCACAACTTTGATCCTGAAACAGTTTTAAAATTATAAATTTTTACTTCATTTTTTAACAGTAAAATTAAAAAAATAATAATAAGCATTGAATTGCATGCAAAAGCAGTTTAGGAATATATGAGGCATTTGAAAAATATGTGTTTTTTTGAGGTACCTTTCACAAAAGATTTTGTAACTGATTGAACCAAGAGAATAGGAGTACAATATCCATGCACCATCCAACCAAAGTAAAAAAAAAATGAAGCCAGGATGCTACGCAAAACTGAGCTCGCTTAGACCTAAACTACCTCTGTATAGACATACTATAGATAGAAACCGTGCTATAAACAAAATACCCTCACCCTTCCCTAAACTTTAGTTCTGTTCTTTCCAAACTATTGAAGTACTAATCTGTAATCATTCATTGTTTCTGAAAATGCATTTTTGCTTATTCTTTCTTTATTATATTTTCTTTAGTATTGTAAAATGATAATTACATCTTGAGATTTGTTCCTGGGACAGTGATGCTTTGTAGTTGATCGCAAATCCTTCCTTGCTGTTCTAAGATGACTGTGAACTGAAGAACGAGAAAGGGAAGCCTTGAGGGTTTTGGACTTTTTATCATCCTCATGATGATGTCGGATCATAATAAGTTCTCTTACTATGTTGGTAGCAATCGCTTGATAATATCCATCTTTCACAGAGTGTTCTCCATTCTCCGTTTCTTTTTTTTCCTCCTCATCATCATTGGCAGTCCATGTACTTGGTTCCCCTTTGATTATTTCACACCAACCAGAAGTGTCTATGCTTCCAGCTGTTTTCTCATCATTATATCTAAAAGAAAGAAAGAAATAATGAACTTAATAAACAAATTTTAGTTTCTTGTTAAGATATTACTGTTTTTGCATCAATTACTGTATTTCAGTGTAAACCAATTCATTGGCCACATTCTCAAATTCCTTTTCTAAGTTATCAATAATAAAATTCAATTTACGTTATTTTCTATTTGTTGGTTATTAACAAATAAGAAAGAAAACAAGAACAAACTGCTTAATTAGAAACCATCTTTAATATTACATAGATCATTTTAAATAAAAAATGTTCTCAATATACTGATTTCACTGAAAAGGGATTAAATCACACGCTTCCTTATAAATGTATATGTCTTTCTTTAAATGTATAAGCTAAGTTAAAGTGTCCCATTACAGATCTACATGACCCTTCGGGTCGCAGGAGGTAAGGCTCCCGACGTTCCGTGACTAACAGGACTAAGGTTAGGTGGTGAGCCCAACACCCGCCTGCCTTTAACCCTTGGGAAAGAAACCCGGTACCCATTTAACAGAGGGCTGGGTAGACCCTAAAACCCCTTTGGAGGAGAATGGAGCATGGAAAAAAATCCCCGCCCTCCACCAAGGTTAGGGATCGAACCTTCCACCTCTAACCAGCAGATAAACGCCCTTACCCATTCGGCTACTGTGCCCACAATGTAGATAGGGTTGCCACCTCAGAACTAAGTCTCGCCCGGAGACGATGACTAACCCCCCCCAAAAAAAAAAAACCCACGTGCATGCATATGCAATTTCTATTTATATAAATTAGCAAATTCAAAACTCACATTCCTACAAATTAAATACAATTCTAATGATTACAGAGTAGATCTTTAGTGTTTTTAATAATTCAGCTTTCTTGGATTTTCCTTAATTTTAAATCTTTTTCTTTAAAAATAATTTTAACATTTGGATCCATGACGTGCCCCAATTTCAAACAATGTTCTGCAGCGTTGGAAATATCTGAATTTTTCCTTTTCAATGCTCTACCAAAGACATTATTATATGTCTTTGGCTCTACCGTGTTCTAACTATAATAAATTTGAATATTGTTTTATAAATTTATTTATATTTTTATTATTTATATGTACATATTCAATTTTACTTACACAAACCGGAGAAATAATATTTAAACCAGGAGCCCGGAGAGAACTCACTGAAACCCGGAGAGGTGGCAACCCTAAATGTAGATAAGCTACTGAAATAAAATAATTGAAGTCAAAGTAGAAATCAAAGTGAATTTTCTAAGTGAATTGAGAATTATAGCCCATGATACGATAAACCTTGTTTCTGTGATTTCTATCAACTGCTTCAAGCACAACTGCTTTCTTCAGTGACTTTGTTTCTGTTTTAGAAAAATTACTATTTTTTTGATTATACTATAGTATTTTTTCCTACTGTGATTTTGTTACACTTCTGTTAAAGAAAGTTTTAGTTTTCTTATTTATCTAAGGCTTTTTAAGCATTTATAGCATTATATTGCACCAACCCTGTCAATTCTTAAAAATTGTTTAAGTAAACAATTGTTAGAAAAGTTTAAGTAAAATGATGATCTATCGTTTGTTCCCTAACAAAGCTTTATAGAATAAATTATTTATAATAGAGACTAGTTAACTGTTCTATTTCTGGAAACTACTTTACACCTAGTGGTTTTTTTTTTTTTTTCATTTATACCTGTTTGCATTAAAGCCTCTCAATTAATACAATTACCTTCTTCCAGTAAGATGTTGTTTGAGTCTTGTTTTTCCCACTCCATCTTGTCCTAGAAGCATTAACCGTGTTCTAAACACTGGTAAAGTACCACTAATTTCGGCAACCCTAAATGCACGGACTGCATCAGGTCCTCTTGACAAAATTTCATAAGGCACTGCATCTAGAAATTTAATAAATTTAGATTTCTATTAATCATTTTAGAATTAATAACTATTATTTAATAGCATTGCTGCTTCTGTAACCTTGACTTAAAAATAGCAGCTTAGTGAATAACTTACCATCAGGAACATATTTTACAGATTTTGTGTTTCCATAAATATCAATCAGAACCCATAGTGGCTCTCGTATAGGCAGTTTTGTCAGATGAGAACCCTGGTGTTCATTATTAATAAAGAGCTGCATAGAGCCATTTTCACTGATGAAAAAGGTAATCCTAAGAAAAGAAAGAAATATGTATTGCCGTGAAGCATTCGATCAATAAAATTTCATAGAAAAATATTAACAATATACACTGTCCGGCCCTATTGTTATTATGTACACCCCTGCTGCGCGCATGAATGTCTGGACCCGTCATGTCTCACAACAACTCTTCAAGCCGGTGGGGGCAGTGTCATGGTGTGGGGGATGTTTTCCTGGTACCTATATGCAGGGCCGTGCCAAATGTTGGTGCCGGGGTTTCAGGCAAAAGTTGCCGCTCTTCATAAACTAAATTATTTGCCGCCGGCTGCCCCCAAGACGTGCCGCCCGGGTGACGTGCACCCCTGGCTCCCCGCTTGGCACGGCCCTATCCACACATTGGGTCCAATGATACCTCTGAGGCACGTCAGGATGCTAGAGCATACCTAAACATTGTAGCTGACCCAGTGGAACCGTACATTTTAACAGTTTATCCTCATGCAGATCGTTACTTCCAGCAGGATAATGCCGGTGCACAAAGCCCGCATCACTATGGGATGGTTTGAGGAACATGATGATGACTTTTCCTTGCTGCAGTGGCCTGCTCAGTCCCCGGATCTCAGGCCGATTGAAAATTTGTGGGATGAGCTGGAACGGGCTGTTCGCTCCAGGCCTACACCTCCATCAAATCTTCAGGAATTGCGTGACACACTCATGTCTGCAAGGTACACAATACCTCAACAACGTATTCAGCATCTTACAGAATCCATGCCTCGACGAACTCAGGCTGTTTTGGGGGCTAAAGGAGGCCCAACACGCTACTAGGTAGGTGTTCTTAAATAAAGTGGCTGGACAGTATATATGAGATGCCAATCACTTTCAGAAACTGATTTTCTGTATTTTAATTTTATTAAGAGACATTAGTTTTTTCTTCCTCTGTTCATTTGTTTAAAACAAAGAAGTTGGTTAATTTTATGAAAGATTTAAGTCTGCGTAGTAAAAATTGAAGGGTTAGGAATTAAACACAATAAATGACTGACTATATAACACAACAAAAAGAATACAAATTTTCAGAAAGGAGTTATAGGTGAGCTTATTGTGATAGAAAGAGATTTGGAAGATGGGAAATTCTTTACAATATGTAGTAGAGTATGAATGTGCAGTCTTTACTGATAATGCTCTTGCATATTCAGTGAGGCATGTGAAAAGATCTACCATATCCTAGAAGTTTCCATGGCTGCTGCTAAGCTTGCCTTTTTGTGTCCTCTCCCATTTCTCTCGTTTAAGGTTGTTCCATTCCACGATGATGAAATGATCTTAGCGTATTGAAACTGTAGCATTTCATTCCTCTTTGACAATCCAGTAAGTGTATTTTATCCTCCATTTTATTGCTTTGTCAAAGTTTGTTAAGCTTAGCCTTTAGTAAGTCCATGTAATCATGGATAAAAAGATATCAGTTTGTTGGTATTGCCTTTACTTTATTCGATTTTAGGAAGGACTTTAATATAGAAACAGAAAGTTATATTCTGATTTCTACTTTCTATAAAAAGCCGAGACTTTGTCTAATGTCAACTTGAATTTTAGTACTGTATTGTTGCTAGGCAACGCATCGAAATCAAAATTTCTGTTGTAAAGAAAACTCCAAATTCAAAACCAAATCTGATATGTAAAGTTTTTTGATCAGCTATAGAGTTTCCATACTTCAGCACTTTCTTCATTCATAAGATTAGTAAGTGATACAAAATAGTGAATTATTATTTGTTAATCTATAATAAATAACATTTCATTAAAGATTTTTTGTAATAATTGTGTATATGATAAAGACTTTTCAAAAACTTTTTAATAGTATATTTTCTGGTTTTATTTGGTGAGGATTGTGACTGAGTTTTTTGTAAAATGAATAAATTTATAAAATGAAGGACAAATAAATACCAGTAAATATGAAATAAGTAAAGTTTTTTTTTTTATCATTGTTAATTTTCTAGTTTATTTATTTATTTTTAACTTAGTTTTATCAGCTGTTGTAGAAATAATTGCCTTTTCATTTTTTTCCATTTTTTTTTTCAATTGCAATATCACATTGATTACTCACTACCTGTGTTTCCTGTAACTTCAACATTTTTGGAACACAGTATAAAAAAAACATGTAGCATCAGCCACCTGTTTTATATAATTCATCTCAACAAATACACTTCTTATTTTTTCTGAAAATATTTCAGGGGAAAGGCAGCTTCCTATTGGTCCTAAATGATCATTCCATTTTAAGAATCACTCACCACTGTAAGTGTAATGACAAGACAGTGGTCCAAGTGGACAATCTGATGTGGCATTTAGTCAAGAGTCAAGAACTCTTTTGCCGATAAAGAACCCCATGGAGAATGATAAAAAAATTGCCTGGAACATATTGAGATTAACAATAGCAGCATCTGAAGGAATCTATCTAAGATAATTGAACTTCCTAAAGCCATGTATTTGTATCATTTGAGAGTCAGAAATTCCAACTAAAGTGTTTCTAAAAAAAGAAAAACTGTAAATGCTAGTAACTTCATTGCCTGAAACAATGCTTTGTTAATATCACACAATGGACACTCTGGAACAATTGTTTATAGGTTTTTGAGTTTTATTCTTATTACATTTCAAAAATTCAAAATACAGTAATTTACTCAAACTAGTTTTTTCATTTCCGCATCTTTCAAGCATGTTTTCAGATGTGTTCCAACAAATTGTATCCAAATATGCTTTGTAAGAGATCTTGCATTGCTATTGCTAACATGAGAAAACTGATTCCAAGTTGCATAGATAATATCTTGTTTAGATTAGAGTTCAATCTTTAGAACCATCCACTTGAATACAAAATTCTAATTGTGCACATAAATTATGAAAAATCTAAAAAATTAACAGCTATCAATTATGAACAAAACACATCTTCCTTAGCATTCTTTGAGTGTTTTTAAGACATAATAGTTGTCCAGGCAAGTAGAACTAAATCGAAATATGTAAATTATTATTTATGAATTTTAATATTTTATTAGCTTACCTCGAGGAATTAGCTGCCAAATTTTCAGAAATTGCATCTGCCCAAAACCCTGTTTTGTTAATTAAATCTGGACAAGCGTATTTAGGTAACGATGCTATGGTCTCTGGATTGTGAGTAGTAACTCCGAGTCTTAAAGCACCACTCCATGAATTTATTGTTTTGATGATAACTGTGACATGTTCATTAATTCCTATTGGACTTGCACTAGAATTAAAAGAAATTTAAATGCGATGAAAAACAATTTTTATTAACTGTTTAGAGGCAAAGTAAATACTTTATTGGTTTCTTAACTAAAAATCTTTGTTCTTTGAAAGTTTATTAGATGGTACTGTTATTTTCTAAAAATGAATCATAATTTGGTTCTTTCCTTAAAAAAAGAATTGGAGATAAAAAGAATTGGAAGATGTTGACAATAATGCAAATTTCGATGTCATTGGTATTAATATAGAAGGCCTTCATTCTTCTTTTTACCTTGTGCAGGAAAGAACTGAGCTACATTAGATCTGTGTTCAGTGTTCTTATATATTAATCTATTTCTTTGGTTCTCATCGTTTCTGAGCTTATCCCATTTTAAAACTACCCAATTTAGCAAAATAGATAAAAAATTTTAGATTTTATGCATTGATAAAACAAATAACTATTCATTTATTTTTGTTTAATCAGTCTGTGCAGCTCCTCTAGGAACATGATGATTTATTTTAGAAACATTGATTTTTTTTTCTGTTATCTTTGTTTGTCCTTAAGTTTGTTGCTTAAAATTGGCAGCATATTAAAATAAAAAAAAAGGACATACCCAGCAAAATTTGAAATTTGATCCATTTTAAAAAGTTTACACATAATTTAAAACTTAAAACAATTGATAGGGTTCAGTCGTTCTGGCATGGCCGAGCGGTCTAGATGGCGGTCTGCCATGTGGTCATTGTAAAACCTGGGTTCGAATCCTGGCATTGGCATGGCTGTTTCTTTCTTCATCTGTGTTTCATCTGTTTCTCTCTGGGACTTACTATCTCAGGGTTATTCTTGACGAGATGTGAATTCTCATCCCCATTCCCAAATTTCCTAGCCTCGTCCTGACGTTGTCAAGTTGGGCTAGCACATGGTCCATAGTTGGCCAAGTCGATGAAAGGAAGGAAGATGGGGTTCAATCTCAACAAGTCTTCTATAGTTATACCAGGAGGGAGAAAGGAATTCTAAAGACTTTGACATTATTGATGTTGTTTTTTTCCAGTTTTTCTTGCCCAAATGTTATTTCTGGATTGTAGAGAGATAAAAAAGAAAAAAAGAAAAACACCTCAATACAGATTCAAACAAATGTATATTTTACTAGAAATTGATATTTACCTGAAAGTAATTCCATTGCAAAAGCTTTCAGCCCTGATAGCTCTTGTGTTGTTTTCTTCCAAAATGATATTTATACCATGATTGGTATGAAAGTGCATTCTGCAACTGCCCTGATCATTAACCAACAGTCATCCATGTTTCAAAAACTGAAATATCCAGTGCATATTCTGAAATTACAATTTAAATAAATAAATAAATAAATAAATAAATAATTATATTTGCATCAAGCAGTAGAAGCAGATGAAAGAAAATTAGATGACACAGTTCATTTTCGCTGAGCTTAACAATTATTTTCCCACTTCAGCAATTGACACACAGGATTTTGAAGGAACTTGACATTGTTGACAATCTTGTATCAAGTGTGACTGCTTGATCACACTACAGAAATCTAGCATACAAAGCATAACATTCAAACAGAAAAATTTCAATTCTTATCAGACAACAGCAGTTGGACAATTTTTAAGATAGATAAATATCCATCCATCCATCTGTTTGTAATCTAGATAACTCAAAAGTCAGTCTATCCTAGGAAGATGAAACTTTGATGATAGATTCAGACTCCAATTATATTTTTTTTTTTTTGCACCACCAGACCATTTAAGGTGGTGCATTCAATAATATATTGAAACTGTAAGAAGTAAAGTTGAAGCTTTATCTAAGTAAAGATGCATACTTGGATAAAATGGGACTCATTTATATAAGCTCAAAATGATTCAAACAGTATGAAATTCCTATAAACAAGTTAAATACAATAATACCTTGTGTGATGCTGTTTTAATGAGCATGTGTTTTGCTATAATGAAGTTTACAATTTAAAACATCTGAAAGCCAAAAGCAGTTGTAACTGTTAGCTATGTTCCAACTATGGAATATTGCCGTTCCGGCATGGATGAGCGGTCTAGATGGCGGTCTGCCGTGAGGTCGATGTATCGGAACCTGGGTTTGAATCCCGGCATTGGCATGGCTTTTTATTTCTTCTTCTGTGTTTTGTCCGTTTCTGCAGGTTTAGCATGAGCTGGCTCATATGATGTACCCTGGGCAATGATTCGTCGGCTAAATGCTCGCAATTCTCGCCCTTTGTTGAGGCCAATAGTTTCACTAAGAGCCCGGGCGATCGCAAAAAAAAGAAAAGAAAACTATGGAATACCCTCACCCTTCCTATCAACCTCCCATTAGCTCATATTCTTTGATAAAGTAGCAAAACTAAGACTGAAATGCAACAGAGTTGCCCTTGCATGACAGTGCCACTGCAGCTCTATTATACAGACCTCAGTGGAAAGAGGGAGTGCCAACAAGATAGTGGACCAAACAAACCCACATGGTTAACATTAGAGTGAAAACTTGAAATTATAAAAGTTTCATGAAGATGGTGCTCTATTTGCAAAAAAAATAGTACCCAATAAAGGTATGAACGAATCGTCAGTGCGAACTTTATTAAAAACAAAATGAAAATAAAAGAACATGCAATACCCACTTCATTATATATGACAGAAGTGACTTTTACATAGAAATTCTTCGATGGATCATAGTTACGTAATGGTAGTTTTTATTTCGTGTAATTTCTGGTGCCAATATGAATTGTCAGTAACACATTACAATATGATCCATTATAATAATGTAGGGTAGATATCCTAATGCCTTTAATCTCCAGGAAAGAAACCTGTTACTGATTTCGTATAGTGATGGGTAAAACTCTAGTATCTGCCTGGTGAAGAAAAACCTCTGA
>JAFIDM010000179.1:39374414-39422730 GCA_023159025.1 Thereuonema tuberculata | reverse complement strand
CTTCGTTTGTTACATTTTTATTTATTTATTTATTTAGACGAGCAAAAGATCATCTAAATAAATAACTAACTAGATCACATTTTGTGAACCGTTTTATCCAAAGTAGCTAGAAATTTTGAATACATAGAAATCCATATAGAAGAGTTCAATCGGTAATTTCTTATTTTAAGTAAAATCATTAGTTTCGCCTGGTATTGTTAACATAATTACAAGCGTAATTTCGTTAATGCCAGGCAGATAATTAATTAGTAAAAAGTAGAATGCTTAATTCAAAATGGTTTTGCACGATCTTTTACTAGAAAAACTAGCCGTCATCTGGATAACTGTGATCTTGAGATAACAGTAAGTACTTGGTCACCCCGGCAGCCGGCCATAGGTACCAAGTTATTTCAAGATCGCAGTTAGCAAGATGACGGCTAGTTTTTCTAGTAAAAGATCTTGCAAAACCATTTTGAAATAAGCATTCTACTTTTTACTAGTTAATTATTCGTTTCACATTAGCCTATCTGCCTGGCATTAACGAAATTAAGCTTGTAATTATGTTAACAATACCAGTCGAAACTAATGATTTTACGAACATAAAATAGAAATTACCGGACAATCGTATTTTTAACACTGAAAACTGTAAATTTTATAAGAATGATTTGTTTTTAAAAACTTGGAAAAAGCCATAAGAAAGGCCTTAGCAAAAGCGCCTTTAGTTCTGAAACCGAAACAAAACTTGTAATTTCTAATAATCCTACAGCGCATTAGTCACTTTTAAAGACCTTCAATCTTATCATGTATGTATATTTATTATGCAAATTTTCGGAAGTGATTTTAACATTGCGCGAGTCTATTCAAAGCCCGGATTTTAGCTAATCTTTCATTCAACAGTTGTCAATAGTGTATATTTTCTGTAATAATGAAAAATGCTTCATTTTCTGTTCGAAACTCATTTAAAATTCGCAAAATTTATGGTAATTTAGTTGTAAAATGTCAAATTTTTAAGACCGATTCTTTGTTTGATTGAACAATGACATTGATGCACAGGTTCTTTTTTATTAGGTCAGCGAATAATGAATAGTTGATATACAAAATTCATTAGTCTAATTGAAAAAACATTAATAATTTAAGCAAAAATATAAATTAATAATTAAGAGGTATTAGTAAGGATGGTTTCATAAAATTTGAAATGGCCACAAAGAATTGAAATACTATTTCTTTGTTTCTTTTTTTTTTTTTATTCGCAAAATATGGATGAAAGAAATTTACTTTTAAATTACGTACTTAATTAGATTTAAAAAAAAAATTCTAACATATTTATTTTTAATATTTTGCTTGACAAAAACGCCTTTGAACCACTAGAAATTTGAGTAAAAGCCATTTTGAGTGAATTTATCTTTAAGAATTGTTAATTTTTACTATATGCAAAAGGGAAACACAACATTAAATAAGACAGTTTCACATTCTCATTAACTAAAGTAGCCCGCACACGAAGGAGCTTTTGGCCGAGTTGCATGTGCAACTTGATGCCTAGAGCGGTTTTTTGAGCTGCATGGGCCAAGTTGCATGGAAAAAAAGCTTCACAGAACGGCGGTGCACCACGGAAAGTTGCATGGAATTACCCAATCACAGTGCAGCATTTTTATACGTCAGGCGTGACGTCATGCTCAAGGAAGAAACATGGCGTCGAAACATTTTTCCTTCACTTCAGATGGGCGAATCGCGAATACAGCAAAAATATCAGATTATTTCGAGTTTCTTTCACACATAAATACAGTTTATATGTAAATGCAGTAATTTAATGCGGTAGAATGTAGCATAGCGTTTGAAAAACCTAGATTTTTTGAATATTTCACATCGCAAGCGGATTGTCGCTCATTCACCATTTCCGGAAACTGCCACGTGACGTCATTGTTTCAGTGAGCAATGGATTATTATTGGCTGTTGGTCGTTGTTATTCGTGAATCGCATTATTGCCATCAACTGCGATTACATACCGGCTAATAATATTATAAAAATATTTCTCATATGTTTAAAATAAATCACAAATATTTAGTTTTGGAACGATATCACAGCAGTATCCTTGACGTCATGTCCAGTGATGTCATTCAAATTCGTAGTGTGCTTCGTTTGTTGTCCGCACGGCGGCGCTAACAATGTTGCATCGTTTGCGCACTGATAGTCGCATGCAGCTTTTTCTGTGCACCTCAATTTCCTCGAGTTGCACAGAAAAAGCTCCCTCGTGTGCGGGTAGCTTAAGGTGACCAGATTTTTACATTGGCAAAGCGAGACACCATTGACTAGGGGGGGAGGGGGGGGGGGAAGAAAAAAGAAAGAAAAAAAAAAAAAACGGAATCTCCAGTTCGACAACCAAAAATAAAACACGGAATCTCCAGGTTCAACAACCAAAACAAAAAAAAAAAGAGGAATCTCCAGTTCGACAATCAAACAAAAAAAGGAATTCAATAACCAAAAAAAAAAATCGGGACTTTTTTAAAATGCCGCGGGACGCGGGACAAATTGTTAAAAATCGGGACGTCCGGTCACCCTACATTAACGAAAGTAAATTGTACTTTAAAATAAATAAATAAATAATCGTAATAAGGCAAAAAGAGAAACAATTACTCAGTTGCTGCATATTCAGTGTTTTATTGTTTTAACTGATGATGGGAGACAATGCTGATCAAACGGAGTTTTATTTGCATTGTTTTTAATTTGTAAATTTAATTATATTAGTTTGCTTCTACTGACGTACTCATTAAATTAAACAAATAAATTTGTCAAGTATTTTTCAAAAACAGAAAGTTTACGTCCTCAGATTAATACCGCAGTATTTTTTCTTGAATTCTAAAGTTTTTCTCCTGATCATTTCAAACTGACATGTTTACGATATAACTGCTATCATTTAATGCACTGGACATAAAGCTAGGTGGGGAAAAAGATCTATACTTGATTTCTCCACCTGCCAATGGTTCTCGAACTTAAAGAACTCCGCTGGTTTGGGATAACAATCCTGATAAAAAGAATGGACTTTTTACTTGGTATGATGATCTGACATGAACATAAGAAAAACAAAGACATGTTTAATTGATCGAATTCGATACATATACAATTAATTGATTTTAGCGGTCTCTGTAAAAGGTTACAGCTTGCTTGTAAAACATAGGAGACTGCTCTTGCTTTTATGCTTGCTGGATTTCATACTCTGTAGTGGCCAAACGGTTAGAGATGTTAGAATGAAACCTTCACCATTGTGTTCAGCAGCAAAAAGTAGGTGACCACGTCCAAAAAATCAGACCTCTAGGACCACTCCCTGGCCGGATTTTTTTTTTGGGGGGGGGGCGTCAAAAATGGTGTTCCGATAAAGAGGAAAACGGCGATAGACGTCCCCCCAATATCGACCCTTCTGAACACATTTTGTTTATAAAATTGTGCATATTATGGGGCCGCTTTGCTTTTGACACTGTCTAAAAGCATTAATTTATCTTATTTTAATTAAATAAAAAGCTTTTAACCTTGCAATAAATAATAAATAAACAATGTTTTCAGTTTAAGAATATAGGACCTATGAAAACTTAATTTGTTATTAAAGAAATAAAACCTGAAGATACGGGTTTCGAATAAAAATCAGTAAAATTTATTCTTGATAAAAAAAAAAAATGCTTGTTTTCACAAAGAAAATTTAATCCCTATGAAAAGCTTAGTGATTGCGTAATTTAAAATAATATTTAAAAACTTATCATGATTATTGGAAAACGTGACGCTAATGCACTGGAAGTAAAGCTACAGAAAAAAAAAAATCTATATTTGATTTCTGCACCTCCCAGTGTTGCCGAACCTCACGAACTCCACTGGTTTGGGATAAATGTCTTATAAACACGACAGATATTACAAATCTTTTATTAATTCTTCTGTTGAGCAATTCTACAAATAAAAATCCATCTTTGAAATATTTTAAAAAACAGGAAATCGCGCACATATTGCCAAGGACTTAAAATGTTTATGCGGTTGTCATGGCAACAGTCCAGTTGCCTTGTTATTCTAACGGTTGTATATTTCGACGCGTTTGAGTTTATAGTTACCACCTAAACAGAAATTCCTTAATCGATTGCTTCCATTACGATAAGTAAACATATTACCAGCTAACAGATTATGTAGGTCTATAATGTTTTGAGCTGAAAATGGCTGTCCACTTTCTTTCTTCTTTTTTATTTTATTTTGTATGTAGCTTAACATTTTTTTGTTTTTAGAATTCGACCACTTCAAGAAAAAGAAATTTAATAAATAAAGATTTAACGTATTGTTTCCATATCGACAAAGCCATTAAATTATGTAACAATCTTGCAATTAACATTCCAACCAATCAAAAAAAGGTTTCGACATATTTTTTTTTTTTCAAGAAAAAATTCAAAATATAAAATTTGAATATCTGGAATGAAATTATATTTTTCCATATACGTATTAAGTACTTATTTTATGTATTGTCATTAAAATTATAGTTTATAGAACACAGATTAGAAATACTTTCAAAATATAATTATATGTCCCAATTATAATATCATGTCGGTTTCTTAATAATTTACTTTTTAATAGTTTTTATTAATTTTTATTTACATATATATATTTAATGTTAAATAGATATTTATATTTTTAATAATAAAAAGTTACTAATTTTTTTTAACTTTAATATCAGGACACCTGCATTAGAAGATTTGCTATGGAACTATAATTCATTCGCCTACCTGAATCAGGTTTCATCTTCTGCTTACGAATATCATTTGTTGGAACCGCATTGCAAATGTTACAGCGTCAAGACACAATAATGTAAACGATTTCCCACAACTGCTCTATTTCGCCGGTCTGTTTGTCCAGCCATGTTCCTCGTCCAAATATCCTCTGTTGCCCAGAAACAGCTGGACTGTCAGCGCCATCTAGCGACGTTCAGCGAAAGTTGGCTAGCAAAGTGAATGACAATTTCTTCAATCTGTCTTCTCCATCTGAAAACTTTTATCACGTTCAATTTAAACCAAACAAATGAGCAACTGGCTTTTGGACCGGCTTTTTTTCGCTTTCATTATTTTTCTCTGGGCCTCTTGTACCCTTTTGGTGGCTAAATGATGAGTCTCATTCGAACGGTGTCAATGGATTAAATACGAATGATATGTGGGACAAATATAGATTTTTTCATTACCTGTAAAAGCGAGCAATCGACATCAGATAATAAATTAGAGATGTTCTACTTACAATTGCACGAAATGGTATAATAATAACAGTTCTTTTGATTAGTGCGCTTTTATTTTATTTATTTTTTTCCCCCTTTTAGTTTAATTGTTTGCTTTTAGTGTTTGGGGTCATAGAATTGGTGTTACTCAGTTAGAAACGCGAGTATCTTCTGGAAAACTTTTTCTTTTTGATTTTCAGCTTATTCCAGGGTCAAAACTGAAGGTTTATCCGAATTGGTCTGCGACCTAAACCTTGTAAGCAGGTCGGTTTTCGCGCGGTCCTAGTGGCAGTTAACGTCGGAAGTTCTGACTGTAGGAATCTCCTCTATTGTCATATTGAATAATAAATGATTAGACAAATCAATGGAAAAACAGGAATTCCGCCTTGTGAGAGGATTTACAAATAAAACACTAGAATTTCCCGAATGGGAGGTTTACGATTATTATTTGGGATCATCCAACCGAAAAAACAAAACCAAAAAAAAGGGATGAAAAAAAATACTTGATTTCTTCGGATGCAATCTTCTCACATCACTGAAATTAATTCATGTTTTTCCATTTCTTCAGTATTTGTAACAAGAGATAAAATCATTTGCTTGAAAATCATTTATCATAATAGTAACAGAGAGAAAAGTCCACGAGATGATTTAATCCTTTTTACGATCAAACCTGGTTCAATTCTTTTAACAGTATTATTTCATTGTTCTTTATTTGTGCCTTTAAAACTGTTATGTTCTAATTCTGCTCAGAGTTGCCCTGATGTGGACGTTTTATCTCACCCGTGACCGCACATTAAACTGTCGGTTTTGTTTTTAGTTTGTTTTTGTTTTTTTAAATTTAATAACCAAAAAAAAAAAAGGGCGGGAAATGTTTAAACATATCGGCAAATAATATCAAAATCATTTAAATTAATTAAAAAAATTCAGAATTTTAGAAAATTTAGAATTACAAGATAGGGCTTATCTAAGGTAAACTTAAATAAGGGACCTGAAAGTTGGTTGTCCGGTCCTTACAGCAAATTCAAAACAAAAAACAGGAAGAAATATCCATCTCTCGACATCAGTTTTTAATTATTTTGTATGTTCTATTCTAATCAAATGAGAACGAATTCTTTAAGTATGCTGAAGAACATTATACGCATTATAGGAATTGCTGAAGAATCATTGCCCACTTCAGTGATGTAGTTTGTTTTGGAAGTAAATAAGTGTTTACATTTCTTAGATTTTATAGCGTGAAAAATAGTCTTGAAATTTATCATTAATCCTCACGGAATTGATTTCCACTGGATAATCGTAATTCCTCTCCCAGGTGTAACATCAACAATATTTTATTTACTAACACACGATGCCTTATTCATTTCTTATATAAACCTACAATATTGCTGCCATTATCAGCTAAGCGTAGATGGTACACTGGTGTCGAACTATAACAATGCCTCCCTTTCACAATAAATCAACACAGACATTTATTAATTATTTAAATTTCACGCATAATTTTCTTACATTCCTATAATATAAGCCTAAATTAGTTTCTGACGAAGTTAGAAATTTAAGAATTCCTTAACTACTATTCTCTATGTAAACTAACACGTTTACATTTGGTTAAAAAAACAACCGCAAGCTTAATTTCTCCATGAATACATTCTCACGAACAGAAGTTCATCGAACTACTGCAATCTTTCCTTGCAAAACTAAAGCTGTCAGTACAATACTGCCAATTCCTCTTTTCAGAATCGTTCAAAGCTTCATCAGAACAGGACAGAGCGAGGCACAAATAGAAAAAAAAAAATCCTAAGAACTTAAAATTTCTGAAATTACAAAAACTTTACAGAGTAACATAGAACTTATTGTATAAATTTACACAAATATTTATAGAAAATAATGACTTACTCAGTCAAACGAAGATTATTTTTTTTTAGCTAGCTTATAGTCCGTCCAGAGAAGGGATTTGAAAATTTTTAAAGTTAAAAAAATGGCTTTAATTCAATGAAAAACGCTTCAGTTAATTTCTTCAACTTAAAAAAAAAAAAATAATCTTATGTGAAATCAAACAATAATGGCCGAGCGGTCTAGACGGCCGTGTGGTCGATGTATCGGAACCTGGGTTCGAATCCCGTCTTGGGCATGGCTGTTTCTTTCTTTCTTCTGTGTTTCGTCCGTTTCTCCCTGGGACTTACAATCTCAGGATTATTTCTGGCTGAGATGTGAATTTCAGCCCCTTTCTTCAATTTCCTAGCCTCTCTCTGACATTGTCAGGTGGGGTTAGCTCGTGGTCCAAAGTTGACCGCTGTCGATTTAAGAAGAAAACTATAGAGGAGAAGGTAGGAATATGAGATAGGGTAGTAATATGAGATACCGCAGTTTCGAACACCGTAGGGTGGTGACATCTACGGAAACAGTTGGAAATTACTTCTTATAGCGCTCTTGTGTTTTCATTTCTTGTGTTTTATAAGTAATTTCCAACTGTTTCCGTAGATGTCACCAGCCTACGGTGTTCAAAAACCACGGTATCTCATATTACTACCCTATCTCATATTCCTACCTTCTCCTCTAATGATTAAGTCCTACCCACCATAAACATTTTAAAATTTGTTAAGGAACATGATGTCAAGTCAAGAAAAATTGTACAATTCGCTTTTCTCTTTTTAGTACCTTTTTTTTTTTTTTTTTTTGATTATTATTGTAAATAGTTCAGTGAATTCATCATGAATTTCGTAAATTAGCACTAGGATGTCAGTTTAATATATACCAAAAAAATGGTATACCGTATATGCTCCAATAAACGCCGAGGCTCTTATTGTCGCCGGTCTCTAATAAGCGCCGGGCTGCAGAGGGGACGGCCAAATAGTAGCCGCCGGTCTCTAACAGTAGCCGGGTTTTTGATATTTGCCTACCGGTACTAGTGCAATTGTCCATATCTTTGTAGTCGTGCGTAATACCTTACGGTACATTGCTTTACAAAATGCCGCCGAAACGGTCATTTGACATTGCCTTTAAGATTCGCGCGATGGAATATGCGAAAGAAACTTCCGGTGAAGCGGCCGCCCGTCATTGCGGATTCGGACGACGAATAGCAGCGAATGGTACAGAAAGACATTGCCATTTATCTTTAACAGTCTGTAGCATGTGAAATTCAAATAAAGTAGCTATTTGTAATATTAGCCGATATTTATGTGTAAAAATATTGCGTTCTGAAGATTTTTGTTAATAATGGCCGGCCTCTAATAGCAGCCGGTCTCTATTAAGCGCCGGGAGCCGAGGCTAGGTTTGCAAATAAACGCCGGAGACCTCTATTGGAGCATATACGATATTCCTAAATGTATTTTGTCATTAGCTTTCATTATAGTCACGTGTCCCTATGTCATGATACTGAATTTTGTTTCCATAATTAGAATTAAAACCACAACCATACATTACAAAATCATATTTTTTTCTTCAATTAAATTATCGTTGTTAATGAAATTTCAGAGTTATTTTGAGATGAATTTAAAAATATGTGACTGTCGTTGCAGAAGAGTAATTACCGTCACAGAATAAAAGTTTTAGGATTATAAATGACACTAAAAACTCTCTTAACATTGTTCCTTAGCTAAGATAATAGTTATTAAGTAAAGTTATTCAATAGAAACACCAAGTTCAGAGGAAAAGAAAGGCGTAGTAAATGTTGAAAAGAAAAATCCCACCCAAAACACTTCGTGTAAAATAAGTTGCCAAGATTCACATGCTCATAATGCTTTCACTGTTAAAAAGATATGAGATCTCATGTAGAGCCAAGCCCCTAACTCTACGAGGCCTAACTCTACAAGCCCTAACTCTAAAAACCCTATATCTTGGTCAAAAAGTATGCCTTGGCCGTTTCGTGGCTGTCACACAGACAATCCCATGGAGTTATGTAAAGGATATGGAGTATGCCAAGGCACACTTTTTGACTTAGATAGGGTTTTAGATAGGGTTGACTTTTGTAGGGTTTTTAGAGTTAGGCATGTATAGTGAGGGACTTGGCACTATATGAAATCTGATAACTTTTAAACAGCGAAAGCGTTATGAGCATCTTGGCAACATATTTTACATGAAATGTTTTGGGTGAGATGAAATAGTTCCATGAAACGGCCAAGCCATACTTTTTGACCAAGATATAGGGTTTTTAGAGTTAGGGCTTGTAGAGTTAGGCCTCGTAGAGTTAGGGGCTTGGCTCTACATGAGATCTTGTATCTTTTTAGCAGTGAAAGCATTATGAGCATGTGAGTCTTGGCAACTTATTTTACACGAAGTGTTTTGGGTGGGATTTCATTTCTTTTTGTAAGATGAGATCTGATAACTTTAACAGATGAGCATGTGAGTCTTGGCAACTTATTTTACATGAAATGTTTTGGGTGGGATTATCTATTACAACTAAATTTAGTTTTAAGATTATTTAGAAAATGGATTTTTTTCAATACCCTACTTTTCTGTTTTTCTATTGGTCAATTTGTATATACAAGCTGTTTCCACTTTCGTAAGAAATCACATTATTACACAGTATTACTTAGGCCGAAGCATTGAGGGTACGACGTATTTCAGTACCTAATAAAATCCAAAGTATAAAAGCTAGATAAATGAAACTTAGCGTATTTCATTGGTATGGTAACTGCATCTTATCCTGAAAATTTGAGCTCTCTAGTATTATCCAGGCCGAAGCTATGAGGGTTTGATAATACATAACCAGACTCCCCTTTATGAGGGGTTGCAGGGTGAAAGTTTCGGATTTCTTAATTTTTTTGTTGTTTGTGTGCTACTCCTAACCTGCATACCAAATTTCAGCTTTCTAGGACTTCAGGAAGTACCCTAGAGGTTTTGATGATCATGAGTGAGTGAGTGAGTGACGGAATCGACGTATTTTAGGTATTAATAAAATCCAAAGTATAAAAGCTAAATAAATGAAACTTAGTGTATTTCATTAGTCTGCTGACTGCATCTTGTCCTGAAAATTTGAGCTCTAGTATTATCCAGGCGGAAGCTATGAGGGTTCGAAAATACGACGAAACACTTCCAGAAAAGGTACGTAGTGCCCTTCCTGCCTTCGGCTCGTCTTGGCGGGGGCACTGCCGTGCCCCCAGATATATTATTTATTGGTTAGTTAGTTACTCAGTAACTATTGTTATATTTGAGAAGTGCTCATATTGAACATTTGTAAGATTATAGAACCATGGGCGGATTTACGGGGGTGCGCCGCACCCCCAGATTTTTGGGATGATAATTTTTTTTACAGATAAATAAAAATGTTTTCTGTTATAATAATTTTATTAATTATTAATTTAGGCCTAAAAACGGAACATTTAAATTGGGTTTTGGTGTTTGAATTTGGTATACAAATACCTCATACCTTCCGGTGAGCTCGCACCCCCAGATATCAAGACCTAAATCCGCCCATGTATAGAACTAATCTTGGTAGTTTCAATGGTTTAGAATACATGTTCATTTGAAATCTAATTACTGAATAAAAAAAATGTTTGAAAGTTTTCAGTTCTTTTTAGATGTCCTATATATAAATATTCAGCATTTGACAGGAAATGAAAAGCTATTTATTTATTTATTTATTTATTTATTTATTTATTTATTTATTTATTATTTTCTTGTTTGTATTTTAACGCGATGGCAGATTTGATTTTATATGAAGCACATATATATATTTATATGAGAAAAATATAATTATAATAAATAAAGTTTATTAACGTGCAGATAATTAGTTTCTACAGCCGAGCAATGCCTATCGTGCATCAATTCAAAGGAAAAAAAAAAAAAACCCTATTCATGCTCTAATTTTGTGATTGACAGGGAATTTGAAACAGCTGTTTCACCATTATTATGGATCATCAACCAAATTTATCCCTCAATGACAAGACCAGACGCATAAAAGGCTTTGAAACTCACAACCGCACCCGGCAATGGGTTTCCACAAGAAACAAACAAGAAAAAGAAATTGCCTGTAACTCATAGGATTTCAATCATTTTTGTTGTGGGCATTTTCTTTATCAAAAAAAGCCACTCGTATCCAAAGGTTTGAGGATCGTTTCTTGAAATCCTGTGAGTTATAGACAATTTCTTTTTCTTGTTTGTTTCTTGTTGGAACCCATTGCCGGGTGCGGTTGTGAGTTCCATATCCTTTCATGCGTCTGGTGTTGGAATTGAGGGGTAAATTTGGTTGATGATCCATAATAATGGTGAAACCACCGTTTCAAATTCCCCGTCAATCACAAAATTAGAACATGAATACAGTAAAACCCCGTTATTACGCTCCCGCTTATAACACTATCCCGTTCTTTACGCTCCTTTCATGCGGTCCCTGGAATTTTCTATGTAACTCTGTATACTTTTACTCTCTTATAACGCTTCAAATCCCGCTTGTAGCGCTTTTTTATATCGGAAATTTTGTATCGAAAAGAAATGTAACACTGTAACGATTCTTTTCTTTCCCTGGTAGGAGGGAATCTTCGAACTCTTTGAAGTGCGGGTCTGTGATACAGTAAGTTAGTGCAAAATTTCGAAGCGGAAATCCCTTTCTATAAGTGAAAAATTGCAAATTCTCCGTAAGTACGACGAGAATTCTACACTAAGTCAGAAGGATTTCGCAGAATCTCTAAGAATTCCCTGATCCAGTCTGAGAACAATAATAAAAAATAAGAATGGAATTATCAATGCAGCGAAGGTTGGTTGCAAACGTAAAAAAGTAAAGTATGGAAAAAATGAAGATGCCGAGGAAATTCTAATTCAATGGATTCATCAGTCCCGTGATGCATCAGTGCCATTAAGTGACCCAATCATTCAAGAAAAGGCGCGTGAAATAGCGGGCAGTGCACTAAATCTGCTCCGAAAATATATTAGTGTTGCTCCTAGTGGTGTATCAATTGATGGCAATAGTTTCTTGAACCGCATTGAAAAGGTCATAATTTATAACAGTAGCATACACACACGGCAAACCCCAATCAAGGATTTTTTTAATAAGAAATAAGCTCACATTTGCACTATATCTATTTCAGAATCAAGTATCTTTCCTGTAAAATGGTGTCTAAATGTTTCCCCATCACATAAATCACTTCCCCGTTTATAGCGCTATCCCGCTTATTACGCTTGTAGGTCATGGTCCCTTGACGAGCGTAATAACGGGATTTTACTGTATTTTTTTTTCGTTTGAATTGGTGCATGATGGGAGTTTCCCGGCTGTAGAAAAATATTATTTTTAACTTATAATTTTCTTTACTTCCAAACATCTTGCAAAGCTGACATCAAAAACAAATTTAACAAAATTTGTGTTTGATGTCAGGTTTGCAAGATGTTTGGAAGTAAAGAAAATTGCAAAGCGAAACTGAAAACAGAAGTCAATGATTCAAATGCGCAAAATAGGAAGTGGGAACTACAACCGGAAGCAACTTTGATTTCCGGTGTATGACGTCAAATACAGGTGACACGCGTTAGTGTTATTATTAACACGATCACACTTAGAAATGAGAGTAATGAGCTAGAAGTTTTTATTTTAACCGTTTCTTGTTAATTGTGACTTGATCACATTGGCAATGTACTCGTTCATTAGCAAGTGCCTAATTAAGAATGGGTACAGAAAATCAGAAAGAAAGTTTGAAACTGTTGGAAATAAGTGGCAGTGATTCAGGATCGGATATACCTGAATTCAATCTACCACGGAGGAAAGTCAAAGTGAAAAGGTAGATATTGTTATCTAAGTAATTCAAATTAATCCAAGGAATTAAACTTTATAGCCTTGTTTCTGCCATATTGAAATATCAACAAAGTAAAAACGAAACTAAAAAACTTTATAGCCATAATTAATACTCATTTAAACCAAAGTTAAGAATTAAATTAAAAAAAAAAATCAAACAAGACGAGAAAATATGTTTTATTAAATAAATATAAGTTTTCTTAGTGACCTTCTCCGAGTTTAATCTCTTGCTAGAATTATTAAAACAAAATTCCAATTAAATCCACAATTTTATTTTACGAAAACTATCAGTTTTCGTAAATAAATTTAAATCTTTTGATTTTGATATTTACACCGTTTTATTTAAATTTCAAAGATTGTCTCAATTCATTTAACTTACTGGGAAACGTAATATTAAAAATAAGTTCAACCATAATGTTCTACAATACAAAGCAGATTTTTTTTTTTAAATAAAGATTAGCACCGAACTATTTAAAAAAGGTCAGGAAAGGTCGTAAATGTTTAATAAAATGAAAACTTTTATCTCATTTTATCAGTCAGCCTTTGTATTAGATTTGTTTTACCAACATCTGCCACCTGCTGTCGTATAATGTAAGTTAGGATCTGAAATAGGAAAAAAAGGAGCTATATGAGGATAATCAACTAATGAATGTGTTCAAAAGAATGGGATTATATGGCTGGAAAATATTAGTACTTTTAATAATTAGAAAAGATATTCTAAATTTTTAAATCAACATTTCCCTTTATTTATAAACACAATTTGCCACTTAGAATGTGAGTTTAATAGAAATTTAATATACAATTGTTTATAAAAATTTAAAAACTAGACGTTGTCAATTTTCTATTTCAAAGAAAAGCAAAAAATAGAAAGCAATTGATAAAATAGATCGTAATAATAAGGAAGTCCGTTTCTTCCGCCTTCAGTATTTTTTTGAACAGTTGCAGAACCTTTAAAATTAAGTAGTCTTGAAGGATTTAATCAGTTAACAGTCAACATTTCACCCTTATTTACCGAGATTACAGTTGATAATATATTTCAGAATATGAAAATGGGAAACTTCAATGTAGAAGAGTAAACAAGTTCATTGATAAAAAAACAAAAATAAAACAAACCAGTGCTTAAAAACATTTGTTTGATTTTTGCTTTGCAGAGTCTAGATGACCAGAATTCTTTGGAATTGATCATTCCAAAAAAAAGCTAATTAATTAAAAATTACTTAAAAAAAAGTGAGGGTTTTTTTTTTTTTAATTTAAGGAGAGAGTCGAGCAATCCTTGCTGCAGAGGCTATATTTTTTGCTTTGATACACTGAACAAAAAAGTCTAGAAGTCATTTTATTTTTTGGGTAAGCAACAACTGAAATGTTAACTGTTTTAAATCCCAAATGATGCATAGTTTTATAGTTATTATAGAAAGATAGTCAAAACTCTACAAGCAAATCCTAGGGTATTAAACAAATAGGGATGAATCAGCACGCCACAATTTACTATGATTTTAATCCAGAACTATTGAGATGGTTTGGACTACATAACTATTACTGGGCAATTAGATAATCTTGTTTTTCATTTGGGTTATATAATTTTTGGCCACTTTTCATCACACACTTTAATGTTTTTTGTCTATCTAAAATTTTGGTGGCTATCTGCTTTTCGTAGGAAGAAGATATTTTTATTAATCTATAAATCATCGCCTGTCCAACATGTCCATTCTTGATGTTATCCACATAACCCTTCATTTCTCTTCAAACAGTTTCGTTACGACTTCTTCTGGTTTTCAGCTGGGACAAATAGTATCATGGTGGCTTAGTAATGGAACAGTAGCTTTGCTAGATATTCCCTTTTATGAAAATTAGTTCTTAGGTTTATATTCAAAAGCTGAGAGTTTTATAGGAATGACCTTGAAGAAAAGTTATTCAATTTGTTGTTTCGAGATATAACCACAAATAATATTAGAATGAATCAGTTGGAACAAGCTAATCAAAGTTTCCAAGTGGTACGATCACTTTGTAGTGAAATGAATACACAAATTGGCCCATTTAAAATAATCTGTTAGTTGCCTCAGACATTCAAAATAGAATTAGAATTGTTTTTAGAAAAGTTTATGTTGGCCTAAAAGTGAGCAATAACATTTTTTTGGAGCCATTTTCACAAAATGAGTAATTGACTACATAATTTCATCTTGGGGGAAACAGATCTTAATGTAGGTTTGAAATTGACCAAAATATGACAACAAACGTCCATGCCTGGTATCTTCCAAATTCATATAAAACTTTAAAACATGCTATAAAAAAATTTTGTAATTGCCATATTGCAATTGCATATCATAAACTTACAATTAAAAAATGTTTTTAAAAAATACGTAACATTATGTTTTGTCCTTCTCTAGGACTTCTTCGGATGTTAAATTCTGATTGTGAGTCTTATATATGTTTCAACCACATACAGTCAAACCCTGCTATATGAACTTCAAGGGACCAAAATTTCGGTTCACTATAACCGGGAGTTCACTATATCCGTTCCGTTATACGTGCATTGCACGGCAAGGGACCAAATATTTCGTTCATTATATCCGGGAGTTCACTATAGCGGGGTTTGACTGTAGTTGGATATACCATTATTGAAGGTAGGTGTGGTTCATCTGTAAGTGTGAGGGGAAAAAATATTATTTGCCTTACTTATTATTTTAATTTTTTCAAAATTTGATTCATGGTTATATATTTCTTTGTTGATCATCATCGATCTATTGGCATCTTTATTTTTGCAATTATACATATGTTGATATCTTCTCCTAACCAATTTGTGAGTTGTATAACCTTAGAGAAGGACAAAACGTAATGTTATGTATTTTTAATTGTAAGTTTATGACACGTAATTGCAAAATGGCAATTATGAAAATATAGTAGGCCTATATTTTAAAGTTTTATATGAACGTATGTAAGAAACAGAAATATGAAATAAATTTTAAAAAAACTTTGCACTTCTCTATATCATATACTTTGCATTTTACCAATGCTACAAAGGCAAACTCATTTAGCTAACTTTATAATGAGTATTTTATTATTTTACTCATAAATTTATTTTTATTTTTAATATGTAACAAAAATGTATTTATTGATGAGTAAATAATTTAATCCGCAATCAAACATAAATGTACTTGTATAGTTAGATATTTGTACAGCGTATTTTAAAAACTTGCTGTTTTTTTAAATGACATCATTTGATCCTTGCCACATTACAGTTTTAAAAATGAAAAATTCTATATTTAAAAACAAAGCTCGGAAGATAACGTCAATATATCAAAGATGATGAGCTGCAGGGTTATTCTTGTATTAAAATTGATTTTTTTTGTATACTTGGAAACTTTCATTTTGCTTTGGAAAAAAGTACTTTTCTTAATATAAAATTGAATTTATAGTTGGATAAGTGTTGTTTTAAATGCTTAACAAATCTTATTAATGCTTTGTTTCAAAATAATCTTGTGTTCAAGAGTAAAATCAAATATTCTGTCTTTCTTCCAATAATCTTTAAATTCCTATGAAGTTACTATGCTTTTCAGCTGCTGTTTTAACAGTTTTTTGCTATGAATAGATTCAATCTATTTTTGAGCAAAGGAAGAAAAAAAAGATGAAGATATACGTTTATTATCATTTATTTAGTTACCTTACCATGGTATAGGTTTCATGATGTTAAGCCATTCTATAGCAAAGTTTAAATGATGTAATGAAGTAATTTTTAATTCTATTTACCGTTTACTATCATAAAAATAAATACCGCAATTTGCTATTATAAAGGAAAACTAACTATAAAATTATTTAGTTGTAAACAGTTAGTCTGAAATTGCAACTAATGTTTGTATTATTTTGTTCCAGAAAATTCCGTCCCGGTTTGAATAGCAAGAAGACAACCAAATCATGCAGCTCTTCTTTGGTGCTGAAACTTTTTGCAGTAGTTTTTCTCCTAATTTGTATTGGAGTTGCCACTTGGCTAATTCTTAATCTCTATGCAAGACTAGACCAACTATCCAAGAGGCTTCAAGATGGTAAATATTACTTTCATTTTTTTTGCACTTTATAATAAGATATACAGGGAACATGAACATCACAATTTCCTTTTCTTTTTTTTCAAGCTTCTGTTTTAAAACCCAAAGTTGGTGGAAAACCAAAATTAAAAAAATTTATATATGTAATTTTCACATTTGTAACTATTCTCGAAACTGTGTAAATGTAAGACAGTCACATAAATATGCATTATTGATCAGGAGTGATTTACAAAAATCACAAAACCATGTATAAAGCCCATTGCACATGGAACCAAAAATCGGTCGGTGGAATCCATGTGCAATGGGCTCGAGGGGTGCGCCTCAGACCAAAACCATCACACTGAAATGAAAAAAGGTAAAGTGAATGAGGGTGTTTTGAATATGTAAATTTTGGACTAAATCACCCTATTTTTAAATTGTGTTTCAAAATGCCCTCATTCACCTTACCTTTTTTCATTTCAGTATGATGGTTTTGGTGTCAGGCGCTCCCCTTGATCCCATTGCACATGGATCCGACAGACCCCGATTTTCAGATCCATATGCAGTGGGTTTTAGTTTTCTCCAATTACATTTGGGTAATTTCTGCTGTGAAATTTATATTTTTCATTGAATAGTCAGATTTGTTAGAATTGATTTTTTTAACATTAATTTATTAAAATCAAACAACAAATAAAAATATCTCACATTTAAAAATAATAAGAAAGAAAACATACAGTAGAGCACCGTTTATACGTTTTTCAAGGGACTGAGAAAAAAAAATGTATAAACGGAATTTACAAAAGTTAAGAACAATTTCGTAATAACCAACAATGAAAAGTCAGAGGTAAATTAAAATATTACATGAAAATGAAATATAAGAGGTATGTAACACAAAACTTTTTATTCTGGATTTAATGTACAACTAGTACTGCTATTCATATTCATTCAGCATTTACAAAATATTTTGTTATTTTAGGTTGTAGGGCTTTTTTGGAATGCACAGAAGAAAGTTAATTGTGCACAGTTAAAAGTGCCATCTTAACTTTATCATTTAAATCACTGCTAATGAGTTATTCTTGCATGCCTTTTCTAAGACTGGACAATCGGCAGGTGGGAATCTGAGGTTGAATTGCGCATTTTCTCTCTTCTTGAATTCTTGAAAAAAACGTATAAATGAAATTTGTGATTTCAGGAAAACGTATAAATGAAATTATTATCGTCACGGCGAAAGTTGGACTCGCAAACACATTATCATTGACTAATTTCTCCAGTATCAATGCCGTAAGCTCCGCAGAAAGTTTCAATCTCAATTATCAAAAATAGGAAATATCAAAAATCATACATCTTCTTGAAATCGACGAGCAACGTTAAGAATAATTTCCCTACTTGATTTTTGAGACCTTTTCCTCTTCAAAATGTTGAATGTGAATCAACGATCGCCATTTTCTCTTACATTTGAATGTGACCGACAGGCCAGGAAAGGAAAATCTATCATCTGCGTTGCATTCTGGGAGGTTCATCTTTGGCCGTATTGATAATATTTAACGTTAATATGCATTGGATTTTGCCGGGACCATTCAAAAAAAACGTATAAACGGTGCTCCACTGCATTACCAGAAGCCAGCCTTTTGGTGGTTTTCCAGCTTAAGATGATCCTGCTGTTTTTCCGCAGATCGAAACGTCCTGGGTTATGGCAATATGGTTTTGTTATTTTTTTAAATGTGTGCGATATTTTTATTTTTGTTCGAATTTAATAAATATTCATACCACACATTAAAGTTGAATTTATTTCTTAATTTATTTTTTATTGATGAAATAAATTTTACTGCTATGTGTCTTTTTAAGTAGCATTTGGCTTATTTTTTAATTAATCTTTCCCCAAATCAGCATTTAATCTAAACTATCATTTTTAGTTTGTCAGTTAATGTAGCTAAAAAAGAAAGAAAGAAAGAAAGAAAACTGAATTGAACTACTATTTTTTTTTCTACTTAAAAAAATCTTAGATTTTGTTGATTTCTGACAGAAGTGGAACTCGTACAGATTAGTTAAATAAAAGAAATGATGTATTATTTCTTAAATAGAAGGTATTTTTATATAGGAAAATTTTGTTTCTTCACTGAAAAAGTTAAATATGTGTTTTTTTTAAAAAAAGATTTGGAGCTCAGCTTTTTCAAAAATGAAATTTATTTGTAAATATTAATTGTTCACCAATAAAGAAGGTTTAACGTGCATAAATGTAATGTGAAAATGGAAAGAAAAATCTGAAAATGCACAAAATTCGTAAGAATTGTTTGCTTTTAACGCATTTAGTCATTATCAAAAGCAATCTGGCTGATGAGTCCTAATAAGGACGAAATAGCTTTCCCAGATTGCTTTTGATAATGACTCAATGCGTTAAAAGCAAACAATTCTTACGAATTTTGTGCATTTTCAGATTTTTCTTACCCTTTTCATTAATTGTTCACCAGTTAACAAAAAAACTATATAAGGTTTCTAAATGGAAGAAAACTAGATAAAGTGCTATATTGCTATGTAGTTTTTAAGTAGGAATAAGTTTGTTTATAAAAGGCAAAAGATCCACACCATCAGGTCTCCTAGATTGCAGGTGCAAAGGCATTTTTCAGGTTTGTCTATAAATTACTGTTAATTCTTCTGGAACATAACTTTCCAATTTTCCCTTTTCAAATTTGCAATTTCAGCAATATTAAGAATAGTTCCCATAAACACAATTGAACACAAACTGGAAACAAAATCATCATAATTTACACTATAGAAATTTACTATCATCTTACTTTGGACACTACCTGTTCTTTTCTTGATTTCTGTCCTTTCTTATTCAGGCAGCTAGTTTTCATTTTTTTTTCCTTTTTCTAATTTTTACCTTTCTTGGTGCAGTTTACCCACAGATTCTTTTGCACCATTAAAATCTACTAACCCACCAACCAACCAAAATCACCATAATTTAGATATATTATTATTTTTATTAAGTAACTACAATGGATCAGATTATTGACTCAGTCTTGTTGTATATTATGAAGGAAATTCACTTCAGCTTGTTTGAGAAAGAATGTTCCAGAATTTGCAGGCTATATATAGAGAAATAAGTTAGCGGCTGAACTTATATTGTTTTATTGCTGTTTAATTCCATAATTAGAGAAACCCAAATTGTTTTCTAACACATTTACAATCACCCCCTCTACGCTCACAAAATAAACTTTAATGTAGAAATAAAACTTATGCATTGCAAGTATTTACAAAACAAAAAATTTTTGTAATGCACCTAAGTAAATAAGGATTCTCGCATCCCGAGCTACCATTTTGGGAATCTGAGACAGCTGTTTCAGCCTTGTTAGGTTTCTTCAGTCAGATTTACCCGTAATGGTAGCTCAAAGTGCGAGACAAAGAAGATGAAACCATCCCGGCACCCCGGAATGGCTCCTCCAACAAAATCAAGCACCAACAGTAATTCACTGTGCACCGAACAGCCTCAAATTCTTGTCCCGTGACCCGCTGGGCACAAAAGAATTTAAGAAAGGATTGAGAACCCAAAAGAAAATACAATTAATGTAAAAATAAAACTTAACGTGCATTGCAAGTATTTACAAAACAAAAATTTTTTGTAATGCACCCAAGTAAATAAGGATTCTCGCACCCCGAGAAAAATTTTTTTTTTTTTTTTTACTCATTTTTCCATTAGGCATTTTTTTTTTTTTACTCGTCTAATAATCCTTTTATTTTAAATTTATCTTCCATACACAACCCAACAAGGATTAAAAAAAAAAGTACTCTGTCTCATATTGTTCTTATTATAGTTGCTTAAGAAAAATAGTTTAACCACATGTTGCAATGAGCATGAGGGTACTTAGAAGGTGTTTTGAAATTCCTATTGCAAACTCCCAAGGCTTGTAGAGGAGACGAGCAGATAACGTTTTGAATAGGAACCCAAGTCCAGAAATGCACCATGCCACCAGCAAAATCAAATCAAGTGTTTATAGCATGTAACAATAAATATTCTTGCTTCTGCTGGGTCAGAGAGCGTTACTGACATGAATGCCAATTCTAATAAAAAAATGTTTCTAGTTTTCCTGTACAGAAAGGATGTTCTATCCAATGTCATGTCATGTGAGGTCATGGAACATGTGTCATTTTTTGTTTTGCAGTTCCACTTGTTTGTTCGGCATTGGATCCTGGTCCACTACAAGAGCTACTTGATTTGGTGACTACCAACTTCGTTGCAAACATTGTATCTGCGAAACATGTTCTGGTGCACGAGCTCAACAAAACCTGGTGCTTGTTGAATCTCTTGAGCAGCCAGAATTCTTGCAAAGCAGATCTTCCTCCGATTCTAAAGGAGTCTCGTAAATATGACTCTTTATGTGGCCTACAGGAAAATGTCGAGGGGAGTTAAATCCAGCAATTGTGAAGGCCAAGCAATTGGGCGACCGTGGCCTATCCATCTTCCCCCGAATGTTTGGTCGAGATGACTGCAAGTGCAAATTGATTTTGGTTTGCTTGTGACACAGTGCGTTTCCTGCATGGGTTCCTATGTAAAACATTATCTGCTGGGTCCCCTCTCCAAGCCCTGGGAGTTTGTAATGGGAATTTCAATATAGCCTGTATATCAGTTATTGGTTGAAATCATATCACGTATCGTATACATTTTTTACTGGAGGCAGGTTTATTTACCACTACTGTTGATGCCTATTTATTTTGTTCTTTTCTTTTTACTGTTTTGATTTTTTATCATTTAGCCTGCGGATGGAATTGATTTCAAGAGACATTTTGAAAACTGTTGAGAAGTTTAATTCTATATTTAATTTTTTTGCATGAAATGTTTAATTAGGTCACCCTTCAACTTGTTCTCTTTATCACAAAGATGGCCACTAAACCAACTTTCTCTGCTCAGATAATCTTGATTTAAGTTAATTTAGTTTCTTTGGGCAATTTGACAGTTTTCCCATTTCAGTATATTTTAAAATCATTGGTAAGTAATCATAAATCATAAGTTTCCATATTCTCATAAGGGTGAGAATACTTGGTTTTCTTTTGAGAAGGGTTATTCTTTTAATGATTCATTCTGCCATAAAGGCAGAGATAAACTCCTCGTAAATTTTACCAATTGAGGCTGAATGTGTTGTTTGGTTATTTACAAGAAAATGAGATAGAGGTGGATGTCCTTCAGTTTTTTCAAGGATTTCATGATATTTGCCTACTGTTATAACAGTTTATCCACCATCACGATTCACTGACAAACATAAATTGCAGTGTAAATGACTAAAATCTTACGTTATCAACTTCCTTTCTTGGGAACAGATTGAACAATTGCTCTTATGATACTCGATTATAATTTTCAGTGTTTTAACATAACATTGCCTACTAATCACATCTAGCATAAAGCAAATGAAGCAAAGCCATTTATGAATATAGTCTTTGAGTTCAATGTAGTTTTTGTTGTCTTAGAGAAGTAAGCATTAGATCCAAGTTGAGACAAATTTTTCCCATACAGTTTAATGTTTTTCTCTATTCTTTTCCTATAGTATTTACTCTCTTCTCTTTTGCCATCTAGAAAAAGGTCCTAATCACCAAACTGATGTTTTTATATTTAGAGGCAGATAATATAAAAGTAGCTTCTTTGAAAGTATCAACTTATCTCTCTTAGTCTCAATTTGTCCTTTAATTTGAGCGTAAAATTTTTTTTCTAGGTTCTTTTTCTTTTAGTTTTTTTTTTTTTCAAACTAAGACTAGGTCAGACTGACTGCCTTACATTGCCTAAATAAGCATATCTTTTTCTTCTTTCTTTATTTAAGTCATTTGTATATTAAATGATCATGAGAAGTTAAAATAAGTAATAAAATCTTTCTTCATGTTGAAAACCCCATGTTTCTTTTTCTTCATTGAGGAGTGATGGGTGGGGGAATTTTATGAATTGTCTGTATGTCTGTTGTACATTTTTCTTACATAAATTTTTCAGTTAAATAACTTGGTTCCAATCTTAAGAACTGTTAATGAATATGAATTTATTAGGAGAATTGGGAATTCACTTTACAATGGATACTGCAAGTGATTTTGTTTTAGTAGATCAGAAAAAAAAAATAGATTAAAAGAAAAAACAACATTCAAACTTTCTTTTGTTAATTTTTTTTTTTTTTTACATGTTAGCAAATGTAAAAAACAAAAATGAAATGCTTCTTTTGAAATATTTTTTTTTTTGGATTTATTGAAAAGCTGTGTTTAATATTATATTAATTATATTTGTGTAGATATGTACATTTAATTATATATTTTGCTACTTCTAAAAATAGTGACTTCTAATTAAATAACATAGTAGTCTATCTATTGGCTTTGGCTACATGATAAATTGTTGTAATAATTAGTAATGTTAATTTGAAGAATCCTGGAAAACTATTGTACACTATTTTAAATGAAAGTAATAAGTGGTCTTTAACTAAAACTGGAAATGTAGAGATAATCTGTTCAATGTTTCTTATTCACAACCTTCTAATATATTATCAGTCTTTGAAAGTGAAAGTTTGATCATACACTCTTATTACCTGCCAATGTGAATTTTGGCAGATGTTTGTCAAATGTTATTTTCCACATATGATACAGACACATAAGATATAATCATCAGTTGTTATAGAATAAGAACAAAAAGAGCAACAAAATATAAATAATTAAAGAGTAGAAAGTCGGAGGGAAGAAGGAACTTCCATTGACAGAAAATAGTCAGAACCAAAAATCTCTTAGGGACTTACTTGAAAGGGTCATTCCTGTGAATTAAATAAAGACTCAAGTGTAATCCTTTAGATCCTGAATAAATATATTGATTTATGAGTTGGAAATAAATTCAGTCTCGACATTTAGGTCTATTCCTTCTTGATGTGATCTCTATGATAACCTCAAAAAATTGAAAGCATTTACTTGCTGTACTGGTTATTCATTTATTTTATTGATTGGATCAGCATCTTAATAATAATCAAAGAACAGTACTATACAATTATGTTGAATTTAATGTTTATAATTGGAGATAACAAAGAAGTTAACGATAAAATCAAGTATTGGCATCTTTCAATAAAAATTAAGAATATGGTAAAAATGAGAATATCGCTTTTTTTTTTTTAGATACGAATTAAAAAGAAACCTTACTGTTGTTGTAATCTGAATTAAAAAAAGGAGTTTGACTATCATTCTTAAGGAAAATAGTTCTAGAAAAATTCATGTATCTAATTTTTTTTTTTTTTAAATAGTTCAGTCTGTTTAATTTTTATTAGGGGTTTTTAATGGAAATGTTATCAAATTATTTTTCATAAATAGCTTCAAGAAAAACCGTACATCCTAATTGGAATTGCCGAATCTTATATCTTTTTCAGTGACTTGCCTGTATTTGGTTTTATCACATCTTCAGTAAAAATGTTGAAATTCAGTGAAAATGTTGCATTTGAAGAAAGGTCATTGAAACTCTGGAATTGTTAAATAAATAAATAACTCTTAGCCAGTATCATGGAGAACAAAGAATCGTACTGCAATATTTTTCTGTCTGCTTGTCTTCATTGTCACTAGAAACATGTTGTTTTAGAATGCACGTAAGTTTCGATTTCAAGAATTTTTTTTTTTCTTTGTTTCCTTATTCATGTTTCCATTATACATTGGATTTAAACAAGACAGAGCAATACATGTAAATATCACAACATCCACTTGGACACGGACATAAAATAAACTGGAAAGCATTGTTTTTTTTTTAATAATTTACCTGAATAGGGATGTTTTGGGCGGTAGAAAAAAATTAAAAAAAGTTGCCATGTTTTTGATGCTTTGGTGATGTCGAAAATTTCATAAGGATTTTTCAGTTTGTATTGAAAATTTTCTTTATTAAAAGATTCAATAACCATTTCATCAAATGGTGCTGGAATCGAAGGAATTGAGTCAAGGTATTCATTCACTTCACCAAGGCTCTGGTCAGCCCAACACTACCACCACTACTACAGACACTCGGTTTGTTGTGAGGCAAGCCCTTCACTCTCCACCATCCAGAGAGATGAGGCATCCTGTAGCAGCAACTGCTGCCTATCTGCACCATTGCTAGATGAATTGCAAATGCTGGGCTTCATTCCCATTGCCCCTTTTAAGGCCAGCTTAGCGACATAGTCTGCATTTTTTCACACAATGTATACAGATGCGCATTATTTCCATTGCCCAATAGAAATTGGTGATCATTGGTTATTTAAAATTTATTGATTTTCATAATTGTAAGGTATATTAAATAAAATTTTATCTTTTTATTAAGCTGAATTTTGTATTGATGATAGAAAGCAGTTGGAAACTTTTAAAATGCCAAGAATTTTGTCTGAAAAATAATGCAAAGGAAATTATCTTTTTCAATTACAAAAAAAAAAAACCTACCTACAAAATTAGTAATTACTGATAAATTAACCCCAAATTTGCAGATTGAAAATTGAACCGAGATGTAGATAAAATAATAATAAAAAAAAGCATAATTGAATCGCAAATATGAAAAAGATACTAAGTCATAGAAATACCAAACTGAGAAAACACAAAAAAACCTTCCACATTCAAAACTAGAGCCAGCAATTAAAAATCCATTGGTGTGGTGTGAAACGACTGTGAAGCTGACCCATGCCTGTCATCTGTTTATTTTTAGGTCAGAATGCAAATGTACAAAGACATAAAAATTTCGACTTAGTACCTTTTTCCAGATTATGGGTGACTTAGGTACCTTTTTCCATGTTTTGCAATTATATTGTCGCATTTTGCAGTTAAAATAAAATGTTTTATTTCAATTTTTTATCAGTACAAACTTGATCATATAAGATATATATATATATATATATATATATATATATATATATATATATATGTGTGTGTTATATATAGTATGATATGGCAATGTAGCACTAGTACAAAAATAATGAAAAAATGTAAAGCAGTATTCAAGTTTTTGACCTCCTGAGACTACTGGAAAAGCCTGATTTAGTTCCCATTTAAATGTGTTGCATGGGGTGAACACAATTGAAGCCATTTTCAGTCCTAACTCAAAATGTACCAAAAGTTGACTTAGTATCTTTTTCACATTTGCGATTCAATTAAGGTTAGGATTTTTATGGAGCAACAACAAAAACATTTTAACAATAATACATTTATTTCGTAATTGTTGCTTATCATTTCTTCATACGCTCCTATCCATAAATACAGTGATGAAGAATCACTGGTCTAAATTAGTGGTCTAGAATGCTAGTGAAGAGGTTTTATATCGATACTAGCAGCAAGGCCTGTCGGGCGACAGGCATAAAATAATCTGAAAAATCATTTTATTATCAACTATCAAATATTAAGTAAATGTAATTTAAATACTGTGCTAACTTGTGAACGAAGCTTCTACGGCAAAAATGGTTTTGAGTTTCGAAATCAACGTAAAAAACTGAGTAAGTATGCCAAATTTCATTAAAATCGGTGCAGTGGTAACAAAATTATTTGGTTTTGAACGTATGTTTTGTTAGAATTTCAGTTAAAATTTCATGGAACCAACATGGAATGACAAAATGAACTAATATTTCATCCAATTTGAGTACCCTTGATTCAATGGTACCATTGAGAACCTTGGATCTATCTTAAAAGCTTAATTATATCGAGTTACAGACAGACAGACAGACGAAATTAGTAAATTATATAAGTTGATTAAGTAACAGATTGACGGCCTTTTTTACAGTGCGTCTGTTAAATCATTTGATGTCGGCACATTATTTAGTTGCTAATTTTTTTGGTGATTTGTAATTCTTTAAATCCACTCTTGTTCCCTGCGATCAAATATTTATTACTTTATTTATCACAATTGAAAATATTAGATCTTTCGAAGCGTTTCAGATTTTGGGATCATATTTTAATAGTCGACTGCTTAATTAACAGAATTAAAAATATATTTCAAAAACAGTTAATGCCTTGCAGAATTGGTTAATTTTAAACGTGCTTTAATCCATGCTTTGAATAAATACGGTGACAGTAAACCTTGTTTCCTCGACAAATCCTGTCACGTCAGAGAAGCAGGTTCATTTACTATTCTTTTGTCCGGAACTGGGCATTTATTTTCATTGCGCATTCACTGCAGTCAGATTGCATTATCACCACGAGAAACAGCAAATTCATTAAATGCATGTTTTGTTTTGTTTTGTTTTACTAGCGGCTTAATTTGAACTAATGGAGTTTCATGAAAATGTGTTTCATTTATTGAATGTTAAAAAGGGAATGTTTTTAATTTCTTAATTTTCGAGATGGTAAATAAGTATTTTTTTTTTTTTAAATCACGCAATCGACTTTTACATGAGTGTTGGTGAATTGCGTCAACAGGAAGATATTGTGCGGTGATGCTTTTCAAAATTACACATGTTCCCAAATACTGTATTTGTATTGAATAAACAAAAGTGAACGGAAGTGCATGGAAGTGTAACGCCTGCAAAACCAAAACAATAAAAGGAGAGAATAGGTTGCTAAAAGCAATGAAATTGCAAAATTATTACTCTTTCTTTACTCAGATCCTAACATATTTATTTATTTATTTATTTTTATTTAATAATAATAATATTAATATAAAATTCCTGAAAGATAGCATAAAATAGGCTATTGGTTTTTTTTTTTGTTTGAAAATCCTGAAAAGATTACAAGGGAAAAGTGACCGCATTCCTAAGTTGTTGTAATCCTCGAATAAAGATAACGATGATGATGTTACTTTCATAATTTTTTCATTTGCCGAAAATCTAACTTACTAATATAAATTACTTACAGTATTTTTTTAAAAAAAAGGGTTTGCCATATATGATCATTACGTTGCGATCGATTTTGTCTGGAACAAACGTCACCAGTCATGACGTCATCAACGTGAACTCCGAGCAGTCAGTCCAAGATGGCGTCGTTTTGTGATCGTATAAGCGTGACCAAGAAAGGACAAACTTTGCATAGTTAAGCAAGGGGAATAATGTGGAACGTTTGTAATTATTTCAATTTTGATTATTATTGTGTATTCGTAAATACAAAAACCAGAATGTTTTCATAATAAGATTCAGTTACGGATTTTAGCAATAGGTGGCGCTGTTACTTCCTGGAAACATTAATCTACAAGGAAATTACGTCATCAAGAGCTGTTCTTTCATGATCTGAACTGTAGTTTAATCAAAGCAGGTTCAATTTAAAAATGGATTACGACGAATTGTTAAGACTTTGATTAGAAATGAATTGTTTGCTTTTTATCAAGTTGAGAACGAATTGTTTAGATTTCAATGGGAGTCTTCACGCAAAAATTTCTCCCACAGGGATCGCAAGGAGAAAACTCAAATTCGAAAGCTAGTCTCTTGTCCGCAAATATGCACATCAAGTTTAAAGAAGATCTATTCACTGATTAGAAAGTCACACACAGACATACTGGTTTCGTAATCCTAAATCTTTCCTTAAGCTAAAAGGAATTTTTATGTAAGTCATTATGTAGGGTGAGAAGAATTGACGTTATCTGTACTTGTAAATATATGAGAATCAAAAGCGCAAATAAATATTGATAATTATTATTACGTATTCCTGATAATATAGTTGCTTTTGTTTTCTTACTCTACCTGCAGACGATCACTGGTCATAGAAGCTTAATTGAATGCGAGAGTAAAAATAAAACTTTTGTTTGGTCTTTTGTCTGAGGAAGAGAGCCGTTTACTTCGGGCTTCTCGAAACATGTCATTTTATAAAATATCTATTGTGCGGTATTGGTCGCATTATTATTATTTCCAGCACGTTAATAATAATAAACAATAAAACTAGTTAATAGTTGATGTGACGTTTTGAGATGGTAAGCCTACAAAGAGTTCTGTGCAATAAACTGTAGTCCTTGTGGGTTATGGATAGATTCAACTCGTGGCCTTTTCGCCGAAGCGTTGTTTGTGATCTGTGGACTCTGTTTAATCTGCAATTGGAATGAGTTAGATAACAGCAGATGTCGCCTAACTGTTTCAAATTAATGAAAATGTTCTCGCAATGTAGCTCAAACAATTTATATACATACATTCGTTATTATTTTGATGGAATAAAATAAAAAAAGTTCACTTTGACGCCTAATGCAGTGATAATTGATAGTTAAATTTCTTGCTATTATGTAAAGTACGTGCTGATAAGCAAGAGTTGTAGTGTAACTACGTTCAAATGGAAAAATAATTAATAAAAAGGAAGCGGGTGGGAGGAATGATGCTGTTATTATTTTTATTGAAGTAAGGAAGAAATATTCAGGCGAGGTAAATATTGATCTAATGTTAGTGGGTGGTGGATAATATTGTAATGGAAGTGTCATCAACCATAATACGAGCAATTCGTTCTTGATAGTGTAAACAGGGGCGTAGTTTATTGAAACAGAAATTCATTTTTCTGTTGATGAGAATAAAAATAAGGAAGGGAAATAAAGTAACACCTCTAAAGTTTAAAAATTGTCCCACTTCAGCATTTGGGTTATTTTAAATTCTATAAATTTCAGTCGGTCTCCAAAGCAATGCGAAATTCCTTTTGGAGAACAAGATTGTAAAGTTGCTGTTTAATAATAATTCGGTTAGATTGGATTTAACAGTGTTTTCATTGTTAAGTTATTTTTTAGTCCGAACCGTGGACTTTCAAACAATCTTATACATAAAACGTAAAGCTGAAGAGTTTGTGTGTTTGAACGCGTTAATCTCAGAAACTACCAGTCCGATTTGAAAAATTCTTTTTGCGTTAGATAGCCCGTTTATTGGGGAAGGTTATAGGCTATGTAACATCACGCTATGACCAATAGGAGCGGAGCAGTAAACATAAACGTCAACCAACGGGTGCGGCGACGACGGGACGGCTTCGCCGCACGACGAGAACCGAACATTCCCGAGAAGGGCCGAATTTAACGTGGGTGACACCGTGGGGCACAGCTCGTTTGGAATAATAAATAAAATGTAATACTACAGTCCCCTAATATAAAAAAGTTAACTATTCTTTATAAGTGATTGTTGATTTTACTCCACATTGTGAATGAACTTCTTTTATCCGAGGAAATTTTTTTTTCTCTGATTTCAGCTGATCACTTGGCTGGCGATACCATTGGGTAACTGTGTTGCAGTTTTCTGGATCGTCGTGGATCCCCTAATTTGTTTTTTTTTTATTTCAATGTTTTGTTTAGATTAACTGAAACTATAGATTTGTAGAAGCCATGATACTCGCTTTAATTCCGCATTTAACTTGTTTCGTTAATTTTTCGATTCGAAAAGTGCCTAAATAGTTTGTCAATTTAGATTCCTGATTAGTAACTTATGTGGGAATCGAGATGTACCTATGCACTTTTATTAAACCCAATTCATAAACTACCAAATTAAAAGCAAGGGCAACTTGCATTGACTTTGCAATTCAGTTTCAAGTTGAAACAACCCTGTACCTTCCTGAATGATAAAAACCAGTTAATTTAAATAGCTCAAATTGTAAAGATAAGTTTAGAATATCAACTGAACGTTAATTTTGATTTCAATGCATCAACAATAGTATCAAATATACTGAATATATCGTCGCCATTGTCTGATGCTCTAAATGTCCTCTGTTCATCACAACTATTAGGAAGCTGAAACTGTTTTATTGGAAGGTTTAGGCCGTGAAAATGAAGGTTTTTTCCTATTTATTTTGTACACACTGGATCCATGAAAGTCTGCTAGAAACCGAAAACACATTTCAGTCAAGCCCTTAATTCACGATAATTCAACATCTGTTTAACTGGGGAGCTGAAAATTTAAAGGTAGTTTAAGCTGTCTCTCTTTGGTTCAAAACTTAACTCACTCATTCATCCGTTCTTTGTCGGGTTGAAGCTTCCATGGACAACACTGTCCCTGAAAGATGTCGGCAAATAGTGCAGCCCGCTTGCCCTTCCTGTGCTGCACCCTTTTGTATTTCGAACTCTGTTCGAAGTTTGTCTCAGAGATGGGTCTTGTTTCATTTTGGATGCAACTTTGAAGACCTCCGGCATTCAGCGAAGCTGCACACAACAATAGAGCAATAATCCTCCACTTATCGCCTTGCTAGGGGCATTAAGTTTCCTCTTTTATTGCTCTTCCCCTTTTACCGCTTTTCCACTAAAAATTGATAGTGCGCGGCTACCCTAAGAGTCTGGTCTACTTAAATATCTTGGGAAAGATACTGAGGAGGTTTCCTATTTGCCTTCCTCAGTAAGCCATTATGGAATGGCTTCAGATCTGAAGGGAAAGATGAAGAAGCAGACAAACACAGGAAATAAACATCTATGCCGATGCCGGGATTCGAACCCACTACATCTGCCTCATAGAAGCGACGTCGCCGCCTTGTCCATAAGGCTATGCCGGAACGGAAATGGTACAAAAGGACCCGTAATGCTTTGATAAAAGAAAACTTATCATATGTCTGCGTTCGGGAAGTTGATATTCCAATTATATGGATCATTCCTGTTATTCAGATTACATGTTTATTTGTTCGAAACATAGAAATATGGCTACAGAATGATAAATTTTTATGTCTTTTACACAAGTATTGACAACTTGTTCTGACACCGTCTTTTACTGGGGACACCTGTTGGTAACGTGGGTCTAACATCTGTTTATTTTCAGATTCCTGCTGGTACGTCATGAAATCCCGATATCCAATAAACTTAACGTGCACTTTAATGTGTAAGAGCTGGTTCGAAGGTCAGAAGGCGGGGGAAGAAAAAAAGAACAGAAATTTACCCTTCCTTTGAATGTTGGGATTTTGTTGGCATTGTTCCAAATTGAATGGCGGACAGAGAGAATTTTACAGGCGAAATAATAGCAAAAAAAAAGTTGTGTACCGACATAAACAATATCATTCACCGAAAATACATGGGGCGTAGATCATGAATTATTAATACATCGTTGCAGCTACTTCATTAGCTGTTCATTATCATAATTAGTTGGTTGTAATCAAGAAGAGAGAATGTTTAAATTGCCTTTTTTTTTTTTTTTTTTTTTTTTTTGCAAAGTTTGTCGCGACTTTCCAGCGAAGAGAAAAAAAAAAAAAAAACATTCATAAAAAAATGATGCGTATTTGTTTACTTCTTAACAGCATTCAGTGTCTGACTAATGTCTCTCTCCAAGACATACACCGCTCCCCCCCCCCCCCCAAAAAAAAAAAAAAATCATTTGTTATTTGAATTTTAACATCCAAGTCAAAGGGCGCATCAGGAGCATGATCGGAAAATTGGGTTCAGGAAAACAAAAATTAAAAAATTGAATATAGTTTGCAAGAAAGTATGAAAGCTTCTTTTTTTTTTCCGATATTCCTGACGTGACACATCGTCTGAACTGTTCACTGATGAGTGCTAATAAGAATGAAACATTTTTCTAGAAATCACTACATATCTCATGCCAGTAAAAATTTATATTATATATATATATACTAGCCGGGTACCGTCGCTTCGCTCCGGAACCCTTGCATACTTATAACATATCGTTAAAAAAAAAAAAAAAACTTTATTTATTTAGCAAATTGTAGCCTTCTCCGGATAACTCAGATGTATTGCGGGTTGGCACTACACGTTTATAAATCAATAAGGCAACTTGAAAGCGAAAATATAAATCCTCTTTATTCCCTATCCTGTGGGAATTTCGAATAATCCGGCCTTATTCCTTGTCTACATCATAAAGGGAACCTCTGTACAAAATTTCAGCTATCTAGGTCCAAGGGTTTGGGCTGCGCGTTGATGAATCAATCAGTCAGGACTTTTCTTTTTATATATATATATATATATTTTTCATATTTCACTTACGTATATATAATAAATTAACTAAATGGTATGGGCATCTTTTTTTTTTTTCCAGTGAGCCTTTGTTTGACTTTATTTCTATTACTTTATGCTGATTAATAATGGAAAATTGAAAGGATTTAAGATTACGTTAAATAGTAAATGTTTTAGAATTAGTGTATTGTTTCATTCTCACGTAGAATGATTCATAGATTACGGAATGTAATAAGTTTGCAAAGATACATGTTAGGAATCAGAAAGAATGCAAATTAGTGTTTAAAACAAAAATACTAAAATGGAATTGGGCACTAAGCGTAGAAAGAAGAAACGCTCGTAGATGGTTAATAAAAATTATAAACGGGAGAAAAGGAAAAGATTCTAAATTGCGGATGGAATACGATTTACGTAACTTGATTTACGATGTTTGAAAGCAGCATGAGTTGAACAAATATTACACATGTTTTTCTTGTTACTAGAATTTTATCTAAATATTAAGAAATACATGTACGAAATAATATTTATTCTTGTATATAGTTTAAACTATTAATTTGTATTTAGTTTCAGTAATGACAAAGAAGACATTGGGAAACGTTTCCCAGTTGGTAATTACGTTTTAATCCGGTGGACTCAGTTTATAGCCGGTATTACAAAGCTTGAAATTTTTTATTTATCTCTTATATTGATTGTGATGCAAAACGGGGAATAGCGCACGTATTTCAGCGAGCCAAAGAGCCGCATGTGGCTCGCGAGCCACGGTTTAGCCACTCGTGATATAAAAGATAAGTAGATTCTGGAAACGAAAAGATTTGGATAGTTTGGATGGGAAAAAAAGTAAAAGAACATTGTAGAAACAACAATGATGATGTGTTTTAAATTGATTTTGGTAATTTTGTTTGTCCCTTCAGTCTTCACCTAAACACGTCTTACCGTGACTTAACAAAGATACCGGTGCTTCCCAATGAGATTGTAATTGTGAGATGACTTTGAAACTTTTCCAATTGGTAAAAAAGCCCCATGGTAGTTAAAATTAATGTTTACACCCCTTAGTTCGGATCCGGGTTTTCGTTGTTCTTAAATTAAGAACCCTTAATTAAAAAAAAAAAAAAAGAAGTTAAAATGAATATTATTTAAAACGAAAAGAAATTTAACATGCCCGATGATTCAAAGAATTGAGTAAGTAAACGAAGGCACAACGCTACAAGAAAGGATTTGCACCCTTCTTATAACGTTGTGCCTTCGTTTACTTACTCAATTCTTTGAATATTATTTATTTGAAAATAATAAAAAATAGAAAAGAAAAAATTATTAGCATAAAGAAGGATAAGTAAGAAACAGGAAAAAAAAATATTGCCACCAAGCAGATTTGAACATGGTAACCATGCCTCTGCTTGAAAATTATAAAAATTTTTTGAAGGAGTTTGAATTAGGGGAAGGACTGAGATGTGTCCATGTATCAATTTTAGCTGTTATTTCCGCAGGATCCTAAAGAGTAAATTCTGCAAATTACTCTTGGTCCAGATCGGTCAAGAGGCCTAGGAGTATTTAGCGAACAAACACACTTCCCCTTTTATATATATATAATGTGTTGCGGAGCAAAGTATTGTAACAAACTCACACAGATACTATCGAATTCACTTTAAAGAGTTATCATTCTAAATGGCTGTCTCAGCAAGTAATAACGCTGGAATTTTTCAACCCCATTTGTCACAAAAAACATTTTCTATTTTTAATGGTTGATATTTGTAAAAAATCGTGCCATTGCAATTGTAAATAAATTTGATGGATATCTTTTTTTTTCTTTCTATGAAGTCTTGGGAGGATTTTAGTGACCGAAACTGGCATGATCTTATTATTTTTTTTAATCCTTGTACGAGACATGAATGATTCTAGTTTTACCATTTAAATATAATCAGAAATACAAGTAGATGATGTGGTTTTACTACGCAGTGATGAATTTGAAAATTTATATATACAGTGAAACTTGGATAATTCGAACTTGTTTAATTCAAAATTCTGGATAATTCGAATTTTTTGCTCGGTCCCTAGAATTCTGTATTAAAATAATGTTAAAAAATCGTGGATAATTCGAAATTTATTTTGGATAATTCGAAATTTTCGTACGATTGTCCTTAAAATATAACGATAAAAATTGTTCCTGAGACTTTGCTCAGATGCATTATTTATTTTAACGGTGTTTCTAAGGAAAACAAAAGCTGACGACGCTTTTTTGAAGGTCAGTCTAATGTAGAAGATTCTATTTTTGTATCAATTGATAGGTTGGAATCATATTCTATGACTCAAAGATTGCATTCAATGAAGCAATTAAAAAATCTGCCTTTTTTTTTTTTAAACTGATGAATAATTAAGCTGGTAAAAAATGTTTGATTAAATGAAAAATGTAGAAGTATTCTTAGGTAATGTTTATGTGTTAAATCTTTGATCGTGGAGTTAATCTTTTTTATTTATCTCTTCTGTTTGAGAGAATATATGTAATTCGAATTTTTGGATAATTCGAACTTTTTTTCTCTGGTCCCTTCAGCTTCGAATTATCCAAGTTTCACTGTATTAGAATCAGTTAACAACATTAAACAAGCAAGGAAATTGCATTACATTTTCGATCGTTGTTGTTTTGGCAGATGTAAAAGAATGGAGGTCAAACAGTTCATCACCAAACTATGTATTTGAAAGTTTTCATACATTAAAAACACTGCTCTTATTATTCAAAAAACAACTTCGTATAAAACAATCATCAGCCATTATAGAAAAGAAATGGATTTTAATTTTTCATTTTTCCGTTATAAGACTTAAGAAGAAAAAGCATTGTTAAAGAGAGAAATATCGTTAATATACATATTGTGAATTCAACTTTTATGATAATGTTTTTTTATTACTATTTAACTTATTCATTATTTCCGTTCCTTGATGTGTCTGAACCTAAGTTCGAATCCCGGCGTGGGTGTTTTTCTTTCTTCAGTGTTTGTTTCAAAAGGAGACAAAGCCGAACTGTCATCGGTGCCTCTTGGATTATTATCCAAACGACAGCAGATATCACCCCCACCATGGAGTCCAACTCTCGACGACTGTGATCCAGAATGATCATTGAAAAGTAAATGAAACAAAATATGTCCGTGGAAATTTCGTACGAGAATTGAGAAAGAGTTTCCTCTAGTCTTATATTAAACTTTTCAAGAAATCACTTCCTTGTGTTCTGCCGCCGAAGAAAAAATGTTATTTGGAGGCTGACATATTGTGGTGAATGTTTGCGGACAATGGTTCTGTAAAATTAGACTGAAATCGACTAGTAGTAAGATCTGACAAGAACTCGTTTATTTACTCGATGCAGGGGTTTAGAGAGGTTATTTGCGGGGCTGTGGCTGGTTTCCGTGCTTTACAAATTGTTTGGGGATCTAAAGTCCTCATGAAGATGAATCTCCCAGAATGCAAAGCAGATTATAGATTGTTCTTTCCTGGCCCTTCGCTAACATTGAAATAGAAGAGGTCGCTTCTCTTCTATTTCAATGTTAGCGAAGGGCCAGGAAAGGACAATCAATAATCTGCTTTGCATTCTGGGAGATTCATCTTTGAGCGCGAGGACTTTAAATTATGCATGGGATTAGAGATGGGCAAAGTCGTTCTTTTTACTGAACTAGTTCAATGAACTAGTTCAAATGAACTAAGTCGTTCTTTTTACCTTAACAACCAAAAAAAAAAAAAAGGTTTTCAAATACTTTTACAACCAAAAAAAAAAGGTTCTCAAATACTTCATATAAAACGAAATAAACCAATTCCAATAGCCAATAGTGGAGTGGTAAAAGAACGAACTAGGTCGTTCGTGAACTATAGTTCTTTTCCTGAACTAGTTCAATGAACTAGTTCGTTCACGAACTACCCATCCCTACATGGGATTTAACAGACTTTTTAAATAAGGACGAATCAGGGATAAGAAACACGGTCAACGGAAAATTTGAATAAAATAATAGAATTTAAAATAACAAGCAGTAAAAATTGGAATACTCAATCAATAATAAAATAAATGCTAATAAAGATTATTACAATTATAAACAGTAAGGTAACTACGAATATACAATGAATAAATAAAACTATTACAAACAGTTAAATGAGAATACATATAGCGAATAAAAATCATTACAAAATGTGCCTTTGATGATTGTTAGTTGTTTTATCATATCTTAATAGAAATGGGATGAATCTTTGTTATTGTGGAGAATCTTGTTTCTAATAAGGGTATATTCTGGTGCAACTCGAAAAGCGAGAAACCAAGTTTGTGCACGATTCCCTTCACCGCTCGATTTACTAAAAATTCAGTAAAAATCAAGCACGTAATGAGTACATATCCGCTTTTCGGTAATTGAAAGAATCTTTTTGGATAGCAATGGTCTTAGAGGTTCAACATTAAGTGGTTTTCATTTCAATTTTTTTCGTAAGAATAAATTTTGAGACGTCATTCAGCTATGAGATACAATGACTCTCATTTTATTCATCTTTGTTTATTCTTCGAAATTTACTTGGGAGAAGAAAAAAAATTACAGTGAACTCTTGATTATCCGCGGAATTGGGTGGCGCGGCAACCGCGGATAAGCGAATTCCGCGGGTAATCCGAAATAGGACGAAAATCAACACAAAAATACTTTTAACATGTTTTATTTATATTAAAATGGCAGTACATACATTATAAACAATTATTTTATTTTATTTTCTTACTTTTTAACAAAAAAAAAATCGGTTAATTGTCTTTGTTTTTTCGTGTCGAAACACGAAAACCCCCTACTTGGACGTCTCTAAATGTTTATTGTTTACCTTATTCTAGATTTTAAAAAATGTTTGTTAATTCCGTAATTTATTGTACAGTAAAAAAAAATGGATACAGGAGAGGTCTGCGGATATTCGGGAGTTTACTGTATTAAATTTTTCTTGAAGTTTTAAAGATTTGCATCTAATTAGGGGAAAATTGTGATGAAAGAATCGAAGTAATCTCTCACTGGAAAACGCTCTTATTTCAACCAAAAGTTCATTAATGTGACAGATTCATTATTAATACGTCATTCCGGTAACCGCCTGCAGCTTGAGTCAAGATAGACCACAGGAATTAATTCTGCCATTTATCTAAAATTCCCCTCATAAACTGTAAAAGCTACACAAGAGGTTGTGTTTTGATGCCACGAAATGAATTTTCCATCCGTTATTATCCTCCCTTTGTCATTATTCAGGCTTTTGTAAAAGGTTGCATCACGAAATGGCATCTCCTGTCGCGATTTGTAATACAGACCTTATAATAAAGAGAAAGCAGATATAAAAGCTGTGTTTCAGCTTCCATGTGTTTGAAATAAGAGACAGTAGAAAAATTATGTATTTTATTCTCAAAGATTGCTTCTGTAATTCGTAAGAGTAAGAAAATGTTTTTTTTTCCCACGAATGTACGCTTGCCTTGCTTCCCCTCCAACATCTCCGATTTGCCACGCGTCGTCACACGTGGTAGAATTCAGGCGCGCATGTGGCGTCTCATCGCATTACTTAATAATCCCTATTAAGCGATATTTAGCTAAAAAAATTATATATCCATTAAGTAATTTGTAATTTAGAGATAGAAATCTAACTGGTTTTTACGTTTTAATTTAATACGGTGATCGCAGCCAGGAAATGGGAGAAATGAGATTCCAAAGAAGAAATAATAAATTGTAAGACTTTTTCTATGACGAAATTTATTGATATCTTGAATATTAAATATTTATCATTTATTCTACAAATTTTGGACCCTACGCAAAGCATCGTCCTAAAATTAACATATGGGTAATTGAAGATATTGTAATAAAAAGATAAAACACAAATAATCACATTTTAAAATACAGTAAACTCCCGATTATCCGCGGACCTCTCCTGTTTCCATTTTTTTTATTATATAATAAATTACGGAATTAAAAAATAAATAAATTTAAATCTAGAATAAGGTAAACAATAAAAGAAGCTGAGAAAGTAAGTGAAGACAATTAAAGACAAACACTATAAAGAACGACCTTGTGGGCGGAGCTTAGGCCGGCAGGTTACACTAAATTACGGGAGAGCCTTCCCATAATGATAAAATTTAAAAATAAATAAATAATTTAAAATAAAATAATTGTTTGTAATGTATGTACTGTAACTGTATGTATTGCCATTTTAATGTAAATTAAACATATTAAAAGCATTTTTGTGTTTTTCATCCTATTTCGGCTTATCCGCAGTTGCCACGCCACCCATTTCTGCGGATAATCGGGAGTTTACTATATTTATAAAAAAAATACTTAACAAAATGGAGCCTTTTGTGTCCCTTTGCTGGTAAAACCCGTTTTCAACTCCGAAAGCAGGTTTTACCCGCATAGGGACCCGAAAGGCTCCATCTTGATAATTATTTTTTTTATAAATATTTTAAAATGTGATTATTTGTGTCTTATCTTTTTATTATATTAATTTTAACACATGTTCATTTTTTTTTTTTTTTAATAATTGAAGATATTGGTAAATATGAAATTTGAGGTTCATCGTTATTAACTTAAGTTACGAACTTAGACAGAATTGTTGAACCCATAAGTAAAATGGTCTTCACTTATCTTTAAAATAAGACTTTGAAGGTTAAAAATGTAGTTGAATATTAGCGTTACACCTAAATATTTGATCAACACATTATTCTTGAGTTTTCTACAAAAATCAAAGTGTACAATTTTGGTCCGTAACTTAAAAAATGGTCTCAAAAATTGTCAACAAAATGTAATGGAAATCACAAAATAGTTAAGGGGACCGAAAAAGATGACTTTCTCTTAAAATGGAAGAGATCTTTTGAGGTTGTTGTTCTCTCTTATATTGAGATGATTGAATAATAAAAATAATAATATAAAAAATTCTTTTATATAAATATCTGTATGATTCCTTTATTTTCCCTTTATCGTTTTTTTTTTATATTAAAAATATAACACTACAAATAACATTTTTATATCAGATCTCACCGTAAAGTCTTGATAAAATAAATAAAAAAAAAAAATGTTTTTTAGTGTCTAAGTAATGGGATTATTTTCAGATGCGAAATAGCAAAAACCGAATTACGCCTCCCACCGTGGCTATTAAACGATAATCTGACGCGAACTGCGCAATCAAAGATAATTTGTTGGTTGTAAACAACTACGAACAAAAACATTGGGAAATAATGAGAGAACCCTTCAGTGAATTGATTAGAATGGAATTGGATTGATTGATTTTTATCGATTCATCCAAAAAAACCAAGACATGTTTTGTCGATTCGCAGCAGCACTACATTACGAACAGCGAACCAATTCCCTTTCATATTTCACCAAATAGTGGAGTAAATGGGAAAAGGCGAATGAAGCAACCGCCGGGACTGCAATGCGAATGGTAGATAGAAATAATAATAATAATATTTTTTTTCCTCTCCTCAACCCTAGAATTGGTGGGTGGCATTTTTTTGCCATATTTCATGGATCAATACTGTGGTGGCTTTCCGTTGCCTTCTTCAGGCAACAACTGTGGTATGGCTTCGACCTTGAAGAAAAAGAGAAGAAGCAGACATACACAGGAAAGGAAGGAAACTTTCATGCCTGTCGCGGTTTCGAACCCAGGTTCAGACATATCAGCCTCGTAGCAGGCCGCCGCCTTAACTTCAGGGCTGTATCTGAACGACAACACTAAAAATAAAATATATATTTATATGAAATATTTGCCTTTATCACCGAAGTGATTAAAGAATAAACTATCTAAGATCTTTTGTGATCTTTTGAAGATCGAATTTCTTTTTTTTGGCTACCTGTTTGATCATCAACTCTTGGTGTCAAAAGATCTATAGCTTTCATTATATTAACTCATTTCGGAACGTAGATCTTCAAATAGCGCGCGCCCTGGCCTGAAATAACGTTATTGCTCTTTGATAATAATTAATTGTTTTGAGTTTCAATGGGGGAACAATGGCTTTCAGGTCAGCTGCTTTCAATTTTGTTGATATAATTTTCTGTCCTTTGTTTCTGTGAGTAATAAAAGAGAAAAAGAAAAAAATGTGTTTGTGTGAAAGAAAACTTATCTTTCAGTATCTTCCATTTCACACTGAAGGCCTAAATAGATAAAAGCATTCCTGAATCCATGTTTTCAAAATGGCAGCGCCCATGTTGCCGATTTAGGCCTAGGACAAAATCTCGTGAGTGATTCAATTATCTGTGTTTTCAAAATGGCAGCGCCCATATCGCCGATTCAGGCTTCGGACAGAAATCTCGTGAGTAATTGTTAAACAATGATAAGCGCGCGAGCGGCCCATTGTTACGCAATTAACGAGTGCGTGCTCAGTGCATTTCGGAGAAGAAAAGCCACGTTTCAGATCGGCAGTTCGTTGGCAGTTTCGGTGCGGTGAAGATGTATTCCTGGTTTCCGCACAAGGCAGTTCGTTTCCAAGTTAGCTGCAGATAGGATTTGTTCCTTATTCGCTGAAGTGCAGTTAGTTCCAAGATCCCAGTGATAACGATTAGGATCCTTTATCACTACGTTATTACGATAGCTGCGAAGTGATCAGCTATAGTGAAGCCGTTCGTTACCGCAGTGTGAAGTTCAAAGTTCCGTACTGCAGAACTCCAGTTTCTAAGTGAAAAGCTGCGATTAGTGTGCTTCTATTATTGAGAAGAAATCCCGATTGATTCTCTCAATAAAAACTGTGAAAGACAATGCTTTAAAGACGTATTCTCGGTGAAAAGCCATTTGGACGAAGATCGCTGTTCCATTTCGAACGTGGGTCGCCATATTGGATTCTAGGAGAATTACCGATCTACGACGTGGATGTCCGAAGTTCCAGTTCGACGGAAAGCAGAAATATTACCCAGTGAGTACTGTTTTATTTCAGTGAGTTTCGGACTCTCTTCGTCCAAGCCCAGAAGTTTTAAGATTAACTTTTAACCGAAGAATTGAGACTCTGGCAAGCGAGCCGAAGACGGACTTTCGATTAACTCGCACAGATAATATCTAACTTTAAAGCATTAAGTAATTAACGTTATAGAAATAGAAATGTATTTCTAGTTTATTTATCTTTTGAAATTCTCTGTGAGAGATTGTATTCAAATTTAAAGTAAGATTGTTTTATTAAACGTTTTATTGTTTTGTTACACTTTCGCATTAATTTATTTTACCTTCCTAATTAAGCCTTGCATAGTCGGAATCATAGTAGCTCTCCAGTTAGCGATAAACCTCTGCCGAGGGAATTTAATTCGGATTATTTTTCCCCTCGTTAATTTATGGTCCCACTGAAGTAAAAACGAATATAGTACATTCGTGCTACACATGGTAGTGGCGTAATGTAATCCTCACACAAAGGGTTATTGGCCGTTATAATAATCTCACACAAAAAAAAAGAACGGAAATATTTATTCTATTCTTAGTTAACGAAATGTTTCATGAAAATAATGCCAGAACAGACGACAGAAGCGTTAAGACTGGAATACTATTAAATCCCAAAATCAAACGTTATGTAAAAACGTAGAAAAAGAATGCTATATCTCTGTGACGCCAGAAATTCCGCCGCCATATATATATATACAGGGTGTCTCAAAATAGTGTACTAACACTTCGATAGTTATTGTCTAACAGATGGATGTTGACGATCACGTTTGCGCGAGAATTACGAAAAACACGAGATCTCGCCATTAGCCTCTTCAGCAGGTCTCAAGGAATTTCGTATTTTTAATGTCTGTCACTAGGAAAATGCTACATAATGAATTTATTGTTTGTTTATTGACTGTTTTCAATTTATTAAAACTATATTAAAATGTAGTAAAAGTCTCACGCATTTCCCCGTATTATAATTCATTTAAATATTTCAATATTTTGTGAGAAGACATGGATAGAGACTATTCTCGCGTAAATTACGTGAAATCACGAAAATACGGGATCGTCAACATCCATCTCTTAAACATTAGTACATCAAAGTGTTAGTATATTTTTTTGAGACACCCTATATATATATATATATATATATATTTATTTTTTTTTTGTTGCTTCTTTCGATATTTAATTTTTTAGCGTTATTATGGCGTAGTCTTGGTCTAATTCGTCGATTGTTTTAGTTTTTCATTGAGCTGTTAAACTATGGGTGGCGTCAGCTGATGAGTATCAAACGACCTCTTTTTCAAAGATATGACATAGGGTGGAATAATATAGTTGTAAAAAACGCCTGTATATTTTTTTTTTGACATATTGTTTGGGATTTCTTACTTTTAATCTCACAGCCCAATAAATTGTCGTTGACGTAGATATTACCCTCCCATCTTGTCATAATATACAATATCAATAAACGCGCCCGAACAGTGTACGCGTGGGTGGTGACGTTGCATGCTTAAAAAGTTGCAACGAAATTCCTCCTATTGATTCTCGAATGTTCTTCCCATTAAACTTAACACGTGTCGCGCACACTTTGATTCGATTTGGAGGTTCGAGGTGAATGGAATCGTAAACCCAGAGGCACGTTTCTTTACGTTTATCGTATAATAACAGTTGCGCCGAAACACACGTGGCCATAATGAGAACAATATCCAGATTCCGTTTCCCTCCGAAGGGAGAGTGTTGTTTTCTTCGCCCGTTTCTTCCTTTCCTCTCTTCCGTTGTGCATAATTAGATTTTGAGTAGCTTTTTATGCAGGTGTCTGCATCGTAAAAAATTATATATCCTGATTTTATATTTAAAACTGGTGGGTGCTTTAAAGGCATTTATTATATTAATAAATGTTTCGTGCGCAGTCCTAATTGGCTAAACAGTGATCCTTCTTAGGTAGTTATTATTTGTTTATCATTATCAGGATGCTGTGTAATATATTGTTGTAGAAATGTCTGCCTTTCAAGATGAATCTACCTTATTTTAGGTTGTAATAAGCTTTATATCGGTACCAATGTTTTTTTTTTTTTTAATAATACGATAGATTGAGTCACGACGATTAACATTTTGAAATGAGATCTGCGAGACTTACGACTTGTTTATTTTATTTTTTTATTTTTGTCCAATCAGAACAAGTGGCGCTTGAAGTACGGATGGTAATTTCATTCTTCTACTGACGTTTCGCTGCTTCTCAGAATGTCAATTCACAAAAATACTGTACGTGATAGTACTTAAAATCACCGTGAGATGCCGCTAACTATGCAAGGATAAATTTGGGATCGTCTTTACAGAAACAGAAATCTAGTCTTTGAATTGGATTTTTGACAAATTCCAAATTCTGTTCGGCTGTAAAAAAGAATGTATCGATACTAGGCAAGATATTGATTCCCGGATCCTTTCCACATTACATTTTATGGGCAATCCCAACTATCCACTCATCGTTTTCCCCTCCAAAAAAAAATGAGTGGCTTTTTTTTTTAATGGCGAACTCCGTAGATAGCATCGCAGTCTGCCAAATGGCAAAACGCTGATATAAAATAATTAAGTATTTTATAATGAGAGTAATGGAGCAGTAAATGTGTAGGTTTTTTTTTATTATTATTATTCATTGTTAATCTCGTATTCTGAAACGGACTATTAACGGCATCGCCATTTCTCGTAATTCTCGCGTGAAACGTGATACACTTGTTATGACTAAACTAATTGGATTTTATTGAGATTTTATTTATAAACATTTTACAAAAGCTCCTGAGTAAAAAATATTAATTTCTTAAACTTTTTTTTTTTTTTTTTACTAAAAACATATATTTAGCATTTTAATAAATAATTTATAGAAATTGATGCAAAACCTTGTAAAATGATAGAACAAGATTGAATGAAGATTTTTTTTTTTTTTCTTTTTTTATTATCGGAGGAATCTTAAGATTCATCGTAATGTACAGTTCCATTCTACTTAAGAACAGTCGGAGAAAAAGTTAAGATTTCCTCTGTCCCCGGGTATCAACAGATAAGAGGCCGTTTTTCTTGTCATTCAGTTGATCTAATTCAGTGTTTCTCAAACCTTGACCACCAGCGGCCCACCGAAAGACCTTCTGATTCCCTCCCGCCTATTTCGAAAATCGCACTGCGGGACAACCCGACCCATCCTGAACTTCTAAGGGTCTGCGCAGACTCCGGAGTACTTGGTTCACTGGGATCCAGTTCGAATCCTCGTTGAGGCATGGCTGGTCTTCGTTTGTCTGAATTTACCGGAATAATCCCGCTACGCCTTCCTTTATATTCTGTATAAGAAAGGAACAGAAGACTAAAGAGCTAAACGCACTTCTCCGTCTTCCGTTATGTTTCCGTAACGTAATTGCTTTAGTGACGTATTCAGGGTCACCAGAATTGAGCCTCGTAAGACGTAACGGAGATCTTCAAATCGACGAACATATGTTACACTTATATAACATATGTTCGTCGATTTGAAGATCTCCGTTACGTATAACGAAGGCTCAGTTCTGGTGACCCTGAATACGTAACTGCGTCACTAAAGCAATTAACGTTACGGAAACATAACGGAAGACGGAGAAGTGCGTTTAGCCCTTTAGACCCAAAAATATCTTGAACAAGTGATAATCAACAACAGATTTAAAATTCGTTAACTGCATTAGGACGGTTCGGTAAGCAGTACACTTTTCAATTATGCAGCACTAAATCTACTTAGTGATTTAATGTTAACGAATTAGTGTCCATACATTGCGAAGGTATTTTGGATTAAATTTGCAGTGAATATTTTATTAGTGAGCATTCTCAATTCGATTTTCTTCGGAGCCTTTTCCATTAATATATTTGGGACATTTTAACATTAATCATCTTGCCATAGTCGTAGGAGAAATCGATTTTTTCCCCCTCCCCCTCACAGCATTCCTTTTCGGTAAATAATTTTTTTGTCGTAGAAAATATCCGGGATAAAAAACGATTTCAACGTAGGCCTAAGTAAAGAATCTCAAGATAAATAATTATTTATTTATTCGCTTGACGAAATCGATTGACGGGGGCTTTGAAAAGAAAATTTTCAGTCCAATTGATTCTCAGATAGTAAATTTTAGAATATAAAGTGTTTAAAAGACATCACAGAGTGTTTAAAAGACATTTGCACAAAACGAACATATCATAATTTAAACACCTCAAGAATAGGGTGTCTTGAGAGGCCAACGCCCCCTCGTATTTCCGATGCCAACGCCCCCCTCCAGATATTTAGCATTGTTTTCATTGGATTTCTGCTATTAGCTTAAATGTTAGAAATGCAGTCATTTGATTTCAGTTGTCAGCTGTAGCTTGATGGCTATGTTCTCGGACTCTTATGCTGGAGGTTATCGGTTCGAATCCGTGTATCGTCCTTTTTGTTTCTCTCTCAATCTTTTTTTTTCCCCACTTATTTTCCTAACTTTTTATTTTTTTATTTTTCCTTACGTTAAGGTACTTTAATTTTTTTATTATCATTTTTAACTTTTTTTATTATTGTGGGGTCGCCCTTATATTTTTTGCTTTAGCACAAAATTATATTCACTTTTACTAGTGATTGTAAGATTACTGTTCTGTGAACACAATAGAAGAACAGCAGTGATCTTGTGGATGCATGTGATGTTATTGTGTTGCTGAAATTGATTACTTCTGCCCAGGGAACATTTTCATAGAGTTGTATGACAGAGGGACGGAAAGCATTGCCCGAATCATCGCGGAAAATGGAAGACGCCCTGCTAGGCTCCTGCCATAGGGAATGCGGCGATTGATACAATTCGTATGAACAGAGGATCATGCCCCTCTCAACACACAGCCCCCCCCCCCCCCCCAAATCGGAACGAAGAAAGACTCTCCCTAACATATGAAGTGATATTGCATCTGAAATAGATTACTATTTTATGGACACCTACTCACTGAGCATCCCCCACCTCCATAGTATTTCAGTTCGTTTATATGATGAGACAACGAAGCCTAAAACAGCAGGACCTACATAATCAGCAGAAAAAAAAAATCATATTATGACATAATAATAGGAATAGTCATGTAATCTGGTTCCTAGCTACGATTCCCATTTTTTTCTTTTTTGACTGGAGAACCCCTTCCGATATTACATCTTTATCGCGAAAAGCGAACAGATTCTTTTATCATCTGTAAATCTCCATTGTTTAATCGTTGCTTTTTTTAATATTTTTATCGAAAATTTTTAAAATTTCACAAACAAATGTAATCCATATATATCTACTTTCGAAATCGGTTCTGTCATATTTTTTATTTCGTGAAGAAAAAAAACAAATTTCTAAATGCTCTGCATGTTTCCCGCCAGAAATCAACTAATATCCTTAAGGTTCCGTAAGATCTACTATCTCGGATACAGTTATAATTTTCTAATGAATGTCGTAGTCTCATTGGCTGCGTCTCCATTTGTTTTCTTTCCTGGACGGCCATAATGGAAAACCTACAAGACGGCAAGTGACGCTCAGAAATGAGATGGCAGCGCGGAGTGGTAGGGGTAGTCATTTATTAGTTAGCTGCTAGCGGTTGAATAACAGGGTAATGTGTTAAGACTTCATAAATATTTACCGCAAATATGAGTGGGATTTTTGGCGTTTGCTATCGTGGCCACGTGGTGTGTCATCGATTTTTGATTTTTTTTTTTTTTTTTTTTTATTCCTGTCATCACAAATTACATTGTTTTGATGGTCACCGACAAGAAGCAATCGGAACGACACGTGCACTCAAGGTAGATCGCAGCAAAGAGAAAAAAATAAATTGAATACGACTAAATCACTTTACTAAAAATAGGCCGATAAATTTATTTAACTTTCCGGAAATTTATATTAGCTAGAAAATATGAAATATCTCCCTAATTCAAATATAGTTTCTGTAAAGCTTTTTCTTTTTTTAAATATTAACAAGTGAATGTAATTTTTTGGTAAAATTAAAGTAATAATAAAAAAAAAAAGTTAGGAAGAAGGAAAAAAAAAACCCAAGCGGAAATTAAGAAGAAAAAAAAATCAGAGAAAAAACTTTTTTTTTTCTCTTAATCAAGTAGATACATGGATTCGAACCGACAACCACCAGCACATAAGTCGGAAATCTTGCCCATCAAGCTACAGTTGCAACGTTGCTTTAACCATTCATCACGTTTTCCTGCTTTTACTCAACATCTTCGTCATTGCTTTTATCCTCTTTTTCACTTTCATATTCCTTGCTTTCTAATAATAATGATCTTTTCGGGGAGGGGGGAGGGGCGTTGGCCGCTGAAAATACCCTATTCTTACAGTGTTTGAGTTTCTGAACATGATGGTGAAGTCCGTTTGCCGATCCGATCTTCCGTTCGGGAGTTGAGGGGGGGGGGGGCACATGGACTGACAGGACAAACATAATTTTGGTCGCTCCCGAATGGGTCGCCGAAAAAAAGGCTGCGTTGTTTAAAATTTTTCCCAGCAATTGGAAAAAAATAATGATGTTGGAGGGCGATGAATTTACGCATTCATTATGCCTTTTGTTTCTTAACTAATTCACTAATTTGTATATTTCTCAAATTTCTGTAATTTTAATTTTCATTTCTGATAAATATCGTATCAAGTAAAGAAAAATAACAGTGAAACAAAACAAAAAAATTAGGTTCCGATTATGGGATTCCATTCTCGGTGTTGAAAAACGATTTTGTATATGTATCAAGTTTCATG
>JAFIDM010000179.1:39360506-39374404 GCA_023159025.1 Thereuonema tuberculata | reverse complement strand
ACGATTTTGTATATGTATCAAGTTTCATGGTAATCCTTACATTGTTAATAACAGGGTCATTCCACAGAAAACGTACCTTTTAAGAGACAAAAATGTTAAAAAAAAAATATTGACAAACAAATCTGAAATTTATTTTCTAAGCAGTATTATTGCTTCTATAAATTATAAAATGAATTGTTACATTGTTTCTTCCTTTTTCATGAAATAAGGAATAAAATAAAATTTTGATATGGACGGAGGATACACAATTGTAACAGAGTATAAGATACAGTAATGAAATCTACCATATTTTAAAAGCATAACTCATAATTTAAGTAAAATTTCAATTTATTCTGAAACAGAGTGGTTAAACAGAACATTAACTTATCGCAAAATAGCAGAAAAGAAATTTACCGATAATAATAAACAAATATTCCAATATCATAAATATTTTAAATTAATTATTGAGATAATGATAATAAACAATATAGTACATATACTAAATCAATTATTGAGACTCATAGTATTTAAATAAATGATTTTGTACCCTCTGTTACGAAATTAATATCCTCCATTCAATGTTAATGTAACGGAGGATACATCTACGGAGGATACATTTCTGCAAAATTTCTCTAGTTTGTCATGCTTATTGTGAGGTTAGCTCGTGAACATCCTTTAAAATGTAATTGAATCGTATTTAAGAATAACTTCAACAAGTTCTATGTATTTTCTCAATATTATTTATTTGTCTAAGTTGAGAACGGAGGATACACAAAGATTAGAACCGTCTTGAGAATCCTGAAGAAACTGTTAATTAGAATATAGTTAAACCATACTATTTTACTCCAAACACAAAATAGAGCTAAAACAAACTGGCGTCTTTTCCTCCTTCATCCACTCTTTGTGAATACCATTGCCATCTAATGGGAATTTGTTAAAATATCTTCAGAACGGAGGATACAGGGAAAGTCTGTGACAAACTTTCAAACCTAAAAACATATGTTCAAGCTAACATTTTCTCATTTTTTTTTATGTCGAACTGCAGTTCACCTTTTAATGTAAGAAATACAATGTGACTCACTTATTCAATATTTCCTTAAATTCATGCAATAATTAACCACCCTTCTGACGAAGCACTTGTGACACGTAACGGAGGTATACATGTCTTCACTATTGTTTAAAAATTTAATAGAAATAAAATGAAAGAACAAAGAATACCAATGTTCATATCTTCCTTCGTTTGTATTGCTGTTTATAACCACTGAAAGAAGAACTTTGAATATTTCTTAAGTAAATAATTGCCTTGTACGTAAAAAGGTACGTTTTCTGTGGAATGACCCAACAGTTCTTTCATGCGAAGGAGACACAGATAGTTTTATGTCAAATATGTATTAAAAATAAAAAAAAAAAATTTTGGATTCGGTCGACATACAAAGTATTTCGGAAATCTTAATGTAGTTGAAAAAAAATTAAGTTCGCAAATCTGTAGTCATTTCAGATTCAGTTTTATCATTGTTGATGCAGACAGGAAATAAAAGACTGTTACGAAATTCGTAAGGAATTGGCCCTTTTATTTTGTTTTATTTATTTTATTTTATTTTCATGTGGAAAACAGTAGAAGAATTCTGCCCAATGTTTTTTCAATCAATATAACACCTCCGTGTCCATTTATTTTATTTCACATGAACTGCATTCAAATCGATCTCTTTCAGTGGTGAGTGCGTTTTGTCTCCTTGCTTCTAGCGGCTGTAAAAGGGTCAGTTTACGGCAGGTCTCTCCGGAAAATTCCTCTCACTTCGGACAAATACCGGAGCGTTTGATTGTCCCCCAGTTGTCACCGAAACGGCAGTTGGAAAACGTTTGAACCCACCGCAATACGGTACCATTTGCATGCTAAAAGCAGTTTGTAAGACCAGTCGCTCAGAATGTTTAAAAGCCCATAGCAAGTACTCTGTTATTTGACGGCGATCGGATGCTCTCTTACAAATTTTTTTACGAATGGGACCAATCCCTGCTGAAACCCAACGCAAGTTTTTCAATTCTATTTTCTAACTGAAGTTGCTCTCTCCGATAACAAATAAAAAAGAATATATAAATTCTTATAAGACATTGAACCTAGGGATTCCAGGAGTTTGATCGCAGGGACTTCTGCCTCTTGTTAGGAAATCTGAGGTTTCTTTTAAAACAGAGTGTTTAAAATCATTAGGAATAATTTAATTTCTTTGAAATTTTTAAATAAAAAAATTACATATTAAAAAGTAATTATATAATCATCTGTAAGGTTTTGACTTCAAACGCTGCGACTTCAGCACTGGGCGAATCCCACTGATGAGGATTAGAAAACCCAAACAAACTTATATTTTTTTCCCAGTACACAAACGGCTCAGCGAATTTATTTTATATTCATTGTTGCCTACGTTAATCTTTTCATTAACTTCATCATTTATAATAATTAATGAGTTTTGGAAGCCAATATAATTAGTATAAATTTAAAGTAAAATTTTTGTAATCTTATTTTTTTTTTTTTTATTTATTTCAAACGATTTAATTTTTAAAAGAAATAAATCTTTGTATATGTCTGGGTACATACATATCTCCTCAGATGCATGAAACTGGAATAAACCCTACAAATACACCCACATACAAATATCCATATGTATTCAAGGACATAAATTTACTTTATTTTCTCAATATATTCCTACTAGAGGAAAGTATTATATCTCTAGGAACTGAAATGCCACGTATTATTTACATATTTGAATGCTTATGTATTAATGATTCTTACATAATGTATCCTAAAGACACCTGATTTTATTTTCTAAGTAATTACAAGAATGTTTCAAATATACAATTTTAATATTTAAATATTTCAGAGAAAAATTACGAAAGAAATTCAAATTAATGATTTTACATTTCAAAGAATATCTTTACCATTTGTTTTTCCAAGAAATCATCGTCGTTACATATATTTTTATTTTACAATATTCTAACTACTACATAACAGCGAAAATCTGTAAGTTTGTTTGTTTGTCATTCAATAACGCCTCAACGGTGCAACGGATTGGAATGAAATTTTTTATGTAGGTAGTCTAGGATACGGAATAGGCCATAGGCTACTTTTCATCCCGGTCGATCAAATAGTTCCCGTGGGATGAATGACAAAAATATCCCAAAGCTGCCCAAAATGAAAAACTTCTCAAAACTGTCGATAGATGGCGCCCGCGCCGTTTTAAATCGCGCCATTAGATCTGAATAATTATACGATACAGTTAATTAATTCGTTATATTTCAATATTGTATTGCAAGTATTGTTTAAAATTTAAACTTTAATTTAGTTTCAGTTCTATGTTTCGGTTTTTACTTTACTTGATATAATTTGGTTTTTCGAATAACTAATGCAAGGCCTCCGGAGCGAAGCGACGGTAGCCGGCTAGTTATCCACATTTTTTTTAATGTTTAAAAGTATTTTTTTAAATAAAACAAGAAACAAGGTCGGCACAAACATAACCAAAACAAATTGCCGTTCTGATTCGATTTTTGTCTAGGCTTTTTTTATGTTGACGTAATTAGTAGCCGAAGCACCTTATAAGTATTTTCTGATCAAGTACTGAATGCAATACGGTGACAATTAAAGGTTCCAAATTATAAAAGATATGCTTTAAATGTTTAAAATTATTACAACAATTTAAACAAAAGTTAAACTGACTGTAAAATATCTATATGTGTGTGTGTGTATGGAAAAATTACAATGTAAAAAAAAGAATACTGTATTTAAAAACTAAAAATGAATATTCATGGAAATCTACTAAATATTCGGACAGAATGGGGGAAAAAAAAGGAAGATATAGATTAGGATATAAATAGAAGAAGACCGGGAACAAGTAATACTTCAGTGTGAAGAGATGGAAAGAAAATCATTAGCGAAAGAGGAAATGAAACATAAAAAAGAGAATAACTGATAGAAAACCTAATTGAAGTAAATTAGAAGATCATTAGATTTATAGGAAAAAGAATTTAGCGAAGGAAAGAGATAGAGTGAACAGTGAGAAAGAAATGGAAGGGAGGATAATGTTAATAATAAATACAGAGATTGACGTCAGTAAATATCTTGTACTGGGCTTGTCTAAAAAAAAAATGTAATGATTTTGAATTCACATCTTATTAATAAATGAATTCTTCTGAATAGTTAATTCCGTATTGTTCTTTCACTTTCTAGTTTTTAATTTGTAATAATAATAACAATAATAATAATATAATAAAACAATAATAATAGTTATTTTTATTATTTCGTAAAAGTTTCAAACCATAGGTTCCCCCAGCAAAGACAATATGGCGGGCTAAGGACCAAAGCACATATTGCCAAGTGTAAAAAAAAAAAAGGTGTGAAAGAATGATTAGGGATGTGTGTTTGTGTCCATAAATTCCTAACTATGCGTGTTGTATTGAGTACCACAGCCTTCTTGAGTTGTGTATAAGTGTTTTTGTGAAGTCCCTAGTGTGCTGAAGCTGTGGTGCAATGTGTGAGGCACCAGACCAGTGGCGGACAGGACGATGGGTACAACACGTACTGCTTCTGGAGCTCGTGTGCTAGGTCTGTATATTTACTGATCTTGTCTGCGGGAATTTTCTGCATGTTCTTGCTGATAGGCACTGCAATATGAATGAGATAGGTTTTTTATTATTATTATTATTATTATTATTAACTTCCTCTATTTACTCTTTTCTGTATTAGAGATGTAAATAATAGGAATAAATAGTCGTGGATTTTTATTTCCTTGTTTCGAATCAAATAGTTCGTTTATTGACAACTATTTACAAAATATGCCTCATTTGCTCTGTTAATTGACATCGGGTGGAAGTTGGCAACTCAAGTGGATTGAAATCCAGTCATTTTGTGACTCAGAGCCAGTGGTGCGACTCCTCACTTGGAGGACTCGGGTTCTTCACTTTTAACGATCAGTTCTTAACCATCATTTCCTAAAGAGAGAGAAAAAAAAAAATCAATCAAGAAAGAAAGAATTTTTATTTTGTAAAGTAAAGCATCAGTTTGTTTACTGTGATAGTTCTCATTATATGTTCTATGAAAATCGGAAAAACGATGGAAATGCACATTCGTTTGCTTTCACGCCTTGAGTCATCAGCGATGGGAATCCGCGACAGCTGTTTCGTGCTTATTAGGACTCATCAGTCAGATGTACCCTCGATGATCAAACTCAGAACGCGTGAAAGACTATGGTTCTTCTAGTTTAATACTTCATCACTTTGTTTTGATTGTTGTTTTTGTATACCTTGGAAATGTTTTCAGCGATACTGGAGGAGAGCTGTTTCCCACTTAATGTATTCTTCAGCTGGAAAATATTCGCCACTTGCTTCTCGACTTAACAATGTGTTTTTTGGGACCAAGTTTTTTTGTTTCATAAATCGTAAGTTCGTCAGCTGAAATTGACCAATACCCTATTCCAATTGTCCGTTACTGCATATATTATTAAGAAACGAAAATTTAAAGGATGACACCAGGGTACTGTTTTGAATTTCTGCTGCGTAGCTGTACATGTTAAAAAAACTTTCGTACGAGTTTTTTTTTTTTTTTTTTAAATCACCTTTTAGTTCAATCACTTCATGTAAATATTACGTTTGCACTAATATTTTTTTTAATAATTTGATATTTTTATTTTATTTCCCACTTTAAGGCAGGTAGCATTACAAGAACATCATTGATATTGTGTTTTGAAAGTGAGGTTTAACAGCTCAGTCAGTGAAACTACGTAAGAACTTGTTTTAAATATGGAAGAATAAGTTTTCTAAATGTTAATTTGTATAGGTTGTCGTATTGCTTTCAGACGCTGTTCCGAATGTTCGAGAGCGTTAACATTCTTTGATAGGCTCCTATAAAAGTTAGAATTCCTAGTAAATTTATGTTTTTATAGAAAATAATGAATTCAGTTGCAAGTTTTTAATGTAAATAGTGAAGAATGTACTTAAGCTGACACTTTCATCAACGTACTTTCTTTGTATTAATTCTGTATCTCTTGTCGTAAAACGAGAGGATTTTTAAAGGTGATGTTCAGTTGTCTCTTTGGTTGGCGTGACGTCAATCTCTCTCTCTCCGAACACTTAACCAGCGATTTTACTGTAATTTGAAGACTCGCTCTTCGCTCTAATTTCGTTGAAGCATGTCTGCAGCCACCGTTGGAAGCCAAGAACAGCTTCGCTTTTAAGATTTGCATTGAAATGAGCTCTTAATTCTGATTGCAAATCGGTTTTGTATTATATTGACATCCAGAGATTTAAGTCTGGGCAGAAAAGCAATTTGCAATATCAAAATCTCCGGAAATGTAAGTTTGTTCATTCTGGAAATTTGATGTAAATCCCTTGGAAATATTTTTCTAGTGTTGGCGTAGGCGGCTAGAATGGTATCATGTTTTAGTGTAATCTCCTCTCCGTCTATCCAGAATCCCTGCCATATGGGGGCCTAGTGATTTATATATTTTTCCGTTACCTTTCAAAATTGCAGTCTTGGTTTGTTCGCGAGAGACTTAGGCTCTTTTCATCGTTTTGCTGTTGCCAAGTCGCTAATAGCAAACGAACAAGGAATGGAAATAATACTAAAAACGGAAGTAATAAATAAAGTCAGCTCTAACAATGGGTGAGATCAACAAATTATTTACAAGTGACATCCTGGAACAGCTGTTTCACGCTCGTTGGCGATCATCAACCAGGAGAAGTCACAGTAAATAACAAGGTCTCCGTACTGAGGCTAGTATAAACAATACATCGGAAGCTCAGTGGTGCCTCAAAGGAAAAAATACACAATGAAAAACTCACCAATGAAAAATTAGTGAGAAAATTCATGTGCCAGCAGTGCGCAGGCCTCAATGAAATTTTTTTAAAGCATAAAAATTCAAACTGCGTATTTGAATTATTAATAAATAATAATGGGTGAGACCAAATTATTTACAAGTGACATTCTCACTAATGTTTCATTGTGTATTTTTTCCTTTGAGGTACCACTGCTCTTCCGAAGTCAGCTATAGTTATCCTAAAAGGAATGCTCTTCTGGCAATGAGGGTGGTGGATGTTTTTCAGCAGGTAATACCTGCTTACCAGGTCCTTAAAGCTTACCGTACATTGGAGCCCTTGTCATATCCTCAGTATCGGATGATTTGGGCCATTTAGACACAGCGTGGACCTGGGCCAGCAATTCTCCAACACAATATAGTAATTTTGAAGAAAAGGACAGTCCGACAGCCTTTTTTCTTAGGAGGTGATTGTAAAAGAAGAGTTTTAAATTAGAATCCGTTTACGATTTGAAGGAGACTTAATACGATAAGCAGCATTCTCTTGATCCTAAACTGGCTTAAAGATAAGTCTTATCGTTAGGTAGTAATGCCGCGCCGCCTATGCTGTTTTTGTTCTACTTCCTCCCTAAATTTTCATAATTTGTTTCTGTTACAAAACAATTCCTCTGTTTAACGTAACAAGGACTTTTTTTCCACCTCTTTTGAGTTGTTAGCTGATGAGCGGTGAAATCACGAGATCGCAGCCAATCCTAGATGCTTAAGATTTAAAGGGAAAAGTTCAGATTAAACAACTTTAATTACGTCAATTTCACGTAAAAGATGGTTGGAGATTAATTAGAAAAGCAAATCGTCTAATGATGATAATTCGTCTTTCATCCCCTACCTCTCACTGTTTGGTAGGATTGAAAGCTTTCTCAAAATTTCGAGCTCTTAGTGGCCCACCATCTGAGAAAGTGTCTCATAGAGATAACATGAGAACACCTAAAGGAACAGCAGCAGAAGTTAGCAATAATGTATGAGTGAAATCTTACACTGAAATAGTATGTTGTTTTTTTTTTTTTCCCTGAGATCTTTCCAGTCTCCAGCAGTTTTCGTATCGTTAGAAAGTTTATTCTAGGCCAGTGGTTCTCGATCTTTTGCCTCTGTGAATTCCACTGTCATCTTTTCAAGAAACACACTTTTTCCAGTAGATGTATTTCAAAATGAATAGTCGTCTCCTGTGTTTTCAGATGCTCTCGAACATTTTCTCTTCATTTTTTAGAGATACTAATGAACTTTCTAGAAAATCATAACGTTTGTAGCGTTAGCGTATTTTCAGGCTGTACGGGTCCCACCTAAAAGATTAAAAAATCCCGCCTTTTGTAAAGCATTGTCCTAGATAGAATTCCATGATGTAACCATGTGACGTAATGTTCAGACAGAATCCTGCTGTGTCATTGTTATAAACTAGCTGAAATGAAAGAAGCACTGTTGCATAACACTAACACACGACAGGTGCGCAGTGGAGACACTTTGAAATCACACCGATTCACTCAAGGAATTTTGGAAAGTTTTTCGAAATTCAGTTATTCGCTAAAGAGAGCAAGTTATTCAAAAGAATACGAGCAAAATTTATGAACATATTACTTAGAAAATACAATAAGTTTTTAGTCAATTTAAAATATCCCTTTCGTGTTATCGATTTTTTTAAAAATTAATTTCATTTCAATAAAGACCAGAAGCACGGAGGAATAAATGTCTCGGAAATTTCTTTAAAAACCCACACACTACAAACTTAATGCGCAATAAGCATAACGACACGATATATAGATTTATTAATAATTTTGACACGGGCGCAGCTTTCTCGTGCAGCTCGGTTTGAAAGGTTCTTGCTCTGTTGCATTTTGGCAATTTCCGGTTAAAAAGTGATAATAGCCTTCCAATCGATAGGAGTCATCCATCTTATGACCGCTCTATTGATAGTCTTCTGTAGTGAAAAAGATCGCTCATAGGAATTACACGCACGTCATTGCCTAACGAGCATTACTGCTGTGCTCAGGGCAAACCTTGCCCTTGATTGTGTATTGCTGAAGATCTTGTACCAACAGGAAACACTTGAATCGATTCTTATTTCTGCTTTTCAACTATATTTGCATTTCTGGCGAAATAGCCCTTCTGAACGTAACTCTCCGTCCATCAGTTACCTTACAAAACTATTGGTGAACTACATTACTTCCGCTCTGAAGATATATAATATTAAAAATCAAACACACACAAATTAATGTTACATTTAAAAAATACATACCTATTGGGAAGCTTTTCGGATCCTAATTATTGTGGCATCCTTTGTCAACAAATATATTTTTTAATAACACATAATAAAGAGTTGGTGTCAATTTTCGAATATCCACAAGGAAAATCTACAAAAAGTAGTACAAAAGGACAGTGACTTCTTTTAAATTGTGTTTTATAAATATTGTGTTTAATGACAGCTAAAATACTTGTCATTCAATTTCTTCTGAATTTCTTCTTTTCATTCCTTCTCTATTTCTTTGCTTTTTTTTTTTCTTTTTCAACTTTTTATTTGTTGCTATCTTGCTGATATTTGATGATTGTTAAACGTTCAAATGTTCCTTGAATTAAAAAGAAATAAAAAAAAAAAAAAATCATTCTCTCGTAATGAGAAATTATACGTAATTGAAGCATTCCTTTTGTTAGGAATCGTTATTATTTCTAATCCCTTAACCAGTGTTAACAATTTGTACCATTTCCTTATGAAGGAATGATTCGTTTTAGCTTTTATTTCAATAAAGTTCTTTTTTATTTTTATTTTTTTACAAATTAAATTGAAATATTTACATTTAAATAAAATAAATAAATGTTTGATGTGAGAATTTTATGTTTAGTGAAATATTCCACTATTGGTAGGGGGAAAAGGGTTTTAAATAAAATGTAACGTAACATTTCTTTTTTGTAGAGATTATCAATGTAAAAGGGCTGTAGATGTATGTAGTAACTGCTGAAATTGCAGCAATAAAACACACAGATATTGTGGCATCAAAAAAAAAAGAAAAGATGCGTTAAGTTATTCGAAATGGTTCGTGTGGAACAGCTGCTCTCTTTTTCAAATATCGACAAGACGTTTTCCTCATGGGTTTATGGGAGATTGGATTTTGCGCATTAGAGGAATACAGTGTTATCTGAATGCTCGGCTCTCATGTAATCTTCATAATTCAGAATTGATACGTTTTGATCACAGAAGGAATTGCTAAGGAAAGATTCCTTTAATGATCGTTTTTTATTTGAATCTTTAACGACGCAGTTTACAGATGATGATATAGCCTCTGCTTTGCAGTTTGCTTTCTAGAACTTTTGCAGTTCTTGAAGAACGAATATTGAAACAATTGGACTTAAATATCATTTTATTCAAAAGTTTCATAAACCTTCTTTTTTTTTTCCTAATTTGAACCAGTCTTTAAAACAGCATACAGGGTGGACATAAAAGAATGTGTTGGGCTTTCAAAGATATTTTCTGTATTGCTTAACGTATGACATCTCAGTTGAAAGCGCAACTGTCCAAGTTTGATGTGCATCACTCGAAGACCAATGTGTTCATCTTTCTTCGAACTGCACACATCCAAGTTGTAGTCTTAATTCCTGTGAAACTCGATGAAGCATGGCCGGTGTGATGGTCGGATCTAACACCATGTGACTTCTTTCTTTTGGGGTAATTGAAAGACAACGTGAGCGTATCCCCCAATGCCCAGATCCATCAGTGATAGCAAGGATCGGATCATGCATGCTGTGGAAGCCAAGATAAGGGGCCATCCATTAATTACGTGAGGTGTTTTTAAAAAATTTGGACCCCCCCTCCCCCTTGGTGAGATTTGGTGAGATGTGGTTGGACCCCCCCCCCTCCCTCACGTGAGATTTCAAAAAGTCAAAAAATCAAAAAAGTTCAGAAAGTCAATATTACAAAATGTTGTAATCTATTATAATACGTACAGTATATTCTCTGAATGAAAAAGTTGACGTGAGATTTTCGTTGACCCCCCTCCCCCTTGGTGAGATTTGGTGAGATTTTGCCGGACCCCCTCCCTCCCCCTTTTAACCTCACGTAATTAATGGACGACCCCTAAGAACAGACCAAGGAACAAATCTTATTAGATTTTTCTCGCTCTTTTTTTTTTTGTTCCCATTTTAATCTCTTTTTCGTGTGAATAAATTTCTCTCTTACCCGGAAGAAAATTTACATAAAGACCAGATGTAACGTTAATATTAATAATATTTTAAATAATTATTAAATCTCAACTGTTCTCCTTGTATTAGTATTGAGTTTTTATCATCCACGTTCCTTGTGCAGACGAAACATACACTTCAGTTTCAGCCGTAATTTGTTGAATAGCGAAAAACTTCTTCCGTACTAGTCTACATTGATCGGACAACGGTAATGTCTTTGTTAGACGAATATCATTATCCTTTTAAGAGATTAACAGTCAACAAATGCCAACTTTTACCACTTCAAGACATAAAATACTTAAAACTATTAATGAATTAAAAATTGCAAAACAAACCTCCAGTTTGTTTATTTGATCTTCATGTGTCGCTATTTGATGTAACGCAATTTTCAATAATACAGTAACTATAAACACTCCTTTCGAACGAGATTAAGTAACGTATAGTTTCTGTGAGATTTGTCGTGTTAATATTCTTTGTTTTATTTCTTTAAGAATTTCTACATTGTATAAAATGGCCTAATGTTATGAAATTTTGACCGTGCCGCATCCAGATATTATAATGATAGGATGTATTGTTTACGTTCAAGTGTAATAACGGATAATTCTAATTAAAAGAAAACTTGGAAATGTGAATGCATTCATCCGAAGCTCGGTGAGAGAGGAAATTCCCAGAATCATCTCCTTCTCCTAAGTGGATTCTGCGTATCTATCTCAGTCCAGCACGTGACTTCCAGGGAGTCTGTTTTCCCATTTTTGTTTCCATGTTTCTTAACTTCAATCAATAATACTATGCTGAAAGGAAATAAAAAAAAAAATAAAAAAAGATTTTGTAGCGATAATTTAAAAAGATGATATATGCTATGAAGTGATATATATACATAAGATATTTTTGAAACATTACAATTGTTGTTGCTGCTGTCGAAACATAAATGTTAAACGTTTTGTTATGCTTTCATTATAGCAATTTTATTGCTGATTTTTTGCATGGTTCTCACAAGATATGGTAGGTTGGAAGTAATGTTTGTAACGGCCCTTATTAAGTATCAAAGAGAAAAAGAACTAGAACAGAAAAAATTTCGATCTAATTTCGATAATTGGTAATACGCATTTGCATTCATCTGCTCGTCCTTCATCTGTAATCAAGGTTATCGTAGGAAGAAAAACTTATTTGTCATAGATTGTTGAAACTTTCGTATTAGGTTTGGATTCGTAAGAGAAAGATCTTTACTGATTGTGGTCCAAGCCGGATGCAAAGGTCCTTACCTGTATTAGGAACTAAAAACTTCCCGAAGTACGTTATAATTTATTCCCGAAACATAAATTGCTTTTCCTACCAAGTTGAAAAAATTCTTGTCCTCAATCAAATCTCGAAAAATCTTAATAGCAGATATTTGCTTTTCAAATTATCATTGTCTGATAAGAATTTAAAAAAAAAAAGAAGATAAAGTAAATGTGTGTTAAGATTTCCAGAAGATAACTTGAGCTGATTAAATCGTCATCGGACCAATCCAGATAATAGAGAAAATAGTAATTGATGGTAAGTTCTCAGGGTCAGTAAAATGTCAGGTGACCTTTCCTCCTGGATTTTCAGTTTTAAAACAAGTAATTTATCAAAAAATAAATAAATAAATAAATAAATTACAGTATATTTTGCCCTCTCCGGGAACATCCTGTGAGCTTCCGTGGAGTTCTCAAGTTGCTGATCGTGTTACTAGCAAAAAATAAAAGAATTGTCCTGGTGTGGATGACGAAGAATTTGTAATTGTGTGATCACTTTTTTCCAGTTGATCAAAAAGGCACGTTGCAGTTTCAAATTATGTTATACACCTGCTCCGGAAGCCTTGCATACGTAAAGTAAAAAAACGCTTTATTTCTTCAAAAAAAAAACAAAAAAATGTAAATTATATCAAGTAAACTAAAACTTAGAATTAAGAACACTCATGCCAAATTTGATGTTTGCAACTCAAGCGGTTTCGGAGATACGCATATCTTATTGGATCTCTTTAGGATCCGAATGTCGGATCCTAAATTTTAGATTCTGACAGAATTTTAGATTCTGACAAAGAACACTCATATCAAATTTCGTGTTTCCAACTAAAGAGGTTTCAGAGATATGCGTACCTTTCAAGAAAGTCTGCCCTCCCGTTTACACCCCTTAGACCGGATCCGGGTTTTCGTTGTTCATGCATTATTCTGGGATGCATGTGAAACTCCGTGCCAAATTTGGTAAAGATCCAAATTTGGATCTTTACCAAATGGCGATATTGTTTCAAGACAAACACTCTCACTTATTATATAGATTCGTATTTTTAGTTTTTGGTTTTAGAATTATTTTTAGGTTTGCTATGGTCCTACACTATACATGTGATATAAGAAATTAAAATATTTTTTTTGTAAATGTTATCTAATAATTACGTTTCTTTTAGCATTTTTTTTTTATTTATTTATTTTTATTTTACTTGTGTATCCCGTAAAATCTCGAATCGCGTTCTATAATATCTTTGATTTTTCTTTTTTTGTGTCGGTATGGATTTTGAGTTGTGGTGGTTAAACAAAAAAAAAAGGGGCGGGGGGCACTATTATTGTTTGTGGTTGATGTTTGTTTTTTTGTTTCTCCTACTTTTTCGTAATCAAATCTGGCGAGCGTGTGGCGGATTGACGCTATTGTAATTGCGGTAGGGCGATCTTCCATCAAAGTTAATTGGGCGTTTGTCTCATTTCACTTCGCTACTACCGCAGCTATTCCAGTTTGTTTTTCTTTTCTTCAGCCTCTCCTCCAATCCCGGTTACGCAATCTTCCTGATATCTTTTCAGGACTCAGTAATTCGAGAATGACTGTGCATTGTTCTTGCGCTTTACGGATAATTTATTTCGTGTTTATGACTGATAAAAATAAAAAAAA
>JAFIDM010000179.1:39312551-39342086 GCA_023159025.1 Thereuonema tuberculata | reverse complement strand
ACATTAAATTTGTCTATTATGTGTATGTTTTCTTAAATTAATCCCTTATATGCTAAGCATGGAGCTAGCGGGGATTAATTGTTTACCCTTTTTATTAATTTACATTTTGATGTTTTTTAACTTACGGGTGATTGTTTTGTTCATTTGTCCTTTGCTTATGTTCTCTTTTGGTTCTACTGAGCTATTGAGTACTGGGCGAACCAACGGATGAGAGATAGGAATCTTGAAACGGTTCCGTCTTGGGTTCCTGGTTAAAATTTCCAAGAATAGCTCAGTGAACCTTTAATTCGTGTGCGTTTTTATGCCTTTTTTTGTAAAGATAATATATCTATTTGATTGTTGTTTTGTTTTTTAAGCTATTTTATGATTTGTGGCTTTGGTAGCTGAAGGGATAAGGGGTTCACTACAGGCTATAAACATTCCTGGTAGAGGTCAGCAATTTCTTTCTCCTCATTATTTCTCTCTGAACAGATCATTCTTTTTCCTCAGTCTTTTGTCAAATGACTGACTTTCCAACCTCAATTTGATCCTATTCAGCTAATGACAACAGTGACATTCTATTCTGCCTATCACTGAAAGAGGATACAGACAAAATGCTTTAATGTATTTCAGTACGAAGCTTTTTTTGATCAACATTCTAGGTCACATGTTTCGTTTGTCATTCAATAGCTAGCAGAACTGTCAGACCTCATAACTGGAACAAGGTTTATCTCATGCGTAAGAAGCTTCTCCAATGTCCCTCCTTCCTCTACAACAAAAAAAATGTAGGGGAAATCTTCGTGTAGTGAAATGAAACATTAACCCTTCAAGCCAGTAAGACGTACACGTGTACATTCCCATGTGTCTGACTTAACGCCGGTTTGACGTACAGGGGTACGTTCTCTGAAGGAATAGATAACTGGCGGCCTCCTACTGTTAATGTTCAACGTAATTCTGTAATTTTCCACTGACCAAGAGACAATGAATTAAGCTTACAATTCATTGGCGGAATTTAGTTTTCCGCACTTAGTTTAGCCATTAAAAATTTTTCATTTAACTTCTTTTTTATCAATAAAAAAAAGTACCGGGGGAAAGACATTCAGGAAAGAAACTCGCCGGCCTGAACGGTTAACATGCAAGAAAAGAAAGGAAATGTAAGGACTGCACTTGGGTCTCTAAAGACTGAAGAGCAACTCTTGAACTTAACCTGACATATCTTCAACATTTGTCCACTGTCCAGAACCCTTTCAGATCAATACTAAGGGAATGTCTTTTAGGTAAACTTCAAAAGTTTCTCATTAAATCTTCAACCATGTACAATCTAACATAATCCTTTCTTTCTTGTACTGAGTCCAATATTTAATTTCTGACAAAATTAGCTCAACTAATTTTTAAAAAATTTGTATTTTTTTAGCCTTTTTAGGAAATTAATCTTTCTCACGTATCTAAATTATATGAGGTAACGTTATTCAGTTCAAATAATTACAACCCCTACTTTCATTACTTTAAATTTTCCATATTTAAGACCAATTTTGTTCACAATGTATAAAAACTGAAAATATCTTCAAGGAGTTCTTACCTCTGATAATTCTCCAGTCTGCCAACAAATAAATATACTGGGTAGAATCATGAAAAGCGAATTGTAAAACATGAGGCCGTATTTCCCTAATTCCTAAAAAGAATTAAAAAAAATAATAATAAGTAAATATGAAAAAGATTACATATCTCACACACACAAAACAAAAACAAAAGCAATGGCTGCTTTGCTAAGTAAGATTAATTCCTACTATTTATCTAGATTCACCTGATAATCTTTATTTGTTGGTCTCTGTCTTTACAACTGTGCAACGTAAGAATTCCTTCTAGTGTTTTTATATTGATTGTGTACCTGATCCATTTTAGCCTACAAGTAGTTTCGCTTATAAAAGCAGTACGTCTGTCTATCTCCTTTAATCCATTTTCAACTGGTGAATAGTTCTTCTTGAAACTTATATTGCAAATTCACAGGCAAGAAATGATGTAACTTTTAATATTTGGAAATTCTTCTACATGGGTTCTTATCGAGGTATTTGATATATAGGTGGAAAAAAAATTGCCAAAGAAAACCAATAGAAGCAAAACAATGAACTTTTACTGCCATCTAATACTACCTAACCCTCGTGCTGTACTTAAGATATCATTAAAATCAATTGGATTTATAGTTCAGTTCATGAAAGAAGAGCTTTTGATGAAATAATTTCCTTATTGATTGATGTTTCCAGGACGTAACAGCGCCATCTATTGCTGAAATCCATAACTTAATCTCATAAACATTAACGAAAGCATTCTGATTGTTGTATTTTCTACAGTTACAAATACATAATAATAATTAACATTGAAATAATTAAAAATGTTCCACAGTATTTCCCTTCCTTGGCTATGCAAAGTTTGTCCTTTCATGGTCACGCTTATGCCATCACACAACGACACCATCTTGGACTGACTGCTCGGAGGTCAAGTAGATGACATCATGAAAGTAGATGACGTCATGAAAGTAGATGACGTCATGACTGGTGACGTTTGTTCCAGACAATGATCTAGAAGGTTAGGCCAAAAATATGGGTCAAACGAATATAAAGTACAGTGCAACTTGGATAATTCGAACGTCTTTAATTCGAAATCGTGGTTAATTCGAAGATTTCCCTTAGTCCCTTGAACTTTTTATTAAATCAATGTTAAAAAATCGTGGATAATTCGAAGTTCAACTTCCTTAATTCGAAGTTTTTTATAAAAAATTACAAACCATAACGACTTTTCGGCGTTTCATCGTTAAGAAATTCGACACGTGACAACTGAAATCGCCTTCCCGCCACCGTTCGAAATGTGATGCTTCAGACGCCATTCGAGCTTCCTGCTGTCAGTGTCACCATGTCTTTCAGTAAACCATGCATGTATAAGAATTTAACGTTCACTGAAAAGGTCGCCGTCATTCGCGAGGTGGAAAAGGGTGTGAAGAAGAAATGCCAATCCCTTCATCGTCGGAGGCGCTTTTTCATTTGGGCGAATTTCGTCGGTACATTGAAGGACAAACCAACGTAAGTGAAACTGTTTTCCGTTCACTAAAAATGCTTGATGATTTTGCTAACCTTCAGCGACTGAATTCTACAAAACAATCAGACATTGCACAATTTTTTGAAAAACTATAATTTTCTGTATTGAATGTAATATGTACTGTAGCTTACGTAATATAAATCTTATTTTGTTTACATACATATAGTGTTTAAGTCTTTCATACCATGATCCTTCTGAATAAATATTTACTTATTGATAGAATAATCTTTTCAAGCATTCACTGGACCTGAAATTAAAGTTAAAAGATGTAACTTGTTTAATTCGAAGTCTTGGATAATTCGAAGTTTTGTAGTGGTCCCTTCAGCTTCGAATTATCCAAGTTGCACTGTAGTAGAAATTAAGCTTACAGTTTAAAAAAATATATTTCTATTACTATTGTTGATTCCATTTGCATTCACTGAGATCCAGCTTTATGACGAAGCAAACAGTTCAATTTTCGTACCGAACAATTTAAACAGCAATTAAATCTTGTTTCCTTCTGATAGTATAAAATACTTGAGACATCCTGAGAATTGTGATCCTCAACATCAAGTTTGTACAGTTAAACACTGCTTAAAATGGTTTTGAGACTGCTATCAGTTCAGTTCTTTCAGTTACTGGAATTATGAATCAATTTGTTTACAAGGAAATTCTCAAGTGTTAAATGCGTTTTTGTGCAAAGGTTAATAAATCTCAAGGATTCTTCCTTCAATGGGATGCTGATCCCAAACTCATTTCCAAGCTTGGTCAAAAAGTCCAAGTCCAGAACGAATTCTAATTAGAAATCTTTAGTATGAAGTTGAAAATTGAGTAGTTAAGATCAAGTGTGGTAAGAAAGCAGATTTGACTGAAAATATTCATTACAATAGGAGAATGTTCCACCAAAGTTAGACTGCAATCAATGCCAATGATTTTGCATCCAAATATTAGTATGAACATTTTAGTTTATATTTTTTCTGCCCATTACAGAAAAAAAAGAATTCAATAGCTATGTCCTTGAAAACAAATGAAGAGATTTTAAAATAGTGCTGACTCTCTGACTTTAAACCGTGGGTTACATAACTGTAATAGACTTGCAAAGTACTTGCCCCAGAGTATTTTCATGAATCCTTCTATGGGAGCATACCTCCATATCGGAGAATGCACTTCAACACACATTTATTTGTCTCTTAAAATTATTGGGGAGGAGGAGTCTGTAACTTTTGGGATCTTTCAATACCAAGAACACTAGTCAACAAAAAAAATTGAAAAAAAATGGACAGACACTCTGATGGGTGATCTTTACTAATTTTGGGTTGCTGAATTCGAATATGACCTCCGTTTTTTTCCATCACCCTCCATTTTTCTGTCCCCCCCCCCCCTTTCTGGCCAAAATAGGGGTGAAATAGGTAAATGACGTTTAATCTTCTCATTTCACAGCGATATGCCAATTGCTAGCCTAAAATTACAGTAAAATAATGATGAACACTATATGCCCAACGATAAACATCATTGGGGGTCCGAGGGGTGAAAAAAGGGCGGGGAGGCAAAGGGTATTTTTCTCGAAAAAACAAAAAAATCAGCATTTTTCGGATTTTTTTTGGAAAAAAAGCGACATTACTGGCCCTTTGCCATTTTTTACACCTTCCCACTACCCTCATGCACCCTCCTATCCCTTGTTTTTAAATCCCTTAAAGCCACCCTTGTTTTTCAAAAAGAAAAAACGTAAATGTGGATGGACCAAAAACTTTTTTTTTTAAATTAAGTTAATTTGAAACAAACTCTTATATGGTTTTCATTGTATCTAAGAATTGTGACAAAAATATGATTAGAATAGGTGGAGGGGGGGGGGGGAAGTATTGAAATCAATCATAAGGCTAAGCAATCAAAAAGTCTGAAAAAAACATACCTGCATCTACTTTGAAATTTTTCTCCTTTTGTAAGCGTCCTCCGGTGTTTCTCGTATGAGTGTCTAACAGTAGTCCGCCAACATACTAGGGTTCCATTTTCCCGCGTATCTCTTCTCCATTTGGGCAATCTGTTGATGAAATCTTTCACCATGCTCGTCCGAAACGGCTCCACAATTTTCCGGGAAAAAACTCAGGTGGGAGTGGAGAAAATGAACTTTCAAGGACATATTGCAACCAAGGATCTTGTAAGATTTAAGTAGCTCATCAATTCGTTGATGATAGTCATCTGATCTTTTGTTTCCAAGAAAATTGCAGCAAACAGAGACAAAAGATTCCCAGGCTTTTTTCTCTTTTTTTGATAAACTGTTGGAGAAAGCATCGTCATCAAATAACTGTTTAATCTGAGGTCCCACAAATACGCCTTTTTTGATTTTGGCATCACTTATGTGCGGAAATTTTTGCTTCAGGTATAAGAGTCCTTTACCGCCCCTATTTAGAGCCTTTACAAATTGTTTAAAAAGGCCCAGCTTAATGTGCAGTGGAGGTATAATAATTTTTTTTGTCTACTAAGGCGCCAAAAGCGATGTTTTTACAACCGGGAATATCATTCACGCGCAAGGGCCAGTCTTTTCTCACATAATGTTGATCTTTAGTACGGCTGTCCCATTCGCAAAGAAAGCAACAAAATTTAGTGTATCCAGTTTGCAATCTCGTTAATATTGCCACTACTTTGAGGTCAGCACAAACACTCCATTGATGATGATCGTAATTTATTTTTTCCAGAATTTTTTTTAGATTTTCATATGTTTCCTTCATGCTGGTTGCGTAGGCAACAGGGACCGATGGTAAATCATTTCCATTATTAAGTAAAACCGCTTTTAAACTTGTTTTGGAGGAATCAATGAAAAGTCTCCAGTTTTCAGAGACGTATGGGATTTTTAGTTCAGTCATTAGTCCTGCAATGTTGTTACAGCTAATTACATCTTCGTCATCATCATCTCGCGAGAAAAAAGAAATGAAGGCGGCATTTCTTTTTCTAAAAAACGTAATATTGACACCTTGCTGCAGGAGATTTTTCTGCTGTAGTCGTGAACCAAGAAGCTCAGCTTTTACTTTAGGCAGGTCTAAATCCCGGACTAAGTCGTTCAATTCTTTCTGAGCGAAAAGTTGTGGTTCATTCGATTCGTTAGGCCTGTAATCTTCATCTTGGCTACTATGTGGTACCTCCTCTTCCGGTGATGATGGCGCATTCTGTTCAGTTGTTGATTCTTCATCATCAAGGGTGTAGTTTTCGGGTGGTATGGGGACAGGCAACAAATTACTATGTTCGACGGGTCTAATTGCCGAAGGGATATTCGGATAAGTTATAATATGTTTCGATCTTCGCGAGAATCCAGATATTGTCGTCATACAAAAATAACAGTCCTCGGCATGAGAGGTGGGCTCACGCCAGACCATAGGTACCGCGAATGACATACTGCGTGATTCCCCACGTAACCACGAACTTAAATTAGTGTAACAACTTTTGCAACATAATTTTGGGGCCCACGGCTTGTCCTGATCCCCGACTTTGCAACCGAAATAATGCTCATAAGCTTTTCGAACAATCTTATTTAAGGGTCTCCTCTGATTCTTAAAAGTCCCTTCTCCACAAATGTAACAAAAAGAATTCACATCACTCTTACAAGAACGCGGCATTATAACACCAAACACTTTACAAAGAAATCTACTTGAAGCACAGAAAAAAAAGAAACACTTGTGCTAAACGTGAACACCGCACTTCGTTCGAAAAAGCAAACGGAAACCGTACTAGGTCAAGGACACCTTCGATACAGTTCGTCTCGATCAACACGCTTACTGCAACTGTGTAGAAAAGAGCATAAAGAGCGAAAAGAGCTGTGTAGAAAAGAGCAAAGGAGAGTGTAACAAGTTGAAGACAATTTGTATACCTCCGCCGACGGCGGAAACTTTTAGGAAATATAGTTCCTATTTTCGTCTTACAATCGTCTTAATTAATCACTCTTATTTAAAATATTTCTCTATAAATAAATGTAATTATAGTATTTAAAACTATTTTTAGTCTTAGTAGCTGTTTTTTGAACTTTTTTTTTTACATCCACATTTACTTTTTTCTTTTTGAAGATCAAGGGTGGCTTTAAGGTGGGGGGTGAAAAAGAGGGATAGGGAGGGTGCAAGAGGGTGCATGGGGGTAGTTGGAAGGTGTAAAAAATGGCAAAGGGCCTGTAATGTCGCTTTTTTTCCAAAAAAATCCAAAAAATGCTGATTTTTTATGTTTTTTCGAGAAAAATACCCTTTGCCCCGCCCGCCCTTTTTTCACCCCTCGAACCCCCAATGATGTTTATCGTTGGGCGTAGTGTTCATCATTATTTTAATGTAATTTTAGGCTAGCAATTGGCATATCGCTGTGAAATGAGAAGATTAAACGTCATTTACTTATTTCACCCCTATTTTGGCCAGAAAGGGGAGGGGACAGAAAAATAGAGGGTGATGGAAAAAAAACGGAGGTCATATTCGAATTCAGCAACCCAAAATTAGTAAAGATCATCCATCAGAGTGTCTGTCCATTTTTCCTTGTTGACTAGTGGAATTGATTCATCTTTAACTGGCTTTCACTTTCATTCAACTCCTTCAAAATCCTCAATGACATTTTCTAAGACATCAATAGCAAACATTTTATTTATTACTTTGGTTTCACTAAAGCTTTAGCAATTTTCACCACTGAGTTCTAAATTTGCATCGTTTCTTGTTTATTTTATTCTCTTCCATTCCTTAATTATTACTTTCCAATTTCTATTTTACCTTTAATGAGGGAACTTGTAAAAACTGGAAAGTCCCATTCTTTATTTCTTTTTTTTCTTTTTTTTTTATTATTTTTTCAAGTAATTAACGTTTGTAAGTTGAATTATTGGTGAATTTAAGGCCACCATACATCTCAATTAAAAATAAAATATATGTACAATTAAAATAAGAGAACTTTCGAAATGTCCAACATTTCTTTGTCAAGTGGTTGGAATACAATAAGTTTCTGAATATAAAGCCTAGAATCCATTGCTACAATTCCTATTCTTTATCTTCTTCTGTTCATTCCATTTTCGATCAAATGCTCTTCAACTCCGTACATATTAAGAGGATCAAATGATTTCAAACTATCGGTATTCAGAATATTACTAAGTTTACTCATGGTCATGGTTTTACTCTAACTACAAGAAATGTTATATTAAGCAGCAATTTTATTCCAATGCTACTGCATGTTTTACTAAAATCTCAACCAATAATTTAGTTCTTCAAAAGATACTAAAAGTTTTAAACTATTATCTGTTCTTCCAACTGAAAAGAACTGCCAAAATATCAGCTTATTCAGACAAGCAGTATAAATTCCTTTATACATTTAACAACAAAGAAATAAAAATAAATAAATTTTCTGAATTTTATAGTTTTAAAAAATTTTACAGCAAGAAAATACTAAAATTTAAAATAATTTAATCAACATAACAAAATTTTTGAATACCTTAATCCGAATATTGAAAAGTTTTGAAATTATTTTTGAATAACTTTAGGGTTCAGGCTGTACATTATTTTTCATTCATTTTACTTCACATTGGTTACAATTTTTCCTTACTTTGCAACACTAACACATAATAAGATATTTATCTCACACTTAATAGCATTTGGTTTTTCAAAACAAACTTTTATAACAAATAAAAAGTTTTCAGGAAAGGAACTTAGTAGGAACTACAAAAATTCTTCAGCATTTGTGTAGGGGGAAAAAAAACAAACTAGCTTCAAACTTCTGTCTATGTGAAAAATGTGTACAGAAAAACCTCTCAAATCTGGCCTAATGTGGCGCCCAGTTGGCCGGATTACAGAAAAGTCGGACTACCGAGAGTGATCTTAAAATAACTCGATAGCTCAATTTTTGTGAAGACAAAATGCCAGGTTTCATTAATTTAAGCCCATTTTCATAATTTTGCACTCAAATGTTTATTAAAAACAATACAAATGTGCTTTTTCCGACACCAAGCTCTAGTGATATTTGTTTTGCAGATTCCCCTGCATCCAATCTCCTTAATGCATTAAGCTTCTGTTCCATAGTGACAAAGTTTTTCTTTCTTTCTTCACTCATAATGAATATGCGTGGATAGGGAAACAAAATAGGGAAACGAATTTATTTATTAAAACAAAAAAAATTTACTCAGAACCAGGATTACTGTGCGGGCCAGATTACAAAGGGCCGAATTTGAGAGGTTTTACTGTACTTCTTTACTTAAGTAAAAGAAAGTAACTTAAAAGTTTTCAGAAAAAGAATTTTAACAAACAAGTTTGTATGTATTCCAAACACTGCAAAAAAAACAATCATGTCTTGTCTTCAAAAACAATTTTAAGTGAAAACATCGAATTCAAGAATGCATTAGAGTCTACAGTACGATGTACAGTTACAGATGAATTGTTTTTTCCAGTCTGTAAACATTGAAGTTTTGATTAAATTGTTAACAACTTTATATTTCTTGAGATGTCTCTGTATGTAATTAAAGCTGACCAATAACATTTTGAAAAGGAAACAAATATGGAAACTGGAAGTTTTAATTTTAACATTGCACATTGGAGGATAACCATGCAAAAAAGTAACAAATTCTGATATCTCAAAACATTGATTTTTGTCTTTTTTCTATATTGCTTCCATACTTTTTCGCCAAGTATGTAAATTCAGTTTTAATTTTCAGCTTTTTGATTGTGCACATAAACAGCTTAAATTAAGAATTTTGTCATTGAAATTACTTAAAATCTTTGCTACATTTTGAAGTTAAAATGAAGAGATGAACATATTAGCAAAGAAACAATACATTACTAAAATAGTATCTTTTTATATTAAAACACTTTTTAAATAAGTGATGAAATTTACATAGTTCTAGTTTTGGGATTAAAATTTATGGGTGTATTTGGACAATGTGAGCAAAGCACCAATGTTCCACTTAACACCAGCTTAAGAATAGTTCAAAAACAAAGAGGGAGGAAGGAAAAAAAAGTGGTTTTTTTTTTTTTTTTTTACCTTTGATTCTAACTTTTTCTTTAAGTACACTCCATTGGCTGCTGTGAAGAAATCATTTGACAGAACGTAAGTGTAACCCACGATATCAAAGGCCAAATCATTGCTGGAAAATAAGAGAATTTCATTAGACAAAACAAAAGACTACATTATTGAAATTTCTGTGATCAATGAACTGTGTTGTGAATTAGAACAAAGTTTAACTAAAGGAGTAAAGTGAAAGAGAACAAAAAAGTCTGAAGAACTACGAATCTAACTTAAGTGAATCATAATAAATCCTATACATTGTTTCGCTTTCGTTTTGAAGTTTGTTTAATGATGTTACATATACCATTTACCAAATTTTTAGATACTGTAAAATTTCCTACCCTGTAAATGGCAGAAAACAGAATTTTATCATATAATTAAAAGCAAAGAAAAGTCAATTGACATTCTTTCATTGATCAAAGTCTAACAAAATCCTCTTCAGGACGATATATTCACAGCTGTTACAAATTTTGAAAATTATTTTGTCTGTGACATTCAACAAGTTACTGAATAATACCATATCTCTTCCTTTATCAAAAAAGTAAAATTAAAATAAAAATACAAATAAAAATGACAAATTTTCAGAAAGCTACATGCTTCCCTTTTGAAAGCCTAAAATACAAATAGTAATGATTTTAAACAATTTACAGATGTCATTTAGCATGTTAACAACACGTTATAATTTCCTGAATAGATTCATAATATAACATTGTAATAAAGAATAACATTATCATCTTTACTAATAAAGCTTTTAAATAACCCAATCATCCTAAATCTAATTCTTCAAATCTGACAATACAGTTTAATATAAAATTGCAAATTGTTTAAAATCATTACTATTTGTATTTTAGGCTTGAAAAAAAAATGTAACTTTCTGAAAATTTGCCATTTTTATTTGTATTTTTATTTTAATTTTACTTTTTTGATAAAGGAAAAAAGTCAGTGAATTCCTGCCTGATCTTCATGAAACAAAATATAGATTGCTGTACAATCAGTTTTCTTGAAAATGTAAACGTGAGGAACAAGCCCCATTCAGTTGACAGTTGCTGTTATTTGATTGGTTACAACGAATAAAAAATAGAAGACATAATATCATACAACAAATTATGAAAATCAATACAGAAGATGGGATATAATTTTGCTACCTGCACTACTGAGGTTTTTTTCTTTTTCTTTCTCTGCACTTTGAAATTAAGAACTAATACTATATGATTAATTTAAAATGATGGAAATAGTGCTATTTGATATAAACTTAGTAATAGCTACAGTTGTAACTTTACGTGCACTGATCATTTTTGTATTCTTTCCCTTAGTAATAGCTGTAAATGATCATTTTTCAAAGATGACTAATTCTTTTTCATTCGAAGTCAATAATTACCTGGCTGCTATAATTGTTCCTCCAACCATAGCTGCTACTGTGAGTTTGATTATCAAAGACTGCCTTATGCTGAAATAAAAGAAATTAAAATTATTACCAACTTTTAAGATTTTAAAAATAACTTATTATTAATACGCCAGTTAATAAAATGCTTTTCCCTAATTTCAATTATCAAAATTTCTGCAATTACTCACCCAAGAATAAAAAACTCGGCAATCATTGTCATTAATATAGAAAATCTTCTTAAAACGGTGAACATTGGAAGACTGCAATTCAAATAAAAATATTCAAAAACATAATTTTTAACTTGCAGAATACATTTTCAATCATAAAACAAACTGAAATTACAAAAGCAATGAATATAAAACAGACTATTCTATAAATAAATAATAAAAAAAGAAAACCCTCAATTCTTTGTTGTTTTTATCACCTTTCAGATCTAAAGGAAGTTAACAAACTTAAAATGAAAATCTGAAAGTCTGAAATACATTTCAATCGTTAGTTATCTTCCCCGCTGGATTGAATGAGATGCTTAAAATGCATGGCTTTGAATATTTCCAAAATCAAAAAAGAAGTTGACCTGATTACACTTTGATGATATGAGCACGAACCAACTCAGTTTCACCACTGCTAAAATTCAAATCAATAACCAGGTTATCGAATTGCAACCATTGCCTGTTGTTCTTATAAGTGGTTAAGATGGTGCCAGTTATTTAAAAAGTGAAAATGCTGTGTAACTACAACAATGCAACATCTGTCTTCAACCATGATCTTGGAAGAAAAGCCAAATTTAACAAATATTTCTTTCTTTTATTTGCTTTCACTCGTAAGTGTTTAGCTAAGATGGAATAAAAGTCAGTTTTGGCATGCTGATATCTCTGTAATTAGTCATCTTTATTTCAACCAAGTTGCATTTTTAAACACCACCCTAATTTGGTTTTTATCTTGTTATGCATTATTGTATTATAAGCAGAAAACGAAAGTTAAATATTATTCTTTGAGATAAAAAGATTAAGAAAAATAACAAAAAAAAAAAAAGGATAAAACATTGTAATAGGGCACAGTGATATGCATGCTAAGATAGGGTGACCAGATTTTGAAAATAAAAATATGGAAAATTTTAATGTAGCTCTTACTGAGAAGACTAACTAATAAGCACTACATTCGATGCGTCACTATTGTAGCTAGGCTTGTAATGCCTGTTTCTAACAAGTCTCCAATTAGGTAAAACTTCATGGCAGTTAACACTGTTGCATCGTTATTTTCAAATGTTTACTTGAATATATGTAACAATTTCTGAGAGCAATTCTAATGGCCATTCATATACTGATTGTAGAGTTAAATAATACAATTTCAGAAATTTGTTAATAAATATGATTATTTGCAATTATATGTCGTAAAGAAAGTGTTTCTGTAGGTTAAACAGTAATGGACACTCAAGTATTAATATGAACCTTATCGCAGGTAAATGAATAAGAATTTCTTGAGAGTAGTATGTAATCAATCTAAAGTCTAAATGTAAGCATTACATCCACTGTTGAAAATGTGTCCCTGACTTTTGTATTGCAGAATTACATGATAAATGATTCAATATTGCACTGCAGAATCACTCGATGCAGATGGTTAAAGTAAAAATATGTTTATCTCTTCAAGTTTCTCACGTTCTGAACAGCAGAAAACAAAACTAAGAAATGCGAATAAATAGTTATCTTGAAATTGCATTAAAATATGGGATAGTTATTCAGGAGACCTCAAAAAAACAGGACATCCTGTATAATATGGAATGTCTGATCACCCTAAGCAAAGAGGCTACGAAGTCTCTATGTTATGGGCTTTAAAGAGAACAATCAGACCAGGACTTTAATCCAGACAAAATAAAACTAAATTTGTGGCAGCAATTCATAAATAGATGAGAGGTTGGTTGTAATGCTCTATGTATAGCAAGAAATTTCTGGATTGAAACTTTGACACTAACAAAAATTCTCCTGACCCTGAAAACTCAACCAGCATAAAAATGTATTCTATAAGTAAATAATGTTAGCAACTCTGTGGTGGTTCTGATATTGTCAACAATTGACCCAGTTTCTGTAGAGATTTACTGATCTTGCGGAGTCAGACAAGAGTTCAGGAAGAGCTTAGAATCTTGCGGTAAGAATGATCAGATGATTGAGCAAAAGTTGTCCATTTTTTGAATAGATGATGTGTTTTGACAACTTTAAGATGGAATGACTGGAAAATTTAAGACAATGGGAAAACTAACAGTAGGAGAAACAGAAACGGAGCTTATGGCAACTGCTAATGGGTAAAAAATTGGAAAAGTTTTAATTATGATACCTGAAGAGTTTGTAAGAAAATTAAATTTAAGTATTAAACAGACTCATTTTATATAATTTTTCCTCTTTTCTTTAAATCAAAAAACTACCTTCACTTATGGCATAAATCATTCCTATCTTTACTCTAAATTTGTCCAAGTAGAACTTCTACTATCAGGCTTTTTTTGCTTAAGTTAATTCTCTTAAGTTAAGAATTTCATTAATTATCGAATCAAAATTAATAATATCCTGGGCTTAAGAGGTTTCCACTCATTATTTTATCCTTTCATTTTCAATTTCTTAATTTCCATTTCACTCTTTTTTTTTTTAACTGATAAAAAAATTGAAAAGAAAGTTATTTTCAAGATTTAATAATCAATGTCCTGATATTTAGCAGATGCTTTAATACCCTTTTTTAACTTCTAAAAATAATTTTTATGTTTCAAAATATATCAATCCAATTTTTTTTTAATTTTAACAACATTACAATGTCAAAAAAAACCAAAACATCTGTGACGTTCAAAAAGCAAATACAAGACTTTCTTTCCTTTTTTATTTATTTGCTATTTAAAGCAAGAATATTGTATACTTGTCAATGAGTGAAACCCCTTAAAGTAAAAAAAATGAATGATGGCCGCCCTGTTTTTGTGAGATCTGCGCATGTATCATCGATTAGTCTGGTCAGGCACTTCCGTCTGATTGTAAGACGGACGCCGCCATTGTGCCAATCGCTTGTTACTTTGCAAAAGAGCATTGTATTTATAAATAATATATATTTATTTATTTATATAAATACTTATTGTTAGCAACTGGTATTGAAATAACGCTAAATAGTCGAGAGAAGTTTTAATTTGGCGTTATCAACATGTCTTTCTCAGTGAAAGCAGACAACGTCGGCCATTGTGACAGGACAACATAATTGATCAGCTACCGGAAGGACTGCGCAGTTCAAACTTCCGCTGGTCATCATTCATTGGGAGGACAATAATTAATTGGATGAAACTTAGTATTGCTGAGTTACTCCTAATATTTATCACAAAGAAATAATTTGTGAACTCACTTACCTTAACTGCTTAGTTCCTGCAAGACCACAAATGAGATTGCCAAGATAAATTAAAGGTAGGGGCCATACCTGAATCAAAAGAAAGACAGGAGTATATTTATATTATACATGTTTCAACTGTAAGCTGCTTCATAATGTTAAATCATGATCCCCATGACAATGTTATCACTCAAGTGCTGCTCACAATTCATCTTATCAAATGCTTTGTAGATATTTGTGGAATGCATGTAGCAAGAATTCATCATCAAGGAACAGGTAGATATTCTACTGTAATGACTGACATTTGAGAATGTGTATTTTTACAATCCCACTTTGGCAATGTTGAAGGTGTTTCACTGAAAACCAGAAATCAAGCTGTTCTCCTTCATCTGCTTCACAAACTCATTCGTCAGATCAATATGAACACTTCTATCTCCAAAGATAGTGTTCCCTAGCACGCAGAAGTGATATTGTTACCGGTGAGAAAGGGCAACATCCCTCCATGAGAATCGACTGGTCTGACCCTGCCTCCCTATGGAGAATAGACTGTTCCAGAGACGAGAAGGAGGCGTTAGGCAGCCTTAAATAGGAAAGCAGTGTCAGATTCGACAGATCGTCTAGTGACAGTTAGCCACGCACAAAGTTGCTCCAGCCGGAAAACAGTGAAGTTTGTGGTTGGACAGGAGTTCTTATAAGCAACCCCAGCAGGCAGTGAAAGCAGACTGTAGCCAAAGGATCATTGATTAGTTATCGTCAAACCATGGAGGGGAACAAAGCGCTAGGGACATGCAAGTGCACCCGGCCCGACCAGGAAAAGTGGACCTGATATCCAGTCGTGGCCCCCGCAGTGTTGAGTCAAGCATTCTTCACGAATCGCAAGGACCCCTTCGCTCCTGAACTATTGAACTAAGAACTTTGAACAAAAATTAAGGCAGCAATATCATTGATCAATTTAAATGGCATGAGTATGATGTGTCATTTATCAATATGTAGTTCATCCATGGGAAGAAGTATGCCAGAGTTTGAAGTTTACAAATAACTAGATCTGCAACTGCAGGTATGCTTTGCTATTTAAGGACTACTACAGCGAAAGTGAGTTAGAATGATCTGAAGAAGCGCACACATCCAACCAACTTTACAAAAGGAGCAAACCATCACTGGCTGATAGTCAAGATGACCAGAGCAAACAATTAGCTTACAGTCTCTCAACAACAGACTACAATGGGGCAAACAAGCAAATATCGGATCATACAGTCTAGCAGATGCCTTTGCAAATAGCCTAAAGTGTTTAAGAGTTCAAATATGGTATTAGGTTGGTGGTCAAAAGTTTAGAATAATTTACACAGTATAGAAACAGTTCTGCTCTTATGAATGGAACAGTTAACAACTCCATAGCATAACTATCACTGAAATAGCACTGTATTTGTTCTTCTATCTAGCACAAAATTTCTTACTGATATTATTGCAGTGACTTCACCAACTTCATATTCATTTTTTAAAGAAATATTCATAGAATAGATAAGTTAGAAATTTATATAAAATAATTTATCTATTTACATTTATATAATTTATTTATAACTGATCAGAATCTATGTGACGAGTATTAGGCATTCTAATTTATTTATTATGTTTTGGTGTAAAAAAAAAAAAAAAAAAGACTTATTCTAAAGCTCCCTTGAGTTAAAACATATAAATCAAAGTTAATAATACAAAGAAAGCAATTAAACAACGTTTTTAACTATAGAATATTTTTCAGCCATTAATAAAACACATATATGGGTTAAGAAGAATTTATATCAAAAACAAATCTCCCAATTCAATACAATGGAAAAATATTAGAACTGTAACAAATAAAAAATCTACAGTATAACAAGATATCACTGAGAAACTATTACAAACAGTCAACTGGTAAAAGGTCGACGATTTGCAGAATCTCATGCTTTCTGTTAACGAGAATATCGTTATGCTTTTTAACTTGTCCACTTGTTCCACTTGTCATAAGGTATACGTAGGTATGTCACAATAAATTCTATTTAAAAGAATCAAACAGCCTCAAACGCGAAACACTTCTGCCATGAAAAGTCATTCATTGAATATTTGTAATTGGCAAGAAGTCTGTAGAGGATTATTTAAATTATTAAGAATAATTTAATTAGTTGTATTTTTTTTAAAATGGCTTGAAAAGAAATTTATTTTTCTTCAAGAGTGAAGTAAATGCAAATTCAGATTTGCATACGTAAATGAGCGACGCAGCGTCATGAACGAATGGAGATATAAGGAGCTCCCCACCCTCGTTCTGAGAGAGACTAGGTATCCACGTGAGACTAAGTTTCCATGAGACTATGAATGGCGACAGACTAAGTTACGATGACAAATTAGGTTACGAAGACAGTATAGATTCCCGTGACAGAAATGAAGAATTCCATGACTGCCTAGGATTATGAAGAATCCCGGATTAAGATACTCTGGATTGAGAATAAGTCATAACTAAGTTTAAAGCTAAAAGTAAAACCTAATCTTGATTTGAAAATTAAAAGTAAACTAAAAGTAAATTACAAATTAATTATTCGACTGAGAAGCCGAAAAGAATTTCGTAAGAAGAATTACTAGGACGAAATTTAAAGCCTTCCGAACTGAATTTGAATTCAAGCCGAATTCAACAAAAGAAGATAACCGAAGCTATTGACGAAGTGAACCATATTAGACGAAGCTTGACTAAACTAATTAAGCAGAAGAACGGAAGTACCAAGCATCACGGAAGCGACCGGCGAGCATCAGTCACCTGACTAGAAGTCAGCTGTTGATCTGAGGACAAGACGAACGGGTTCAAGGAAGAATTCCAAGCCCTGTGAGAATACCCTTTGCTATTAGGAAGATCCCCTTCGATTAGGATAATTAGGAGGACAGCACAGAAGGTGTTAAGCCATATCGACTCATCAAATCTGTGAGTAGAATTTTATTATTTATCATTGAAGCGATAGTGAATTGCAACGCAAGGAAATTGTGCTACCGTTAGAGAACAGTGCTAAAACCCGAGATAGTGATTCTACGAAGTTAGATAGTGTTTCGTTTGGAGCGGAATTATAAAGTGAAATATCTGTGCATTATTATAGTGATAATTCTTATTAGTATTAACTTTAGTGATTCAAATTTAAAAGGTGTTAAATTTGAAAGTGATTCAAAGTGTAAATTATTAGTTCAATTATTAGTGCAAGAAATTCAACGGAATAGTGCTACTATTAATTTAGATAATTATCTATCAATGAAAGCTGTTGACAAGATGTGCTTTGAAGTTAATGCTGATTACATTAGTAATTATAATTCAATTCACAGAGTTTGTGAATTATGCTAAAGAGTGAATTAGTTATAATCAAAGTGAATTTAAGAAGAGTGAGAAAAGATTAATTAACGGAAGTGCGCCTTGGAGAAGCAAGCGAAGAAGGATATTTCAGTTAATGAACTTTTCGTTATTCATTGCTCGTTTACAACGAAGCAAAAGTGCATTGTATATAATAGCTCATTTATCATTAGTAGTCATTGTAATAAATTCTATTAAGTTTTATTCAATCTGTGTCTAAGCGTTGCTTTGCTGGGAAAAAAAAAAAAAATTATCCCCTTTTGTACCAATCACGTACAAAGTCAAAAAACTTTAAATACTGATATCAATAATTAGCGGTTAAAAATTAAAGAGGCATTGTTGATTAAAAAGCATAAAAAATATTCTCATTAACAGAAAGCACGAGGTTCCGTAAATCATTGATCTTTTACCAGGCGATTGTAATAATTTCTCAGCGACATCTTGTTATACTGTAATATTTTAGTTGTTAAAAGTTCTAATTGTAGAACTTAACTAAATATTATTATCTGAATTATTATTGAAATGTGCTTGAACATAATCTAATATTGTTTGAAAGTGAAGAAATTAAATTTAAAAAAATAGAAAACATTTTAATTATTTCTGACGTCATCTATTAATAGTATAAAAGTAGATGCGCAGTGTTGAGATGCGCAGTATAAATAAAAAATGGTAGTGAGTTGTGAGACTTAAAAAATGTGCCTGTTAAACCCATTTTTTCCACATGGAACGGTGGAATATTTTTCAGCCAATACCATTTGCCAACCCTAGAGATCACAGTGCATCACGGGAGAGGGCATCAAATAAAAACCAGTACAAATGGAGCGGAATTTAAATCGGCGAAATGAAATGGAGAACGCAGTTAAGTACAACAGAGCCGCCATTACTGAGAATTGAATGTGAACTTCAATTTGTAAGTAGATTTTCCTTACTATTAGTGGGAACAGTGAATCAAGGAAATGCAGTAGATATTCCATTGAATAATAGACAGCTTTATTATCAAGGTGGGAACAGTGTATAAAACTGAGAAGACTGAATTTTCAAGGTATCATATTTCACGATATTTAAAATATATATTATGAGTGAGAAATCATAGGCAATAAACTATTTCAGTGCACTGAGTTATAAACTTTCGGATTAATAATTTCGTATATCGAAGAAAGAGTTTTTTAAAATGAATCAAATGAAATTCATATTATCGAATGTGTGACATTTAATGAAGACTGTGCTTCAGCAAAATATGACTAATTGTATCAATAATATTTGGTGCTTCAGTTAATTATCAAGTTTCAGTATTGAATTACTTGTACTGTGTCGACGAGTTATTATTATTCGCTTATCAAATTATGGGTCGATAACTGGATAGCATAAGGTGTTACGAAACCATTATTAATAGAAAACTTCATCTATGTAGAACTTTTAAACTATAGACTCACAGAACTTTATTGGCTTATTAATTATTAATAATTCATGGAATAAAAGACAATAACAGTATCATTATTTCAGAGTCATATTTAAGCTAATTTATTTTTCAATAAATTATTTGAATATATTTTGAGGGTGTCTGTGTGTGTGTGCATGTTACTATTAAATAACTTTTACTAGCTCTGCTATATCTTATATTATCTTTAATAAATCAAATACTAATCTTTTTCCACTGTATATTGTAATCTTTGAAAATGGATCAACAATGATCCAAAACATGTAGATTTGTTATAACAAATTTTACCTACCTACTAATTCAACAAAATGGTCTTTTTGGTCCTTTGTGCCTTCCATGGTTACCATTATGTAGATTTTTTTTTTTTTAACCCATTTATGTGTGTTTTATTAATATTATATTATGGGTGTTTTCAATACTTGAAATGTTAAGTATGTAAAATCAGTTAGATAACTCATTGACTTCTAAATAACAGTGGTAGCCCTTACCTTTCTTGGTACATGTATATCAAAATCAGGAAATTGGACTAAGTATAACTGTTTGGCAGTATATAAAACTAGAATTGTTGCCAGCATCTGAAATTTGAAAAACAAAACATCAGAATTTCTTTGCAATAAGAATTGTAGATATTCAAGACCTCATAATCTGTTATTAAATCATTTATAGTTTTTCAGAATTTAAGAATCAACTCTTAAATTACCATAAAGAAAGTTGTAATAGCAAAACAAGAATCTTGAGAAAAACCTAATAAACATGCAAATCTGGCCCTTAAAAGGTTTAAAAGTTAAATACAATTCTGTATTTGTTTGTTATTTTGTCTCTCTTCATCTGATGGCATACTGATGGCATCAAAGTTTGTATCCTTGCGTTTTCTATATTGTAATCACTGATGAGACATGAAACCAAAATTGTATATCATGAAAGTTAGGTTTTCTTTAATGAAAGGGAAATAAAAAGACATTTTATCATTCTGATGTCAAACCACAGAAGTGCCTTAATAACCATATTGGTACTTTAAAGCATTATTTTTTTTTTCATATACTGATTCCAAATTGCAATTCAATTTGACTTCTTATTCTGCCATAATCAAGTCATTAAGGTAAGAAGAACCTCCCTTGGCCTGCAAAGCCCCTAGCTTTATTTGCAGTTCACTACATTTGGAATGTGATGGGACAATGTCTTTAACAATATCTGCACATAGCAAAACATTGGACAGCCTGCACCGCTATTTGGACAAATAACTATGTAGAACATACCACAGGTCCTGTAAGCATCAATGCACCAACAGTTGGATGTATGCTGTTTTTTTAGACTGAAATTTTTATCATTTGTTTATTTCATACACTTTATTAATCCCATAAAACTGCTATAAAGAACAAACTGATGATATTTTGGAAAAAAAAGAATTCATTATCACTTTTTAAGTCACTCAATCATATTGTACCTTTGTAGGTTTGTCTCCTACAAAGAAAGAGAAGGCTTAATGTGCACTGATGAAATAAAGTGAAAATAAAATGGACTCTTTGGAGAAAAACAAATATAAAAAAATGGGTATTGGAGAATTATCCTGATTTCAGAATATCTTGCAACACAAGACAAAAACATGGGTTTTTGATGGTGTGGGTTGACTTAGCAGTAGTGACAGGTGTTTTGCTGGCCAATGATTGGATTATAGGAATTAAGTCGGTTTTTATATAGAATGATTCAGTGAGGAGGGGGTAGGGTTAGTTTACTGAGGCTTCATTACCAACATCCACAAGTAACACATTTCAATGAAACTGGATAAATTTTACTATTTGATAAATGATGGATACAATTGAATTGGATATAATTTCCTAATGATGTCGTAAACCTATGGCTTATAGTAGTACATTTTGCTAAACAATTATTGATTTCATGTATATTTTGGCTGTGCTACAATGGAAATGCAATCCAATTCCAAAATATTGAAATCGATTCAAAACTAAACTCCTGTGCATTTCATTGTGGATGATCTTCATTGGAAATAGATTTTCTCAGAGTTCTCAAGTTTTCTTGCCCTTCTTTCATCATCTTCATTCATTCATTGCTCAATGACAAGTCTTTCTGGGTTTAACAACCTTGAGGAAGAAACACAATTTTGGAGGACTACCTAATGGCACTTTCCTGGTCCTCTAAACTCATGTGCTCCTCCACTGTTTCTTTAATTGGTTTATAGGAGTGGGTGGAACAGTCAAGTTCTGATGTCCAAGAGTTTTGAGATATAATAGAGGACAGACCCCAAGGGGGGTGAGGATGTCTCACAATCCTTTTGATAGTGCGTTTCCTGCTTTAGTGTTGAATGGATGCAACTTATTGCTCGTCTGAAGGCCAGCACCTTCATAACAAATAAAACTCTTAAATAATAGTAGAAAGCATAGGTGTTAAGGGGGAGGAGTACTGAGGGCCCCAAAATCTCAAAATGTATAAATTAACCCTACTTCCTTTCATATTTTTTTTTGTTCAACAGTAAGTCAAACAGTAAGTCAACACCCCCTCCTCCGAAATTTTCAAAATACCATTGGTTTTTGTTTGGGGTTGCTGATCAGTTCTCTATTTCCCCCTCCCAAAAATAAAATCCTATATAAGCCCCTCATATACAGTGTACTACATAAAAGCTCATTTCAAGTAGAATTAATGTTTTAATGACATCCATACATGATAAAATGATAATACATTTAATAGTTTGTTTAAAAATAAATTAACTTAGTAATAGGAGAAGGCATTCCATTCTGTTTACACATTTCTGGCATCCTATGCACTATTTAATCCAGTCCAAGACACCTTCAAACACCTCAGTTACATCTCAATCACATTTTCATGTTCGTTCATGGTCCATCTCACATTCTTCTGTGATGCACCCATTTTCACTGTTTTACCAATTGTTAATGATCCTTTTCTTTAAAATGTCTAGATCATATTACATTCTCATCTTCATTTAATAATTGTGGAATTAAATTCATTAAAAAAAAATACATTTAAAAGAACAGACAAAATCCACCAGAGTTTTTTGCTTTTAGTCTTCTAGTATTTTCTGAAGAAACTATTTAATTGCAATTTTTTTTAAAAAAATAATATTAAAATACCTTGTATTTTATTAACTACAAAATATTGTTCCAACTTAATGATATACAAGTAGATTTAATCAAGAATATCAAAATGACAACAGAACTTTTTAATTTTGAGTTACAAAGAAGAATAAAAAAAAAGGTTTATACCTGTCCTATTCCTAAAAACTGGAATGACGGAAACCTAAATGCAGAGAAAAAATAAAATATAATAAATATGATAATACTCAATATAAAAATGTCTTCAAGCATCATTAAATCCTTTTAAGAAAAAAAAATATAATGCTCCAGTATATAAACATATGTAGGCAATAAATACTATTAATGAAATGTAACACATTTCTTCTTCTTCATTAACAATATTTTGCAAGCTATTACTTTTTCCTGCTTCGTCAGGCTTTCAAATACATCGAATATCGATATTCGATGTATTTGAAAGCCTGGCGAAGCAGGAAAAAGTAATAGCCTGCGAAATATTGCTAATAAAATACATATATATTTTAACATTAACAAAAAAAACGACGCACCTAGAAGGAGTTGTCCGATGGAGACAAAAATTGGTGGAGAGGAAGATTATGTACAGAATAGAAAATGATTAAAATTTCTGACAAATTGAATGACTTATTTCAGAGTTAAATTTTTTCAGTCGTTGAAAGGTATTCTAACTCGCAATGCAACAGAAATTTTGACCATCAGATTGAGAATCGCTTGTTACATACACTTGCTGAGTGCGCAGTTCCGATGCGCTGTAGCTTTCGCTATTCATTCATTGGACACCAAAGTTTAATCATTTGCATGGGCGGTCCCAATGTCTGCATACGAAATTTCATTACAATCGGACAACTCCTTCTAGATGCGTCGTTTTTTTTTGGTAATGAGTGTATATAAGAATTTATCCAAAATACGTGTTGGTTTTTTTTGTTAACTTAACAAGTTAGAAGAGACAGTGTAATACTACTCTATTCAACACAATGTTAAAAACATTAAATATAATTTGTAGGGACTCAACAGATAAATTCTCATTATCTATTGTTATCAGTCAACTCTTGTACCATATAAAACCCAAGCTCAAGAGAAAATGCCTTATAATAGATTGTTGAGATGATTATATTGCCATAATAATATCTTTAAAACTGAGCTGAAACAGAAGTCAGGGCTGGAAAACAGTGTGCTAGTATCAAAGATTAGAAACTTCATAAAATTCACTATAAAAGTAATTTCAATATAGTAAAACCTCTCAAATCCGGCCTGGTCCTGAGGAAATTTTTTTTTTTAATAACTAAATTCGTTTCCCTATTTTGAATCAACTCGGCCGGCGTGCAGTGAGTCCGTGTCAAGTTCCGAGAGCACAGTGAGAGTCACCACGCACGTATGTCTGCTGCTACGTATCCCATCACTCTTGTGCCTTTCAGTATGGTCAAAGCCCTTCATGCGCGAAGACAGTCCAGCATTAATGTTGATTGTTTTTACGCGATACATCAGTCTAAAGTACCAGTGAGTTTTGTTTTAATTAGTGCAGTAGTTACATATTATAGTCTTTTGAGTGACAGTATTTAATAATTATGTATTCATTATGAGTGAAAAAAGAAAGAAAAACTTTGTCACTGTGAAACAGAAGCTTGATGCATTAAGGAGATTGGATGCAGGGGAATCTGTAAAACAAATACAGTCAGACCTCGATATAAGGTCATCCCGCATATAAGGTCACTTTTCTAAAGTCCCGGCTCATTGAATAGGAATTCTACGATATGGATTATCGGATATATGGTCAGGTCTTAAATACCATAATCGCATATTAGGTCACTTTTGTCAGTGATTTCAGAAATTTTCACGTGTCTGTGTTAGATGCAATTTTTTATATTCATAACAGTTGGAGCTTGGTGTCAAACACATGCATTTCAAATTGCTTTCGACATGCTGATTTTCAATTTTCTACAATTAGTGTGGCTGAAATAACAGATGAAGATGATGAAGACGATATTCCTTTAGCTGTGTTAATACAAGAAACCAGAAATCGCGGCTATGCTATAGAAGGGGAAAGTGAATACGTGAGAATTGATGATGAAATTGCTACCACTTCTCAAGCTTCGATTTCCGAAATTGTTTCGCAAGTTTTAGATTCCAATGCAGTAGAAAGTGAAGCAGTGACACAAGCAGAAGTGCTCAGAGCATTAAATGTCGAAAGACATTTTTTTACGAGCCATGAGGGAGCTGAAGAACATTTTCAGAAACTTCAGAACTTAGAAAACATTGTACAAAAGATGAAATCAAAATCGCGACAGTCCTGTATTATGGATTATTTTAAGTAAGGTCAGTTGTACATCAGTACTTTGCTTGATTATACTAGTACTATATGTATACAACTTTATTCCGAATTAAAATTTTTAACAAATAATTTCTTTCTGATTTCATTAATTTTAATTGGTTGAACTAAATTAAAAAATTATAACCTAATAAACTGATATTTTTATACATATTAAATTTTACAAAGATTTATACTGTATTTATATAATGCTTATTTATTGACAAATGCATATGAATCGGTTATAAGGTCACCCTGCTTATAAGGTCACTTTCACGAGGTCCTAAGGGGTGACCTTATATCGAGGTCCGACTGTATCACTAGAGTTTGGTGTCGGAAAAAGCACCGTCGGAGATTGGAAAAAAAAAACGTGAAGAAATAGAAAAGTGGTGTACAGCCCAAACTTCAACAAGTAGAATTAAGAAAAGAAAAACAATGAAAAAGGGGGAAAATGAAGAAATAGGAGAAGCTTTGTTTTTATGGTTTGTCCAAAAAAAGAGAGAAAGGTTTGCCGCTTTCGGGTACTATTTTACAGGAAAAGGCGTTGCAATTTTATAAAGATTTAGGAAATGAAGGAGGGGAATTCACTGCTAGTGAAGGCTGGCTTGAAAAATGGAAACTGCGGTACGGGTTACACAATTGCAGATAAGCAGAGAAAAGTTATCGGTCGATGAGTCAAGTGTGAAAGATTTTAAATTGTTCTGTCATGTATTGTTTTTAATAAACATTTCAGTGCAAATTATGAAAATGGGGTTAAATTAATTAAACCTGGTATTAAGTCTTCACAAAAATTGAGCTATTGAGTTATTTTAAGAACACAATCGATAGTCCGGCTTTTCTGTAATCCGGCCTATTGGGCGCCACATTAGGCCGGATTTGAGAGGGTTTACTGTAGTTCAAATGCCATTAGCCTTAAATGAATAATGACATGCATTGATAAAATGAAAGAAAGAAACAGAAGATAGATATACAGGGTGATCAAAAATGATTTGAGCGATTTCAAAAATTTCCTGTAAAATCGCTACTGCAGTTTTGATGCAACTAATGGTACAGGTGGATAGAGCACATGTTCAAGTTTTTTTTTTTTTTTATCTTAGAACTGGGAAATTTGACCTACATTAGTTACACGACAACTGGAAACCCGAATTACGCAGTTCTGGCTAAAGCGATAGCATTGGGCATTGGCTGTTGCGCAGTGTAACAAACGATTGTTGCTGCCACTCACCAAATGGTGTTGTTGACAAAATGGTGTTCACAGGTGAGGAAACAGCGTACTTTGTTCTCGAATATCACGCAATCAGGTATAAACGCAACCACCGCATGGTTTTCGCACCAAATTTCAGAATGACCCACCTGCCCAGAATTCCATTGGTAAATGGTACAATCAATTTAAGCGAAGAGGGTGTATTTGTAAGGGCAAGTCGAGTGGCCGACCGACAGTTACTGAGAAGAACGTGCACCGCATTTACAACACGTACCATTGTAGCTCTAACAAATCAACACGAAGAGGAAGTGCAGAACTGGGCATCCCACAAGACGACTGTTTGGTACGGGCTGTGGACACACCTACACATGCATCCATATCGCCTGTAGCAGCTGCAGCATTTGACACCGAACGACCACCATCTTTGCGAGGCATTCTGTCAGGCAATGTTCCAGCGATGTAAGTTGAGAACTTTGCGACCACCATAATTTTCAGTGACGAGGCCACTCTTCTTGTCAGGAAGAGTGAATTGGCACAATGTCCGAATTTGGGGAACAGAAAACCTTTATACTTACATGAAGCACGTGCGGGATTCGCCGAAAGTGAATGTTTTCTGTGCCATGTCTGTGAACACAGTGTATGGCTTCAACTACCTTGACATGTTAACGGAATCGTTGCTACCACAGTTGGAAAACGACACGGATGACTTCATTCTGCAGCGAGATGAGGCACCACCCCATTTCCATTCAGCCGTACGCAACCATCTGAACAAACGGTTGCCGCAACGGTGGATCGACCGTGCAGGTGCAAATGATCAACAGCTGTTGACGTGGCCTCCCCATTCTCCAGATATTCACCCTGTGAGTATTTCTTATGGGGGTACTTTAAAGACAAGGTTTTTGTACCACCTTTACCACAGGATCTCAATAACGTGAAAATGCGCATTTCCACTGCAATTACAATAAAAGACGGATCAATGCTACGTCACGTTTCAGAAGACTTTCAGTACCGTTTGGACATTTGTCATTTTAACAATGGTGGACATATTGAACATTTATAAGCAAAGCATACAAAAAAACTTGAACATGTGCTCTATCCAACTGCATCATTCATTGCATCATAACTGCAATAATGATTTTACAGGAAATTTTTGAAATCGTTCAAATCATTTTTATCACCTTGCATATATAATACTTAATAATGATTTAGATTTTTCTCTCTTGATTCTTATGCTGCAATCCTCTGAATTTGCAACTAAAAAAACATCGATCAATTACAAAATACGCTAATAAATGGGATATGGTTACATACATACTCAGTTATATGCAAATAAGGATGGTGTAAAACCAAATTTTGTTATCTCCTTTTAATGTGGGTTTAGGAACATTATCCGATTAAACTGTAAATATCTTAATGTTCTGTAAAATCAAAAGGCCATGAGAACACAGAATGGTTGGAAGATTCTTCCGAGTAGGACATAATTACTTTAATAATGGTAGGGGAAACCATGAACAAGATTGGGGGAGGGGAGAGAAAAGAAAATCTAAAATTGTAAGAAAGTAAGTTAACCTGAAAAAAAAAAAAAAATGAAATTAAGAAGTCAATGAAAATATAAAATATTCAAATAAACAGGCTTTAGGCAGATTTTGCCAAAAATGAATTAGAAAGGCTAGAATAAAATGTTCATAACATTTAGAAGACAAAGAAAGAAATAGAGAAATAGCAAGTACTAATGTAATATTCTTAATCTTTTTAACCTAACATCTTGGTGTTATTTATAAACAAAACATTCAAAGTACCAAATAATATATGAACTACTTTATAAACGGACATCAGAAAGATTGAAGATATTTGTTGTTACTTTAAAACTTCCTTATTGAAGAAGATAGTCCAGTTATTTAGAATTTAGCAATGATAAGAATTAATACGAATAGGATTCAGGAGATTTATTCAAGGACAGTTACTTAATGTGCAGCTAATTAAAGAAATTTTACTTTACTTTCCTCTTTCAATTTTTATTGAGGCTTTTGATTTCTAAGATCTTTTTTTCTAAATTCATGGAATTTAGATAAATCTATACATAAGCATAAATATTAAATTTGTTCTCTCTAAATCTTTTTTATGAACTTTTTAAGTAATTCTAACAGTGGGTCTCAACTATTTGGCATCTGCTACTTAGGATATTAATTTTTATTTATTTATTTATTTATTCAGACATTGCAGCAAAATAAAAGTTCATCATGAGAGTACAACGCTGCCGATATAAGCTTTCTTCTACTCGTCCTGAAATAATGTCAAGTGCATATCACTGACAGGACTATTATAACTTAATTACGTACGTGTAATGGGTACAATGATTGCAGTTCATCCACATGCTGCCATCTTGAGAGCTGTTTAAAATCATTATCCCACGTTAATTATCCTAAAAACTAATACAAGAATGAATGAGGAATTTTAATACTTCAGGTAATATGTTAATTAACATGGCTTACCCCCTCTTCCATTTCTAAGTTATTAGTGAACTAAACTCTTAATTGAACTACTACACACTACACCTAAGATAATTTTATTGTGAAATTGCCTGTCTTGCTTATTATTTCTGCGCGTTCTCTCACTGTTCTGTCTTCTGACTTTGTTATAATTCCTTCACTTTTGACTATGAAATTAATAACCACATGACGGGAGTGTGGCCATCTTTAATATTAAACTTCGCACCTGAAGCAGAAAGCCCATTTCATTGGTCGTCGGGGAGCGATCCACCTGGTGGTGAACGGCGAAATGAGCAATATGACGCTTTTGTTATTCTACGGAATGATCATGGCAGAAATAGTAAAACGCCCTAAAAATTAAATTGGTAAAAAATTATGATGAGAGAAAATTTAATATACAGCTGATGATAAACCCCATATAATAAGTCTTCGAAATATTTTGTGTATCTACATACATTCTCATTAATTTAATTTCAAGTATATTTTCTATTTCCTCCATGAACGTTAAATCTACAAACCTCAAATTTTATTACAAGATTCTAAATTACTTATTATGGAAATAATAAAAAAGACATTTAAAAGATATATGATTTAATGAATTTTTAAAAATAAAGAATGATTTTTTTATATAAATAGAAACTTCTTCTTACCTTCCCATCATAATAAAAGGAAAAATACGACTTCAAATAGTGGCAAATTTTCGGAATTTTGATTTCGTCATTCCTTTTTCAAGCCCTAAAAATTTTGTGATTGTATCTTTCTTGTTACAATTAATCTTTGTTGGATAACAATGTCGTATGTAATATAAGGCATATGTTTGAGTTTATTTTGTGTGCGGCTGGTTCTTGACCAAAGTAATTAATTGATTAACTAAAA
>JAFIDM010000179.1:39291976-39312451 GCA_023159025.1 Thereuonema tuberculata | reverse complement strand
CACGTGACTTTTCCAGCCTCGACCCAGAGACGTTAAACATCCCCATTGAATGAGTCGCTTTTCTAAACATCTGAAAAAATAATTAATAGAGGACGAACTTTCACATGATTTTTTTGTTATATTTATTTTTCGCGTAGTTGTAAGAGGCAAAAAAATAGAGTTTTATTTCAGAGAGAGACAGTAAGCATGATTTAAAGATATTAAACGAAGCAGTTATTAGTAATAATTCTAGAAAGTCTCCGTCTTCGAGAGCTTTTACACACCTATAGAAAGCTTTTGAATAACCGTACGGAAAACATGTGGCCCTAGTTTGAACCTACATCGAAAGGTAACTCAAATGGACACGATTCCATGTGTTTGTGAGGTCTGTTCTCAATGTTGAGACCAATCACAAGGGGTCGGATTATCCCCTAATTATGGGAGAGGGGTGAATAATCCTTTCTCCCTAATCTTGTCGTAGTATTGAAAGAATGTTAGGGTCGTTAGACCAATTAGCAACGTGGGTTTTTATTTTTGAGAGCCTGTATTTCTACTCGAGAAATAGAAGTGACTTTACCAAAAAAAAAAACACTCGCGCGCGCACACAAAAATATTACATTTTATTTTGATTCTGGGATATTTTCTCTTTATTAGGAGTATGTGGGTCGTCATCGGTGTTTAGCAAATGGTGTAGAATTCTTTTTCAAGGCATTTACTCCCTTGTACTTCAATCAGATATTATAAGTTTACAAGAAATGACGTTAGCTGGTTTTGAAGGCATTTTTGTTGTGAGGCATAAGAATAAACACAAAAATAATGCATCGCTCAAGGGGGAATTTGTAACAAACTTTCAGTCTCTGATTGAAGCTTGAGGGAAACCAATGTTTTACCGGAAACCGAAAATTGGGGGTGGGAGGGGAGAACATGTTAGAAAATGAATAATTAAAAAACCCTGAATTCAAATTATTATTGATTTTTCCGAATGTAATTCACCGATGGTGTATTTTGTTCCCCTTTTAAAATATTGCTACTGTAACTGTTTATGATAAACCTGCGGGTTATCTTTGTAATTTTTTATTTTATGGCGTTTAGACCGTTTACATCAAATGGACCCGTGCAGGTGATCGCTTTCTTTAAACAGACCATCGCTGCATAGCAATAGAAGTATTTAGGAATCACTTTGATGGGACTTTGAGATTCGTATTTTATTACCAAATAGCGTCTGATTTTCTGTCTGTCTGTACGGCTTTGAAACAACCATCGAGTGAAAAGTATTTACTTACAGGAACGAAATATTTGTCGTATCCTCGCTGTAATCTACTCAAAGCATTTAGATATACAGATATTGAGTTGACTTAATTCGTTCTATTCCTCAGAGCGGATGAATAAAAATGTAAAAATTATATTTAAAACAACTATTTTAATACTGAAAACTCCATACATAACCCAACGATATTTCGAAGGCTTAAACGGCCTTCTTCTTCAAGCCTTTTACAGTTTGTGTTTGTTTATTAACTTGGAATTTCTAATTTTTTTTTTGTTGGTGCATTTTAGCTTTGGAATGAGGGAGATGTTTCTCTCGTCCCGTAATGTAAAAGGCTTGAAGAAGGAGGCTGATTAAGCCTTCGAAATATCGTCCGATTGGAGTTTTCAGTATTAAAGTAGTTGTTTTTAAATATCAGTACGAAGAATTTTTTTGTAAAAATTATATCTTAATTATGGACTTAGTTGAATTCCAAGAAGATTTTGGTATTTTCCCAGACATATTTACTTACAAGCCTCTCAATATAATTCACTGAAGGTTTTCACTGTGTTTGCAGTTAGTTAATCGTAGCCGTGGCCTACATAATCGTTGTGGTGTGATTGTAATAATTATTACAAATTGCAGTGTTTCTGTAAAAAAATGGCATAAAAATAACTGGAAAAAAAAGGGTTATTTTTAATTCTGCGAGTTGTTGGTTAATAGTGTGAAGGAAATTGCATTTTATAGGAAGAAGACTTTATTTCATATGAGCGGAAGTATCCCGGCTTTGTCAGCTGTTTACAGTTTTCACTGTAGGTGTCTTTCCTGATTCTCCTGCTTATCCGGACTCGGGTTTTTATTTTTTTAATTTTTCTGTACATAATGAGAATCACTTCCGCAGGATACACTTTCCAGTATCATTCCCAGCAGGTTAGCGCGGTCTTCAATCTTCCCTCAGGTGAAGGGAACCCCCCCCCCCCCAGCGCTAATCGTTTCGAAACAAACATTTCGAACGTAACTAATAAAGATGACAATAAAACGCACCTGTATTATTGATGGTTCAGTTTAATGAATTATTTTATTTACTTTAAACTAACATTGGGGAAACTGACTGTAATCGAAGATGTAATCAGAATACTTATTTTGTTTTTAAAAGAATTTGCCAGAAAAGCAATGACTAAAGTAATTTAAAAAAAAAAAAAAAAAATACGAGTTTCCCCTGGGTTCTGGTTTGATTTAGTAAAAGTCATTCCTCAGAGCTTTGTATCAGAAAATCGATAACTTTTTTTTTTTTTTTTATTAAGGATTTGATTTTTCTGTTTTCGTCTCTTTTTGTTTCCCGTTCATTACAAATAAAAATATCGAAATAGGTCATTTTAAAATGATCATCAATATTATGATCGTCAATATCAAAAACAGAATTTATTCTTCTAACATTGCACTTCATTTTTTAACAAATTAGAAGAGAAGAAATTTTTTTGTGACGGTGTCTCATTTCTTGGTCCAAAATCCAAAATGTTCAGCTATATTCTGGGCGCATTTGATATTAAACAGGAATGTTGCCAATTCTGCGATTTTTGGCAAATAGTGTGATTCTAAAATTTTTATAAAAATTGTTTTTTTATCATTTTTTTTTTATCTTCGTGAATAATAAGTATCGTTTAAGCAGTTTTGTTGGGATTCTTAAAATTACCTATAAAATGTAATATTTTGTATTTAATTTTGGGCCACGTCTCCGGCTATTATGAATGTAACGACGATTTTTGAGTCAACACCGTCATTCATGAGACATTGAATTCTTTAAAGTCTTGTTGTTGGGTGAGATCATTCGGCATTGGCGGAAATTATGAGACGCGCTCGTCGATTGGCTGTCGTCGGCACGCCGCCCAATGAGGTGCGAGGTGAGGTCGGCGCTGTGGCGAGCCGACCGTGAATCGACTGCAGCTGCCGCCACTGCTTGGGCTGCTTCCCAGTACAGCTCTCTCTCCCCGTCCGTGTGCGCCGGGTACGGCGGTACACGGAATGTGAAATTTCAGGCGTCCGGGAAGAAAACCACCACAGACCGCTGGCCACACACCGCAGAGGTGCGATCAAGCTGGATTCCGCCAGTCGAGTACAAGTCGATCTCCAGAGCAGAAATGGTAAAAAGATGAAAAAGCGCAAAGAATTGGACGCGCTGGTGGCCAACGTGAAAGTACGCAAGAAATCGGGCAGCTCCAGTCATGAGTTGCTACAGAACGACTCGGATACCACGGATACCGAGGATTTCTCCGTCTTACACCCACGAAAATCGCTGCTGAAGAAGTGAGTAGTGTTATCGCCTCCCCCCAAAAAATATAGATCCTTAACCCTAAAACGGGTTTGAGTCGTAATTAAATATAGTTTTGAGGTTGTGGAGAAATGGTTAGGCTTAGCTTATTGATCGTCAACTGTTTGCTGGTGACATCCCATTATGACAGATTAACGACATTTGTCATATTTCCAATAACAATATGCTTTAAAATCAATTAGTTTTTTATTAAATAACTTTTTTTTTTTTAATTTCATTCCGATCTGCTTCTCTCGCCACTTCTCCTGTAGTTCTATTAAACAACAAAACATTTACAAAGGAATTTGTAAATTTATCCATAATTAATAAATATTCCAATTATCAAATTAAATAAAAATATATACATAATTTAATCGGCAAAGTTTAAATTGGGTATAAAATTATTAACTAAAGTCTATAAATGGATTGTGTACTAATTGATGTAATTTCTCGTGTGTCAATTAAATATCAATGCTTTGTTTACGTCAAGCCTTATATATTTTAATTAACTTAGTTTTACATTGCTGGGTAAATATTTTCAAAAATTATTTTACAATTAAAAAAAATAACCAGATTAAATTACAAGTTTAAATACTAATAATTAGCATGAGGTTTTTCATTGTTGGCGAATTAATATTAATGCTGTTTATTATAATATTAGTTTAGTATTAGCGGTTTTTTATTTTTTTTTAAATATATATTTGATGGAAATTACGAAATAATTATGTGTTAGGAATAAACGAAAGAAATGAAAACAGCAGACCATAAAAACATATTCATTTGAAATTGCTGTAATTAACTGAATCAATTCAATTACTCTGAATTTGTTTTTGTTTTTTTAAATATTTCTTTTAATCGTGATGAATTGGTAGAAATGAAATCCATTTCTTAGTTGGTTGCTGTCTTTTTTTCTTTACGGATGATTTTTCAGTAATTTGTTTACAGTCTCCTACCTGGATGCACGCCTCCATAGCCAGGCAACATAGATAAGCATTTTTAGAATCATTACTAGCAGTATTTCACAATGCCGTTTTAAATAACTCTTAAAGAGAACCTTACAAACATATTCGATTTTATTATTGTTCGCTTGTTTTTTTTTGCTTTATCATCGAACAATTTCATTTGATAGCGAATTTCGTGCATTCTCTCAACAAACATAAAAAAAATTATGTATTACTTAAGCCAATGTTAAATGTAAATGCGAATTCTCAAAAGTAATAATTAAATAAGAATTATTATTATTATTAATTATTAAAATATTTTAATTTAGATTAAATATAAAAATACAGTAAGTTTTAATATTCTTAAAAATAAGATTTTGATTATTATGTAAATGGGATCTTTTAACATTTCTGGAATAGTGTTTTATTACTGTGTAGGTGTTTCATTACGTTGAATTAAGATGTCGGTGTTGTAGTTACGATTGCTAGATCGTGTCAAACCAAATGTTGACTTTTAATACCGTTGACATTTAATCGTCACGCGATTGAACTAAACACGTTCATACTGAATTGCATTTCAATATAAACCCAGTATGGAAAGAAGAAATTTATACAAATAAACTTAGTACGTCTAGATTAACAAGAGATATTAGTTCAATTATTATGATATGTATTTTGTTGTAATATTAGGAATACTGTAGCGTTCTTTGGTGTAGTTAATTTCATTCGTTGTCTTGATTTATATGTTTGTAATTAAAATTTACGATTTTTTGTCCCATGAAGAGTTGTTAAAAAAAAAAAAAAAAATCATTTCATGTAAAAAAAAAAAAACCCTGCTATTTTTATAGTAGAAATTGGCTTAAGAATTACCTGTTACTTAAGAAACTTGATTTATGGTTTCGGACATACGAAGCGGTTTCGCACTCCGCCGCCGGATCAGCTTTAGTATTCCACCGCCTCGTGACCTTGAACGGCGCTCATCGGCGACAGAACAATGCTTGCCAACAATTTAAAAAGAAATACGAACTACTTAAAATATAAGACTCGAGCTGAAAAAAAAAAAAGAAATTGGTTAATTTAAAAGGCAAAACAAAAGAGCAACGGCATCTGAATTCAAAAACAAGATTAAGTAAGATATAAACGAGGTAAAAGTAAAATCAATAAGAAATGCTTTCTGACATCTAGCGAATCATTTTTCTGTTTGTTTTCGAATAGTTTGTATGACGTAATGTTCCATAAATAATATCAGAAAATTTTCTTAAACTTTCTTTTCTTTCTCTCCTTCCGTTAATCTTTTAAGAGTAATCCCTGCGATTGCGATTATACGCAAATATATTTTTGTGACGGAAACTTAATTTATTTGAAAAGCTTCCCCATCTCTTTGACTATCCCTGTGGTTTTTTTTTTTATTATTATTCGTTTCTTACGGATAGCATCTTCCTTACCTATACCTTCGTCATTCCCCTTTTGTACAGAGTAACTTTCCTGTACCCTTCGGACGCTCTGCAGAAAAGCGGGCAAACAAAGCCATTGATCTCCTTTGCGAATTTTTCTTCCTACCTCCCTCTAATTACTATTTAAAGCGAAGCAATAGAACGGACATTCGCCCTGGGAGAGGATAAAAAGAAGCTGGTAAAGTTTCATTCGTTTCTTCCCGTTCATTTGAGATTAATACCTATAGGGGATGTCTCGACATGCTTGAATATATATATCTTTTTAATGAAAGAAGATATAATAGAATTTCTTCCATTAAAATCATACTTGAATACACGTTCTAAAATAGTGAGGTTAGATTGTTACGAAGCTGTTGACGTCTCATCGCCTCCACCCCAACACTGTACTAGTTTCACATCTTTCCTAGTTTGCAAACTTCTCGTTGACAGGCAGACTTCCGAAAAGATATATTGGCCTTTTTTTTTTTTTTATGTCAAAAGATTTCATTTTGTTTCGCTCGATGCGTAGAATCGGGAATCGTTCTAGGCAGCTATTTCATTTCCCCCCCTCCCCTCGAACGTAGGGGGTTAGGAAACGTGGAAGTGATAAAACTAAGACCATCTCGAAGAAGAATTCGTTGCATCTGATTCAGCATCTTCTGTATTCACAAAAGGAATTTCAAGTATAAACGTATATAAGACACAAAGTAAACATCCTGACTCATCAATAAGTAGGTTCAGATTTCTACTTACAGGTCAGTTGCCTCGTCCTTTCTTAGTAGTGTCAAGCAAGATATTGAGTTTTAGATGTCAAGTGCGTTCAAGAAGAATACACCTACCCATCCACACACATATATATATTTATCAGTGCATGTGAAACTCGTTCCATTGATTGTATGTGGTTGTTATATAACTATATCAATGCATTGTCCTTTTATATGTTAACATACAACCCACCTACATTATTTTATTGCAATGAATTTACATAGTATTTTGGTTTATTGAGGTGCACTGCCGAGATCTAGAATCCTTAAAAATCCCTCGTCTATTGAATTCTGAGTAACTGTGACTGACCAAGGGTCCCGATGTATTCAGAGGCTTAAAAGTTTATTCACCTTCCATATTGATTCATTGAAACCTTTACTGTTGCTCATCATTTTTCGTTCCACTCAATTTGAAGTACGAATTTATAGAAAAAAATATTCATTTTGTTTTTGTTTTTATTTATTTAAATTTTAAAATTTATCAAGTAGCTAAGAGCACTTAGCATTCGAAACCCGACAGTTTACTTTTTTGTTTTGTTTTTAATCTTGCAAGAAGGTTGGCATATTTTCTTGGTGCCACACAAAATTTTGACTTTTTGAAAATAGATTTTCATTTCCATATTTATACCATATTTCTATGAGTACTCTGGTACTGTACATAAAGCCTCTGCATTATTATATGGTTCTTCCTTTTCTTATTATTAGAATGATATTTACATTTTTTTTTTTTTTTGTGGCTCTTGAGACCGAGAACAGATTGTTGGAAGCAGTCATCATCACATCCCCGAAAGCCATAAAAATAAAAATTAATAAATTTAATTGAAACTTAAATTTTTGGGTTGTCCGAGCCAAGAACAAATAACCCATCTCTCCCCCCCCCCCCTCCTCCTACACACACCCTTCCATTCTACACGTAAGCAAAAAAAAACAAACACAATTCTATGTTCATATGTTTAGGTTCACGAGTACAAGTATTAGCTACAGTGTTGAATTGTAGTGTGACGACGTATGTACAAAATTTATATTGCTTGTACACAAAATATATGGAAATGACTGAACTATTCCGTTGAAAATTGAAATTTTCATTTTATTCTGTCGTAAAACACGGATAGAATTTTTTTTTTTTTTTTTTAACGGAATAACAAACTTCTCATTTGAACAGTAACATTTCCATTAGATATTTTGTTATTGAATTTATGATATTCATTTGAAACACAAGAGTAGCCGAGGTCTTACTTATTAATAAAAATTGAAAACTTTTTTCTAAATGTAAGCTTCTTATTATTTTGTTTATAGACGTCTATAGGTGAAGGTCTCAATGCTTCGTTTTAGTATTCTCTCATTTTTTTTTTCTAAACCATTAAATATATACATGAAAATCAACTATATATGAAAATTATATATTGACTGATTTTGACACGAAACCTACAGGATGTTTCCCATTACCAACGACGCAAACAAAACAGCTCAGTTCTCCTTTTCCTTTTTTTAACTCCCACGCAAAACTTCACACGTTCGTTCGTTTCCCAGTTGGTAAATGTAACGAAATGAAAATTGCAACAGAAAAAAAGAATTTGAAAGAAAATATTGGAACAAAAAAACAACAACAACACAAGCACGGATGAACGAAGCATTGTTAAATAGGGAAGGAACGTTATTCAACCAACAACATAAAAATATTTATTTATTACAATTGTCATTATGTATAAGTTTTGCGTAACAACAGTAGAAATAGTGAATTTGATGGAAAATACGTACAATTGGAAATATGCGAAACTTTCCTATCATTCCCACCAAATTACTGATATTTTCGTCAAGAATGTTAAGAGTTGGGTTAAGTAATGGATTTAATCAGTGATATACTTAAAAACTGTTGGCTTGGCCAAAAAGTTTGTATGTTTTTTTTTACGCTGTCTTTAACGTCATTCGACATTACCATTTTGTTGATTATATTGTGACAGCTGTCGTATCAGCATGCATTTAAAATTAAAAACTGATCGAAATTGATGTGTCGCCTATTTAATATTGAAGATGGGAGAAAATAAGCACGTAAGACCTCATGTTTCTTTGATGACCAGGCAAAAAAACTGTTACAGCTTGGCTGGGAAGTTCTGATTCAGCCGCCCTATTCACCAAATATTGCACCTTCGGATTTCCATTGATTTCGATCTTTACAAAATTCTCTTATTGGGAAAAATTCAATTTCCTGGAAGACACCAAAGGCACCTGGTTCTTTGCTCAAAAAGATAAAGTTTGGAACGATGGAATTATGAAGTTGTCTGAAAGATGGCAGAAGGTAGTGGAACAAACCGCTGAAGACGTTGTTCAATAGCATTAAAGGTGAAAATGTCTTTTATTTTTACTTAAAAAACCGAACGAACTTTTTGGCCAAGCAAATACATCATAGTAATTGTCCAATGAAGTAGAAATATTTTTAGCAAAGTACAATTAAAGGATCATGGTTATAAAATTAATTTGACTGTTTAATACAGAAACAGAGGCTCCCCCGGTGCTATTTCTACCAAAGTATATTTATGTATATGACCGTTTCCCGAGGTCAATAACTTCAGTTGTCACGCACATTTCGATTGCTAAGGTATGTAGATGACAGTTTCATAAGACACAAGAGACAGTTTTTGTTTGTTTATTTCTTTCCCCTCGTTTTTGAGGAAATGAAGATTTTGGAGGCACCTGGAAGATTGTACTTTTGAATTACAGGGATTCTGACTTTCAATAACATATCGGGAAATTAACAGAAATATTCATTGTAGAGTTGTACGTAGTTCTGTTTCTAGTGATTGTTGACTGTTTTCTGTGTGTTTACCTTTCACTGTCTCAAATTTATATATTGAAGTCAGTGACGTCATTCATCATCTTATTGATGCCGTGGATAAATAAAGCTACAATAATAATTCTGATTGTTGCAAAGATATAAATCTACTCTATTTTGCTTTTCTGGTATTTCCTATTGGGTAAATATTTTTTTTATTTCTCTACAGAAATAACATTTCATTAATTGTTGTTTAATTTGTTGTTCTTCCCTTGTTTTATATCCTTTCTTTCACTCTTTTTTCCGTTGTATTTTTTTTTCGTTTTATATTTATTACCGCGAGGAAACGAAACGCTTAGGGTTAAACGTAAAATTAAACTCTTGACGATTTATGGGGGCGCGCGAGTTATTCTTAAGGTAGTGTTTAATACACCTACGGATAGGTTGAGGGTCTCATTAATTTTTGGACAGTGTACTATAAATTCCAGGAGTATTTTTATTAAAAGTGGAATTCTTTTTTTTTTTAATTTTTATAATATTTCTATTATAATATAACATTTAATTTTATGTTGGTTCCGTCTCTTTTTGTCCGATGGGTGACAGTTTTCCATTTGCAAACCACAGCCACAGACACTGTTGGACTTATTTCTTTTAGTAGATTTTAAATAATGGAGAGATCTGGAAACACTCAATATTTATAATTTTTAATTTATTAAAAAAAAAAAAGACCCGGATGCTTTGAATTTGCAAGAAAATTATGTATTCCTGCTGTAGCAGTTGTACAGTGTTCCTAATGGTGCTTGAAAGTATTTGAGTTTTTGAAAAAAATCGTTTTCCGTATTTCCTCGTCCTTGAGGAAGAAAAACAAATATTGGCAGTTGAATAAATATTTGTCGCTCTGGTTAACTAAAAATAAAAATTTAATACGGTCCTGTTTATCTTTCTTTGCATTTCGTTGACCTGAGTTGTAAATTTTCATTGAACACAAATGGGAAACGAATTTTGACAACAATCGATTGTCTGTTCAATTTGTATGCGATTTACTGGTAGTTGAGTGTATATATATCTATACACACACACACACACACACACACACACACACATATAGAGTCAGTGTGCCGAATATGAGACCCTTTTTTATTTTTATCTATAATTAGGAAAATAAGTGAGGAATTACAGTACCAACGTGATAGTCTTTTAAGGCATACATTTTACTTTAAATAACAACGACAGAAAATTTAAACAACTTAAATTTTGTCTTGTATGAAATTTTAAACACAAATGTTACATTTTGGGGGTTTGAAAAAAGTAGTCCTAATATGAGACCCTCTTCTATAACTAAAAAAATATAATTGTAATTACTGAAAAGTTCGTCAAAAATAAAACTTTAAACAATAATTAGGTAATAGTTATTTTTATCGCTATTAGGTAGAGAAGAAAAATGACATTTAAACGAATTAGTTGAAGTTTACTTCAGGTTTTGTTTACTTTTCATTTTTAGATCCCAAAATTGCACATTGTTTGGGCTAAATCCCTTAATTCTTGCGAACGATGTTGCTTGAGGTTTTTTTTAGAGACAGCTGTGGGTGTCGTTGTAAAAATCCCTTTAACCACTTTTCACCAGCACATTGTTTTTCTGATGAAAACGGATGTTTTAAACCATTTTTCATAGCAAGTTGAAATGCCATTTTTTTTTAATATCCCTCCTTCTTAAGCCATAAAACCTTGAATCCATCTCAAACGCAGTATTTTACTAATGAGTCTTCAATGTGTTGTGGTAAAGTAGGCTGTCTTCCCAAACTAACATCTACCAGTGATTCAGCTGTTTTTTTCTGAATCCTTAACATAACGCTCCAGAGTTCCTTTTGGAACTTCAAAATATTCTGCAGCATTTTTGTAACCCATATCACGACTTCTTACGGCTTTGACAGCTCGCTCCATCATTACGGGATCCCCTTTTTTGCGTTTTCTTTCGGGAGGCATTTAAAAATTTAAAAAAAAATGTAAACAAGCTTTGCATGATGAAAAAAAAAAAAAAAAGAATGCCTAATATGAGACCCTATCTCATATTAGGCATCCTTTGGGGTCTCATATTAGGCACGACCGCGTTGTCTTACATGCCAACGAATTTTTTAGGTTAGGCTTAACGTTAGCTTAAAAACAAACCGGCATGTTTATACTACACATTTAAAGCTACCTATCCGATACTAAGAGTTTCAAAACGAGTCTTATCTTAAAGGTGAAAACAGCCAATGAAAATACACGTGCAAAAAAGTCGACGAGCACAAATTCAGGGGAAAAATTACTGAACCTTTGTTTGCGCTAGGAAACACTCGACTGACTCACCGCTGACTGACTCACCGCGATAGACTACCGTTTCACGCTCCAGTCGCAAGGCGGCAGCACTTAGTTCATTCTGTAGGCTGGGGTCTCATAATAGGCATACTGACTCTATATATTAAAAGATTTCAGATGTTCAATTCTTGAACATCTGAAAGCCCTTGAAACGAGTGTCTTTTAAAGAGGTATAAACATGATTTTCATGATGATTTCACTGACTTAATTGAAAACTTAGTATTCGTACAAAATATTTAGCTATTACACTTTGTATATATAATTTTGTTTGTTCTTTTTTTTTTATATACTGTCACGAAAATGAGAGAACACTATCCTGCTCTGTTGCCATTTTGGAGATTATTTTAGAATTCTTATTTATTTATTAATATTACATTTCCGCCATTGCTAATGTTATTTTCTGGATGAAACAGAAATATCGCTCTGGAACGCCGATAACTATTTAACTTAGTAAGCTGAAAATTTATCAGTAAGCTAGCTGTCCAATTGGAGACTCCTACTTGATTTTCGGAGAGCATGAATTTAAACAAAAACACAACCTCCTACCAATGTTTGTCGTTCAGGTATTTTTGGAATTCCAACTGTAATTTTCTTTTGCCAGTTAAATGTACACACTTGTCAACACAGCGTCACAAGTGGAAGTATAGGATCCTTAGATTTTTCTGTATCTTTTTTTTTTTTTTTTTTTTTTCAATGCAGAAATATTGTTTTTGCATCGCTGGAACTTTCCGCGGAAATTTGTGGCGGAGTTTCCGCGGAAAATTCCAGCGATGCAAAACAATATTATTTTTAAAATAATACAAGGTTCTCGCTTTAGGAGGTTAACGTTAAAATCCAGTCAAAATCAGTGGTGCCTATAATTTTCAGTCTTGACACCTCCCCTTGGAAATCGTAAGAAATCACTTGCCAGTCATAGTAAATAATAATCACAATGAAAACTCTATCTCATCTGTTTTAAAGGTTATCCAACTATTTGATATTGTGACATTTTGTTTATCATTTTGGAAGTCTTTATCTTGTACAATTGTCTTGTATCAATTCTTTTATTTAATCTCTCTTTTTCTGTCCTGTTGTTTTTATTATCCTTTTCTATTGTTTCTTGTCTTTCTTGATTGCGTTACAATAGTCTTTTTAATGTTATCTATTTGTTATTTTTTTTTCTTTATTATTATTATTATTATTATTATTTTGTTGTTTTCAGTTACACTTGTAGCCTGAATTCCTTTGATACTTTTCTTGGCGCAGCATGGCCATTGTTGTTGTTTTGTATAAAACCGAATTAATCAAGCAACTAATGAAAATAAAAATTGTTTTTATTTTATTACGAATTGAATTGCTTGTAAGAAAAGTGAAATGTACTAATGGCGTCATTATTTTTACTACAAACCAAGAAAGTAATCTTGAAATGAGAGACGAAAAAACTACGAGCATTTGACATTGCGCTTCTGACTTGACACTTTTTTTTTGTTCCTTTTCAAAATGTCTTCCCCCCCCCCCCCCCCCCTCCTTGAAATTCTCTCTCGCCTCCCAGTTCTAAATAAAGGAAACGTATTCCGTTATCGAGTTTATCAGCACACAGCTTTAATTAACACCCGTTCTAATGGGATGCTTATACCTTGGAGAATCTGTAAATTGCAAGCACTCGTTGTCAAAGAGTCATAAGCACAGCTTCTCGGTTTCAATTCCATTGGTTGTGAAATAAAAGCCAGTATCATTCGGGGCTCAAGGTTTTAGTTTTCCCTCGTTTCTTGTAGTTATTTATCTCGGGTCTTCTTCAGTATTTTTTGTTTTTTTTTGTTTACAAAACATTAATAAAAATTCTTCGTCCGTTTTGTTCCCATAATTAAAAGTCGATTTTTTTTTTAACCTTCTGAACCATTTTCAGGCGAGTCAAAATTCACTTGGTTTTTGACTTCGGGTGATCCTGAAGACGATTAATTGGAAAAAAGAAAAGGTTTATGTGAACCACAAGGCGGCTTAGTGAATTGCGTAATTTACAGGGTGGCTCAAATTGTTATTGACCTGTGTAGGTAAATCCCTTCCCCTCATCCAGTTTTTAATTACAATTGCTTGAAACGTCACAACAAAATTTGGGAAGTAAATTTAGATTTCTGAAATGGAAACTTACCCAAATAACGCATTTTAATAATGAGGCAGTTGTTCTAGACCCGAGTGTCAGGATCATTACGTCCTCTCAGCTTGGTTTCATCAATGGCAAACGCTTTATGCTTTAGTGCTGGGGCTGTCAAATTCATCAGCAGCTCTCCAGTGTCGCCTCACAAAAGACAACAACATGGTAATTATTTTCTATGTCAAGTACAACATTTAAATGTCTTGTGTGTAATCCCAGGTTAATTGATTTGTTGACTCTATACGTAAATTATTCTGTTTCCATGAGTTCTATTTTTTGGTTTTAACACTAACTGATTAAACACACTTATTGTTTCCTTTTGTGGATTGCCACTGATGGAGTCATCCGTGTGTGTTTCCGAATCAGTTCCCTTTGAAAATTACTTCAATGCATTATGAATCGGAAATCTACTGTACTTGCTGGCGTATAAGACGCACCTGAGAAAAAAAAAATATCAGGATAAACTTGTAGATGTAATTCAGCTGTAAAATATATTATGTAAAGGTTTTAACGCGTGGACGTATTCTGTATAATGAAAATAAACGCAAACAATTAGTTATGAGAAATTGTATTAACAGAATGGCTACGTGTTTCGACCTCAATTCGAGAAAGACCGAAAGATGAGGTCGAAACATGTAGCTATTTTGTTAATGCAATTTTTTAAAACTAAAAAAACCATTTTTATTTTCATTACATTGTTTTCGAACAAAAATTAAACATTCAGCATATAAGACACACCCATTTTTGTAATAAATTTATACCAAAAAAAAAATCTGCTAAGACCAATCGTAAATAAGACTTGAATATTTTTCTGCCACAGGCCATTTATTTCTTCAGTCGACATCTTACAAGTAACAAAAAGCTGTGAAAAACAGAAATTATTAAAATTATTAAATTTTTTCTTCTTCAAATTCCAAAATTGTGTGTCTAATTTTTTTTATAACATATTTGGCTGCTGTACGATATCCTTTTCGAGCTGTGAGAGCTCTCATCAGCTAGAAAAACTCTATGGTCGATAGTTTAGGACTCACTAAACAAACTTCCAATAAATTTGATTTCCTAAAGGCCGAGTGCACCAAAATTCCGTTAACTTTGATCGCTGCTAAAGCAACGATCAACTGACATTTTCTGTGCACGAACGGCTAACTCGCTGATCAGATGGCAAATTTTAGCACCTCGGAAACTGGCGATTTAAATTTGCTGCATTCAATAAAAAAAATCTCCCGTCAGCCCCCGCGACAACCAATGTTTAAAGATGGCTGGCGTCGGCCTCGATTGAAACCGACTCCTGTGACTTTGACGATGAAATAGCTGCATTTATTCTTATTAAATATTCCGAAAAATAATGTTGAATAAGTTTACTTACTGTGAAGATTCTTATCGTGACATATTTAATCGACAATAAAAAAAATTCTGTCCACGTGTTTTTTTTCTACTCCTTGTACGCTGCCATTTTGTAACTTACTGCGCCTGTGCATGGAAATCCGGAAGTGACGTTCATTGTTGTTAACGAATCGCAGCCACTTTTATAAACACATTTCGATGTTTTGCGAACATCAGTAAATGACTCGCGAAACATTCTTGGTGCACAGGAATTTTAACTGACTATCGTTTCCATAACTAATGACTGCTTCGTTTGCTGGTTGGTGCACTCGGCCATAAAGTCTTGTACTTGCACATTAAATCTTTCTAGAAAAGCGAGATTTGTTTAATTCAGTCTTTTCGTTTGTATTTTATTTGTAGATTCGGTTAAATAAGACAAGTTGAGGATTTAACCTATTTTTTTTTTCAGCGCTTACGAAAATCGTTTGATCAAAAGCACTCGAAAGCATAACACGTCAAAACTTCGTAAACCAATGAATAGATGTGTTCAAACTCAACAAATCGAACACTTAATACTTACAACGAAATAACTTGTTTTGTACTAATAACTAGATGCGGGCAAACAGAGGATCTGATTTGGAAATTGCCAAGAAGATCTTGGCACAGATTCTAAACTCTTAAGACTCGATTCAGAATCGTCGAAGATCGCTATACTTTGCCAAGATGGTCGCTGCCCTCCCACAGGAGATGGCACTCGGACGAAGAAATAAGCTAATTGAAAATTTTGTTAAGTTTAAGCCAATTGACCCCGAAAACGTCATACTACGAAACTAATTCAGTGTTTGTATCTTCTCAATATATTTTTGGATGCCCAATGTAATTTTTTTTTTTGAAATAATTGTTTCTAAGAAATTAAATATATCTACTAAGATGCATTTTGACTACTTTATTTCTCAAATAAAGAAAAATATACAATGCATAAGTTTAATGTGCGTACAAACATGACATGAGAAATAGAGAAAGTTTTCCGAGTTCACTGAGATGTAAGATACTGGGCGGATCCAACTGCCGATGGTCAGGAAACCAGAAATGGTCCATCTTGGATTCCCGGTATCACACTTTCAAAAAAAACGATCAGTGAACTCTTAGTCAGGTGCATTTTTCTTTTATTTCTCAAGTCAAATAAAGAAAACTTTTAGGAAATAAAAAATTCTGAAGAAGTGTACCTCCACAGTTTCTAAGATGGGGCAAAACAATATCTAGAAGCATGTGGAAGTGTCGGATAAGTAAGGAAAGGCCGCAGTGCATCATTCCATTCCTAAATGGTCGCTCAATCAGTTGGTGTCCAATTGGAACACACATCATGAGCCAGTTACGCTGCATGGTTATTTCTCTATTTTATTATTGAATCGATATGGGAAGTTTCGCATTTGTTGCTCATTGTGGCGCTAAAGAAGAGATAAGATCAATCACATCTTAAAAGCATTCGATATAACAGTGAAGGCCACGTTGGCTTTTGGAAAAGGCACTGGCCTTTCTATACGGAGGATGGTGTTGTTTCCATGCACTGGTCGAACTTTTTGAATTAATTGTACAAGGTGTTATTATTCTGCAAACATGAAGTTATTGTCTCTAGAATATTCATTAGGTTGCATAGGGATTGATGATCTCCTCTTCTATCTCTCGCTCTCTCTCAATCGTAATCCTAGTGACAATAGAATGTTTGCTCGAAGTACGACACTGGTCTCTACAAATCTGTCCGTGCTTCGACGAAATGGGAGTTTTCCCTGCCAGTAGGTGTTAGTCTTGTCTTATTCTGCTCGGCTTTTTACTCGAAGATTATTATTGAACATACTTGATGGTTGATCACATCACAATGTCTTCTGACCCGTTCCAGTCGCTTCCCTTCTTGGTATGGCACGCCTATTACAGAAAATTAATTAATTAACAGAAACTGTAAAGTAGACAGAAATTTTGTTATCTTTTGATTGTTAAATTATGAAGTTTTCAAACAGTAGAACTATACTGCTAACAGGAAAATTTTGTATTTTTATTTTTTTGGTAAAAGTTATAACTACGTAGTTCTTTGTAAAAAAAATAAAATAAATAAGATTACCGTGAAACTTTGGTATTAGAAATTTCTTGATTTTTATTTCATTTTTATTGTTTTGTTAATATGTTCAGGAAATTGGAAAACTGCGGATATTCAATTTATTTTTAAATAATAATTAAAAAATGTAATAATTCAGCACCACAAATAAATTAGAAAAGTAAAAAGGTAATGCGTTTGAATTAGCCTAAAATCATACGATGTATGCATATTATGCTGTCGATTAATATGGGGATTTCGATTTTGCCCCAAACCTGTCTATTCCAACGTATTTCAGTTCTTTCTGTTTGTTGCCATCGATTCGGATTTGTTGTTATTCCGCAAGCGTGTCATGCAGATCTTTGTGTTTGCATCAATAAAGCACCCGTACGGAAATAACGCTAACGCAGTCACTAGGATTTATTTGGTACTTAAAAGAATCGTTCGTAATGCAACAATAGCCTAAAACACTAATACAATGCAACATTATTTTAATATTTTTTACTGCTGTATTTATCCATTATGGGGAATGCACCTAACATTGTGGGAATGTTTGGATGTAAGAAAATATCCGTGTTTCGCTCGGGTTACAAAAAAGTGTTGTCCTGAAGTGGATAACGAAGAAATTGTAATTGTGTGATCACTTTGAAACTTTCCCAGTTGGTAAAAAAAGCACGTGGTATTTGCAAATTATGTTACGTACAAGGCTTCCGGAGCGAAGCGACGGTAGCAGATGTGTAACGTAAAAAAACGCTTTATTTCTTTAAAATTAGTGAATTAAATCAAAGTAAACTAAAAACTGAAACTTAGAATTAAGAACACTCATGCCAAATTTCATGTTTGCAACTCAAGCGGTTTCGAAGACCCTGCAGGAAAGTTTCCCCCCCCCCCCCCGGTTTCCACCCTTTACAGAATCCGAATATCGAAAATTCGTCGAACACATATATATCAGACTTTGAAAAATAGATAAACACATAAATAAACTCCTGAAAACTCTACACCGTAGACATTTACATTTATTTCGTTTTATTTTCATAAAACTTTTTCAAGGTTTTTATAAATAAAATTAAAAATCAGACTTTGACAAAGAACACTCATATATCAAATTTCTTGTTTCAAACTAAAGAGATTTCAGAGATAGGCGTACCTTTCAAGAATGTTGCCCCCCCCCCCCCTTAGTCCGGAACCTCGTTTTCCTTGTTCGTGTATTATTCTGGGATGCTTGTGAACCTCCCTGCCAAATTTGGTGAAGGTCCATTGAGAAATGGCGACCTTCTTTCAAGACAAACAAACAAACACTGGCGCTTATTATGTTGATATAAGATTAAAAAAATTTTACGAGTACATTCGTGAGTAAATAGCATTTAGCATTCCAGTTTTTATCTCAAGTATAAGAAAGTGTTTTGTGTAACATTGCATGAGATTTGTTTTAAAAGACTTGCGTTTTGAACGTAACACTTGTTTTTCTTCTTTGTTAGGGCCATTATTTTGGGCTTGTTTTCTCCTGTAATTTTTAGTAGTGTAAACCAGAGCTTCTCAAGCGATGTTCAATTTGAAAATTCTGAGAGTGCATCTACAATAAATGTCGAGCTTAAAATACAGTCAAATGATAGAATAAATTCAAATAATCTTTGAAATAGAAATTTAAACCGAAGACTATTTCGTTCCAACAATGAAGGTTAAGAAAGTATTAATTCACATTCAAAAAAATGTTGAACTTGTATATGTAGTTCATGTGTAAAATATATTAGTCGTTTTTAAAAAGCTTCTATTCGCAGTAAAAGCAGGTAAAAAGTTTGGTGAATCTCGAGATTTACTATCTGACACATCTTTCTTGATGATCACGTTTTCGCGAGATTTTCGAAAATCGCGAGATTTGGCCAATAGCCTCTTCAGCAGGTCTCAAGGAATGTAGTATTGTGAATGTCTGTCACTAGGAAAATGCTAGAAAAAAAATGTTAAAGTTGGAATTTTACCTTCAGCGTAGAGGCGATGGATGCAGCGGTGAATAAGGCATCGGTCAAAATCATCGACATCAGTAATGGGGCGTGCTCGTGGCCGCTTCTTCCACGGAGTCGATAAGCCTTCTTTCTCGTCATTTTGTGAGAAGACATGGATAGAGGCTATTCTCGCGTCTATCACGTGAAATCGCGAAAATTCGGGATCATCAAGATCGATGTGTCTCAGTTTATGTTCAGAAAAATTAGGTGCGTAGACATACGAAAAAGGTCTTCCACTGTGTAAGGAAGAAGTTTATCAAAAAAAAAAAAAAAAAAAAGAAAAATCTATATTGATCAGATAACAATTACACAAAAAGGATAGGCCTAACAGTGTATTCCGCATGAGGCAACTTCTTGAAGGCCCCGTTTCTATCTAAACAAAAAAGTGCGTCTACTTTTTCATTCTGGTCGTGGATTACGGAGAAGATGGCGAGAACGCGAAGGGCATCTCTACGCAATAGAGAGACAATCTCGAGGAACCCTATAGACTCTTCAATACCCGCAGCAGCACGTGTTCAAAATCTCTAAAGCCAAGGCCGCAAATTTAAAAGTTTGTCGCTGTCTGTCTTTTTTTCACTTTTAAGGTTAAATAAATGAAATATTAAACTTACATAGAACAATCTATTAAAAATAAATGTGTTCAAACTCCCTCACTTAAAATGCAACACACGTAGAACCTATGAACGAGTTTTAGCTATTTTCTCCACAACACGTAGTATTTTAAGTAGTATTTTTTTTCCTTCTTAAATTATATTAAATTTAGTAATTGTTTAGTTTTTAAATGAAACGGTTTTTGTGTGTGTGTGTGCAATGGAGTGGTTTGCTGGGGCTTAATGTTGTTTTGTTAAATGTTTCGGGGACTGATCTTAAGTCCCTTCCTGATGTTTTTTTAGTGGAGGCAGTGCAACGCGACTTTGTGCAGCATGTGTGCCGCTGTGCATGCTGACTTTGGTGACTGCTTGCGTCGTGGGCTCCGGAATGCTCATATGGATGCATTTTGGCTTACGAGAGGAAGTTGACATGCTCCGCAACTATATCAAGAAAGGTAACTACGCCTTTCTGTATTGCTGTTTTGCATGAAAAATTACCTGTAGTTCTTTTTGTTTGCATGCTAATGTCTGTGTGTTTTCTCTTAATCA
>JAFIDM010000179.1:39216417-39276976 GCA_023159025.1 Thereuonema tuberculata | reverse complement strand
CCCTGTATAGTGATAAGATATATACCTAAAGAAAGATCTCCTTAAATAGAGCGTATTTTATTATTACGACTTGTCTCAATTATTAGTCTGTTCGGAGTTATGTAATGCTAGATGTGACTATCTTGTTGACGTCGTAATTCTCGAATTTATTATTTAATTAACTGTTAATAATTATGAAAGGTAATTAATATTATCATTTATTTCAAGTAAATAGTAATTATTTACATGTAATAAACGAAAATAATATTTACTGTTACTGAAAATAATTATTAAATGTTAATTAATTAATACATCAGGGAATTAAGATGCCAACTAGATAAGTCATATCTACACATATATAACTCCGAACGGACTAATAATTGAGACAAGTCGTAATAATAAAAAATGTTCTTTTGATGGAGATCTTTCCTTACTTATATATCTAATCGCTATACAGTGGTGGGGCAGATCTGCCCATTCTCCTTTGGTGTGCATACTTTCCTGACCTAAAAGAAATTTCCTGAAAGGGTGGAATTTGGCGCTTTAATTTGCAAATTAAATAGGTTCTAAAAGAACTTTCGGATATAAAAAGGATGGTGTTGCATCAATTTGGATTAGTGTTTAGACATGGTGCCTATATTACCTGATCGCACACTACTCGTAAAACTTCACTATCAAAGGAGCAGCAATGCTATTGCTACACTCAAAGAATTGGAACTTGAACCCTTATGATTTTTGGTTATGGGAATACTTGAAGAGGCTTGTTTATCAGGGTGATGTTCCTAACGTAGCTGTCTTAAAAGAAAGTATTTCACTACATGTGAGACCCAGGTGAGTTACATTCTACCTTCGAGTGCATTATTCATGGAACTACTTGGAGATGGAGGCACATTGAACTGTAATTCCGATTTATTGGTTATTTTCACATTTTAATGTGTGCAACTTGATAACATTGAATATCACGATCTGTGCCATTGTAACGTATGGACAGTTAAAACTAAATCCATCTTTAATCGTCACACTAAACTGCGATAGTTATTTCTCCAACCTCTCTGTGCTGCCAGAATTTATTTGACAATTTAATATGTAAATTAAAGCAACATTAATGTTAAATTTTACCTTGGTGGGAAATTTCTCAGCTAATGTTTTTTATTTGAGAAATCGAAATCCCCATGCTCCGGAAAGTATGCACACCAAATATGTTTGAATTTTGTCCAATAGTTTTTTTTTTTTTCTACTCAGCTCTAACCTCCTGTTTAATTATAACTGCCCTGTATATTGGATTTCCAGAATATGATGATAATTCACTGGTTTTAAACAAGATTAAGATGATCCATTGATGACTAACCATTAACTGATAAAATGGCTTTTAAATTTAAAATTCCAAGAGAGAGGATTACTGTTAATCAAATAACAAACTTAAAAAAAATAAAACTGACTATGTATTATCAGTTTCATTTATTTATTTATTTATTTCAGAAATCAATCATAATTTTTTAATTTTTTTTTTTTTTTGAGAGGAATGTTTCAACCTTTTTATTTAATAATTTCATGAAAAACAAAAACAAAATAATGTTCCTTTGATATAAAATTGAATTCAAAAACTAATACAGTTTTGATAATTATAAAAATCATCTTGCTAATTATAATAATTAACAATAATTTAGGAAATTTGTAGAATCTGTATTTTTAAATTATATATATTAATATATATTTATTATTATTATATTTGGATTCCGAGTTTTAAAGATGTGACTTTAAATTATCATAAGTTTTTATATCTGTTTCATTTGTATCAGATTTTTAAAAGACTACTTTTTTTCTTCTTTCAACCTGTATTTATTACTGCATAAATTGAAATTATTAAATGCTTATATCTTTTGACATAGAATATTTTTATAAAGCAAAATATAAGGAACATTTTTATTTTAATGATCTAGAACTATTTCATTATCTTTTTTTTTTCATGAAATCAATTTTTTTTAAGTGTAGCCTATTTAGGTTTTTTTGTTTAATGACAATATTTTGTTCTGAAGCTATTTATAATATCTGAATCAGTTCAGTCATTTAATTAGTACTTCAATTATTAATATTTAATTATTACATTTACAAAGCTGTATATATTATTATATATTTTCACATATGTCACAGTACAAAGACAAGAAAATAAAAGCATCACATCTTTGACTGAATTTATTGAGCAACTCAAGTCTCACCCAGAGACCTAAGAATTGTCCAAGTATCTTCGTAAAATATAAGTTGTGCCTAGCAGTAATTTTTTGCAGGTCTGTTATTGAAATATTGAAAAGTTCCAAACTATTAAAGTATTTTTCAAATTCCTTTGATATGGCACCAAGGGCACCAATGACTATAGGTGTTACAGTGCTACGTTTTCCACAATCGAGAAATTTCAATTGTCAGATCCCTATATTTTGTGATCTTTTCCTGTTCTTTCTCAACAAGTCGAGCATCTCCAGGTATTGCTACATCTATTAGAAAAACACATTTCTTTTCTACTATTGTTATGTCAGGTGTGTTATGATCCAAATGATGGTCAGTTTGTATTTGAAAATCCCAAAGGATTTTGACCTCATCATTTTCTAACACTTAAAATGTAATAATAATATTATTAAATAATAATATTATATTATTTAATTAATATTAAGTCCACAGCTATCTTATTTTCTAAATAATTGCTTGACTAAACAATATAAAGAAAAATCTCATAATACATATGTTTCTTTTCTATCTTTTGACCCTCCCCTATGAAAGAACCCATTTCTTTTTTACTGAGGGCTGGGTTTATTCTTAAGGTTTAACTTGAGAAGAGAAAATCAGAATATTAAATAGTTTAACAAAATGCACAAAATGTTCATAGCAAAAAATAAAAAATCTTAAGAAAATCTAACCTTCGGCTTATTATTAAGTGTATCTTTCAATTGAGACATCAGGGGCATTTCTTTAGATATTGCATTAATAAAATTTGGGAGTTAAGTCAGTTGCTGGGTTTGCAGAAAGAAACTGCTGAAATGTAAAGCTGTGAAGTCATTGGAGAAAACAGATAACGTATAAATGGAGAAAATACCACATAAATAAGTGGACCGAAACATTTCATTCATTTTCAATAGATGCGAAAAAATAAATGGAAATAAATATTAGTTTTATGTGAGAATTAAAAAAGATAAATAACGAATAAAGATGTTTAATTTTTTTCATTAGAGAAGTATGGAACAGCAAGTCCAGTTTATATGATTATAACACAAATTTACATTAAGTTAATTGACAGATGAATAATGAAATTTATAGTTTCCCTATCATTGCAAAAAGCAACCATGTAAATTTAAAAAAAAAAGAAAGAACGAAATGTTTTTCTTAATTTACTGCGTACTCCATCATCAATTAGATTGAAGACATTGAAATGGAATCATTCATCTCTTAAACAAAATAGATTATCATTTGGGTTTGTACCTTATTCACAAAGTAGTAATTAAAGCTGTTTTAACATAATTCAATAGCATTAAAGATTCTGAACATTTGATTGACTGAGAGTATTGATAGTTGATTTTTTTTCCCCATCTGTTTAGACTGAAGCAGTTTACTTATTTTTATTTTTTTATCAGTCGTCCATTGAAAGTTGCGTTACCCAAAAACTTGTGTGTGATCTGGAGAAACAACAACAGTAGGTTCTGTCGTAATTTAGCGCTTTTTGGTTCATTAGGCTTCTAATCTACCCCATAGACATGATTGGAAAGAAATGTTTTGCCTGATACTTCTGAAAATTTATGGTGTGGATAGATTTGATGTGCATTTAATTGTTCCTATCATTAGGCTCCAATTAGAGTTAGAGTTTCCAATTAGAGATTAGAGCTCCAACAGAGTTACAAATATGTTCTTCAGTACCAATCCATTGTCATCTCTGAAAGTTCAGTCCTGTTTGTAAGTACGTGTCACTGAAGCAAAAAGTAAGGCAATCAAAAACCTAACAGAAACCTGGCAGCTATCTTTAGAAAAATAACACTATAATAGTGAATATTGGTTGCAACTATTTGGAAAACTAATTTTTAGAAATCTGTAATAACTGCCATTATTGTTATCTAGATTATTTACCTTGAAATTTTTATTTTTAAGCTGTTTCTGTCAATGATTTACAAATTGGGACAGTCCTCATATTGGGACACTCTTACAATATGGGAATCAAATTATCTATAAAATGTTTAAAGAAAGAAATAAAGAACGACTGCTTCACAGCTGCTTTAAGTTACTTTTCATTGTCTGCCCTGGCAGATATTTGGTGATAAAGCAGACTTTGGAATAAATTTGTCATTTTTATTTCGTGATGAATAAATTGCAAGTTACTAAAATGTAAATTTATTTAATTTGCATAAGCTAAAGACAAATACATGTTAAAACTATGTAATATATAAACTTTGTATAGCTTTAATAAATATTTGTAAAATCTTTTACAGTTGAAGCTGGAACGAGAGGAACCCCAGAAGAATTTCACAATATCCATATGCAGTTAAAAGACCTGGAATGGAATAGTACTAGAATGAGAGAAGACATTCATAAGATCAGTGCTGATGTCACATTGCTGTCAAAAGATGTAAGTGGCCTGTTTTGGCATCACTTTAGTTTTGTACTTGTCAGTATTAATTTTTTATACATTAAAACAAAAATATATTTCTTCCATTCATCAATCTGTTCAAAATTCTTCAACGATATTTCGCAGAAACTATTGTTCCGCTTTGTCAAGTTTTTAGCAAATAAAAATATATTAATATATATATTAATCATAATGTCAACAATGTATGTGCAGTGGCTGCTCACTGTGTAAACTTTATCTTTGTTGAAGCATGTTTTTTAATATCCATTATTTGCAAAAAACTTGACAAAGCTGAACGATAGTTTCCGCAAAATATCATTGAAGAATTTTGAACAGATTGATGAAATAGAAGAAATATATTTTTGTTTTAACGTATAACGAAGAACTTCTTTTATACATATTAAATATTATTTACTATTGAATAATTGTTAATTTTCCCTGGTGTTATTCTATGTATTAATAATACTTTTGTTTATCTCAGTTCTGCGATTTTTTTTTTCTTAAGTTTAAATGATTTTTGTTTCAGATTGATATGTTAAAACAAACAGCAGACAGTTTACGGCGGAGTATAGCTGCCGCTCCTCAAATTGAGACATTACCAAAAGATGTATTATCACTTCAGCAGGTAATTTAATGGATATTTACTTTTTAATAAAAAGTTTTGGGGATAGTTCTGTCTCCCATCTTTTCTTTTTTGTTTGTTTGGAAACTTGTTTTTCTCTTAACAATTGCAGTTCTATTTGGTATTCTTTTGTGGGTTCTGTAGTGAAAGTAATTTAAAGGATTTGTTTTTTTGTTTTTTTTTTTCTGAAAAAATTTGTTTTTCCTTTTTTACTTCCATTAATTCTTCAAAATCAGGTTTCACTGCATATTAAAATTTCATTAATCTCTTATGCTGAAAGTTAGAGGTTTCCAAAAAAAGGGCCACGAAAGCCTAAGAATTGTTCAGGAGATACAGGGTCTCAGTTCTTTGAGTATCAGGAATGGTGTTGGAGTTAAGGAGGCTAGTCCAAGGAAAGGAAAAAAATTAAGTTTTCATATGACAGAAGGTTGAGTGAACCTTAGAACCTGTCAGAGGGTAAAGAAGCTGGGAAAATCCCTTATCTCCATCAGGGGTCAAAGCCAGCTATTCTAGCCTATTGATAAACTTCTATATCATTTAAGAAATTGGCTTACAATTTAATGACCTCTTCTTTCAGTTAAATATTATGCAGAAACGGCAACTCATCTTTAAGGCCTGCCCATAGATAAGACAAAACATATTTGCAATGCCAACTTTGGTCAAAAACGACAATCCTGCGCAGCAAAGTCTTTCTATCTGCCACAGCTGATCTTTTGGAAAATGTTCCTTTTACAGTTGACAAGTTGGTATCAACCATCCCAACAGCTAATTAGGAGTGAAGCATTGGAACACATTAGTACGACATCACCACATTTGTAGAGCTCTGTCTTACTTCAGCTGAACAGAGAGCAATTACAAAATTATCATCACATTAGTAAGTTATCTTTCACAAGGAAATAATGTTTATAATTACATATATTAATTTTAGGCATCAGAATATATCGGAAAGTATTTTAAAAAAGAAAATTTTTTTTTTTTTTTCAAAATTTCACAGCATTACTTGTCATTTGCATGGAATTCTTGGATCTCCAATTGCTCTCTAGTAAAGAATTGAAGAATTATTCCTAACAAATGAAGGAATTCTAAAATAAAATGCCTCGGGATGGATCTTGCTCAATTTCTTGTAATTTCTGAACTTGAATTTTGTCATATTAAAGACTTCAATAATTATCAAATTCAAAATTTTAAAAATATTGTCGCTGATTACTTCACAGAAACGGGCACTGTATTACTCAATATCGTTTGAACTTTCTTAAAAATGTTTTCTGGTAAATTCTGATGCATAGAGTTATGTCAGTATAAAGATCGTTTGCTTTCGAATGATGATTTATGGTGATTTTCACTGCATTGAATTGAGAACTATCAGCAGAGCAAAAGCAGTTTTGTATTTCTATGATGCCACACCAGTAATATGTTTCAATTGATTGGATTTGCGGGAAGCTTGTTTCGCCATGTTCATCATCCTGCTCTGATGAAGCAGGTTCCACCAAGTTGTTCACCTAACTTTAATTGTATGATACTTTTTATAGTTCATTGATTAATATTGTGATTCTTTTTTTAAACAAAGTTCATTACATCAAAATGTAAATAATGAATTAATTACACTATAATATTCTTTTAAAAATTTTCTGCCCTAAATAAGAAATTAATCTTAATTGAGATCCACTATAAATGCCTTCAGTGAATTAATCTAAAAAATGATTATACGAAAAATGTATATGTGATCTAATAACGAGATACAAAAGCTATCTCTCCCAATTATATCAGTAAGTTCAGGTGATTTCTTCAATTGCTTTTCAACGAACTGAGTCCTGCTCCATTAATATCATAATTGAAAATGTTAAGCCTTTTTTCATACTGCTTTTGGTAACCAACAAATTATTTCATCTTTGTAATGGAATACGAATACAACCCTTTGCCAAATAAGTTTGTAATAAAGAAGGCTAAATTCAGGATACACCATAAATTTCTGTTGCTTTTCTACATACTTGCAAATTGATAATTTTCAACCTTCCATCCTTTGGAGACTTCACTTGAAGCCCACGGTTGATTATTCAGTCGTACCAACACAATGAGAGAATGGATTCTTCTGAAACCATCAGCAGAGTTCTAAGATTGGAATCTTTTATTATTGAAGATAAGTAACACTTCTGTTAAAAAAAGCTTAGATTAAATTACAGGGCATCGAATCGGAACTGAACCGTAAACCTCAACCCGGAAAAAACCGATATTTTTGGACAGAGTGGAACTGTATCCGAACCGAAACCGAAAACCAATATTTATTTCATTCCTTTATTTCAATTCTCCTCTTTTAAAGTATACGCAAAAGATAGGATTTTTTTTCAGTGGTTAACAACTTTCATCGACTCCCCCACTCTCATATACCCTGTCTCCATGTGGTCCAAACCCTACCAAGATAATGAACCGGAACTGAACTGAAAACCTGAACCGGAAAAAACCCAATATTTTTGGTCGGAGTGGAGCTGAACCCGAACCGAAATTTTGTGATTTGAGTGAACTGGAACGAAAATTGGAATGAAAAATATTACGGTTCGATACCTTGGATAAAAACATAGAATAAAACTCATTTTTTTTGGTGAAAATACTTTAAAGAATTGCCTGACTGTTACTTTTCATTTTTGTCTCATTTGTGTAAGTTTGTATATTTGTTATTTTATTGACAGAGCTTAGCTGGGATGGGAAGCAAAATTACCGATTTGGAAACGAACCTCAAAGAAATGAAAGACCAATATGGTAACACATGTAAACAGTTGCAGACGGATGTTCAGACCCTGAAAGTAAGTATCCCTTTTTATTTTGAAAAGCTATTTTTTTTTTTAATCACTTAAAAATAAGAACAGTTTTAGGTTATCATTAAAATATATTTAACCTCATTTGATTTGTAGATGGACATGCAGTCATTGTCGTCTGAAGCACAGAATCAAATGACAACAGTTGTGCCATCCTCTTTTTACACAGAGGTGAGTATTCATTGTTGTTTGTTTTGTTTTTTAGCTCTCTTCCATTAAGGCTTGCTGCAAACATGCGTAAATTTGACTTGCCGTCTTTGCTAGGGAAAGCTAACTAGAAAAATTTGCAGATTGAGAATACATAAGGATGTCCTTTAGTGGTTATAGTGAATGAAAGTATGACAAAAGATCTTTCTTTCTCTTTCAGATCACACATCTAGATAATGAAGTAGATATAGATGCACTGAGAGATACAAAGATTCACTGTGCTTTATGCAAGAAAATCTCGAATAATGTTTCTTTTCATGCTAGCCAAAATAGAAAGAGATCTCATTCTTTAACTTATTTAATATTTTAGGATATAATATTTAACATTATTATCCATCATTTCATCTACGGATGAATTTTTCACCCTATTCGGATAATGTTTCATCAGACTTGACATAATCTTATAAACAAGAGAATTAATGGAAAACAAATTTGAAATTATAAAAATCATATATACTGCATTTGAAAAAAGATGATGATATAAAAACCTTCCCAATAATAAATAATCACAGAGAAGTGATACATAAAAAATAACGATAATTATAATAAAGCATTATAAAGTATATATATATTTATATATATAGTGGTGAATTTTAAGGTGTGCATTAGTGCTTTAAAATAAATGATGCCGACACAAATAAAAGCTAAAAAAGTTTAACACATTAAAAAAAAACGTGGTACAAGGACAGGTAATGCCTTTGTAACAGGGTGTTCTCAACTAAAGAAAATACATAATTGCAGGCTCTGAAATACAATTTTACGCCAATCAAAATGACATCGAAATTGTGAATTTTGACTTGAACCAATGAAAGGCCATGGCTGCAGAACCAATGGTAAAACTGCATAGAAGGGCTTGGAAACATCATTGAAACACCTATGGATGATGTCATCTGACATCAAGGACTTGAAAGAAATTGAGGTGCCAGTTGAAACCTATTAAAAAACAAAAAAGCAAAACCAGGGAAAAAAGGAGGAGAAGCGTGGAAAGATGATATTGGTTATCTGTAAGGAGAAAGGGAGCAAAGGAAGGGAATGTATTCGGTTGTATTTTGTGGATTTATTAAAACTGTAGTTACAATTGTTTAAACAGAAAGGTTAATGTTGATTTATTAAAAACGTATTCAGCTATTGTTTGAACAGAAATAGTTTCGTTATAACAGGTGGGTGTGGTTAGAATAAGGACTGATTCCTTACACTTACGTAGGAAATGGTTAGCCTCTTTACAAAGAATGGAGGGATTAGTGAAATTGATGGAGTGATTAGTCTTATGTACGTGTGTAGCTGTAGAGTAATTAAAATCTTTATTTTTTATTGCATTAGTGTGCTGGGATAGCCATGTATGAAGTTTTTGCCTGGTTTCGCCTGTGAATGCATGGGTTATTGCAGCATTCTATCAATTCAATCTTATGATTTCATATTATTCACTCCATTATTGATATTGTAACTGCTAACTGTTATTATGTGAATGGATAATTTCTCATTTTATTGTGCTGTGACTTTTTTTTAGGAAATTACAAGACTGAATACACAGATTGATGAAATTAATAAAACACTTGGTGAAAAAATTAAGCGTGGACTGATAACCTTACAGGAACATCAGGTAAAATATTTGTCATTATTGATATAGTAATGAATTTAATATTAAAAAAGAATTCTTTAAAATAACGATCACTTCTAATAAATTAAGGCAATTAAAATCTTTCGCCTGTAACCTGAATGAATTTGAATTCAGCAATTTCTGTAAGGATATTACTTTATTAACGCATAAGCTGTATTCATTTATAGAAACTCAAAAGCTATCATTAAGACTTCAGGGATACAGAAAGACATCAATAGATTGAACGCAATGATGACGTGCTTCATGACTACATAGAACATTTCAAAGTTGCAGTTTACATTTGTTGTTAATAACAGAATTTTTAAAAATCTTGTCTCCCATCAGTCATGGAGAAATGACTTATAAAAATTTATAAACTACTATTTATGAAAGGAAAAGATGACAGAAAAATCCCAGTACTCGCTGGTAATTAAGAATTCCCAGAATTACAATTCAAACTGTAATTTGAACTATGTATTTCAACGAGCCCAGCATTTTTAATTCTCTATTTTAATTATTTATATCATTTTTCTAATTGTTTCTTATATAAGAGACCACATTAGTGGTGCTTGTAATATGGTATTATTTAGTTACTTAATATCAAAGCTATTTACAACTATTAAGATATTATATAACTGGTAATTTTTTTTAAAAAGCTTTGGCAAATTGTTAGGAATATTAGCCATTGACTCAGACTTTCAGAAAATTTAGAAGTAAAGTCAAGTCCCAGTAATTTTATTTTGTATGGAAAGAAGAATTATATTTTTATGCAAGCACCAAGTAGGGGAAGGTGGTGTACCTTGGACATAAGTGTACCTTGAACCTATGCCGATTTTAGCACCATCTGTATAGATGTACAGAAAACGCTATATTTTTTTTGGCACACTTGCCACCAGAGGTCCCAGTGAACCTGAACTTATTTGTCAAGCTGCTGATTTGAATGAATAAATCCTGAAAAAGGAAATTGACCCATCAAAAGTAACTTTTTTCTGTTGAATTTTGTGTTAATAGTTCCTAAACATACATAGTTTATTTTATAGTAAAAAGCATAACTTATTAAGCACAGTTTTAGTTATAATAATATGTGTTAAAAATTATGTTAAGCCTAATCTTAATGTGGGGGTCAGCCATTTTTCATGAAATGGCCATGTGGTGTACCTTGGTGCATGGTCCAAGGAACACCATTTAACTGACACACCCGAAAAAAAAACGCATCGAAGCAGAAAAGGCTGAAAGGATATTGAAGAAATCAAAAACTATTCTTAAGTCAACTAGAAAAACCGTCTCTTATTGCTCACAGTCAGAAACTGAAGACATTGCTAACTTGTGTGAAGAATCTGGTCTTTCTGAAGAAGATATTGCTGAACTAGAAGATCCTGATGATAGACTTATAGATATTGGAAGTTTTGTTCTGGTAAAATTTGCTGGGAAGAAAACCATGAAGTACTTCGTTGCTGAGGTTATGTCTTTAAGTGACACTACATATGAAGTAAAATACCTTAAGAAAGATCTAAACTCACAGAAATTTACAAGACAGGATTCTACCACTTATGTTGTGGAAAAATGTGATTTAATGTGGAAGTTACCACATCCCATGTTGACCTGGAGGATCTGAAAGGCAGCTTTAGAAATTAACAATTGGAATTGACCTGTCTAATTACAATGTTGGTTAAGCCTACTCATAGGAATGAAACTGTTGCTTTAATAATTTTTATATTAGGTCTAATCTAAGACCTCATTAAGTAAAAGTGCCTATTAACATTTTTCTGTAGTTAAATACCAATAAATGTTTATGTTCAAACTATTCAGTTAGATTTTTTTCATCTAGAAATAGCTGGTCCAAGGTACACTACCCATGGTGTACCTTGGTCCTATTTGCACTTTTTTTTAAATTGTAAATAATGCACTGAAATACTTTTTTAAAAAATCTACAAAAAATATATATTGTGTATAAAGGCCTAAAATATGAAAAAAAAGTGTTTTATTACCTTTCTTTTAGTAATTTTCCAATTAAAAATTAAAAAGTAAAAATAGGACCTAGGTACCCCACCTTTCCCTACGTAAATTTATGACAATAAAATAATGTAAGAAATTATTAAAAAAAATAAAACATTAGCTTTTTAAAAAATACAAAAGCTTTGTGGAGAACAAAATCTTTATGCCATCCTCAACTTTTAGAAATTCATATCTTACCATTAATCCAGTTATTGAACATGTTTTTAGTTACAAGAAGTGTCATCACTGAACTGCAAAAAACTGAGCCATCACAGTCTGAGTTAATAGCTTATGTAATCATCAATGCTTTAGATCTCAAAACGTAATTGAAGCAACAACAGCATTCTTTTTTTTTTTAATATAATAATTTATCTTATCTAGGCCTATTACAAAATCTGTAAAATATTTATCATAATGAATAAGTTTTAACCAAAAACTATACACTATTAATTGCTGTTATTCATCTCAAAATATCGTTAGTTGATAGTTCAAATGTCCACTTGTTTGAAAGGTATTAATTAAAGCTTTAAAATATTAATTTGTTTTGTATTCTGATGCTGATCTTACAAAACCGCTTTTACTGAATTGAAATTCATTAAAGATTCTAATATTCTGATTTTGTTTGTTGAATTCTGTTTGATCGGCCACCTAATATAGAACAATACAGTGAACACACAGTTAAAGATACTTTGTTTTGAAAAGTTTAAACACAGATGTGCCTTTATTGGGCTTGAGAAAAATCTGTAGTGTATATAAATTTTTGTATGGACTGGAACTTATTCTTTCTAATTTTATCTTTTGACTTTAATATTTATGTATTTTATATATTTTAATAATTATTGTTGTTTCAATTTTGAAGTTGGCGATTTCTGAATTTGAAAATGTGACTTCGAACATAACCAAGAGGATTCATCTAATTGAAATGAAGACTGATACAAGTTATAACGTCCAAGAGCAAGTACGGAATGCCATCCAGGAACAACTTAATAACACATTAATAGTAAGAAAGTTGTTGTTTTTGGTTTTTTTTCTTCTTAAATTAAAGTAACCCAAATAAAAGTTTTACTTTTATTTATGTTACATCAATATTCTTTATTAAGCAAAAAAAAAAAAGAAGCTAAACTTGCTAATATATAGAAAGAAAGAAAGAAAAGAAAAGAAAGAAAACCCTCTGTTCTTATTTAATTCCTTTCCGCCTACTCTCGTAGGAGAAAGGTCTTTGTTGGCGTCGAGAGACGCAGCAATTTTTTTTTACTTGCCTTTTGTTGTTTGTGGGGTCACTACCAGATAGGCGGTGGCTTTCACTAACAAGATCTTGCTTTTGTGATTCTGTTAAGGGAAGGCAGGGATTGGGCTGATGAGTCCGTAGAAGAACGAATCGGCTGTTCCCAATTCCTTCCCGTAATTGAATCAGAAAGGCAATTTCCTTTTCTATGCAAGTGCTGAATTTCCTTTTCTTTGTTTACTTTATTTGCTAATACAGTGGAGCACCGTTTATACGTTTTTCAAGGGACTGAGAAAATAAAACGTATAAACGAAATTCACTAAAGTTACGAACAATTTCATAATAACCAACAATAAAAAGTCAGAGGTAAATTAAAATATTACAAGAGATGAAAATGAAATACAAGAGCTTTGTAATACAAAACTTTTTATTTTGGATTTAATGTACAACTACTATTACTATTCATATTCAGTCAGCATTTACAAAATATTTTTTTATTGTAGGTTGTAGGGCTTTTTTGAATGCACAGAAAAAAGTTCATTGTCCACAGCTAAAAGTGACATACTTTATCATTTAAATCTCTGCTAATGAGGTATTTTTGCATGGTGTTAAAACCCATGTTTTTTGAAAACTGAGTCAGTGTAATTTTCTAATACTGCGTGCCTTTTCTAAGACTGGACAATCGGCAGGTGGGAATCTGAGGTTGAAATGCGCATTTTCTCTCTTCTTGAGTTCTTAAAAAAACGTATAAATGAAATTTGCGATTTTAGGAAAACGTATAAATGAAATTATTTAACGTTAATATGCATTGGATTTTGCCGGGACCATTCAAAAAAACGTATAAATGAGAAACGTATAAACGGTGCTCCACTGTATATAGCTTTGCATCTTTGAAATTCTCTTAATTTTTTTTAGTGTTGTTATTCTGAAATATTCAATATCAAAAGTGAGTCGTATATTTTTTATATAATTGCATCTATCTATCTATATATAAGAAAGATATATATATCTTTCTTGTAATTAGATAGACAATGACTTTAGTTTTTTTTTTAAAACTCTTAGAAGTATAATCTAATAATAGCTTATAAAATTATTATCCTGATTTGACAGAAACTTCTAAATGATTTAATATTTAATGATTTGACATCTGCACATTTTTTTTTCTACTTAAGTCATTTCTATATTCAACAAAAACTTGCTTTAGATACACGAAGAACGTGTAAAATTGAAAACCCTTCTGTAAATAATTAAAATTTATCCTGAACATGTTTTTTGGAAATTAATGAGGTTTTTATTCTTCAAATAAGAATGCTTCATTTGCCCAATTATGTAAAATAACAAATGAGACAAAAAAAAATCTTTAGCTAAATTCTCTTAAAAATATGAAGAAATACAGTCATGGAACCAAAGCACATGCATGTGAATTGGCTTAAATGATTTATATATTCAAAATAAAACAAGAAACAAGATCAGCACAAGCTTAAACAAATTGCCCTTTCTGATTCAATTATCGGGAAGGAATCAGGAATGGCCGTTTTGTCCTTCAGCCCAATCTCCGCCTTTCCCGATAAAAGACCCAGAAAGGCAAGATCTTCTATGAAGGCCACCTTCACACCTGGCAGTGACCCCCGAAGAACAAAAAATGACAACAATAAATGTTGTGCTAACTTGCACAACTAATAACCTCTTCCTAATGAAAGATAGGACTGAAGGCTATTTATTACTACAAAAATTAATTAAATTTTTTGACTTATATATTATTTGACAGTTTTGCCCTCTCACAAGGTGAGGAGAAAGTGTATAGGAATTAAAAAAGAAAAGAAAAATCATCTTTTTATATTTTTATTTTGCTTCTAAGTTTGTTGTCATTTACATCAGTTCAATTTTATACACTAATTTTTTATAGACAAAAAGTGTCATAAAATGCTTGGAAATAGAAATTTGTTTTGTTTTTATAATATTCATAGTAAATCATTCATTTTTTATATTCTTTCTGTTTTAGGAACTGGAAAGAAAGCAAGGATCCCTTTCGGATGAAATTATTCAGTTGCGGAATAACTCCACTGGTTTAGCTTCAGTCTTGGCTTCACTCGGAAAACTCGTAGATGGTTTAATTACAAAACCAGAAAATTCCACGGCACAAATCAATTCAGGTTATTATTTCTTTTAAATAATAATGAGTAAAATATATGGCAATTATTTGTTACGTTTGACTATTTGATTTACATTTTGTAGCCCTTAATATAATGAATTTTACCCTTTTTTCTTTAATAAGATTTTACCATCAGCCCATTGACGGCAAATTTTACAGGAAGTCTACCAAAAGAACCAACAAAACATTTACAAGAAATGTCACAACAAAATATTAGTAAGATTTTAGGTAATTCATTTATTATATTAATAAAACTTCATTCCTTCCCCCCACCCCACTGGTTCTTATATAAAGTCCTTAATTAGATCTATTACTAAAAACATGACTTTTGTTTCTGGACTTAGTGATCTAAAACTCCATAGTTATTGTTAAATAAATCTGCTTGCATTTCAAATCTTTTAATCTTTTTACAAGATTCTTGTTTGTAATGATAGAGAAATCATCTCTGTTCATTATTATGCATGCAGTTGAATGAATTATTCAATTCTGTAGTTTGAATTTGCTTTAGACTGATTGGTTAATCTCCTAAATTGCAAGTCTAAAAAAAATATTTCATATAGTTTCCCATATCTGTCTGTGTGTAACGTATAGCTCTTCCCTCTGTATTTAGAAAATAATTTTAAACGTCCGTGACTGAATCAAACCTGCAATCTTCTGATCCAAAGTTAGATGCCTTATACATTACGCCTCGCAGACTACATTCAAATTATATAATTGTTCCATAACTTTTTTGTAGGTCCTTTCTCCTACAATATTTATTGTAATAAAAGATCTTCAACATCTCACAATTAAATGTAATATTTTATATTTAATAATAAATTAATAAAATTTTGTGTTTTAATAATAAATGTAAAATATTACGTTTAATTGTGAGCTGTTGAAGATCTTTATTACATTCAAATTATTTGTTAAATATCTTTTTTTTATTCATTGCCCATCCAAACCATTTTATTAAATTATAAATAATTATTATATAGTTTTTCAGATCTGTGTATGTGTGTAATGTAATGCACTCCCAATGTTTAATGGAGGAGAGCTGTCTTATAAGTCTCACATGTACGACAAAGCAGATCTCTCTGTGTGCGCTCGTATTCACAATCATGGGAAGTTTTTTTGAGCGAGGTGGTATTTTCTCACGGCCAGCTTTATGTTGCATTTATGAAACTGAGACAATATTAAAGTCCTCATAAACAAACAAAAAACAAGACAGTCAAGATCATTTGCTAAATGAATCTAGAATTTTCATTCACAATGTGAATTATAATCAAGCCTTACAATAAATAAATTCATTCATGCAATGCATTCATTTTAATTTGCTATCAGGCATATATATATATATATATATATATATGACAGGCAAATACCCTACCAAGACTAAAAGCCCATCATATTGTTATCCCATCATTGTATATGCTAATAAAAAAAATAAAATAGCTAACGCCGTACATAAATAATTTGTTCATATTTCATACTGAAAGTCTCTCTGATTTTAAGCGATTGCAGCTCCTGCTCTTTTCAAGACAATAACTGCTAAATATTTACTTTTTGTATTTTATCCTTCTTTATGAAGATTATAGCAAACAAAATGAAAATTCAATAAATTCAGCAAAACATCTTAACAAATACAAAAGATATATGCAATTGTGATAATGTTAAATGGAGCTAAAGGCAAATGTAAACTAAAAATTAAAGCTGTATTACATAAAATACTAAAGAAATACCAAGAAAAATAGTGAATGTGAAAAAAATGGAACTGAACAATTTTAAGGAGTATAAGTAGTAAAGGATAAATTATTGGAAGAAAATATTAAGTTACTTTTGTGAAAAGTGTATTCCTTCAAAAACTTGCAAAATTAAAATTGTAATTTCATAGAAATATCAAATTACTATACAATGCAGAGATGATTTTTTTATAAACTTGATTTGCTTACACCATGGGCTTCATTATAAACATGCAGGTTTGACTTTTAACTTTTTTTGGTTTCTTTTTCAGAAACAAATTCATCATTCCAAACTGAAGACTCCACAACCAAAACATCAGCTAACAAAAGAAGTCAACAGTTGAATGGTACAACATGAGAGTATTTGGCAAATAGAGACAAAAAACATAAATATATCTTATCTATTAACAAACTCTTTTTATTTCTTTCATATTAAGGGAAAAAAAAATAACATTCACTAATTCAGTGAAGTCAGTGTTATTGCAATATAAAATCTATTAAAGCTGTTATTGAATAATATGTTGTTCTCTGGATGAAGGGAAGCAACAACATTTACCACTGTTGAAAAGTTTAAAAGATAAATTGTTGTTCTCCGACTCGGATCCTAGAAAAACCTGTCCTGTAGAACCAATGAGCAATCCCCTCGTTGGTTATTAGAAGTTAAATATCTAGTGTTATTTTAACAGATACTCTTTTTATCTCTTGTAAATAGAATTTTATAAAACATACCGTCAGGAGAGGAATAGATCTTACGATGTTGCATTTAAAAAAAAAGCAATGAAAGAGAATTTCATTTCCAACAGTATTTAATGTATTCATTCACAGATTCATTCTGTCCTTTGGTAAAATTTAACTTGTAAAGTATTTAAATGATACACTTTAAACCAATGAATAGAATGTTATTGAAATCATGTTAAAATTTGTGCCGCTTTTTTTTTTGTATGTGTTTTTAGGCTTCTATTGAATCTTATTTAAGATTTATAATTACTTTACAATTTCTTTACGTTTCTGTGGTTTCATTAAAATAAGTAACAAGTAGACAAGATATACTTTTTCATTTGTGGTACTTGTTTTAAGTGCCTAATTATTTTAAAGTAGGTTATTTTTCTTTCTTTATGTCTTGGAAAAGCACTGGCTTTCTGTAGAGAACAATGTAGAGCTTTTTAGTCATTTGCTTTTCCGCTAGAATTTGTTTTGAAAATCTGTTGCCGTTGATTACGATACTAAATCAGGCAATCAGATCATTCTTTTTAATTCATTCGATTTAGATTTCTTATTTCTGTAATTCAGAAGGAGATATTTCTTTTATTTAAATTTATATCTTTAAAATCATGTACTTTCTTAATGTAAATGTTTTCTTTTTCAGGGCAAAAGAGCACCTTTCATTTTACTAAGTTATAAAAATAAAAGTTGCTTATTGAAAAAAATTGACATATTGTTAAGAAAAAGTTAGTTTCACCTTTTGTATAGTTTTCTTTTCTTTTTATTTTGACAGCGCTGTAATATTTGTATCGTAAATGAACAAAAATTTACAGTAGAAGTTAATGAAGTTTAATTGAAAGCTTTTTTTGCAAATAAATGGTATAAAGTATGGGAACCCAAAGAAATTGTTCCAGGAGGGACAAAAATTTTCAGCAATGTTAAAAAAAAAACAAACCTGTAACATTAAATGAAATTTGCCATATTTTATTGTATCTGTTATAAATCTTAGTTCACTTGCAAGAAATTATATTAAAAATAAGATTTTATTACAAGCGCCCACTCCCTCTCTTGTTCGTACATGTGGGTACCCATGATATAATGTGCCATCGCAACGACCAAAGATTGTGGCTTAAAATAAATTAAGAAATCTGAGTAGAGAATATAATTAATTTATTAAAAGTATTACCAGTACTTTTTTTTCTACTTTTAAATTAATTTTTTTAAGTAATTAAAATTAAGGAATTATGTTAACTATTAAGTTTATGCTTGACCAAAAAATAAAGTAAATATCAGCTTCTGAAAAAATACTGATATTTTGAGAACAAAATCAAAGAATTAGTTGGGATCAAATGAAGGCTCATGCTTGTAAAGTATCTGTAGTGTTTTTGTTTATTCTTTCTTTTCCAGCACAAGTGTAAACATTTTGATTTTAAAAATTAATGAAAGGTTTGAAGGTGTTTTTCTAGCCTTTATTTAGTTAGTTTTTTTCTTAACTGCCAGAAGCAAAGCAGTTTCCAAGTTGTTTTATAAAATATAATAAATGTGTAAAAGAGCAGATAAAGTATTCCAGTCTAAAAATAGGATGCCATTTATAAATTTGGATGGCTTTAATTTTTTACTTTTTTTAATGCTTTTTTTTTTCTTAAGAAAATAATTATTTAATTCCTTTAATGTTGACTATATTGTAATTCCTATAAATTAAAACATAAAATTGTTCCAGTATTGGACAATCATATTCTGTAAAGTTCTATTCATTGTACATGTTTTAGTGTTTGTCATTTTCATACTTGCCTTCTGTTGTTATGATTAAAGAATCACATTGTTGATAATCATTTTAACAGAAGTGTGTGTGTTAATCATTCCTATACAATCACAGACATGAATTACTTGTAGGAAATATTATTTTTTTCATTTCTGTTGTTACTGTCTGGCTGAACCATTGTAAATTTTCAGGACCATTTGTTCCCCTGGATTTCTCTTTTGTTGAGCTGTTATATAACTTCATGTATTTGTTAAAATTCATCATTGTTTCGGCTTCTTTATCAGAACTTGGCTTCCGTGGTCTGCTCTATTATCTTCATACCAAAGCAATGCCCTCTTCTCTTTCATGTTGCAGAGAAATATATGGTTGGAAGTATGTACGAGGATCACCACTTCCAAGACTACAAAGTGTTTTCCTGTTCATAGACATAGATAGCTGTTTCTGAGCCTCCCCCGTATGCAGTGTTAACCGACCAGTTCCCTATTTACAGAATTGGTGAATGCTAGGGCCTGTCTGGAAATAATCTAGGAAAATTTCCAACCATCTTTGGAGACTGAACCCAGCTCCTGCAGCCCAGTGCCTACATTCATAAAACATATATGTATTACATCACACATATACAAGTCGTGACAGTATCTCTTTAAGCTATTATTAGATCATGGCTATAATCTCATTCAATCCAGCTCGGCCTAAAGTTGTACATATTGCAATGATACCATGATTACAAAGCAGGCTTCATACTTGATTTAAAATTATTGGTGTAAAGAACTAAAAAAGACTGTTATACTTTTTTCCCTTCTCAGAGCTACTCCAATTAGGCAGTACTGAAATTAAGCTCAAGTTTCTCCATTACATGGATTTTCATCGTATTGGGTCACTATACTAAAGAACAATGGAATGACTTTGGTATATGTATATCTCTACAATGAAAATCCTTTTTATTATTCATATTAGAAAACAAAACATATATTAACATTTTAAATATATTTATTAGAAACATACTTACTAATCTTAGTTTACACTGTTATCTTCAATGAGTTCCATTAAAGTTTCGTGATCTGCAGCTTCTACTATTTTTGCAATTAAATTGTCTAATTGACTTCCTAACATGAAATCAGGTAAGTTATGAAGTGAAATCCCTATTCTGTGATCTGTAATTCTATCTTGTGGAAAATTGTAAGTTCTTATTTTTTCGGAGCGTGCAGAACTTCCTATTTGAATTTTTCTTTTTCTTTTCTGTTGACTTAGTATTCTTTCCAGTTCTATATCGTACAACTTTGCTCGAAGTTTCTTCAGGGCCTGATTCTTGTTTTGTAACTGCGACCTGTCAGTCTGACTTTCCACCATAATGCCTGAAATACAAATGGAGACCATCATTTAATTTTCTGGAATTATAAAAGTATTAACTCTCTTTGTATTATTCAACACCAGTTATCTGGATAAATGTAAAAAAAAAAGAAAGTCTCAATGATCAAACATTGCATTACTGTTTGGTGTATTTGAATTTTTTTTTTCCATAAATATAGTTGATAGTTGATAAATTTGCACTGATGAATATTACAGTAGAGTCTCGATAACTTGCCCCCACCCCCCCGGCAGGGCTGAAAAACCCCATGCCCGTATGAAAATTAAATAGCCTACTTTTAAAGGGCGTGGGGTTTTTCCGCCCTGCCAGGGGGGGCGAGTTATCTGGGTTATCGAGTGCCGAGTTTTCAGGACTCTAATGTAAAAAGAAAAAATTATGTGCTTATACTCATTGGCAGTGGCAAATCAAGCTTGTATAGGGCCCCTGGCATCAAACTGACTTCATTTACTAGAAAAAGGAAACTTATTGTAGTCAGACCTACATAATTGATACACCACACAGTGTTAATATAATTGGAGAGCTCAAAAAAAAAATGTGTTTTTAAGCGGCGTATTTGATATACGTATGAAACTCACTGACTGTATACGAGCGACTAAATGTGATGCTCGATTGCAATAAGTGTAATCGGGCAAATATATAAATTCAAATGTGACATAAATGATGAGTACCCACACGAAATTCCTTGTTAACTTTTCAATTGTAGTATATTTTTTAATTACATAATTTGGGGTCCCATGGCTGCAGCCCAGTCAGCCCCCAACCCCTTAATCCGCCAGTGCTCATTGGGACAGACGCTGCTTTTTATTTGTTAGAACATGATTATGAAGTAAATTTCTTCATATTCATATCTTGGGTTAAATAATGAGAACCCCAAAGCATTATTGTTTTATAATCAGAATGGGAGGATAACCACAAATCCAGCTTGTTCTTCTTCCAACATAATTATTCCTACATATGTGATTTATATGCACCTCTCCATAACTATATATCTACTGTCATTAGACCAAGAATGCAACTAATATTGGTTAAAACTACTTTTATATATAAAATACATTAAAAATAATTATAGAAATTGTTTTGTTGATTTTTAACACTTATTACTTACCTGTAGGAATATGGATAATTTGGACGGCACTCTCTGTGGTGTTGACGTGTTGTCCTCCTGCTCCACTGGCTCGTTTAGTGAGAATTTTCAGATCTTTAGGATTTAACTGGATTGCAATCTAAAAAAAAAAAAAAATATATATATAAAAAGAATGGCACCATCTTCAGAAATTAAAAGAAGGATAATAAAAAAATTAATTGAGAAATTCATGTGCCAACATTCCGCCAGCCACAAATGAATTATTTTCTGCACATTAAAGAGAACAAAAAATGCCTAAACTATATACATAAATAAACAATGGTTGAGATCCAAGTGTTTACTAATTAAGATCTTTGAAAATTTGGCAATGACGTGAGTGCTCCTGAGTTCTTAGGCTTGTCGGAAATCCATATTGTGAACCATAACCCATAGCTACAAATGATCCTTTTTCTGAGATATGGAATTTTTTTTTATTTATATTGTTTTAGTTAAAACAGTTGACAAATGGTGGATCGCAATCATTTTTTGTGCCACCATGTTGTCAACCCTCAAACTGATCATGCGCACATGTCTCTTGATCTGTCTTTGCTTAGGACATCTTCAAAAATTGAGCATACCATAAGTGATATCCAAGGACAGCTGTTTCTCACTCTTTGGAGGTCATCAGCTGGAAGTAGTCGCCAGTAAACAAGAGGTCTGTATATACTGTATAGACGTCATTTCAAAAGGATAATCAACAGAAAGAGAATGGAATGCTCAGAAATTAAAAAAAAGGGATAAAAATGCATAATTAGAAATGAATGCGGGAATGGTGGCACATGAATTTCTCGATTCATTTTTATTATGTATTTGTTGTACCTTTTTTAATTTCTGAAGGAGCAAATTCTTTTTCTGTTGATTATTCCTCTTGACAACTGTATTGAGACCTTGGTGTTTACTGGTGGCAACTCCCAGCTGATGACCACCAAAGAGCGAGAAACAGCTGTACTGGTATGTCACTTGCTCTGAACCATTGTTTAAAAATTATAAAATTTACATCAATAAATAAATATAGTAAAAACAAACTTCCCCATGAAAGATGTATTAGTCATTCCTTCACTGTTATATTAGCATTATCCAATGGTTTAATGCTAAGAATCTTTAATATTCCAATCTACATTCTATATGCATATTTTAATGGAATGCTATGCACACTATGACTTTTATTTTCATGGGATTAACAGAACTCCTCCACTCCCATTATCAGGGATAGAATTGGCTACTTCTGCTGATGGGCTTTAATTTTTTTTTTAATCCACTAATAAAAATTTCCTCATCTTTTCTTTAAAGGTAAGAAATACTAAAACAAAGTTGTCGCTGTACCATTTCAAGGTAAATTTGAGAAATAAAAGGCACTGGAGCCGTCGTGGCTTGTCCGTAAAGAACCAAGTGCATGAAATAAGCCAGCAATATCTCAGTAAATAAAAAGTTATTCTGTTAGTCTTTCATTTATCAAGTTTTCACATCTTAAAACTGAATAGTGAAGGATGCAGAAAATATAATCTATGATACTTGATTCTTTCACAGGTAGTCTACAGAGCTTTTAAATATTCTGTAATTTTGAGAATGCCATAATAAATTGATAAGATTGTGTCTTTTGGACACTTTTAGTTAATGTCTTGATAACAATTATATGCTTATTAAACTAGTATTCTGCAAATGCATTAGTGACAAACAGTTTTTTTTTTTAAGTTCGACCTCATTGGGATAAAACATTAAAAATCATCATTTCCTGGAGGCAAGCTTCAGATTAGCGTTAAGTTTGATTTAAACTAACAAAAACTCTTCATTTTCTTAAATTAGATCATTTCAACAGGCTTTTAATAAAATGGGTGTTGTTTAAAACATTTCCTAAATCAAAATTTTGCAATTGACCAATCATCCTTGATATTCCTTTTCAATGTGATAAATTTCAGTTGATTATAGATATGAAATATTGCAAACCACTCATAAAAAGATAGCAGACAGATTTAAAAATTAAAATTACATCACTGTACACAGAGAGAGAGAAAAAAAAGAAGTGTGAAGGAATGCCGATGGCAAGTGACGAATAAACCAACATTTTTAGAATTTTTCCTAATTGTTTAATGATGCATTCCACTACTCACTTCCGAAGGCTGTGGTAAAACAGCTACTGCTACCGTACTGGTATGAATCCGTCCTGATTTTTCTGTCTTTGGCACTCTTTGAACTCGATGAACTCCACCTTCATATTTCAAATGTTGGAAAGATCTAGGACCACTAACGCTGATGGCAGCATGCCTTAAGCCCCCTGAAAAAGAAAATCTTATGTAGCTAATTGTTAATTTCAGTATGAAATAAACTAATATTAATATTTCTTAGTTTTCCAAAATAAATATAGGAGTAAATCTTGATTTTAAGTTATAAATAATTCAATACCTAAATCTGTTTCATCCCAGTCCAAAATTTCTGTTTTCCATTGTTTTCGTGTAACAAATTTTAAATACATGTCGGTTAATTCTTTTGCAAACAGCATTGCCTCTTGGCCACCAACACCTGCCGATATTTCCATTATGACGTCACTTTGATCAACTGGATCACAAGGAATCAATAAACGTAAAACCTTATAAAAAAAAAAAAGGGTGAAAACATTAATGAAATATGACTGTGTTGTTTATTTATCAACAGCACATATTATTGCATGTATTAAGTCATCCCATAAATAATTCTCTAAAGTAATATTAACCTAACATTAATACAACAAGAATTACTTAACTTATACAAAGAATATAGCATATCTAATAATGTTTTTATTTAAGAATACTTTCAATTTTGGCTTACAATTTTTTACCTTGCCTGAAGTCAAATTAATTAGTCTTACAAAAAATAAAAAAGTAAGCATGAACTTTAAAACCAACTAAATACTTGTTATTTTATTGTAAATAATATTTATTTTTATGTGTGGTGATATAGTTGGCTTTCTCAATCAGATTTGTAATATTTCAAGAAAAGAGGAGATGATCTCTCCAGACGATTTTCCAACCTTTTGGACAAATAGTGAAGAGAACGATATCCATCACAGAGCAATCCTTATAATGTACAACAATAGAATGAAAGAATATCTAACAATTATTTTCTCATTAATAAAGTCTCAGTCATATGCATCTATAATCTGGATTATTTTACTGTGCACTACAATATGCAATGGCTGCGCGATTGGTGTTGTCACTAAGACTATGGCCTCTCACCTCTTGAGTACCGGGATTCGGTTATCATGGAATTTCGTGATGGTGGATGATCCGTGCTGGGCAGGTTTTCTTTGGGTTCTCCCATTTCCCCCACCGTACTTTCTCATTCTTTCTCTGAGATAGAGGTGCTTGGCTTCCCTGCCACCCATGTTCAACACAATCAATCGAGATCTATAATATTTTATCTTAATTCCTTTCTCTAAATTTTTTCGACGGAAGCTTCATTTATTTTAAATCTTTTAAACATTCCAGTTAATAAGTGAAAGAAAATAATTTTATAAAAATGAAAGGAAAACTAAAAGAAGATATTTTACTTCTAATTCCAAATAAACTATAACAGAATCTGTTTTCTAAGTGAGCTTCGCTTCCTACTTTATAGTGGCTATAAAAAATTTAAAAAATCTTCTAAATAAATGGAATATAGAAATATTAGTGTTTTACAAAACTAAGATATGAGAAACGTATGTATCAGCAGATTACTAATTATACAATTGTTGAATCCCTTTATTTGTGAATTTTATATTACATTTTAAAATCCTTTTATTGAAATTATAATTTTATAACAATTTTATACTTTTTGTTAAAGAAGATCAATTGAATATTTCTTTACAGGTAAGTTGCTCATTCTTAGATAATCAATAATAACGATCTCAGAAACCTTCTATTCTTTGAATCAACTTTTCAACAGAAAACTGAGCTTTGAAAATGAAAGAGCGAGACAGAATAAAAATGCGGGAGTGCTTCCGAGATGTGAGAAAAGTTTTAGAACCTCAATGAGAGATGATTCAAATGGAAGAATTCCTCAACAATAGGCCAACTTTTTCTAAAGGCCAACTTTTTCTAATCAAGAAAAGTGTTGCTATTTATTTCTTAAAAGCTGTAAATTTACAAATGAAAGTTAAATAAATATCAATGGGTGAGACCATTGTATATCTCATCTCAGAACAGCTGTTTCACACTTTATTGGTGATCATCAGCTGGGAGTAGTCCCAGTAAACAACAAGGTCTCACTATGGAGAGTCATGACAGATTCCAGGCAACTTGAAACAAGAGATGCTATACCACATTAAAATTGTAATTCAATTAATATTAAAAGAAACTCCATTGTATTAGTGTGCTGATATAATTTAAAAAATGAGACCCGACACACTTAAAAAACATGTAATGAGGTTTCTTTAATATATGTTTTTTAAGTGTGTCGGGTCTCATTTTTTAAATTAAAAGAAACTCCTTGATTTGGATTACACAACACTAGCAAAAAATAAAATGGAGTTTTTCAATGCATTAAACAAAATGTTGTTTTTCAAAACTTGTGTCCATAGTTAAATAATAGTGGTATGGAAAACCTCAGACTTACATCTTGATTTGTGAATAAATGTCATCAAAGATACCTTATTAATTGAATGCAAGAACAAAAACTTTCAGTTAAGATTAATGTATTGCAATTCTCCAACATCTAGTATCAAATCTTATGGAAAATCACCGATAACTACCTGTTTTTCAAATGATGAAATTCTTTTACTGCATGTTTCAAAATCTTCCTTAGCAAGTTGTTCTAATTCTTTATCTGGTTTCTCTAGAAAGAAACAACAATACTGATAATAAATTTTATGAAATGAATTAATAATTTTAAATATGAGGTTTGGCTAAAAGCATACCTTACAATGCACAAAATATCACAAAAGAATCAGATCTTGCAGCAACTTTTCTGACCTTTGTAGGTAAGGCAACTCAAAGAGAATGTGCAAATCAACAATGTTAATATTTTATAAGTTATTCATTCACAATTCTTTGGGTTTATAAAAGTGCAATGTATGGATTTTTTTTAAGTGCTATTTCTGAGCACAGTGGTATACATTCTATGGAATCAGAAGTTCACATACAATAACCTGGGAAAAGATACTGAGTTGGTTTCCCATGGCCTTCCTCAGGATGCCATTAGGAAATGACATCAAGACGCAAAGACAAAGTGAAGAGGAGGATGACAAACACAGGAAAGGAAAGGAAATATCCATGCTGATATCGGGATTCGAACCCAGGTTCTGATACATCTGCCTCGTGGGAGGCTGCCACCTAAACCACTAGGCCATGCTGGAATGGATATATGGATGCTTATAAAAACAATTGTAAAGGATTGAGCAACAAACAGTCTTTCAGAACCTAGTGCAGCATTATCTCCTACTCCAAATGAACATTAGATGATCATTCTGTCACTGCTAACAATATGCTACATAAGTCAGTTGTGTTTCTCATTTGGTCTGACTCTGAGCAGCAGGAATGAATCCTAATATGTCCTTACATCCTCACCAGCAATAATATTCTAAATAGATAAATATATTTTTTTCCCAGCAAATCAGGGCCATGAGAATATCACGACAACTTAATTATAAGAGTCCCAGATACATGGCTTTGAACTGAAGGAACTTTATCATTAAACCAGTATCAAACAACTCTCATGATGGTATAAGATGCTGATGGTGTTATATCTAGTAGTTTTGTGTGGCCATTTATCAATGCAATACCAATTCTATGTACACTTATTGCCATGATTTCTGCTATACACAAAACAATTTTAAGGATCTTCTTTTTGTGAAATCATTCAATCTCCACAACAAGAATCTTATCTTTTTTACCTTTTTCCTAAATGATGAAGCCCTTTAGAACAAGAGGCTTGTCAAACAAAGAACCTCCTATTACTTTAAGAAAAATTAATCTGCTGATGGCATCTGATGCCTGCCTTGGGTGAGGAATCCATTTAGAAAACAGTTGGACACTGTACTAACATTTTGCAAAATTCTGTTCTAATAGTAAGAAATGATTTCTTACATTCCATACTCTACCATTATTTTGTATCCAATCCTCATATGATGGAAGAAATGACAAACTTAGATATATAAGATGTCATAATGTTTCTAACTGAACCAATTCCTTCTTAAGCTATTCTCAAGCCACTTACCTTCTATAAAATGAGTTAAATCATTCATTTCCATTTTAGTTTCTTCTAGTTCTTTCATGCAGTGAAAAAGATTTAACAGCCTCATGTCATTTTCTGAGGGGCTTTTACCTGAAATATAGTAAACAATGTTATCCATAAATATTTTATCATAATGAGAAGAAAAAAAAACCCACAACAGCTTAGCATTATTATTATTTTTTAATTGCAGACCTTCACAATTCTATCATATTTATTATATCTTTCTTATTAATGTTGAATATCTTTTTAAATTATGTTTTTGAAATACTGTGGATGAAGTAAATCATATGATTAGCTTATATCGAGATCTTTTGTCTTCTCTATTTTGCTCCGAATAATAAAGAAGAAGCTATTTTGTTCATTGTTTTATTCTTCGTTTGCTGCCCCTTCTACAGTAGGAGGGTTTAGCCTGTTTCAGCAAAACAGCAAAAAAAAGGAGGAGTAGAAATTTAAACTTTTATTAATTCATGAGAAGAGATTTAAAATACTAATAAGTAAAATACAGGCTCTCTAAAATGGCAAAACTATCCATCAAATAGATAGAATAAAATAATAGTAATTTTTACCTTTACTGTAGATAAGTATTTCATTATAAACTTTGGCTATAAAATAGTTTTGATTTTAAATTTGTTAACGGTACAGGCAATATTAGTGATTAAAAATAAAGATGCAACAATTTATTCAAAACGAATGTGGTATCTCCAAAAGTTTTGTTTTTAGTTTAATAAAACAAAAAATTGGCCTAAACATTTAAAATATAGAAAATTCATGTGCTTCCCTCCACCAGCCTCGATGAATTTTTCAATGTGCAATTAAATAAAAGCACCTGAAAATATATAAACACATTAAAAGATTGGGACCCAGGGTTTTACTAACACTGTTTATACTAACCCTTAACAGTCACAATAGTGTATATTTTTTGTTTACTTTTTATAGGTACCACATTCCTTTTGACTATAATTCTATTCACCTCCGTACTGAGACCTTGTTATTTTACTGGTGACTATTCCCAGCTGATGAGCGTTAATAAGTGTGAAATAGCTATCTTGGGATGTCACTTAGTAAAACAATGGGACTCAATCTTTTAATGTAACCCAACATCTTTCTTCATTGATAAGAAAATAAATAGTGGAAAACAGAATAGATTAAGGTGAAACAAAATCAAAAACAGTTGCTAAATCTATTGTGCAAATTATCCTCTGTTACCTGTGATTTTGCTAAGAACGAGAAATTAAGGCTTCCTAAAATTGGTTTTAATGCTGTTTATATACAGGGTGTACCTGAAATGTGCTGCCAAACTTAAAGGTTGTATTCAATCATGCAAAACAATGAATAAATGTCATATAAACATGGGTCTGGAAATGCATTATTTCCAAGATATGAACGACGCAACAATACAGAGGTGTTGGCCTTACAGTTGCTCAGTTTCACAGAAAGTGCTCGAAATGTCCTCCACCAGCCACAATGCATACAACATGTCATTCCATCAACTGGCAAACATGGTGGAAGATGCCACGTGCACATCGAATTGTGTTGCACCCAACCACTATGCAATCATGCAGTGCATGGGTATCATGAACCGGTTGGTGTACCCTAATGCTTTAAGTGTTTAAGATAACCTCATACAAAAAAGTCCAGAGGGTTTAAATCAGGGAGCGAGCAGAGCAGGCCATGTCACGATTACTGAGGAGCAATTAAATGACTATGATACAACATAAAGGCCAACACCTCTGTATCATTTTATCGTTCATATCTTGGAAATAACGCATTTACAGACCCATGTTTATATGACATTTATTCGTTGTTTTGCATGTTTGAATTAAACCTTTAAGTTTGGCAGTATATTCATTAAACTGTTTTGCCATTTTCAGTGTTCCATTATGTGTATGTGTCTTATTAATTATTTCATTAGTGAGAAAAATGTATCTTTTTAAAAGACTATATAACACCTATAGACACAAAATGTAAACAATTTCTATGGCTTTTAAATTTAGGTTTCAAATCAATTTTACATTATAAAGTTAAACTGAATTCTTGAAGGAAGATTGCTCCATTAGTTAACACTGTTTTTATAACAATAACAAAATGAAAACTTATCCTAAATATCATAAACTCGGTTTATTTTGGTTCTAAAATGTCTAATTTTGTTTAGAGTTTAGACAAAAATATCCCTAATTTATGCTGCAAGTAAACATTCACGATTTAAAGTATATACCGAATTCTATTTTTCCTCTGTATTCATTTAATACGCTTTCCACATAACTCCACAGACGTTTGTCATTTAAGATAGAATGAACGGACCCAGTCGTTTCCCTACGGATCAACTGAATTCGAATATTTTCATGATTTAAACAGAAAAATAACGGTTGACATCGATAAGTCGAATGGAAACAATGTCGATTTAACTTAGATGAGCAAGTGACTAATTTCTCTTGTTTCCACCATCTATAATCAGTTAATGAAGTCGTGTCGTTGAATAAAAAGGACGAAGTTATTTTAGTACAATCGCCACCGAATAACAATTTGGCTTTCTTGGATTTCAGAAAGTGTGAAACAGTTCTCAACATTTTAATAGTTCGTTACACGCAGTTTCTGTAAGTTCACTTTATATCGTCTTAGAAAAATGCTTGAAATCGGTTTCGCTAACTCAAACTATTCAATATAAGTTACTTATACGAAATCCGGCTTCTTGATACGGTGATTTTTAGCAAGCATGTTCTTTAAGTAATGTTTTTCACAATCTTATCTTTCACTTTGGCGAAATATTTTGTAAGAATTCTATCGAAAAACACGCAGTTCACTGATTCGATTACATTCGCCACTTCTATTGTGTTCGATTAGTTTTGTCATGTTTACCAGGAATAACTACGTTTGTAATATAACAATATTTAATAAGTAAACTTAATATCAAAGAAAGAAATTCAAGATATCTTGAGTGATTTAAATTATGAAATGAGACAATTCTTGTTACAAAAGTATCTTTGATTATGAATTTAGACGAATTTCTTCTGTCTATAGAGTTGAGCAATCACTCCTGGTAATGAGAATCACATTGCCAAAATGGCGGCGAAAAGGAAGCCGGAATCTCAGATACCGGCTGAAGAAAGTGACTTGTTATTAATAAGACCTCTGTAAATACCTTTCCTATACAATTTTTTACTTAGTTTATTCCCTAATCATTAATAATATTTCTTAATTGATAGCAAACATGGTTACTTACTGCTCGAAAGAGCTCCTAGATAATGTCTACCAGTCTCTCAATTCATTTGTCATAATAATAAATATTGTTTTGATGTTTTTCTAAAAACAATAATTTATTATTTTTAATTTAATTTCTAAGGATGAATTTGAGGCCTGCAAGATGATTGCCACAATTTTTATATGGTTTGCTTTGCTTTTTCTTCTTCTTTTCGGAATATGACAATTCTGCCTGGCGAATATGGCTGCTAAACTTTTAAGTATTTTATTTTGTTGATTTTTTTGGAGGCGATCTACGTAATCAAAGCTTTGTTGCCGTTTGTTTTATAATAATGTAAATGTCCTAGAATTAGGTTTTCATCTGAACGCGCTACCCGTTAACTTGTAATAAGAGCAAATTTGCAATTGTTTTCACAGAAAATACTTGGAGTTATTGAGCTAAGGTCGTTCTTCTATCAATCAATGTAGCAGTCAGTTGCTTCATTAGTGTGGTCAGAAGAACCAGCAAAACGGAGGCGAAATTAATGAAAATAGAAATAGTGTTTATTGAACAATAGTTTCAAGTATAAAATCGGCAAAAGACACTATTAACGTAATTGTAATGAATGAGAAGAAAAAAAAATAATGCATGTTTTCAATATTTTGGTTTGTAGTGTTTCAAATGCTACTATCTAAATCCAATAGAACGGTGGTGTACCGAGGGGGAGTTAGTAAGTGTTGTAAACCCCTCCCCCCTCCGAATTGCATCTTAAAATAGGAAAATTTAACATTTTAGATTTTTTTTTTGGTTGGGAAGCCATTGTTTTTTGTTTTTTTTGTATCTTCCCCGTATGAAAAAGGACACAATGTTTCTTTTTTATTTGGTTGGACAGCTAAGGCTATCATAACAACCCCCGCTCCAAATTCCAGCATAGATAACTGAATTTTAAACCTTTTGCTTATTATTACTGTAATATTTAGTAACACAAATATTATGGTTTATAATTTATCACATATTGTAAATATCTTCATTCCAACTATTTATTGAACTTATATTAATTAGCACCAGAAATATCTAATATTATTATCTAGTTGTAAAGACACACACACAACTTCAGCAACAAAGACTTTATGTTTGAATTATTTTATTACTGTGATTACTTTTAATTTTTACTTATATTTGTGTTGCTATCATTCAGGTAAAAAAACAAACAGAACTGTAATTACGTGTTGCTAACTCATTGTTCTCACAATGTCTTTATCAAATTTAAAAAAAAAAATCTGCCATTGAGCAGTAAAAGAGTGGTATAGAAAATCTAAAGAAGCCAAATTAGTTTAGGTGAAACTTTATAAAATAAAGGAGTTGAAAAAAGGGTATTTACATTATTATTATAAAAGATTCAAACCATGGGTTTCCCCAGCTAAGACAACATGGCGGGTCAAGGACCAAACCACATATTGCCAAGTGTAAAAAAGTGTGGAAGAATCGTTAGGGATGTGTGGTTGTGTCCATAAATTTCCTAACTATGCGTGCAGTGTTGAGTATCACAGCCTTCTGGAGCTGATGTTATTCTGGTATTGATCAGGATAAAATTATTATTATTTGTTCTATAAATAGTTGAAATTTATCAGTTGTGCAATTTATAAAATAATTTAAAATGAAAAACTCAAAAACAACCAATCTTTTACAGTTTTAGTTATGTAAATAAATGTTTAAAAATAATTTGTTAAAGGTTATTTTAAATTTACAAATGAAATAAGTGATATTAAGAAATCTAAATGTTTTTATAGGGGAGCTGGACAAGAAGTTGGGCGATCATGTATTATGTTGGAGTTTAAAGGGAAAAAAATCATGGTAATTATTTGTGTTGATTGCTTTTCATAATGTAATTCTACAATATTTTAAATCTTAAATTAGATTTACATTTCAAAAATTATTTATAGTAAGTATTTTATTTAATACATAATAGCATTATTAATTTTTATCTTGTATCTCATTCCATCAGAAGTACTAACTTTTTATTGTTTATTATTATAATGCACTCATTTGCCTGCCATCTGTGTTGATGCTCTTGGATTAACAATTTTTCTCTTAAAGCTTTTTTTTACGCTAAAAGCTAGATTATTTTATGCAAGCTATTGTAAATGCTTTAAAATGTATCAAACATTAGTTAAACCAAATTTTAAAAGAAAAGAAATGTGTAATGTGTACTTGTTTAGGTTTTTAGGTCACAAGTATCTGTTTAAGTGCTTTGTTGTGTCATAAGTATTATCAGTGGGCCAATTAAATCTTGCTCCTAAAGATTAGCCAAATCAGTCTATCCTGCAATAAAAATGCTATTTTATCTAAACATTCACAAATTGATAAGAAAAGAAATGCAAGTTTAATTCAGTAGAACTAATTTTGTTATTGTTTTTCCCCCTAAGCTGGATTGTGGTATTCATCCTGGTTTTTCTGGAATGGATGCACTTCCTTACGTTGATATGATAGAAGCAGAAGAAATAGATGTACTCTTAATCAGTCAGTGAGTAATGTGTTTATTTTTTAAATTAAATTTTAATTTGTTTATTTATTAAAATATTCCTTAAGAATTCCACAGCTTTTACGAATGATTTAATGTAATTTAATAATAATGAATCTAGTGTCAAGAAATGTGGTAATCTAAATACAACAATGCACTTTTAATAAAATCTGTCTTCAGGAGTTTCTAAATAGAATTCTATATTTGTAAATTTAAGTAAATCTAGGGTATTTAATAGTGTCAGTTTTTGGTCTAATATCCCAGGACAAATATACTATTGTTTTTATTCTTACATGGAATTTGTCAATTTTCTGAGTGTAAAATAAATGTTACTAATGTATGTCTGCTATCTACATTTGCTACAAGTAGAAAAAAAAAGAAAGAAACTTGACAATTTCTAACAGAAAATTAAATCTGCTGCTAAACAAGTTTTCTTGTTATAAAAGAATGCAACTGTTCAGGTGATTTAGTTAATTTTCCTTATTTCTCGAAATGGGAGAATAATAAACTCATATTTGTGAAAATTGCAACACCATGAAGGAACCATCAGAAAGGAAGGAAATTTATTACACACATTACTAATAATGATATGAGTACAGTTTCAGAGCAATGCAACAACAGTACTTGCAAATATCAGGTTGGTGTAAAGCCTCCACAAGCTGCAATAAGAGCTGCTATTCGCCGTGGCATTGAATCAAACCCCACGGCCTTGGAGGTGTTCCTGGGTATCGCCTGCTAGACTGCTTCATTGGTATTCACAGTTCAGCTGGATGGCAATGACGGACTAGTTGCCAAGTGACCATATCCCAGACATGTTCAATAGGTGACATATTAGGCGAAATGCAGGCCAGGAAAGAAGGAATATCTGCCTTGCTTGGAAGATGGTCTGGATATTTATGGCAACATGTGGTTAGGCGTTATCTTGTTGGAATATGGCTCCAGGAGTGTACTGAAGGAAGGGTATGACTTCAGCCTCCACAACTTTCATGATGTAGCAGCCAAGATTGTCTATGATACCCAATTGCACCCCTATCGTTCATTCAAAGTGCTGTAGAAAAAAAAAGTGGCTTACCATAATAATAAACTACAACACCGTATTGGCCCGAATGTAAGACGGCTCGAATATAAGACGAAGGGCGTTTTTTGAGCTCCGATTTGATAAAAAACTATTGGTCGCAAATATAAGACATTATATCTATTAACGAGGCGTAATTCGACAAATATTTCTAGTAAATTATTTAAAAAAAAGTTTGTTGACAAATTATCTTCCCACATCCAGTTCATGATGAAATCATTAATAATTTTGGTTGCAGTAATAGGCTTAATGTCAGTAATATTTAGTTAAATCTGTGACTTCTAAGCTGGGCGAAATGTCATTTATGAAATTAAATTAAACTATTTTTGCAAAAAAAACAACAATACTAAGCGTAGTAGGATATATTTTTTTTTATTATTTTGGAGCATATTGGTTAGGTCGAACGATCGACTTCAGCCAACGCCACCCAGTGGTGTTGCTTCAGCGCCAGAGCACGCTTGGTTTCGGTTTCGTGCGCGCTCCAAGTTTTGGTTGCGAATATAAGACGAAATAGTACTTTCGTCGATGGGATTTTGGAAAAAAATGCCGTCTTCTATTCGGGCCAATACGATATACAATTTCATCTTTACTTTGTTCCAGTCAAAACAATACTTCTAAATGAAAATTGCCGTTGAAATATTCTTTGCATTCAGAAATCATTTTTCAGAAAATGTACCTGAAAGGTCTTGCGTTATAGTTTGATTACTGAAATCAGTAATAATTTTAAATTACAGCTTCCCCTCATTGAATTGATAGATTGATTGATTTATTCAGGCAAATCTTTTTCTTTTTTTTTTCCCAAAAAGACTTCAATGTTGTTATATCTGTGAATCTTAGTACAGTTTGTCTCCTAATACTCAGCTAAAGATTCCTGAATAGTGCTGGCGTTTGTGTACAACAATGAGTTTTGATCAAGACTAAATTTTGTTTAAAATTCATTTTTTATTGTTTCACAGTTTTTATTTTTCCTTCTTCAAAAACCGAAGGAAGTGGATGTTAAATTTTGGATAAATTTAATGCTAAAATTTTCTCAAATTAGAAGCATAATTCATTTATTATTTAAAAATGAATTTAAAAATTATAAGCAGTTTTATAGATCAGGTCAATACCAGCATTTATGCTGGAGTTCATATGTTTGTATATGAAGTACCCACATAAGTTCAATTAATGGAAATTAAATTCTATAACTTGTAATTATACTAATGTTAAATTAAAATAGGCCTATGTGGCCCTTGTGTATCGCAAGAGATAAGACTCGAAGTGTTCTATGACCAGTGAGACTAGATGGAGTGATCAGCCTGGCACTTGCTTGCCTGCCTTTAACCTCTGGAAAATAAAGTACCCATTCTTCAAAGTGCTGGGTAGACCCGAGAACCCGTCTGGAGGAGAATTCAGCTGGAAAAACCCCCGACTTCACTGACTTTCACATTAAACCCTGGCTCTTCTAGCCTGTGGTCACTTGACTACCAGTATCCCTACGTTTGCATATATCATAGTTAAGCATGTTACAGTGAAGTTCACAACTTAAAGTTTTGAAGTTTAAAATTCTTTTTTTTTTTTTAACTAGTTTTCACTTGGATCATTCCGGAGCTCTTCCTTGGTTCTTGTTAAAGACTACATTTAAAGGACGTTGTTTTATGACACATGCTACTAAAGCCATTTATAGGTGGTTACTCTCAGATTACATCAAAGTCAGGTAAGTTTCTAAACACAGTAATTTTTATTGGTTACAAACTATTTATTGATATGAATATACGATGTGAAGATATTTACTTCCATAAAAAAAGTGCCGTAAAAAATTGAATACTACATTAATAAAACTTCATAGATGCTATTATAAATTAAAATAAAGTTTTATTTTCAGTTTTTCATAGTATAAATTTTTATTTATTTCAGTTTTTCCTTCATTCGATAATATATATAACATAGACGTCATACTTCAAAACTACATTGACAGAATACCTTCAATAATAGACTCTGTGATTATTTTTATTTCTTCTTTTTCATTTTGTAAATTATTTATGGTACATATCACTTTTAATTACAATCATTGCATTACAATATTTAATATTAGCACAGATTACTTTACTACAGAACTTTGTAAATAAAATCTGGTTGCATGTCTTTGAAACTGAAAAAGATTTAACCCACTCACATGATCTTGCTTCTTTTTCACATTAAAAAAAAAAAAATTGATCTTCTTTGGAGATAATTTCAAGAATTTACATTTAAGTTTTGCAAATTTTCCAACCAAATCTCTTAATATCACATTTAAATGCCTTACTCCTAATTAAGTTTAGAAAATCTGTCATCGTTTCACATTTCTAAAAGGTTTTTTTTTGGCAATTGTATTCCCATTAGTGGCAGTAATAGTCAAAAATTTCAGTAGATTCTTAATACTGAGTTATTCGTTAGAGAGAACCAGACTTTTTCATATTCTGTTTCCTTTCCATGAGAATGTCAAGATTAGTTTTTAACATTTTCAATAAGCTTACGTCTCCAGTTATATCCAGCACTTAACTTAGAAGTAGTTATCGAAAATCTTCTAATTTTGAAATTCCTTACCTCAAGTGCAAATTGCAGAAATCAGGCTATTGAAGTGGTTTCATACTCATTCTTTCTGGATATTCTCATTTAATAAGTAAATAACAAATGTCTTTGGAAGCTTTATGTCTTAAAACAAAGCAGTGACATTTAAATTTGAATTGTTTGAATTGTATTTCACCAAATACAGTCTACTTCTCCTATGTCAGAATATTTTCATTTTTTAATGATTACATTAACATTAACTTCACTTTTGATTTCTGAATTGATTTTATTCAGTTTGGTTGGTTAAATTTTCATGAGTTAGCTTGCTTTTTTTTTATGCAAAAGGCAACAGCTTTCTATCATTTTTTTCTGCTGAGTTATCAAATTTACCGCAACTGTCTGCAAAAGTCCAAAAATGCCAGAAACCATAAAACAACAATGGACGCCATTTTTAAACGAAGTCAAATAAAAAAAAAATAATGCCTGTTTTGAAGTACTCATGCATAGGGGTAATAACATTAAAAAAAAAAATCAATTTTTTTTAAAATGGTTGAGCGACCATTTTTCTGAAAGTTGTATAATAAAATGTACAAAAGGAAGTAATTTTAATAGATATGAAGGGGCTAAAGTAGACCCTTCTACGATTATATTAGTAAAAGACTTAATTAAAAAAGATGTAAAAAAAGTGGTTAATATTGATGAATTTCATTATTGATATGTTTTTTGATTATTGGATTGTTAGTTAAATTAAAGGATTCAAAATATCTGAGTTATCTTATTGTGAACAAGAATTGATTTATCTAATGTGTTATTATGTTGTTAGTTCATTTGGATTTATTGTTAAATATTTGTTTTTCAAAAATTGTAAAGTAATGAAAAAGCAAAATTGCTATTTCATATTGTAAAAACAATTGTGAATTGTTTCAACGTGTGTTCATGTTTATCACTAGTTTGTATTTTTGGTTATTCCAAAGAACTAATTTATTGTTTCATTTCGCTTGAAGAAGGGATGGCGTATTATCATCCCGAAAATTCCGAAAAGTTTTTAAATAAACTACATGTTATGGAGATATGGTATTTTTCTGGACTGTTTGGTATGGATTGACTCGAAAGCAAACGATTGGGCATTTCATTCATTCCCATTTTTCAGGTTACTTATAATCGTAGAACTATTTGTTTTAGCAATATAACAGGAATATATACCATATGGAATACTGAGCCATATTTTGTCCTCCCACTACGACTTCTGAAAAATGTAACTACAGTGCAGTTAATGAAAGAAAAACTTTTTATGACGTAATTTGCTTATGGATTGATTTTTCCAGGACTATTGCTAAAATTCGTAACTGAATCTTATAAACATAACAAAAACCTACATTCAGGTTTTTGTATTTTCTACAGTTACAAATATATTTTGATATTATTGTTGTTATTTAAATAACTTTATAATAACTTGGCTTATGTAATGTCTATGTAGAATTTCCTCATATTTTAATTCGTCTACACTTCATTCCGAGATCCATGTGAAGAATTCGTTGCAAAGATGTTTTGCTTTCTTTAAATTCAATCTTTGACTGAAGCTTCCAGTGAATAATATCAAGCATTGAGTATTCATTCTAAAAAAATAATAATTTCACTGATAGTGTTGTATCAGTAATATATAATTCAAAGTCATCCATATCCGCCACTGGCTTCTCATGAATGCGCTTCACGAGGGGAGTAGTGAACGATTTCCCACAAAAAGACCCTGTACAATTTTCTTCACTATCTAAGTGGACAAATTTATTGCAATAGCTGTTCTATCAAGCACTTCAGAAATACATATTTTATCACTCTGACTCTTGAAATATTGTAAAACGTTCCAAATTAAACCCTTAATTGGCTGTGTAATGTTTTCCCCTCTCTTACTGACAGATACTTGATTTTTCAAAGACGCCATTCCTATGTTTGATGTCATGCTTTCCAGGCAAACATAAATGATCAGATTTTGCCAAATAAGGAGGTTTTTCTCAATTGAAATCCACAATAGTTACATTGGTTCCTTTAGGTTACTACAAATTATAACACCATAATTTTTCATTGTCCTTTCCCCATGGCTTCCACCACCTAACTGGGTTTCTGTGGAAACATTGAATTTGTGTTTAAAATAAATATGATGCTTTCAGGCACTGTATTCATTTTTATAACAATCCTGTAAAACTTCCTGCAAGGCTGTTTTTTGTAAGATAAGTATACTCAATTTCCATAATTTGTCATGTTCTGTTATATTAAATCAAAAATAAATTACCCTTGTCATCAAATAGAGAAATAACATTGAAAGGTGTAAAGCATTAAATTATATTTCAAATTGTACAGAAGTTACCTAGTATTTCGGTACCTGTTTGAGTGAAGGTTTTGTTTCTCTGACATGGTACTACATGCTGCAGAGAACTTTATTTTATCATTGAAATTTTATTGAAAAATTCAGTTGAGCATTTAAATTTTAAAAGATCTGTTTCCAACTGGAAAGAAAATTCTTTTTCTGTCCAGAGAAAGAACTAAGATATTTTATGGATTTGTTTCCTAAAAGTATCTTCTTCAATTTTGTAAAATAAAAAAAAGATGGAAATTATCTTCATTAATTGCTACAAATATTTCCTTGTTGTATCTTTCTTATTTATTTACCTTAAAGAGTAGAAGTAAATGAAGACATTAACATCTCCTCTTATGTGCTTTTAAGTCGCACATTTTGTATATTTCAGAGTCTATCCAGTTCTCGATATAATCTGAATAACAAACTTAAGATTTTATGAGAGCAGTATGAATTGCTGTACAGATAAAGAAATAGAATGTTTTCTCCTTTGTTATCTTAGGATTGATATTTATTGCCAGTAATTTTGTTTCTTTCCGTCGAGATAATATTAATTGTTTATAAAAGATGGAAATAGTAGCTTGGTAAGAAAAGTTTTTAACGCAGTTTTTAATGTACATTTTAGAATGTAGCCTTTTACTTCTTGTTTCTATTTTTCCCATCTCTGGAAAAAAAAAAGTACAGTATAACAACTGAGATGAGAAGGAAGGTCATGTGATTAGGTGAAATATCATACATCGAGAAGATACAGTATGACAATTAGTTAATCAATAGTTGCATTGAATGTAACAGCATCAAGCAAATTTATAAGATTGTTTTGCTTTTACCATAAATTTTGTATCAGTAGTAGAGAGTGTATATATTTTACTTTTAATATTTCAGTAAAAAAAATCAAAATTTGCTTTTACTTTTTGTGTTATTTCGATCAAAGTATTGTTTTCTGGGAAATAAGAAAAGAAAATTCTAATCAACTACTGCTAATTTATTCCAGTATTTGTGTAATAAGGGAATTCTGTATTAAGAGTGCTTATACAGGGTGTCTCAAAATAATGTACTAACACTTCGATAGTTAGTACATCAAAGTGTTAGTATGTTTTTTTGAGACACCCTATATTAAAACAGAAATAGAAATTTAAATATGTAATTAGGATTTTATTTTGACAGCTAAACAAGTGAAAATTATTTTTTCAGCAATATTGCAACCGAGCAGATGCTGTATACTGAAGCAGACTTAGAAGCAAGTATGGATAAAATCGAAACTATTAACTTTCATGAAGAAAAAGAAGTTGGTGGAATTAAGTTTTGGTGTTACAATGCTGGGCATGTTCTTGGTGCTGCCATGTTTATGATAGAAATTGCTGGTGTTAAGGTAAAGTATTAGTGACATTGGTTAGCTTGAATTGATTAACCCTTTGAGCAGTAATTGTGTGTGCGTATGTGAATATATAATGTTTCTATCCCAAAAACAGAATTGACGTACAAAGGCGGTCCCTGGGTTACAAACGAGATACGTTCCTGAGAACATCTTTTAAGTCAGATTTGTATGTAAATCAGATCTCTTATGAACAGTGCATATATAGTGTGGATATATGTTATTATTATTACAATAATATAACAATAATAATACTTTGTAATACTGTAATGTGAAATAATAAGGGTAAACACACACTCACAAAATCAAATAAAAAAGTTAAGACGAAAGTGATGCTGTGCATAAGCGACCATATAAACAATGAGAATAGATGCTAGCATAAAGATGCTACACCAATGAACTGCTTACGCCATGTGGGTTTGTTTACATTAGCGGAAATAACTAGTTCCCGAATTGCTAATTTAATTATAAATTATCCTTATGGGGAGCCTTGGGAGCACGTACAAAAGAATGTAACACTGTAAGCCGGGTAATCCTTAACCCAGGGACCATCTATTTATACACTTATCAACTTCTAACTACTTTAGTAAAGCCATTAATTTATTTTGGCAGAGAGGTGTTACTCTCTATTATGAACTTATACAATTTTTTTCGTGTATTCCTAAGCCCTAGTAAACAGTTTTGTCAGTGACTCAGAAAGTAGTGCAATTCAAGATGGCTGTGTTGAACTTTTGAAGTAATTGTAACGTGAAAAATTTTGGGTTAATAAATGTCTGAGATTTATATTCGAAATATCTTCAGATTTATTTAATTATACTTTTTTTTTTTTTTTTTTCAAAGGAGTCAAAAATTCACTGTGATTAGATACATACTTTTAACTTACTGCTCAAAGGGCTAACAAATTATTTACATCTAAATATATATGTGTAATGTATCCTAGATTTCTCTTTATGATGTAAACATTCTAATTTAAATTCACTCAGAGATTCATATTAAAATAGATTGTCTGTTGTTGCCTCTCCTGCCAGTTAACTATTAACTCTCATTTGAACTGTAATTTTATATATTTGCTGTTTCTATGATAATATCTTGTAATTTGAGTTTATTACTGTTTTGCAAGGGATTTTATTATGATTTTTCTGTGGTATTTCTTTGCAAAAGATAATTCATATTAATTGAAACACTTGTCATAAGCAGGGACCCTTGAAATTCTTAAGTAATAACTATTTAAATTCTTGAGTGAAGTTCTCAAATACGGAGGAAAACTTGCAAATCAAAAATTAAAAATTGACATTGTTGAAAATATTGTTAAACTTATTGTTTCTAAGTGGGTGTGTTCTTCAAATTTCTGAGTGAAAATGCAGAAGAATTATTATAGTGATCTTAATTGTTAACACTGCCTGTACATAAGTTGTTGTAGTCTTGAATCAATTGAAGCCACTATCTTATATGCGTAAGAAGATAAAACTTCCAGATTGATCCAATTCAGTTGACTTTTCAGTCACAAGAAAGTTTAAGAAAAAAAAAGAAAAGAAACACATTCACAGTCAATATTAGGAACAGGAATCCAACTGTGTTTAACAAAAGGAAACATCATTAACACATAAGTATGGTCATTATCTAAAACATTGAAACCTTGAGACCTACAAACGCTTCATTTTCCTGCAGCATTTCATTTAATAAAATATAGCAAGAATGGATTAAGCTTTTATTTTTTACTGGTTTGATAAATTTGAGTGATAGTTTGAAACTTTTTACATGAATGCCATCAACAACATCTTAAGAAATTTTATGAGTTGCCATATAAATTCTTGGGTAGAGGTGATTGTCTACAAATCTATTTTTTCTATATTGCAGAAAAACAATCCCCACCTATTTTCGAAACCTTTATTACAATAATTTGCCAGAAGATAGGGATTTGATATAAGAGATTATTTTTTTTTTTTTATCTTGAAATGAAGCTCTCCACAATATCCCTGAATAGTCGAAACATCTTGGTTCATGTTTACCTTCAAAACTGTAATCTACATAATCCCAACAGACAACTGAATGTCTGCTGCTAATATTTTTAAGTAATCCAATGATATTTTTCAACTCACAGACAATTTCATTGATTTTGTTACATTATTACTTTTAGAATTTTAGTTAGAATTAAAAAATTTAATTTTTTGTTTTTCCAAAGTTCCATTTTCTTCTTTTTACAGTTATATTCTAGCAAACCTTTATTACTCAGATATATTAAAAAATTTTTTGCCATTTCTGTAAATTTTCATGCAGATTTTGTAAATATTTGAACAAATACTTCATTTGATGGTATCTTAATATTTTAGGTATTATACACTGGTGACTTTTCAAGACAAGAAGATCGGCATTTAATGGCAGCTGAAATTCCTGCTGTTCATCCTGATGTATTAATTACGGTAAGTTCATTTGCTGGCTTCTTTATTCAATGAAAACATGTTTTATCTATTGGGAGATAACATGAAGATTTTATAAGTGATTGCAATGACAACAGAAAATCCATTTATTATCAGTTGATCAACTCTGCCTTTGTCTCCTATTGTTGTGGGTTAACAATTCAGAGAAGTAATTCAAGAAGATATTTAGGGGTTTACTTTGATGTTAAATAGATTTTACATTTGTCCTTTGTTATCTCAATTGTAATTGGCCATTGTTAAACAGTAACTAAGTCATAAGATGAAAAAACCCTTTTGGAAAATGATAAGAAACAGGATTTTTCAACTCATCATTTTTTGGAAAGTGAAGTTTTTCTTGAAAAGCAAATTTAGCATCCATAATAATATATAAGTAGAGAGAAAAAAAATCACAGCTGGACAGTAAATATACCTTCACACATTGAGCCAACATCAACGGGAATTCTGAACAGCTGTTTTATCCTTATTATCGGGACACACATATTGATTGATTGATTGGCTTTTAGATGTTGCATAAAAAAGGAAATTGTATTCTTATCATTGTCTATTCTGCTGATGATAGCTATGTGGTTTTAATGAGTCAAAACTGTCCATGTTTTTTTTATTTTTAAGCTTCTGATAGGAAGCCCACTAATACCGGTTTGTCCGTCTGTCTGTGTACAGGTATCCCACAATGCAACGCACAACAATCAAGAATTGCAGCAATTGCGCCTTTTGCATTCGCAACAATTGCACCTTTGGCATTCGCAGCAATCATATTTATAATAATAAGGAAATTAAAGGAATAATGCAACATAAATGACATATCAGAAGCCATTGCGAAGCATTGCGATTGATTTACTAATCGCTATCCCTACCTTGTTTATTAAATAATTTTAATGGAATATGTATATGTCCTGATTTATTTAGTCGGATATTTTCTTCGTCAGACATTAAATAAGAATTTACTACGATATATGTGATATTAGGAGTGAATACATTTACTTTTGCTTTGTCTTATCTTGATATTTAAGTGGAAATTTTTAATATTCTTAATCACATTGCAGGAATCAACTTACGGAACCCACATCCATGAAAAAAGAGAAGAAAGAGAAGCAAGATTTACTGGTTTGGTTCACGACATTGTAAATAGGGGAGGAAGATGTCTGATTCCTGTCTTTGCTTTGGGTCGAGCTCAAGAATTATTACTTATTTTAGGTAGATTTTAGTTCTGAATTTTGAAAAATAAAAAAAAAAAAGATCTAAAGAAAAATAAGAGTTAAATTCATAATTTTAAAAGTGAATTTGAAGCCATTTTAGAAGTTATTTTAAAAGATATATAGTTTACTTTTACAATACTGAATTCAATGATAGTTTTCAATAAATTAGAAATTGTCGAGATGTAAATTAACAATATTTCTTTTTCCTTCTACATAGATAAAAATTTAAATTTGTTTAAAAAATGTAGGCATTTATCCTTTTATGAACTGTGTTTGGATTTTGAGGAATTTTCATCATTTTGTAATAAATTTGTATATTATTGTTACCTTGCCATCAAAATGTCATCAGTTTGATTATAAATTTTGTTTGTTTTTTTTCCCTTAGATGAATATTGGGTGAATCATCCTGAATTACATGATATTCCAATTTATTACGCATCGTCATTAGCAAAAAAATGCATGTCAGTTTATCAGACATACATTAATGCAATGAACGAACGAATTAGAAGACAAATTGCAATCAATAACCCATTTGTTTTTAAACACATTTCGAATTTAAAGGTAAGTAACCTTGTCTAAAGCTTCGAATACTGTTATTGATGTTTATCCACATTGTAATTTCATTAAGTGAATCCTATAAAAAATTTAAATAATCAGCAATGTTTAATAAACAAAATATTTCTTCAAATTCCTACAACGATAATTCTCGCAAAGCCATCGTTCCATTTTGTCAAGTTTCACAAATTAAAATAATAATATATACTAATAACAATGTATATGCATTGAAGTTATTTCAATAGCTTAAAACAACAATAATTTTTGATATCCATTATTGAAATTTCTCTTCTTTATGCCGCATTAGATTCTGGAAGTGAGACAATTGAAATGGATGGAATTTGAAGAAATATTTTGTTTATTAATATATATCGAAGAATTTTCTTAAAATGAGCATTGTTATTATAAAAACAGTGTTTCTGTACCATGCAATAGAAACAAAAAGAAAGGGTAATAAATAATGCTTTTTCTTTTTAGGGCATTGATCAATTTGAAGATGTTGGCCCGTGTGTTATTATGGCTAGTCCTGGTATGATGCAAAGTGGTTTATCAAGAGATCTCTTTGAAAATTGGTGTACGGATCCTAAAAATGGTGTCATTATTGCTGGTTACTGTGTTGAAGGAACATTAGCCAAGGTTAGTAGTTAGTATTTATTTTTGCTGTTCAAAGCAAGCAGGCTTTCCATGCATGGTAAATAGATAGTTCTGCACAGGAATTGTTTGATGGTTTTGTGCTGGCAATCAATTTCAGATTGTGTTCTACTTTCTTGATGGGTGGATGGTTTTGATGATGGTGGTGAAATGTAGTGCCGATAGTAATAGCTTCTAGCTGGATTGAAAGTTCTTCCTATTTTTTTTTTAATTTGTGGAACTTTTAAGAAATTTATAGTTTATATTTACATTTATTTACAAATGACTGAAAGGCAATTTTACTTATTCTGCAAACTGAGCTTGGTTATCATATAAATAAGAAACATGGTGATTGGCAAGTGACCTTTATGCTTCTATTAAACGAAGAACTTTTACTCATCTATTACCTCAGTAATAAGATAATCCTTTGAATAAAAATTTTGTTTTGTCAACATATCTGTTCAATGCATTAGAATTTTTCAAAAATCATTTCTAAATTAACACTTTTTGGTATTGCTGAAATGCACTGTGTTTTACAAAAGAATTTTGAGTAAAATATCTTCAACAAATTTCAAGATAGTATAAAACATCCTTTAAAAAAAAAAAAATAGCCTTTGATGTATTCTTATACAGAGAATAAATGACATTTGACTAAAACAAAGTTTCTTTTTAAAGATTTTCTTATTAACTAAGCGATATTTTTTTTTTGATATTATTAGTTTTTTTGGTAACCAATCATTAGACATGAACATGAATATACTTTACAACAAGTAATATTGTTAAAATTAACAATCTTAAATGTCAAATCATTATTGATATACAAACAACCCAATAATAGCACAAACTTAATAGTTCAATTCTTACAGTTTTTTGGGAATTAACCATATCTCCTGCTAGTTTCACAAAACTGCTATTTACATTCACTCCTTCATTTCTATTCAAATTTTGACCCCTTAGTATTTCTTATTATATTTTCCATAATTTTCCTAATCCTTGAGTCTTTTTCCACACACATTGTTTTCACATTACTATTCCTACAATGCCCCCATTTAAAACAGTGTTCTGCTATTTCCGATTTGTTTATTTTTTATATAGTTACCATGTTTTAAGACTCGTTCCCTAATGGTTCTTTTCCAACATAAAAAATCCCCACAATTCATACATTCGGTTTTATATACACTCATGGACAAAAAAATTAGCGCACCAAGAAGGAGTCGTCAAAATGAAACGAAAATTTACATACGTAATGACTACTTTGATATAAGTAAATGATTAGAAAATCAAAGAAAAAGGATAATTTATTTCAGAGAAAAAGGCAAAAGAACGGAGGAGTTAATACTCCGTTGGACCCCCTCTAGCGCGAATGCACGATGCGATACGATCGGGCATTGAGTCATACAAGTTCTGTATGATGTCTTGAGACATTTCGTTCCATATTTGCTGTAACCTTGCCTCTAGTTCGTTCAAACTCGTGGGATGCCCAACTCGTCGTCCCAAATGATCCCAGATATGCTCGATTGGAGACAAATCTGGGGATCGGGCAGGCCAAGGAAGGGTAGTAACAGTGCGGAGACAGTCTTGTGACACCCTTGCCGTATGAGGCCGAGCATTGTCTTGTTCAAAAATGGCTCCTGGGAGCCGTTGCATGAGTGGCAACACATGTGGTTGCAGGATTTCATGAACATCCGCTGGGCTGTCATGGTGCCACGGAACAATACTAGGGGTGACCGTGTATTGTAGGCAATGGCACCCCATACCATCACACCAGCTGTGGAAGCGGTGTGTCGCTGTACAGCAAAGGCAGGATTGAAGCGTTCACCACGGGCTCTCCACACACGAACACGATTGTCATCACTGCCGAGATTGAATCTGGATTCGTCGCTTAAGACGACCTGGTTCCATTCCGCTGCAGTCCAGTTTCCTCGTGCGCGGCAAAACTCCAAACGGAGGCGTCGATGGGTGTCAAGGGCAGCACACGTAATGGGCGCCGCGATACCAACTGTCCTTCAGCCAGGCGCCTTCGTATGGTTCGAGAAGACAGCGGCCCCTAGTGAAGGTGCTACCTGTGCCTGGACGGCGGCCGATGAAGCAGTTGGCTGTATGCATGCATTTCTGACTATGTGGCGGTCTTCTCGACTACTGGTCTGTCGAGGGCGTCCTGAGCCTGGTCTTCGTGTACATGACATCTCTCGGGTGCACTGGTCCCAACACCTCCTCACAACACAATCAGAGCGGCCTAATTGACGAGCTACTCGCCTAGCTGACCACCCAGCTTCCATCATCCCGACGATTCTCCCTCTCTCAAACTGCGACAACTGCGTATACTGTCTTCGAACACGGCGTAATGGCATGTCTACCTCAGCTCTTCCTTTGTAAATGATTCAGCACACTCAAACAAGCTTTGGTTACCTGTTTTATACTCCACAGAGTGCGATGTTCAACGCCCTCTACCGGCTATATGTAATGCGCAATCATGCTGCATTTCTAATCATTTGCATATCTCCCCGACATGTACCTTCACTGCAAGTTTCGTTACGATCCCGCAATTATTTCTTGGTGCGCTAATTTTTTTGTCCATGAGTATATTATAATATTTTATATATTATATATTTTGTTTTTCCTTTCACTTTTGTTCAACTTACAACACAATATATCTTTGTTCTTGTATTCAAATGCAATAACAGTGTTATATCTCTTACAAATCCTTTTTAATTCCATACTATTTCTATTTAAGTAAGGAACATGTAATATTGTATTACATGTTGTAAAGTAAATTTTATATTCATGTCTAATGATTGCTTACTGCATGAAAGGTTTAGTTTTTGAATAAACTTGAAAAAGAAAAGAAGATATTCTTTTTGAAAATTTGCTGTTATTAAATATATTGAATACATGTATTTTATTGATGTGAAGATGTTGTTATTTTAATAATAATATGATGAGTAGAAAATAGATTAGGAAGAAAATATGGATTTAATTCTCATGAATTTTTTTGATGAGAGATGGGATGGATTTTTGATGGTCATGTAAAATATATCTTCTGAACATTGATGGCCACCATCTTTTCATTAGTTTTCCTGCTACTTGTCATCAGAAATTCTCACCCGTATAAAGAGAATAATAATAATAAAAAAATTAGAATAGATGGCATTAAGTTCATCATCTGAAGGAACTTTCATTTTTAAAGAGGTTAAATGCAAAAGAAGAAATGTAAGCAAAAACAAGTCTTCTCAGGGCATGTGATAAATGTTACAATATTATTTTTTTATGGTTTCCTAATTTTTCATATGCTTCACAAAAATGCTTCTAAGCACTTGAGGAGATGAGGAAATTGTTCTGAATTTTTAACGTTTATTTAAAGTATAAGGACACTACTCTCTTGATTATTTATCTACACAAATGCTTCATTTGATTCTGGATCCTATGGTCTTGATACTTCAGTCGATGTGTAATAATGTAGAAACATCTATTTCAATGATTCTAGAATTGAAAAATATAGTATTTAAGAGCAGAAATCATTGAAACTATCAATTCTAAAACCTATCTATGGACTTGAGGGAACTGATATGAATTATTGAAAAATATCAACCACTCCTCTATATTGAATTCAGTTAATCTTCTTTCATTTCTAATGTAATAGGAAGTCGAGCACTAAAATTAAGTTACTTTTTATAAAACACTATTTTTGCTTTAAAATCGTTGGTAAGCCCAATCGAAAGTCAAAGTTTAAAATGTAGAGTAAGTTTTGGTTTTAATCTTATATTATTGTAAAAAACTGAAATAGAAAATGTGTTGTAAATTTAATAGGACGATTATAAAAACAACTCGCTATCTTTTTTTATGTTTTAAAGGAAATGAATGTTTATTAGACCCATGGTTTTTTTTTGAAACATTTCAGAATCATCGGTTCATTTCCTGATGTGCCATTTTAATTCACTTTAGTAGATCATTACCCTCTCTTATAGCTTACTTCTTTCAAATTATAATAGTGTAATACTGGTTGTTTTAATTGTGTAAAAAATTTTATCAAAGTTAATATAACTGCTAATAAAAAGAGACGCTAACGCACATTTTTAAAAATTGATAAAAAACATCAATTTTTAAAAATGTGTGTCGGCATCTCTTTTTTTTTATTAACAATTTTTAGTGCCTGTTAATATAACTGCATTGTATTTAATTTCGTGCTTTTTCTATTTAATCTGAATGTAAAAAAAAAAAAAAAAAAATGTTGAAGAAGATAATCCAGAACTTAATCGTCAAGATCTGAATAAAGTAGTGAATTTTATTGTATGTGTGATGCGAGTGAACAACTGGTAATGTTTAGTTAATAAAGACAAATCATTTTGTAAGGTTGCTGATCTAAACCTTTTATATAAATTTGGAAAAATCCTCACTTTGTATCTTGTATAGTTATGCAAATCATATAAGTTCTTGAATTTCACCCCAAAAGTATTTATTATTATTTCATTTATTTATTTTTTGTAGCATATATTATCTGAACCAGAGGAAATAACAACAATGACAGGACAGAAGTTGCCGCTCAAAATGTCTGTCGATTACATTTCCTTTTCTGCTCACACTGATTACCAACAAACAAGTGAATTTATTAGAGCTCTGAAGCCTCCTCATGTGGTAAGAAAACAATTTGTCCTTAAGATCTTTTTATATCATTCAAAAATTATTAGAAGATTTTTTGCTACAAATTTTGCCGTAGAAATATATTTATATATAAACAACTTTTACCTTATATTTATCATTAGTTACTTTGTTGTAATTTTTTTTATTATTATTACTAAAACAGTTTTGAACAGCATTTATATCGTTTCTTTGAAAAGTTAGCGAAAGTAATTCCTTTCCTACTAAAAATCAGGGTTCAAATTATATTTCTATAGAGTCACAAGGCATCAGGTTACCAATTAATAATATGGCTTTAACATGTATTTCCATCTCTCCCATTCTCTGTTCGTTCGTCCCAGCATAGAAGAAATAGGAATGTCAAGCTTCCAGAGTCATCATACGACCTCTTGTTGCACTTTAATGTCAGATGCAATTTGTCTACCATTCAGATCTTCTTCTCTGGCTCAAAGAGATGAAAATCATTTAGTGTCAGATCAGGCTATAAATTGGGTAGTTCAGCATTTGTACTTGAATAACTCAGATTCTGTTCTAGTGCAGGAAGATGAAGCTTTGCCACAGCAACCTAATTATTTTTGATGAAGGCTACTGCACTCAGTATGATATCAACAATAAGCACATCCTAATATCCCAGAATACTATTTCCAAGGTTTTCTTTGCTGATACATTTGCTTTGAATCTCTTTAGAAGAGATAACATGTGTTTGCAAGCCACAATTAACCCTAAAGGTTGCCACAATTAACCCATGTGAAATCAACCAAAAAAATAATAATTTTGGACCTTAGTGTTTCAGATTTTGATATCTTTCCTCACATCAACTTATCTACTAAAAAGTATGAAAAATGCAAATTTTTACATTTTTTGGGCTAACAGTTTTTGAGTTATTGAATTTCAAAACTAAAAATTGCTTGATTTTGGCCGTGTTTTGAAATTTTTAAAACACTGTAACTTAAGAACCGTTCAACCTACAGAGCTGAAATTGGTGTCATTTTGTTCAGTTTTTAATGGCCTTTAATTTGATATACAACAAAAGTATCTTAATTTCAAATTAAAATTTTTCAAAATTTTTAAAAACTCATTTTTAAAAAAACTCAAAAACACTCCTTTTGATTTTTTTGAAAAAAATATATGTTATTTATATTGTTAATACCTATTTTTGTACCAAATTTCATAATGGGACAGCCAGGGGATCATATGGAAATAAAATTTGAAGTGTCCATGAAAAACATGAGAATGCGACTAGCAACCAGAGTAAGTTCTTATCGTTCGTTGCGTGTCGAACTTTAAATCAAATATAGTCGATTAAAGAATCGTTCTGAGTATACCTATAGTTTGTGTATGATCAGTAAACTTATATGGTTTCATCTATATTATATAATTAAATTAAATAAATCAAAATATAATTTAGAATTATATTAACAAATTATAAAAATAAATTCATGATGTGACTGCAGATCCATACATTTTTTTGTGTGTTAATTTTTGTCTCTGGTCTGCTCTTTAACTGAAAAAATAATCAAACCAATTAAACAATTTAATGTTTGACCAAAGTTTTGCCATCATACAACAAAAAAAGATAGAGATGATTCATTCCCTTGGCCTTATGAGAAAGCTAACAGCATGCAACAGTATTCAACATGTTCAGACTTGTCAGGATAGATAATTTAATATTGAATATTATTGACTAATTTAATATTTGAAATAAATACGTTTTGATGTATTATTCAATAAATTTCATTTATATAATTTTAATATTTGTGAAATATTTTCTTTTTTTTAAAGGTACTTGTTCACGGGGAACAGAACGAGATGAGTCGTTTAAAGTCGGCGATAATCCGTGAATACGAAGACGATCCAGAAGTTAGCATTGAGGTTCACAATCCTCGCAACACACAGACAGTAGAATTATATTTTAGAGGAGAAAAACTTGCCAAGGTAATTATAAAACTAACTGAAATTGTTATTTTTAACTCCTCTTCATATTTAGGCAATAAAAAATGGGGAACTAAACTAGGTCACTTTATTGATAGTTCATTGTTATATAATAACTTAACAACAATATATATCCATCTACAAAGATCTGATCATAATTGAATGCACATTGAAATATATTACTATTCCTCAAGTGGTTGTAACTTCTGAATGTTACTATTTTGAGACATTATCTGATTCTATCAAGATTTGATAGTAAAGGTAATTTTTATTAAATTATTGTAATTGAGGTTAAATAAGCTCAGCTTCCTTTATTAAAAAAAATATCCAGTGACATTCAAAGATGTGGTCTGTGATTCATTAACTCAATGATGCATTGCATGAATGTCTGGGCTTAAATCATGTGTAAATTGAGTGCATTTCCCTTCCAAGTCTGTCTAAAGGGAAGAAAATGTGAGGAAAAGTTCCTTTCTCTCCCCCCCCCCCTTTTTTTCTTTCATTTTGCTTTCTAGTAGATTATATTCAGTGTTGTATAGTACATTACTATTTACATCTCCATTCTGTACTTTGTGACAACAGCAGTTTCACTGAAAAATTAAAAAAAAAATAGTATTAGCTTTCAAATGCAATAGGATTGCCATATTGTCATAAAAGATTTAAAAGAAAAATGATTATAAGTATCCTTATATAACACTTTGTAAGATCAAAATAAGATGGATCAAGAGAATAATATAAGGTAGAATTTATTACAGGCTGATATAATGAGATTCTTCTTTTCAGAAGACAGTGGAAATAAACAATTTGAGAAGAGTCTATTCTTAATTGGAAACAATTCAATATTAATTCTTAACTGTTACTTTTGGCTACAAGAGAAGTAAACAGAGGAATACATTGAGTGAATGAATAACATCAAACAGTGATATTCTCTCAGCAAATTTGTTCATCAAAATCTCGTAATACCTGTCAGGCAGTAATTTCCAAAGCTTTAAAAAAAAATAATAATCTTGGTTTCAAATACACTTAAAACTTGGTTTTGCATTTTTTGTATTACCAAAAAAGAATGAAGAATATGGAATTTTATTGGCTATTTCAATAATATTCATTTTTCAGTTATCATAAATCAAAACAAAAAAAAAGGTGATTAGTTGAATAATCAATAATATACAGTACAACACTTCATGAATGTCTATAAGGAGTCCATATTGGCACCTTTGGGGTCATTGGAGACACAACAGTTCCTTGACCATTCAGATAGTTGGGATCAGATGATCAGTCCAGTGCCCTCCCAACTAAAACTCTATAAAACAAATCTGGTCCCCCTTTTACAGAGGGCTGAGTGAATCTTAGGGCCTGTCTGGAAGAGAAAAGTCCCTGACCTTTCCTGGAATTTGAACCCGGCTCCTGCATTAGGAAGCCCACTGCTACACCATTGAACCACCAAGCTCACTACTTTATCCATCGCCATTTGTTAGTTAAAAGAAATATTATTGCTTTAAACCATAGTTGTAAATTAAATTTTTTGATATAGCACAAATTTTGAAAAAAAAAAAAAAAAAGTGAGATTTCAATGAAATTTAGAATTTAGGAAATGAAGTACTGCATGTGTAAAGATAACTGTTCTTTCATTAAACTGTGCTGCCATCTACTTGCAAGAATTTTCTTTTTTGTCTGATTGCAGTACATTACGTAAAATCTTTACAAAAAATTATAGGGATGAGTTAGATATTGTTCAATGATTTGTCTTCAAGTTAAAAGTTGATGTGGCCTGTAGTTATTTGAACTTAAAATGTGTTATAAGTATTAAGACATCACAATAAAGCGATTGTTATTGGGCAATAATTTCTTCTGGCTTTCAATGTATCTTGTAAATTAGTATTTAACATTGAGTATGGTTGTTTCTAATGATACTAATTATTACTTTTTCTAGGTTATGGGTTCTCTTGCAATGGATCCTGCAAAACCTGGCCATAAATTATCCGGAATACTCGTAAAAAGAAACTTTAATTATCATTTATTGGCTCCATTAGATTTACCAAGTAAGTTAATTGGGATAATATTTAATAATCCTTGTGGTAGGAGGAATCGCAACAAAATTATAAAATTCTAAAATTACCTACCAGTTTCATTCATAAAAATTACAACAAAAGTAAACATCAAAAAATCGCAACCTCAAAAGAAACACAACAAACACATAAATATGCTGTCATCCCATATGTCCGTAACCTTAATCATAGCCTAAAACGACTTCTCAGGAAACATCCAAATTATAAACAAAGCTAACAATAAACGTGTTTACTGCACATCTAGCAACAAACAGATATCTTAAATAAAAATAGTGGTTTATGGCATTCCATGCCTCAATTGTGACAAAATATACCAACTCTCAAAAATCCCACCCACAAACTCGCAATTTGCGAGTAGAAATTAGGCGCTTGCGAGTGGAAAAAATCATCTCGCAAATCTTTTTTTCCTAAATTTAAAACCTTGGCTGCTGTGCCAATTTAAATTTACCGCCTATTCAAATTCATCGGGATGTGAACTCCCGCGAGGGATATTTCATGATGGAAGTTTCCTCTACCCTTCACCAATCGTCAATTTATAGATAGGTGATGTGCATGGATATATATATATATATAATGACAGGTCGCGAAGCCAAATTTTATACACCTACTAATCGGGCGGGTTCCGCTGCTAGTATAGGTATATCATATATATGAATTCCCCCCCCCCCCTTTAATTAGCTAGCGAGTGTAAATTTCCATTTGCGAGTTGGTTTAGGCACGAATTTTCGAGGGTTGAATATATATTGGCTATACAACATTTATCATTAAATAAAAGATTGAAACGGCACTTAACCAATTACAACAATAAAGACCATTTTAAATCCATTCTTTATCAACATAACCAAAAGACTTAACCACATCCCTAACTTTGAACACATTCAGATCAAGCCAAAACTGTCTTCTCCCTCACCTTACTTGAGTCTTGGGATATCGCAAACTATCCAATCACGTCATCAAAGGCTATTTAAACATAGCTCTCCCAAACCACCACACATTTGAAATGATCTGCAGGCAAACTGAAATGTCCTGTGCTCTGTTTTTAAATAACTATAATTATCTTAGATAATTTTAGAATTTTTTGATTTTGTTGGGATTCCTACTACAAGAATTTAATTTTACGAAATAGTTCTGAACTGAAATATAATATAAAGCTTAGAATATACCAACTTAGCAGTATTCAAAATATAATACAATCATATACACAGTATTTCGTGGGAAGAACACTTCTTCAGGTATTTCAGTCATCATATATCGAAAAATACAATTTATTTCCTTTGGATAGAATACAGCAACACTTAGTAAATGTGTACATAATGATTTTAGGGACATCAGTGAATTTATCCTGTTCTAAGGGATCTTGCAGAATGAACTGTTCTGGTTGTCTGGTCGGGATCAAACTTGGTAGGTGGGTGCAGAAGGTCTTCCCAATACCATCCCCACACAAAAAATAAAATGGTAGAACCTGTTCTGTCTGTATAAATCAAGTTCAGAAATGCCACCTGTGTAATGACAGTTTTGGTCACTGATTGTACAGTACTGTATGTCAATTGTTAGCCATGACTCATCGTGTCCATTTGAACTTGCAAATGAGGGGCAGAGTGATAGGACGTCTTGAGGCAGGCCAGTCACAAGCAGAAGTGTCTCGTGCACTGGACGTGTCAACCAGCGTCCAGCAGGATGGAAATATTGCCCGATGTCATGTCCCCAAACCCCGGGAAGACTGCTATCTGTCGCTAACGGCCGACGAAACGCCCGAAGCACGCAATGCCACCTTGCCAGGGAGCTGGCAGCAGCCACACAGACCACTGTATCAGATGACTCCATGCAGTTGATCTGTATGCCAAGAGACCCATGAGATGCATCCCCTTGAGCCAAGCACCATAGACACAGGCACAATGGAGCCATGTCATGTTTTCTAATGAGTGCCGATACAGTCTAGACTGTGATTCACGACGGATTCACAAGGAACCACGGTCAATCTTACCAACATCGTCGAACGCAACAGGTACAGAGGTGGCGATGTGATGGTGTGGGCAGGCATTATGTGGCATCTTTGACAGAATCCGTAACTACCTAGTTGTACAATGTCCATCTGCATCAGGTTAGTCTGGTGGATGAGTATCTCCTACATGTGGACATCCATTGTTTGGAGTGGCCTGCACGTTCCCGGGACCTGAATCCAATCTAACATGCATGGGATGCAACTCCCAAAGTTTGCTTGATACTCCGGTGTGCAGTATGCCAGCATATTGCATTCCTTGCATAACTATGCAGGGGGACCATACAGCCTACTGAATGTTCTTTATTCCTTCCACAAACACCTGGATAGCACTCCAGGTGCTTCTATCACAATGACGTTTCGGACAGTTTTATTTCTTTGGTTAGAGGCAGTGATGCCACCTATTACGTGGGGATGGTATTGGGAAGATCTTCTGCAACCCCCCTCCCCCCCCAGTTTGGTCTCGACCGAACAACCAGAACAGTTCATTTTGCAAGATCACTTAATTTAAGGACATCAGTGAAAATGCCGACAATTTATATTGGAGTTACACTTGCTTCAAAAGACTGTTAACTAAACTTTCAAACCTTGATTTTTATCCAGGAATTTCTAGATTAGCTAACAGCCTTTTGAAAAAAAATTATAACTCCCATATAAATTGTCTTGCATTTATTTATCCTTTATTATTGTATTCATTTATTTGATATTGTTTAATCCATATAATTATCATATGTTGTGCAATAAATGCATGGGCTATTGTTGTACATGAAACTCAAATGTGAATATTTTACACATTACTTCTCTGGGTATTTACTGGTTTCATTTATATTCAGTCCAAATTGATAGAAATTTTATTTTTCAATAAAATATGATTGATTACCTGTGGAAGTTTTCTCTCCACTAAATATTGTGCATGTGATTGTATTATGTTGGTATGTTCTATTAATATTACCAGCTGTGTTTTACCCAGTTTTTAGATAATTAGAGCATCTTTGTTTCTTTTCAGAATACACAGATATGGTTATGAGTACAGTGACACAACGGCTCAGTGTATCCTATACTGGAAGCTTCCAAATTCTTCATTATCTTCTTAATCAGCTTTCGTGTGATATAGAGCAAATTGAGGTGCAGGATCAACCAGCATTAAGGGTTTTCAAGACTATTAATGTTGTTCATGAGTCACAAATGGTTATTTTGGAGGTAAGTGTTTAATAAATATTCTCTAGCTATGTTCAACAAGATACAGTAGACTCTCGATATCTCGAAAAATTATTTTTCCCCTTGACATTACATATTCATCTAATGTTAATTCTTATGTTGAATATTTTTCGAAGTAAAAAGAGGTATTTTTTAAGAAATTCTAGCAATGTAAGTTCATTGTATTTTACTAATTCTTTTCGACTACTTTTAAAAAATAAAATTATCATTGCTGTTTTTAGACTTAACTATCATTACATATTTATACTTATTCTAAAAATTAGAGTCTTGATAGATGAGAATATTATTCCGTATCTTGGTTATCTCAATTTTTTTTGGCGTCCCTTTGACTTCGTGATATCAAGAGTATACTGTATTTTACAAGATTTTTCATTTAAGTGAAAAATGTTGGTTTGTAAATATTGAGAAGTCCTTCTCTACTTCATCAAACCAAGAAAATAATAATTGGTTTACCATCTTTTAAATTACCCAAAGAAAGCATTTTCTTCTGAGCTTGTTTTTTATTGTTTCAATTGTCTCACAGGAACAGTTCGAAATTCAGCTTAATAATTTTGAGCTATTGTTGCTTAATTTAAGTTGAAATCTACAAATGTATGATTTGATATTGAAGTGTTAGTTCTTCATTTCAATTACAATCCTTCTAGAACACATATGGGCAAATGCGGCTCTTCATTAGGTTAGGTGCAGCTCCCAATATCTCTTGATAAAAATACAAAATAATTAGTCCAAAATTTAATATTTGTTTTCTTTTTCTTCTATATGTATTTTTTTATACTTTATATAGCAGTTACGATGTGTGTAGAAATGTAATTAAATTTGAATTTGTATATTTAATACTATGGAACGTCGATGACCTCATGTATGCCCATACTATAACAATTTAGTTCCGATTGTCAACACGGTGTGGCGTACTGGGCAGAACAATTTAGTTCCAATTGTTGACACTCTGTGGCGCTACTGTATAGAACACGTGGGCAAATGCGGCTCTCAATATCTCTTGATAAAAATACAGAATTCAAAAAAAAAAAAAAAAAATACAAAATAATTAGACCAAAATTTAATATTTTTTTTCTTTTTCTTCTTCTATATGTATTTTGTTTATACTTTACATTTCTACACACATCGTAACTGCTATATAATTAAATTTGAATTAACCTAATCATTTGTATACATAGTTTCAATTGAGATTTAAATGTTGAGCTTGTCCTTCAAATGTTAGACAAAATTCATTTTATGGTTACTTAATATATTTTTGTAGCTTTCTCAGTTTAAAGCTACAATTTGTCAATTGGTTAAAAAGTGTGTTCTGAACTTTCTGGCAGCCTGTAAGTATAATATTGCTTCACTAACATACGGTTTTATTTCAGTGGAATGCTAGTCCAGTCAACGATATGTATGCTGATGCAGTGTTATCTGTGATCTTAAGAGCTGAAACGAATCCTGTTTCTTATAAACGTAAGTATACTTATTTTTATTAGTTACATGTAGGTTGCTTATTAAAGTAGTTCTGTAAAAGTTATGATATAGTATGGCCTAAAACAAACAGTGCTGAAACATAGTGCCTCACCCCTCGAGCAGAATGTGTTAGGAACATTCCATTGCCGGGGCTGTTACTGGACATGTGTTCATTGTAGAGCAATATAATCTCTCATACGGATTAAGCCGTAATAATGGTCCTCATATACAGCGAGTGAAGGTATTGTTTGTGCAGCAGTTCTGCAAACTTGCACCCAGCAACAGCATCATCCTAGCAGGTTTAACAAGTTTAGACGAACAGGTAGTGTATTGATGCAGTGCCGAGGATGTACAGGGCGTCTACTGATCATGTGTGGCACATTGGCTTGGGTAAGGGGGGTGACCCCGAAACTGTACTGTGCCTGTGTTCTTACCATGAAATCACAGAATAACATTTGGTTCTCCAATTCATGTTACAGGTTACATTATTAGACGATCGAATGGCGCAGCTTAGCCGCAGCTGCTTTTGCGCCATTAAACACCAACCAACCTAGACGATCGAACCAGTTCATAGGCTTGGAATGTCCACTGCATTCGGAGAAAATAACCTTTTGGTGTGCGGTATAAGGGTACGACCTCATTGGTCCCTACTTCATTGATGAAGATGGGGTTTTAGTGACACAAAAATAAACATCGTTACATGAACCCCGTGCCTTTTGCCGAGGGAAGAATATTCACTTTGCAGATCAATGGTTCCCACAGAATGGCGTAACCTGCCACACAACGTGGATGTGCACTGTTCACAGACCTTACTTTTCCTGATGTGTTCATTTGGGGAACGTGTCTTCTGTGTTGGGATATGCTGCAAACTCTTGTGTTGTCAGGGAGGGGGAGGGGTCCAATTTGCGACTTCACTGGCAGAACTGAAACCATGATGATTGTGCTTCAGTAGTGTTTGTTTTGGGCCATCCTTTAATATTACATATCTAATGGTGAGCAAAACTAAGCTTCGAACAAAAGTGGAAAAGTAATGTACCACCATACAAATACAAAATAACTCGGCACATGTGTACAACAGTTTTTTTTTTTTTCTTCCACTGTAGACATTCCAGTTCCATTCAAAGTTGATAAACTGCATTTTAAAGAATGCTTGATTGAAATGCTAGTGGATATGTTTGGAGAAGATTCTGTTAGTAAAGTTATCAAAGGAGACTCCATGACTGTCATCGTTGATGGAAAGAGTGCTCACATAGATCTTACTTCTTTGGTAAGTTAAATCCATTAGAGAATTAATGCAGTTTTTTCCTATCTCTGTACCTACTACTCATTCCTTTAGTGCCTAGATGAGCAGCTTCAGCATCACAGT
>JAFIDM010000179.1:39184045-39216407 GCA_023159025.1 Thereuonema tuberculata | reverse complement strand
ACTACTCATTCCTTTAGTGCCTAGATGAGCAGCTTCAGCATCACAGTATTAAGGGGGATTGAAGTAGAATTATAACTTCAATCCCTTTAATAATGAGAGGGTGATATATTGAAGTGCCCATCTAGGTACACAATGACACAGTTTAAAAAGTATTTTTTTTGTTTTGTTTAGGTTGTCAAGTGTGAGGACGATGAATCTTTACAACAAATTATTTACACAGCTGTTACCAAACTACACCAATCTCTTTTACCTGCAAATGTACATTATAAAGTGAGCTGAATATCCACCCTCCAGATTTTTCATTTACTATGTAAATTTTTGTTTCATACATAAATCCATCCTGTATTTTATTAAAAAAGTATCCATTGCATTTCCCATACAGTTTTTTAGAGAAATCTTACAAGGAGACGACACAGCGTGGATCTTTAAAAAAGTGAGTGCCCTTTTGTGAGATGAAAATATATATATACATATTGGGGCCAATGTCCCATAGATTTTCAAATATTCCCATGTTGGTGTAACGGTATCTCGGCGGAGTTTAGATCCGTGGATCCCGTGCAGGATGGTATGTATGTTTTTTTTTTCCGTTTATGTTGTGAATATTACACTGAAAACCAATTTAAGAATAGAAGTAAAAACAATAATATTCTCATTAATTAAACTTTTTTTTCCTTATGTTGTGATGATACTCTTTTACTGTTTGTATTTAATTAGAAGTATTTTAATTCAGAAAAATAAAGTAAAACATACTTTATATAATTGCTTAAGTAACTAACTTTTTTTTTTAATATGCTAATACTCATATCATAAATGTTTTGCTTGGCAGTGCTGATCATTATATGGATCTTAAGAGTTAATATATATCTTTTTTTCTCAATGTGCTGTTTAGTTTGCTATCAATTTATCCAACACATTAACATATTCTTTCTAGCTTTGAGACAAAAAAACAATAAGAGTTATTATATATATATATATATATATATTACCTCTATTAGATCCACACTGTCAGAGCAAAATATTTCTTATGATATTAGTAATTAGCATATTAAAAAAAAAAGTTAGTTACTTAAGCAATTATATAAAGTATATCTTTTACTTTAGAAGTATTTTAATTCAGAAAAATAATTAAATACAAACAGTAAAAGAGTATCATCACAACATAAGGAAAAAAAAAGTTTAATTAATGAGAATATTATTGTTTTTACTTCTATTCTTAAATTGGTTTTCTGTGTAATATTCACAACATAAAAAGGAAAAAAAAACGTACATACCATCCTGCACGGGATCTAAACTCCGCCGAGATACCGTTACACCAACATGGGAATATTTGAAAATCTATGGGACATTGGCCCCAATATGTATATATATTTTCATCTCACAAAAGGGCACTCACTTTTGAAAGATCCACGCTGTGTCATCTCCTTGTTAGCCTTAATAATTCTGGAAATTTGGAAGCCATTATGGTAAGCCCAACAATATTGCTGTAGACTAAATAAAGTATACAATGCATGTTTTGCACTGCAAAAGGAAAGTTTTATTGGGGTGATATATAACTGAGAAGAGAGGTATATTCTTGCTAGTTTACTGTTGTTTATCTGATATATATTTTATTTCACTTACAAGGAGTCAACACACCCTGTACTTTTAGAATTCAAGTGCACATGAAATAATATATATACATGTTGGGGTCAATGCTCTTGAAAATCACGCTGAATATCTCGAAATTTAAAGTACTGCCTTATTAACTCACTGAAGTCATTAAGAAGTAAGTGCGAGCCTGGAGTAATGGTTAGCACAGTGGATTTCAAATCGATTCCCGTCAAGTTTCAATTTCCGTTTATGTTATGAATATTAAACAGAAAACCAATTTAAGATTAGAAGTAAATAAATAATCTTCTTGTTAACTTTGGTTTTTCAATTAAATAAACTTTTTTTTTTCTTATCATGTGGTGATGATACTCATTTACTATTTGTATTTAAAATTATTTCAAAAACTTAAAATAAAAGCACAATTATGTAAGAGTTTTAAATGTAATACTTTCCTAACTGAATTTTAGTTTTTCTATATTATAAAAAAACAAAGTTAGTATTGGTTGATTTTGGTTTTTAATTAGAAATGTTTTAATTCATTGAATTAAAAGTAACATATACTGTAAACCGGGTGATTCAGAAAGTACTGGTGGTTTTCACTGCCCCATATCTTTTAAACTACTGCTCATAAAAATCTGAAACTATTTATATAAATATATTGTATATTTAAATTCTAAAAGTCTGCATCCAATATTCAAAGGATACAGAAACCTAATTCAGAAAATTTAATTAAATACTTGTCATTAATTCCTTTGTTTAATTTAAAAAAAAAAAAAAAAAAAAAAATTTTTTGAAAATGCATTCTTGACAAATGACATTTTCGGGAGATAATCGAATAATTTTTTTGGATAATAATCTAGATATATCGGGGGTGTTTTAACGCAAATAAAATGAATTTCAATAATAATGAAGAAATAATGACATGAAAATATAACTCTTGTAAGTTTGACATTTTTATATAAAAAGTTTCAGATTTTTATGAGCAATAGTTTAAAAGATATGGGGCTGTAAAAGCCACCAGTACTTTCTGAATCACAGTATTTCTAATTAAAAACCAAAATCAACCAATACTAACTTTGTTTTTTTTTTATAATATAGAAAAACTAAAATTCAGTTAGGAAAGTATTACATTTAAAACTCTTACATAAAAACTTAAAATAAAAGCACAATTGAAATAATTTTAAATACAAATAGTAAACGAGTATCATCACCACATGATAAGAAAAAAAAAAGTTTATTTAATTAAAAAAACAAAGTTAACAAGAAGATTATTTATTTACTTCTAATCTTAAATTGGTTTTCTGTTTAATATTCATAATATAAACGGAAAAAAATAAATTGACGGGAATCGATTTGAAATCCACTGTGCTAACCATTACTCCAGGCTCGCACTTACTTCTTAATGACTTCAGTGAGTTAATAAGGCAGTACTTGAAAATCACGACGAATATCTCGAAATCTACAGAGCTTTGGCCCCAACATATATATATATATTTCTGAAGTATTTCATGGGCACTTGAATTCTAAAGGTACAGGGGGTGTGTCGACTCCTTGTTAATGATTCCTATTATAAGGGTCATACTGAAAGTCATGAGTAACAACTTTTTAAAAATCACAATATCTTAATTATGAAAAAGCAAGAACTTTGCCATAATCTGTAGACTATAAACAGCGCCATGAGCGAATTGTGATGTCATTAGCTGCAAGTGATGTTTTGTTTTTCCAGTAGCCTAAACTCTCCCGAAAATATTGTAGCCAGACATTTGGGACAAGGAGGACTATATGCCCGCAGACCTGTTGTGTGTGTCCCAGTATGCACCGTGCCACCTGTTTGCAATGGTGTCGTGAGCATCCGTACTATTCTCAGATGAGAGTAGGTGTAGACGCCAACTGGTCTGGTATGAGAAAGCTACTGTGCATTGTCCAGAAATTCAACTTGCAGTATCATGGTATGGGCCGGCCAACGATACATGGATGAAGTTCTACTGCCTCATGTTCGCCTTTTCCATGGTGCTGACAGCAATACATTTCTGTTCATGGACAACAACGCATCATCTCATCGAACACTCGCTTCATCGATTGTGTGGCCAGCATGTTCTCCAGATCTAAACCTCATTGAAAATGTTTGGGATGCTTTGGGGAGGCACTTAGCTGGTCAACAAAACCACCCTCATCTGTGTACTGACAGAGGAGTAGGATAACTTGCCACAACTGCTGCTGGATAATGTTGTGCATTGTCCTTTCAGTTGTTTCACAACCTTCTGTATTTTCCAGAACAATAAATGATCTTATTGTAATGTCTGAACAGTGTGGCAACAATATTGTATCCTGCTGGGCCTCCACCCGCACTATTGTCCAGCAATGTACACACAACTGTGCTTTTTGGGCAGGCTACAGGCTGTTTGAGAGACACTCCTCTAGAAGTTTTGGTATAAAGCCTCTCCACTGCAGAAATTCATGAGAGACTTAATGAATATGGAGATATGTTCATGGGAGCCAGCAGTGTCAGACGATAGGTAAAACATTTTAAAGATGGCAACACAAGCATCGAACTTTAAGCCCTATAAGTTCATCCGCTTACTGCAACAAGGAAGAGTGGATGATATTGCAGCACAACTTGGAATTGGGCACAGTTCAGTCCAGGAGAGTTTAGGATACTGGAAAAACAAATCATCACTTGCAGCCATTTTGTATCAGCTGTCTATGATTACATAATGGAAGCTAAAGACATCACAACTCACTCATGGCGCTGTTTATAGTCTACAGATTATGGCAAAGTTCTCGCTTTTTCATAATTAATATATTGTGATTTTTAAAAAGTTGTTACTCGTGACTTTCAGTATGACCCTCATAATAGGAATTATTAAGTGAAATAAAAAATATATCAGATAAACAACAGTAAACTAGCATGAATGAATGTTTAAGATATTTTGTACGACTTACCGTATCACTCAACTTAGCCTTTGCAACTGGTACCGGAAAACTACTTCCTTGCAATCAGTGATGTTTGTTCCAAGTGGAAACAGAAGAAATCTATAAAGTAATAAACCAAAACTAGAATGGTTGAAGTTGTGATAAAGATATTTAAGAAATCCATAGCTATACCATATAAGGATCAGTCATTTAAAAACCAACACCTGGTGGAAAAGCACATTAACTTTGAGTCAGCTACAAGTAGTTGCCACTTATGCCTCTGTGAAAGAAGTCCTTGGATTGCTGCTGAAACCATTGTTAAACTGCGTCCTGAACATCATCATCTGATGTGAATCATTTACCTTTGAAAGCACATTTCAATTCTCCGAACAATTAAAAATTACAGGGGACATGTCAGGACTGTGTATGTGGGGGGGGGGGGTACATTAGCATTTCCCACATGAATTTCTGCATTGTGACGCAGACAACATCAGCAGTATGCGGGTAGGCATTGTCGTGGAGCAAAATGACCCTCTGAGATCAGTCCAGAACTTTTTGCCTTTATCGCTCGCCGCAACTTTGTGAGCATGTCGACATAGCGCACTAATCACCCACATATGCATCTGCCTGTTGTTAAAAACTGCACAACACTACACTGCTAACAGTGGTGTTTGGCTCCTGCACTGTGATGCATGAAGGTCGACTAGGTTCTACGATGTACTCGCTTATTTTCCATGGGACAAAACTCGCAGGGATCACCCGACACATTTCTACAATCACATATGTTCGGTTTTTAAAGGACTGACCCTTATACATGGTGGGATGGTTTGGTTTAGGTGGAAAGATGAGTCAGAATTTTTTGATACTATCTTAAATAATAACTAACATGTTAAAAAAATGCCACTGTGCTCTTTTAAAAAGAAAATACAGAAGAAATTTTCTAAAATGATCCTCTTTCTATGAGAAGATTCTGCAGACAAGGAAAATCACAAGTCACAATCAAACCAATAATGTTGATTGATTAATATAAGAGCCAAGTTTTGTTTTTTTTTTCTTTTTTGACTGGCTGAGTAGGGTGGGATTTCCATGTGAAATCAACCAAAAAAATAATAATTTTGGACCTTGACCCATCAGAAATTGATGATTTTTGCACACTGATAATATCTATAGAGAGTATAAAAAATGCAAATTTTCAGATTTTTTGGGCTAACAGTTTTTGAGTTATTGAATTTCAAAAACTAAAAAATGCTTGATTTTGGCCGTGTTTTGAAATTTTCAAAACACTGTAACTCAAGAACCGTTCAACCTACAGAGCTGAAATTGGTGTCATTTTGTTCAGTTTTTAATGGCCTTTAATTTGATATACAACAAAAGTATCTTAATTTCAAATTAAATTTTTTTAAAATTTTCAAAAACTGGTTTTTAAAAAAATATATGTTATTTGTATTGTTAATACCTATTTTTGTGCCAAATTTCATAATGGGACATCCAGGGGATCATACGGAAATAAAATTTGAAGTGTCATAGTCCATGAAAAACATGAGAATGCGACTAGCAACCACAGTAAGTTCTTATCGTTCGTTGCGTGTCGAACTTTAAATCAAATATAGTTGATGAAAGACAATCGTTCTGAGTATATCTTAGAATTAAAAGAGACACATGATAATACAGTACTGGGCAAAACAAACAGCAGTCAAAGACAGAAACCCCTGAAGTGAAAGCTATAAATATAATTAAATATCAACTACATAATACTGGAATACACTAACTTAGCATTATCTAATCGAAGGTGTGTACAATATGTCCTAAATGTTTGAAGTTATGGCAAACAAACAGTTCATACTGTTCCTAAAAAAATTTCTATCTTGAGTTGACACGGCCAGGGAAGTTTTCATTAAGCTGCCTGCATGCCACAGCTGTATAATAGGTAAGCACCTGTTCCAAAAGACGGTTATGGTTCGTGGCTGTCCCATTCACCCTTTACCCTGATTCAGGATTTTTGGATGACGCCAAGAATCACACTGTTATTTTGGACATGTTTCCAAAACAAGCTGAAACCACTCCTTCACATATACAAGGTAGGATCCATCTTTTCGTCCTAGACCATATGAACGGTTGAAATTTTCAACTAAAAATACCTTTTCTTCTGTGCTTAGCAGCATTATTGCCATAAACGATTCAAAACCTAATACCAATTACTATACAATTGGTTGTCGCTATGACATCGGCCTCTCACCTCTGACTACCGGAGTTCGGTTCTCATGTGGATTTCGTGATGGTGGACGATCCGCGCTGGGCAGGTTTTCTCAGGGTTCTCCTGTTTCCCCTACCGTACTTTCTCAGTCTTTCTCTCCATCTGTCCATATTTCCGTGCAATAGTACAATAGACCTCCGATCGCAGTGCTTCGCTTCTCTGCCACCCACATTCATTACATAACATACTATACAATTTATATTCAAATAGATTGTGACGTTCGGGCACGCCCTATTATCATTTGGGGATGTAGAATGTTTCACTACCGTTTGTTTTGCCCAGTACTGTAGAACACACATTATAACATATTACAATAACAATATATTTCATTAGTAATCTGATTAGCCTCTCTTAAAATATTGATTCCGGATAAACCTATAATTAATATAATTACAGTAGAACCTCATTATAACGGACTAATAGGGGCTGAAGGTTGTCCGTTTTAATGAAAGTCCTGTTTATAACAAATAATTCTTATATGGGTGTAATGCAGCAGGGTGAAAGTACAATAGTTAGCTATAAAAAGGGTTTATTATATATAAATAAATAAAAAAACAGCCTTCAACATAATAGGTTGAATTGAAAAAGATGTGTACATATACACTGCATTAATCTTTAGAACAAGAAGGTCCTGGTTCATGTTGATTGTTTACATTCATTGGTTTGAAAAAATATTTTATTTTCTGCTGGGTTTGTTCGATTGATGTTTAATTGCTTGCTTGGAAATGTAAAACTCGTCAGATAAAAATTAGCATCCTTTATTATTATTACAATTTTTTTTTAAATTGTTATAAGCAACGTCAGTTATAATGAGGTTCTACTGTTATAGGAAATCTAAGTCTTGTTACATTTTTGTATTAAACATTTTCTCCGATTTTAAAGGAAAAGCAAAAATAGGATTTTGTTAATAATTTATGAGGGGAGGAATTGAATAGTTAATAACTAGTTCCTTTGATTTTCCTCTACCAGTCTTGGAATTGTTTGGATGTTAAATCTATTATGAGAAAGACAATGGTCTAAGGGGATATAAAAAGCAAAAGGAAACCACTTACAATTGTTGTTGTCTTCTTGGATTACTACTTACATTAGATACCCAGGGGTTGAATTGATTCTCGGCTCGGAGGAGTTTCTGCAGTGATCCTGACATCAAGAGTGGAGCCATCCTTGGAGATGATCTGAACTGTTCTTTCACCAACATAAACCAATGAAGAAACGCACTAGTCAGCGAAGTCCAGAATTATAAAAGAACGTCTGCTCAAGACAGAAACTCAGGCTTCTGGAGAGTAAGAAAAGAAAAGACGCTTTTTCCCATGGAATATTCACCAATGGTAAAAAGGAACAGCAAGTTTATCAATTTCAGCATTAGAAGTTGGGTGAATTGTATTAATGGGGTGAATTTGAGTGAACATTTTTTTTTGCTCATGTTGCTAAATCGTTAAATGCCAAGAGCAAATCAAGTTAAATAAAAATTAAAAAACAAACACTTAAGATATCCGATATTTTATTGCAATACAATACTGAAAATAGAGAAAATTAGTAAACTGATCAATAAAAAAAATCTCATTATTCCAATTTTAGAGAAAGTGAAAATAAATAAATAAATAAAACACTTATCTGCAAACATGATGAAAGAGAATAAAAAAGATCGCAATAAACCGAGTATTCCGAAACTGTAGGTTTACTGTCATCTTTTTTTATTCTCTTTTCATCATGTTTGCAAGTGAGTACATTTTATTTATTTTCACTTTCTCTTTTATTTTAATACACACACATTAAACCTCCTAATTTCAATTTTAGATATGTTTCTTATTAAAAAAAGGAAAGAAAAAGTCTCACTTGTGAGATACATATGTAAAATACTGAATTTTAAACATCCTTGCTTAATTTATAAATCAACTTATATATATATTTAAGAAAATAATTCTTTAACAGTGATTTTGAAGCAAAAATATTAAACAGGTTCTACACAATTTTTGCAAAGAATTTTTTTCTTAATGCCAAATGAGGCAAAATTTTACATTGGAAGCAATTGCTTCTTCCAACTTAAACCTTTTCCTTCTTAAAAGTAATAAATTGTCATTTTTATTGTAAACAGTTGCAACTGTCACAACGAAACAACCTTTTTGTTTAAAATTTCCCCCTACTCTTTCAAAAAAACGGAAACGAAACTTAACATTGCATCAGATACAAAACACAAATCAAACAGAAGCCTATTAAAAATGAGACAGGGATTTGGAAGGCAGATTTAAAATATCACTGAATCTTCTTAAAATTCAACGAGATTGGGACTGAGGCTGTCCTTTGTCCCAGTTTAATCATCCAGTGTTGGGACAATTCAAAATGCTAAGATTAACTGAATGAATCACAACAATCTTATCAAGTCAATTCAAACATGTCCTCAAAGAACTTTTAAACCTATTCTGCTTAAAAACAAATTAAAAAACCACGAGATTTTAAGCCATGAAATAATGTAAATGAATTATTTTTTTATTTATAATATTTTAATTAAAAAATGCTTAAGATGTCTGAATGAAATTATTTTTAATCATACTAAGCAGCTTAATAGTAACTGTTTAAAATATAGAAAGAGATCCGTTGTTTCAGTTCTAATACTCTTTCTTTGGGAGTTTACGCCACCTTCTTCTCCACAAGGACTCTCATGAATATAAAAGTTAGTTCGTCTCTCGTCCTTAAATAGACATGTCAAGTTTCAAGATGATTCCTCAAGCAGTTCAGAAGTTATTAGGGAGGAGACACAGACTGATTTAATGAACCTCACTTCTCTAGGAAAGTAGGCGAAGAAAAATATCGGGTCTGCGGTTAAATGTTTGAATTCACAAAGCAATGGACTTTGAGAGTGAAAGAGCCAGAAGGGATCCTTCTCAAGATCAAGAAATCATTGTATAACATCATCCTCGGCCTTGAAACATTAAAAGAGTATCATAATTCTCAAATTTCTTCTTATCATATGTAGAAAATAGACACAATAAAACTTACAACTCCTTTGCTTGACATTCTATATTTCGTCCTTATGATAGGACTTCTTCAGGAATCTCAAATGATACAAAATATAAAATAAATAAAAACATAAGAAAGAGAAAAACTTTCCTTTTCTTATTCAACATAAAATATAATAACAATGTAAATCGTAACAAACCTATCATATTATAAATTCTTTTCAATTTGAAATATGATGGATTTACTTTGTTATGAAGGGATTATTGAAAAGAATTTGTAATATGATAGGTTTGTTACGATTTACATTGTTATTATATTTTAGATTGAATAAGAAGAGGAAAGTTTTTCTCTATGTTTTTATTTATTTTATATTTTGTATCACTTGAGATTTGAGATTCCTGAAGAAGTCCTATCATAAAGACGAAATATAGAATGTCAAGCAAAGGAGTTGTATGTTTTATTGTGTCTATTTTCTACATATTAAAAGAGAGAATGATATAATATAAAAACCTATCTTTATCAGAATCTATTGCTAAATCTTCCAAGAAACAGAAGTGGCAAATGCTATTTCTTGAATAGGTTATTCAGTAATAAAGCAAGAAGTTCTTGAAAGAAATATGCAACGTTTTAAGGCCTAATTTCCTTAAAACGTTGCATATTTTTTTTTTGTTTCTTCCATCTTTAAGAAACAAAGGTTTGTAAACTGTAAAACATGCTAAGTATAAATGGTATCTACAAATTTATGTTTTTTGACAAAATAAGTAATTCCACAAATATTCGAATTGTAGGAATTCAATTAATTTCGATCAGATCAAAGAACATAAAACTTTTGCTAAAACAGATTAATACACATTGTTAGAAATTCACTTTGAATACTTTTCTTGAGAATTTTTGTCACATTCATATGTACATTTCTTGACAGGAATTTGCAATTCAAATACAGAAGATAAAACCGTAAATATACATGCCAAGTTTGAAGAAGACCTGTTCACCATTTCAAAAGTTATTGGAGGGAGTTGGAAAACAGACAGACGTGGTGATTTCATGATCACTCATTTAAGAGATATCAGTTAAAGATATTTTCCCTAATTTGATGCAAAAATATGTAAAAAATAATTGTTCTCTGGTAATAACTGTTTTCCATGTCTTTTAAAATAAAATTATCATTCTACATCAATATATTTTCAACAATAAATTAAATATAAAAAATGTAAGTAAAAATTTTAAATCCATCATTCAAAAACACCAAAATTCAAAGTAGTAATTTTAAAATATTGATTAGGTCCAAAAAAAAAAAAAAAAAAAAAAAATACTGGCTTTATTTGAGGCCTTTTCAAAAATAAAAACTAAGTAGAAATACAGAAAAAAAAAAGCAGTTTTAAATAATGAAATTTTTAGCAAACAACATATATTTTATCAAATTAGCTTTTACTGTAAATCCATGATGATATTTCATCATATTAAAAGTAAATAGAAAACTTAAAATTAAAAGCCATCAATCTCAATATATACTAGAAGGAACATCCACAATGTCAGCATTTCTTACAATTAAGGAAACTGAATTTATTTAAAAGCCTTTCTCAAACTAATATTTTTAGCTAACTATTGTTGAATAAAAATTAATCCCAAGATGGATAAAGCAAATTTGAACTTGGAAGCATTTACTTACGAATAAATGAAAACCAATTCTTTTGTAATAATAATACGAGAATCTGGTTTTTTTTTCTTAAATAAATCAATACAAATGTATCAACCTTTGAATTTCATTCCTGAATCCCATACATAAAACAATCTGAATGATTTCCATTTTCATTCATAATCAGAAATCGTCAATAGAATTTTTTTTAAAGATAAACCATAGAATCGAAATGTGGCTATTGTAATATAAGTAAATCAATAGTTCGTGGAGGCAAAAGGAGATAAACAATGGTTTTGGCAAAACGGAGCCATCCCAGCTGACTAGAAGCGATACGTCAGAACAAATCTGTTCTGGTATGCTTAAAAGATCAGAAACCGTTAATGCTTTTAAGAGAAGGGTATAATTCCCTACATTACTGTAAAGTATTGCAATACAGGAATGGCAGAGTTAAGATGTTTTGAGAAATATTTTGGTGCAAAATGAAGTCAATAACATATCTTGGAATTCACATTTCTAGGTTGTGGCAAAGGGTGAAGTCATATATAGTACAACCACAAATACCATAATAATGATATGCATTTTGAGATTATTGCTAGAAGTCAGTGTTTCTTAGAACATTCTTTTTTCCTTTTCTCAACTTGTAATTTAGATACCTTTTCCTTGCACCGATGTAAGAATTAATACTCCTTTTTTGTGGGTCCGATGGCAAATCGCTTGACTCTGGACCGAGGAGGCAGTTTCCACACAGAATTCTCCTCCGCATGTCCCAGGGTTCACTCAGCCCTATTAAATGGGTCCTCGTTTTCTTTCCTGGAGATTAAAGGCAGGTCAATTTGGTCTTGTTGGTCACAAAACACCAGGAGCCTTACCTCCTGCGACCCACTTAGGCCTGTAGTGAGACACCCACGTTTTAACTTTTAATAGTACATTTCTACATCTTTGATGTTAATCTGTTGCTTTATACTTGTTCTTTTTCAGCATACATTTGGGTTTGAACATCTTTCTTGGACATTTACAATTAATCATAACTATTGTAATTAATTAACAGCAGTAACTGACATTAATAATTAACTATTAAGAATTTTAATTGTTCACAAAGTGCAGTTTAACCGTTTCCTTTTCTTTCTCCTTAAACAACTGATTCTATAAATAAAAACTGTCTTTTAATAATAGAATGGGTTTGATACGAGTTTTTCAAAATATATTAAGTTTGCGATATTTCCCATTTTCATTTTTTGAAAAAAATCACAATTGTATGGATTTTGTAAATGATGGAAGAAACTTCCTAAAATATCTCAGTAAGATAGAGGATTACAGTTATCACGAAGAATTACTAGTTTTCCTTAATTGTTCTATAGGTTCCTTTCTGAAAATTTGCTCAAAATAATTTTACTGTTTGTAACTATATTTACATTGCTTACAATAATGTACAGCATAATAAGTCTCAAGACAACCAAGACTATCATTAAGTAAAACCTGCTTTCTTATTTTTACAGATTACAAAATTAGATTACAAAAATCCCTATAATCAACAGTACCCCATATTTTTACATTATTTACAAAGGTTTAAAAAAATCCTGATTTTTATTGATTATTTGATTAAACAATATTACTAATCATGTAAATTTAAGATTTGCTGCTAATGAGCAAATATCGGACTTAATAGAAATATATAAAAATAACAAAAAGAAATGCCAATTTGGAAAGAAAATATAACACTTATATTCAGTAATATTCCTGATATTGAGAAAAGCATTTAAAGTGCTGTGCCTAGAGTCAAGATCTCATTATTAACAATCAATATCTCATTCGTATTTACAGTAGAACCTCATTATAACGGACAGTTTAAAAAAAAAAATTGTCAGCCTACAATTAAGGTGAGCGAAGTGAAAGACCATTTAAATTTTGTTATTCAATATGTTGAACAATCGACAAATGAAAATGTGTTTGCCTATTATGAACACCTCCGTCACTTATTAACTGAAGAAATAAGCAGCAAATAAACCCAGCAGAAAATAATTTTTTTTTTTAAACCAATGAATGTAAGAATCAATATGAACCAGGACCTTCTTATTCTAAAGATTAATGCAGTGTATACATACACATCTTTTTCAATTCAACCTACTACGTTGAAGGCTGTTTTTTATTTGATATACAATAAACACTTTTTATAGCTAACTATTGTACTTTCATTGATGTACCCTGCTGCATTACACCCCTATAAGAATTATTTGTTATAAACTGGACTTTCATTAAAACGGACAACCTTCAGCCCCTATTAGTCCGTTATAATGAGGTTCTACTGAGGTTGTACTGTTTTTTTTTTGTTTTTTTTTTTAGAAATGGATTTAGTATGGGAATTTTTCATAATTCGAGTACATGACAAACAGGCTATGGATAAAAATCAATGATTCCTTTAAAAAAATAAAGAAATGCCCAAAAAATCCTTTCCATTTAAAAAAAAACCGGTCAGAGCTTTGAAATATATAATAAAACATTGAAGATTTGTGATTTTGAAAAGAAATAAATTCAATTGTTTACCTGTCATTTACTCAACTGTAAGTTTGTTTGTGTGTCCCTTCCTTCTTGTCTAAATGAGGCATTCGCTTTCGAGTGAAGAAGATTTCCGTGATAAATTGCCTTTGATGCAAGAGGCTTATGAAACACTATTTTGTCAAGGTTAGTAATAACCACAGCTCCAAAGAATAGACAAATTGGAAGAGATCCATAAATAGTGGTTCTCAAAACTTTTTCTACCGTCATCTGCTTAAATGGGACAATAAAAAAAATATGATCTACCAACAAAGTAGATTAGGACACTGACAATGTTGTTTTTGAAAAACGCAGATTTTCAGCTACCATTTGCACTGTTGCCAAACAAAAATACAGTTACCAGACTTTAAAAAAAACACAATCAATGGCACAATCTTTCAGTAACAGGGTAAATTACGGAATGCAGTTAATAAGATCTAAAACTTTCAAAAATATAAGTAGTAGTTACAAAAAAAAAGAATAATGCATAATAAATAAATAAATTACTTAAATATGAGATTAAATGTGCATTAGCAAAATAAAATAATAAAGCAAAAAATACACTTACTCAATATGAAGAGAGGATGTTTTCAACAGTTTGCAAACCATCTCATCATATTCAGTGCCTACATGTTTCACTTCATTATTTTTAATGATAAATAGTGTGGAAATCAATTGATCTCCAAAGTTATTTTTTTTTTTTTTTTGTATTATCATTGAGAAAGTGTTGATGTGAAAAATGCTTTAATGAAACTGAAGGATAATGTCTTATGGAAGGCCAATAAGTCATGTGACTTTCAAAGTTGACCTAGAGATATCCTGCAACATCCTGACGACAGAACTGTCAACATTTAAGTAATAGGATAAACTGTGACTTTCTCCAGACTTAACATTGCTCTTGTGTGTAATCTGCTTTTTTTTTATTTCCTTGACTTTACTGATAATTAAGGATTTTAATATAAAAATCTGTTCAACCCAATTGCTGGGAACAAAGTTAAATACAATAGATTCAAGAGCTCTTGGATCAATAGAATGAGCTCTTTGATCATTAGAGCAATAATGTGTTTGAACAATTTGAGCATTGTTTAGTTATTGGAATGAATAAACGCTTGGTTGTTAAAACAAATAATGTTATGCAGATCAGCATTGTTGCTGGACTTACAAAGTTAAAGAAGGTCTTCATATAGAGATAAGGCCAGTTAAGGATTCATTGGCAAATAGTCTTGACTTAAAGATAGCATCACGCAAGGATCCACATACGACAAAAAAGATCAAATCTTGCCATACCAAGGGTATATTTTCAAATCAGGTGGATATTTTGCTAATGTGTCATGTTTTAGCAAACAATGGTGATAACCTGTAACAAAACATTCCTACACGGTTGTTGTTTTTTTTTTGTTTCTTCTTAAATTCTGCGTATTTTTTTAGACAGGAGAGAGACACAAACTCACCTGCAGTGGAATAAAATGACTAAGTAACTAAAAAATACAGTATAGGAATTACTAATAAAAAATATATTATAAAGATTTGAGAATATTACTATATATATCTCTGGTGTTTTTCAAAGAGTTTTTAAGAGTTTCAAAATGCTTTTTAAAGCCTTGAAAAAAAAAAAAATGGCAAAAATACTGAAATGTTTTTACAATTTCAAAATTAAATAATAATGATCTATACATAAGTGATTCTCACAAGACATCTGCGAAGGAAAGATGAAGTGAATGAACAAGGTTTGTAAGACATCAACTAAAATTTAAGTTTAAAAAAAAATAACTTCTATTATATGAATCCTTACAATTTTTACCGTATGTGTGGGTGTAGGTTAAAATTCAAGAAATTCCTGAAACAACTTAATGTACACTTAATATTAAATTCTTATTCCTTTAAAAAAAAAAAAATTAAAGTTGTGAAAACTTAAACCAAAAGACCTTTTTAAAGCTTTTAAATTATAATACCGTATATGCTCCAATAAACGCAGAGGCTCTTATTGCCGCCGGTCTCTAACAGTAGCTGGGTCTTTGATATTTGCCTACCGGTACTAGTGTAAGCGTCCGTATCTTTATAGTCATGCATAATACCTTACGGTAATTGCCTTACAAAATGCCGCCGAAACGGTCATTTGACATTGCCTTTAAGATTCGTGTGGTGGAATACGCAAAAGAAACTTCTGGTGAGGCGGTCGCCTGTCATTGCGGATTCGGACGACGAATAAGCAGCGAAAGGTACAGAATGACATTGCCATTTATCTTTAACAGTCATACGTAGCATGTGAAATTCAAATAAAGTAGCTGTTTGTAATATTAGCCGGTAGTTATGTGTAAAAATATTGTGTTCTGAAGGATTTTGTTAATAATGGCCGGTCTCTATTAAGCGCCGGGAGCCGAGGCTAGTTTTGCAAATAAACGCCGGGGGCTTCTATTAAAGCATATACGGTATCATATTTGTTCATTATAAACAGTAGAAATTTTATATTTCTGAAAAAAATTCATTAAATCTGCAAATACTTAAAATGCTTATTAATTTAAATCGTATTTCGGCATTCATTAAGATTACTAAGCTGATTAACCATTAACGATTGATAAAATGTATAAAACAAATTCAAACTCTTTATTAGGCATCAGGATTCCTCTTCTAATGCTTTTCTAGGGGAATGTTTATCACTTTCTCACAATAACTCCTCGACAAGAACCCATTTGGAAAAGATTTCAAAATATAAAAGTGGAGGAACACAAAGTGTTTTTAATCTTTTATCTTTACTTTTTCTAGGAAAGGAGGTTAAAAATTGAAAACATTTTGTTTTTGTTTTTTTAAATTATTGAGGTTAACATAAAAATGTTAAGTTAACCTAAAAAAAAAATAATAAAAATAGTAGATAACTTTGTTGATTTTTTTCATCCAATCATTAGTGAAACCATTATCGTATCTACCTTATTTTAATTTTGAAAATGTAAAAATAACAAAATCTTTGCAATATTTTAGTGGTGGTGATGATGTAAATGCATGAAATAAATAACAGAAAGACAATGGAAAATGAAACCATAAGATTAGATAAATAACTTTGATATCATTAGTTTTAGGTAATAAACGGAATGCCACATCAGCAGAGGCAGGTACAAAAAAAACTCATTGATTTTTGGTAACGCGGCAGATGGATATCCTGAAAAATTATGGAACGTTTATCATGATAAAAACTTTTCGGTTGGTTGGTATTTGCATGGAATACATTTCATGAAGATATATTTATAAAATTAAAATCATGACTTACAATGATGCAAGAGAAATCCTATATTCATGATTGAGTAAAAGTCTATAGTCCATTTCTTCCTCTCTACCCCTTGACATTTAACAATAGAAGTTAAAGAATATTCTGAAAAATACCATTCTTTAAAAATTTCAGTGAGGAGACACAAAAATAATCCGAAAATCATTTCATTCATTCGTAAAGAACTTCTTCCATTTTATTTGCAGCCGTATATACAACGCAATGGATAATCCCGCAACACCCCTCACATTTTGGTTTATTAACGAACATTGTGAAAAAATGTCTTTCTAGTTAGTGTGATCCGGGTACTGCTGATTATTGTAGCTTTATTACAAACACACCACAACTGTGGCATTCTATGTACATGCCCTAAGTTGGTTTAGAGATTTCATTAACAGTGTCCTCTTAGCTTTAAAATACAAGTGTGTGTAGGCATCTCATTTGAAAATAATTATCATTCTTTGAATCACAGTCCAATATAGAACAGAAACGGTATTGCATATATTAAATGAGCTTAGATGTAGAATAAACTCCCTTATTCTTAAAATAAGAAAATCACAAGTGTATAGAAGGCACAGAAAGTCATTACCATACTATAAAATTCAAACAACATAAATAATGTTCTCAAGAAATGAAAGAATTAATGAAAATCCATGAAAATTTAATACATTTGAAAATTATGAAATGGTTTTCCTTAAGAGGAACTACAGTTACATAATCTCGCTACTCAATAAAATATCCTAAATACCTGCCTCTGGTCATAGATAATTTAGTGTGTATTCTAAAGTAGGAAAGAGAAAAAAAGATATGACGACGACTTAAAATTTTTTTTTTTACGAGACTGTGTCTTCTTTTTGCTTCATAATTTAAGTTGCAATACTGTCTTTCTCGTTTAATAAGAATGGCACTAAAAATCCTATGGGAAAAAGGCAATCTCCAAAGGAAATGTCCTGTAATAGGAACAGCCAATTCCTGAGGCAACAAAAAGGTAAATGCAATTTTTACTGAATTCAAGTAGACTGGCCAGTAGAATTAATCATGCACTAATAATTACCAACTGCACAATCGGTTTGAACTGGGAAGGTTCTTCTTTAGATCTCAGGATGCAAGGCCAGATTCCAACTGCTGAGAATATAATTTCAGGCTTCAATTTTAAATATACCAATCAGAAACAACATAAGAACAAAAGTTCCATTATAGTCAATGAAAATACGATAGTGTGTTAAATGCGTGGCAAAAAAACTATTTAAGAAATGAATTATTTGTATACTTTACCACGTACGGCTTAAAAAACTTTGAATAACGCAGGAACTAATTTGTATAAGAGCTAATAAGAGAATATTCTCAGTCTTTTTCCAATCGGTGGGAATCACATTTCGTTTCAAATAATTTTTACTTTCACAGTTTAACTCCTAAAATACTTCTTAGAAATGGAAAGGTCGTAACACTACTATTTTAAAGACATTTAAAACTAGAAATTTAAACTTAGCTCTGCTTTGTCTCTACATAAAATAATAAAATAAAATTATGGCAACTTTTAGATACAAAGAAACTTTGGTTGCTGAAGTGTTTGCAGTGGATCTCCTGTGCTTTTGCAGCAGACACTGTCCTCAAAGGAAATTTTTTGAAGACGCAATTACTGAATGAATTTTTTTGATTTTTCCTATTTACATATTTCCCTTCTCAAGATCCAGGGAGAACTTTGATTTCGCTTATTTCTGGAATTTTCTCAATACTGTTTTTTCTTGTTTTATCGTCCTTTTCTGTAAATGTGATATAAGTATATACAAGGCTTCCAATGACACTAGAAAAAGACAAAAAAGATAATAAATCATTGAAAAACATTTTATAAATTGATACAATCACAAAAACTCAGCTCCAATTATTAACCCAAAATAACTCATTTCCTAATACCTTTATACCTAATATTCGTTACAACTGCTTGGTATAAAATGGTCTTCAATGAGCATTACAGATATATTGCAAATACAGTAAACTCCCAATTATCTGCCGGCGGATTATCCACGGACCTCTCCTGTTTCCATTTTTTTTACTGTACAATAAATTACGGAATTAGAAAAAAAAATTAAATCTAGAATAAGGTAAACAATAAAAGAGGCTAACAAAGTAAGTGAAGACAATTATAGACAAACAATTTAAAGAATGACCTTGTGGGCGGAGCTTAGGCCGGCAGGTTATATTAAATTACGGGAGAGCCTTCCTGTAATAATGAAATTTAAAAATAAATAAATAATTTAAAATAATTGCTTATAATGTATGTAACTGCATGTATTGCCATTTTAATGTAAATAAAACATGTTAAAAGCATTTTTGTGCTGATTTTCATCCTTTTTCGTCCTATTTCGGATTATCCGCGGAATTCGCTTATCTGTGTTTGCCGCGCCACCCAATCCCACGGATAATCGGGAGTTTACTGTAAAGTGTACAAAACATAATGTTCCCGGTCCTTTTGTTCTTTACCATGTTATCTGATAAAACAACAACAATCGACGAGAATGATATGTTAAAATTTGAGTGCTTGTAGATCAATGTAAAGATATATAATCAATTTATTTTATGTAACAGAATTTTTAGATTTGTTTTTATTTATTTTTTTAAACAAATCAAATAAGATCATTATGTTCTACAGATAGACACGAACAAAATATCAGCTTGGATTTTTCATTTATTAAAAAAAAAAAAAAAAACAAGAACAAAACATGGCTGCACAGTGTTCAATTGCAATTCAATTGAGTGAATTAATATTTAAATAGCATTGTAAGCATTTCTCTAATTAAGCATTTCAAAAACCGTCAACCGAAGTATATTGTTAGAAGAAATGCATTTCATCAAAAACAAAAATGGGGACATGGTAACGTTGTAAATAATGTTCAACTATCAAAGAATATCTCTTGCCACCACTCTTTCAAAAATGATTTTCATGCTGTTTTTTTTTTTTTTTTTTTTTTTTAAGTTGAAGTTACCTTGCTTATAATTTGTCTCAATTGTTGTTTACAAAGAACAAGGAAAGATAAATACAACTCTGAACATGGAACAAGTTTCTTACTTAAATAAATATGTCAGGATTATTAAAAACAATTAATATATTCCATCTGCAAAATTGTTTCAAAAAAGATCGAGGCTAAATTTAAGAGATGTTCAGAATTTCTTTAAGAAAAATAACTTTTTATAACTACTGCTTTGCCATAAAATAGAATTATTAATTTTCTACAGTTGAGTTCATGAAAGAAGAGCTTTTTATGACGTAATTTCCTTATGGATTGATATGTCCAGGACGTTACAGCGCCATCTACTGCTATAATTCATAACTAACTCTTTTAAACATTACGAAAACATTCTGGTTGTTGCATTTTCTAGAGTTACAGGTCTTGAAATAATTACCAACGTTCCACACTATTCCTCTTGCTTGGTTATACAAAGTTTGTCCTTTCTTGGCCACTCTTATGCAGTCACAAAACGACGCCATCTTGGACTGACTGCTCGGAGTTCAAGTTGATGACGTCATGACTGATGACGTTTGTTCCAGACAAAATCGATCGCTACGTAATGACCATATATGGCAAACCCTTCTTTTTTGAAAAAATACTATAGTACTGTTTTAAAAAAAAAGTCTGATATCTGGTGAACTGGAAATGAAACTGTTCCATCCTACCTCTGACATTAAGACCAAATAGTTTTCCTTTTCTACAGTATCATCTATCATCAATCCAATGACTTAAAATAATTTTCACACAAATGCACTTCTGTATTTAATGCCGATAATGCTGATTAATAATGCCGGCAAAAACAAGAGAATGAAGTTGTTCTTTGTGCGGAAGAGAGGAAAAAATTACATCAAACTTGCAACTTCCAAAAGAAATCAAATTTTCAAGTGTCCTGATTACGAAAACTCGTAATGATTTACACGACCAGAAGACAACCATTGAGACACATTACAGACAAGCTGACAAAACTTCATTTAATTGTCAAGGTTATTTCTGTACAATTGATAAGCTACTAGTGTTTTGCCAGAATGAATTGACTGTCCTATAAAAAATTTTCTGCATCAATTTTTATGTTTTGGCTTCTGTCCTTTTATGAGATAACTTTCTTTTAGGCTTTTTGGGCTGTTTCAAAGAAGACAAGCATTAGAACTGTTTTGAACAATGGAGCGTATTGTTTATCAGCATCTAAGTATCCTAAGTAGCTACCAAGGAATTATTCTTCCCACAGGCTTCAGACGAATAACGGCCTTACTGGATTTTGTAGACATGTTCTCAAACAACAGATTTGTAACACACTTTCTCTTTCTTCTCTACAAAAATATGACCTTTGTCTTATGTTCACTTTTTGCCGCCATTTACCAACAGACACTGAAGGACGGAATTAGTAAAATTAAAAATTGTTGAAGAGTGAAATATTATTTGAGTAATAAATTATAATTCTACAAGACAAACTTTTGAATTAAGCTAAATTTAAAAAAAATTAAAAACGCCCGAAATCAGCAGTTTTTACTACAGTTGGACCTCTATTTAACGAACCTCTATTTTGCGAATTTCTCTATTCTGCGAACTTTTCTTTGGAACCAAGAACATTTTGCTAATTTCTTCGTAAAATAACCTCCAAATAGCGAAGTGCATTTTCTATTTAATGAACTTTTTCGTGTTATCTATTATTTTTTTCTCCTTGAAATGTTTTGATTATTAATATTCCCTTAGAGGAAATGAAAGAAATGTGGATACAGCTCAGGGAAAAAGAAGAAATTAATGATGATGTGCTGATTGATGATTATCCTTCACTTGATTTTGAAGTTGAGCCTCGGAAACACTAACTGAATCGGATATTTTGGACAGTGTAAAAAAATAAAACAATATAACTATGAATTGCGATGAAGATGATAAAATGGTAATGATCATGATGTAGAAATCAAAAAACCTTCATATGATGAAATGTTAAAATCATTTGAAACAATCCGATGCAGATTACAATTTGAAGAAAATATTCCTGAAGGGGTTTTTGGTGCATTGCAAAGATGCGAGACATACTATGAGCGAAAACACTTTTTCAAAAAAAAAAAAAAAACTCAGACAAAATTAACAGACTTTATTAGTAAAACTTAAATACGCATGTGGTAATATATGCTTTATGTCATTAAAATTATTAAGTTTTTTTAATAATATTTATTGTTTATGTATTTTAAATCTGTTTTAAGTAGTTTAAAGTAATTTTAAAAGTTGAATCTCTATTTAACGATTTTTCCATATAACGAACTTTTTTAGGGATTTTGCGACTTCGTTAAATAGAGGTCCGACTGTATTTAACTGGGCCTAACAAAGAGAACCAATTATTGTAGCAGAAAAATTAAGCTGAACCCCATCCAGTCCAGTATTTATTCAAACAACAACACGTAATGGAAATAAATAATCTTTTCTATATTACAATCTAGTTTAATGGATTGTGGGATCGGGTTACAGAAAACAATTAAAATGACTGAAGTTATTAGTGGATATTTTATTATTTTAAATTCTAAAATTTTAAACTTACCTAATGTTAAGTCCTACAAAATTTGTTATGGAGAAAATGTAGTCACCTCCAATAAACATACCAATGTATGTTACAAATATATTCTAGGGAAAAAAATAAAACAAGAATTATTAGAAAAAATTACTTAACATAATCGATTTTTTTTTCTTCAAGATAATGAATATTTTATACAAAAAAATTATAGTCCATAGCTAATTTAATGTAAAGAAAAAAAAAAGTCAATTTTTTAAAAATAAACAATAATAAGGAAAGCTACTCTGTATCTACAACTTCATATTGAATGATTCGTTTTTCTACTTTTTACAATATAGAAAATAATAAATAAAAAGATAAAGAGGATAAAAATGAAAGATTAAAAGATGAGTATTCTTATAATTTCAAAGTGCTAAGTCCACTCCATCATCAGGGGAAAAGGACACGACACATTAGTGATGATAAATAACATATGAATAGAAGTAGAGATTAAAAAGGAAAACAAACATACTATGAAATGAGCTAGCAGAGATTTAAATGTTACTGTAAATTTGATTATAGATATTAAATGTTAATCTAAATATTGAAAATAGAAATGTAGGTATAGTAGTAGAAACAGAAGCCTTTGCTATTTTATATACACAAACACACAAACACAACATAAATAATTATACAGAAACGTAATACGAGAGCGAGTCAAGCTAAAGTTAGAAATTGCGTATAAAAGGACACCAGTAAAAACGAATCTGAATATTTTACCACCATTGTGTCAAGTGCTCTCTGGCGAGTACTTTTGATCCTAACCTATGCTTCCGGTGACATAATACTGAGAATCCCGAAGCTTCGAAAAGGGTTGGTCAGCTGGAAACTTACTCCAATGAAGAAGTGCGGTCAGTCATCCATGTTTTACAAGTGAAAGGTGAGAATTCAACAGGAATTCATCGACAGATAAGGTGTATGGTGAAGGCTGTATTATGTGCAAGGCTCAGGTTTACAACTGGGTTGAAAAATTTAAGAAAGGCAGCGCTTCTGTACACATTGCAGACCGGCCTGGGAGAGGAAAGACAACTGAGACACAGGAAAAGATTGAAGCCATGGACAATCTGATTCGGCCCAATCGCCGTATCACAATTGAATGAAATAGCGTCAGAAGTGTCCATTAGTCACGGTTCTGTGTCTACAATCATTCATGAGGAGCTGGGATACAGAAAAGTTTGTGCCAGATGGGCTCCAAGAGGTTTGACACCATAAATGAAAGAGGCTCCTATGGAGGCAGGTCAGATAAATTTGGATCATTTTGAGGAGGAAGGTCAGGCATTTGTTGATCGAAATATCATGACTGACGAATCATGGTTCATCATTTCATGCTCGAGTCAAAAATGGCAAGCTAAGAGAGGCATCATTCGTCATCACCACCACCCAGGAAATTTTGAGCTCAACCTTTGGCTGGAAAAGTGATGCTGACTGTGCTTTTTGACAATAAAGGAGTTATTGTCGAAGAATGCGTGCCAAGGGGCACTACAGTCATTAGTGTAAGTTGCTTTGACTTGGAGATTTATGTGAAACCTGCTGTTCGATCCAAGCAGTGTGGACTGCTGTCTCAAGGAGTCCTTTTGCTACAAGACAATGTCCGCCCAAACACTTGAAGAACACAGAGGCTTGTCTAGAGAAACTGAAGTTTGAGGTACTGCCACATCCTCCTTATTCACCAGATTTAGCACCGTGTGATTTCCACCTTTTTGGACCTCTAAAAAAAACATCTGGGTGGTCATCGATTCAAGACAAATGAGGAAATGCAGAAAGCAGTGCAAGAGTGGTTGCGAGGACAGAACAAAACCTTTCATTCTGCTAGAATCCAGACATTTCCAGGCAGATGGTGCAAATGCATTGAGAAGGTTGGAGCCTACACTGATAAATAACATTATCCGTTTTGTTAAAGTTTGTTCCAATTTCTAATAAATATCATTTTCTTACTTTAGCTTGACTCACCCTTGTACATAGAAATCTTTGTTATCTTATAAAAACATAATATTTCATAAGATATAAAAAAAAATATAGTGTTAACACAAAAGAATACAAAGTAAAGTACAATAGATTTTTTTTTAGCTCATAAATTAAGATAATTGAACGAAGATGCCATTTATTAATATTAAAGGGAAATAAATAAGTTTTGATGTGCAATTTAATGTACCGTATTGTCCAGCGTATAATACGACTTTTTAAAACAGGAAAATCTTCTCAAAAGTCGGGGGTCGTCTTATATGCCGGGTGCTGAAACTTCCGAGCCGGACTGGAGAATCTGCAGTCGCCGCACATGGTGGGGGGAGCTTAAAAACAGCTGCGGCTGCATCCCCGCCATATGTGGCAACTAAATGAAAGCAGCAAGGACGGCCCCGGGGTATGGAAGAAAGAGATAGAGTGGGGACAGAATAAACAAGGCTACAGTTAAGAAATACTATGATTTTAGTGAAATTCTAAAAAAATGTAACATTAAAATAATGTACCAGAATAAACAAAGCTACAGCTACTTGGAGACAGGGAGAGCTGACCAATCCAAGCAGGCGTTGTATACAACAACCAGCCAATCGCCTGTAAGGTACATCGCTTTTTAAGGAAAAGTTTAATCCACTTGCACTGTTTTATGTCTACATGTTTGATGACAAACAGCGTTACGTTTATAAGTGACAATTTTCCTGCTTAGTATCTGCATATCATAAGCATTTGAATTAAAATTACCATATTGAAATAAAATCTGATGTTTTTTTTTAATTTTTATTTGGTGTGCGTTGGAAGAGGGGTAGTCTTATACGGTGAGTATATCCCAAACTCTATATTTTAATTAAAAAAATTGGGGATCGTCTTATACGCCGGACAATACGGTATACAGAATGTTTAAAAGGTTTAAATGACTCATCACACCCAAATTTAAAAAGTCCACATTTAAAATCTTTGTGGACTTTTTTAATTTATGCGTGGTGACTCATTTTAACCTTTTGAAAATAAATAAATCTTTTTTACCTTAAGGCAACCAACAATTGTTGTTGTCAGGGCAGAATTATATGCTGTGCATAAAATTGTAGAATAAATAAGAATGAAACCCATAATACAGGAAAGGAGAAACTGGGACAAGAATACAGGATCGTCCCATCTGGGGAATGCTAATGCCTAGTAGGAGGAAAAAAAATTTATAAGAGAATCATTGATTAAATGAACTTAACAGTAATGAATATTTTAAAATGATGACTTTTTCCCCTTCTAATTGTGCTTATAATGTTATTTTATAATTTGGTTTTAAAAAAATGAAGGAAATTAAGCTAGAAATAATTAATAAAAATTGCACAAATAAAAAGGGTTTAATAAGAATAAAAAAATTTAAACATATGAGCCATTAAATAATCCTCTTAACTTCTTTAAGTCACGGCAAACTGGTAGTTCAAATTAGTTTTTAAAAATCATTCCTTTTCTTTAAAAGGTTGAATGGTTATGAACTTTTCCAAATATCAGATGAATCCATTTCAATTATAATTCAGTGAATTCATTACAATTATTGTTTTTCTTTCTTTCTTACTACCATGCCTTTTGTATAAATGATGAAAAGATAATATATCTAAATGTCGGAATCAATGTGAAGCCTGAAAAGCTAAAATAAACAATAAAAAACTCACCAAAAGGATAAATTGCAAGAAAATTCGCAATTTATCCTTTTGGCCACTATGAATTTTTTTAGCGCGTAGAAGTCAGAATGCGCAGGTAAAGATTAATAAAATAAAGAGTGAGACCAAGTTGCATACTAATCCTAGTATACAACTTGGTCTCATCCTTTATTTTATTAATCTTTACCCGCACAAGTATGTGCTAAAAAAATTAATAGCAGGCGCGTATAGCATGCACATGAATTTTCTCGCAATTTATCCTTTTGGTGAGTTTTGTTATTGCTTATTTTAGCTTTTCACACATTGATTCCGACGTTTTCTTATATAGGCCCGAGTACCTAGACCTAGTTGTGTACTGATGACTGCTCCTGGCTGATGATTGCCATATTAGCGTGAAACAGCTGTATTAGGATATCATTTAGTATGCGACTTGGTCTCACCCTTTATTAGATAATATATCTACTTTATTGTTTTTTTTTGTTTTGTTTTTTAAGCTATTTTATGAATTTGTGGCTTTGGTAGCTGAAGGGATAAGGGGTTCACTACAGGCTATAAACATTCCTGGTAGAGGTCAGCAATTTCTTTCTCCTCATTGTTTCACTCTCAACAGATCACCCTTTTTCCCCAGTCTTTTATCAAATGACTGACTTTCCAACCTCAATTTGATCCTATTCAGCTAATGACAACAGTAACATTCTATTCTGCCTATCACTGAAAGGGGATGCAGATACGATGCTTTAATGCATTTCAGTATGAAGCTTTTTTTGATCAACATTCTAGGTCACATGTTTCGTTTGTCATTCAATAGCTAGCAGAACTGTCAGACCTCGTATCTGGAACAAGGTTTATCTCATGCATAAGAAGCTTCTCCAATGTCCCTCCTTCCTCTACAACAAAAAAAATGTAGGGGAATCTTCCTGTAGTGAAATGAAACATTAACCCTTCAAGCCAGTAAGACATACACGTATACATTCCCATGTGTCTGACTCAAAGTCGGTTTGACGTACAGGGGTACGTTCTCTGAAGGAATACATAACTGGCAGCCTCCCACTGTTAATGTTCAATGTAATTCTGTAATTTTCCACTGACTGAGAGATAATTGAGCTTACAATTCATTGGCAGAATTTAGTTTTCCGCACTTAGTTTAGCCATTAAAAATTTTTCATTTAACTTCTTTGTTTTATCAATAAAAAAAAGTACAGGGGGAAAGACATTCAGGAAAGAAACTCGCCGGCCTGAACAGTTAACATGCAAAAAAGGTAATGTAAGGACTGCACTTGTGTCTCTAAAGACTGAAGAGCAACTCTTGAACTTAACCTGACATCTTCAACATTTGTCCACTGTCCAGAACCCTTTGATACTAGGGAATGTCTTCAAACATTTCTCATAAAATCTTCAACCATGTACAATTTAACACAATCCTTTCTTTTTTGTACCGAGTCCAATATTTAATTTCTGACAAAATTAGCTCAACTAATTTTTTAAAAAATTGCATTTTTTTTAGCCTTTTTAGGAAATTAATCTTCCTCATGTATCTAAATTATATGAGGTAACTTTATTCAGTTCAAATAATTACAACCCCTACTTCATTACTTCAAATTTTACCTATTTAAGACCAATTTTGTTCACAATGTATAAAAACTGAAATATCTTCAGGAGTTTTTACCTCTGATAATTCTCCAGTCTGCCAACAAATAAATATACTGGGTAGAATCATGAAAAGTGAATTGTAAAACATGAGGCCGTATTTCCCTAATTCCTAAAAAGAATTAAAAAAAATAATATGAAAAAGTTTACATATCACACACATACAAAACAAACAAAAAAACAACAACAATGGCTGCTTTGCTAAGTAAGATTAATTCCTACTATTTATCTAGATTCACCTGACAATCTTTATTTGTTGGTCTCTGTCTTTACAACTGTGCAACGTAAGAATTCCTTCTAGTGTTTTTTATATTGATTGTGTACCTGATCCCATTTTAGCCTACAAGTAGTTTCGCTTATAAAATCAGTACGTCCGTCTATCTCCTTTAATCAATTTTCAACTGGTGAATCGATCTTCTTGAAACTTATATTGCAAATTCACAGGCAAGAAATGATGTAACTTTTGCATTTGGAAATTCTTCAACATGGGTTCTTATCGAGGTATTTGATATATAGGTGGAAAAAAAATTGCCAAAGAAAACCAATAGAAGCAAAACAAAGAACTTTTACTGACATCTAATACTACCTAACCCTCGTGCTGTACTTCGATATGATTAAAATCATAGGATTTACAGTTCAGTACATGAAAGAAGAGCTTTTGATGACGTAATTTCCTTATAGATTGATGTTTCCAGGACGTAACAGCACCATCTATTGCTAAAACCCGTAACTGAATCTTATAAACATTACGAAAACATTCTGGATGTTGTATTTTCTACAGTTACGAATACATAATAATAATTCAAATTGAAATAATTACAAACGTTCCACACTATTCCCCTTGCTTGGCTATGCACAGTTTGTCCTTTCTTGGTCACACTTCTGCGATCACAAAATGACGCCATCTTGGACTGACTGCTTGCAGTTCAAATTGATGACGTCATGACTGGTGATGTTTAATTGCAGACAAAATTGATGGCTACGTAATGACGACACATGGCAAACCCTTTTTTAAAAAAAAAAAATACTATAGGTAATGTAACAAATAATTTTTAATTATTTTGTTTTCAGAAAGTGGAATTTCTTTTCTACTATTTTATACTATTGTATCAAACAGAAATGATCTAGAAGGTTAGGCCGAAAATATGGGTCAAACGATTAAGCTTACAGTTTAAAAAAATATATTTCTATTACTATTATTGATTCCATTTTCATTCATTGAGATCCAGTTTTATGAGGAAGCAATCAGTTCAATTTTTGTACCGAACAATTTCAACAGCAATTAAATCTTTTTCCTTCTGATAGGATAAAATATCTGAAACATCCTGAGAACTGTGATCCTAAAAATCAAGTCTGTACAATTAAACACAGCTTAAAATGGTTTGGGCCAGTTCAGTTCTTTCAGTTACAGGGATTATGAATCAATCAATTTGTTTACAAGGAAATTCTCAAGTGTTAAATGCGTTTTTATGCAAAGGTTAATAAATCTCAAGGATTCTTCTTTCGACGGGATGCTGATCCTAAATTCATTTCAAAGTTTGGTCAAAAAGTCCAAGCCTAGAACGAATTCTAATTAGAAATCTTTAGTATGAAGTTTGAGTAGTTAAGATCAAGTGTGGTAAGAAAGCAGATTTGACTGAAAATATTCATTACAAATAGGAGAATTTTCACTGTGCTCAATGTTCCACCAAAATTAGACTGTAATCAATGCCAATGGGTTTGCATCCAGGTATTAGTATGAACATTGTAGTTTATATTTTTTCTGCACATTACAGAAAAAAGAATTCAAAAGCTATGTCCTTGAAAACAAATGAAGAGATTTTAAAATAGTGCCGACTCTCTGACTTTAAACTGTGGGTTAGGTAACTGTAGTAGACTTGCATAGTATTTGCCCCAGAGTATTTTCATGAATCCTTCTATGGGAGCATACCTCCATATCGGAGAATGCACTTCAACTCTCATTTATTTGTCTCTTAAAATTATTGGGGAGAAGGAGTCTATAACTTTTGGGATCTTTCAATACCAAGAATTGATTCATCTGTAACTGGCTTTCACTTTCATTCAACTCCTTCAAAATCCTCAATAATATTTCCTAAGGCATCAATGGCAAACATTTTATTTATTACTTTGGTTTCACTAAAGCTTTAGCAATTTTCACCACTGAGTTCTAAATTTGGATTGTCTCTAGTTTATTTTATTCTCTTCCATTCCTTAATTATTACTTTCCAATTTCTATTTTACCTTTAATGGGGGAACTTGTAAAAACTGGAATGTCCCATTCTTTATTTCTTTTTTTTTCTTTATTATTTTTCAAGTAATTAACGTTTGTAAGTTGAATTATTGGTGAATTTAAGGCCACCACACATCTCAATTAAAAATGAAATATATGTACAATTAAAATACGAGAGCTTTCGAAATGCCCAACATTTCTTTGTCAAGTGGTTGGAATACAATAAGTTTCTGAATTTAAGGCCAAGAATCCATTGCTACAATTCCCAATCCTTATCTTCATCTGTTCACTATTTTCATTTGTTCAATCAAATGCTCTTCAACTCCGTACATATTAAGAGGATCAAATGATTTCAAACTATCGGTATTCAGAATATTACTAAGTTTACTCATGGTCATGGTTTTACTCTAACTACAAGAAATATTATATTAAGCAGCAATTTTATTCTAATGCTACTGCATGTTTTACTAAAATCTCAACCAATAATTTAGTTCTTCAAAAGATACTAAAAGTTTTAAACTATTATCTGTTCTTCCAACTGAAAAGAACTGCCAAAATATCGGCTTATTCAGACAAGCAGTATAAATTCCTTTATACATTTAACAACAAAGAAATAAAAATAAATAAATTTTCTGAATTTTATAGTTTTAAAAAAATTTACAGCAAGAAAATACTAAAATTTAAAATAATTTAATCAACATAACAAAATTTTTGAATCCCTTAATCCGAATATTGAAAAGTTTTGAAATTAGTTTTGAATAACTTTAGGGTCCAGGCTGTACATTATTTTTCATTCATTTTACTTCCCATTGGTTACAATTTTTCCTTACTTTGCAACACTAACACATAATAAGATATTTATCTCACTCTTAATAGCATTTGGTTTTTCAAAACAAACTTTTATAACAAATAAAAAGTTTTCAGGAAAGGAACTTAGTAGGAACTACAAAAATTCTTCAGCATTTGTGTAGGGGGAAAAAAAACAAACTAGCTTCAAACTTCTGTCTATGTGAAAATGTGTACAGAAAAACCTCTCAAATCCGGCCTAATGTGACGCCCAGTTGGCCGGATTACAGAAAAGTCGGACTACCGAGAGTGTTCTTAAAATAACTCAATAGCTCAATTTTTGTGAAGACATAATGCCAGGTTTCATTAATTTAACCCCATTTTTCATAATTTTGCACTCAAATGTTTATTAAAAACAATACAAATGTGCTTTTTCCAACACCAAGCTCTAGTGATATTTGTTTTGCAGATTCCTCTGCATCCAATCTCCTTAACGCATTAAGCTTCTGTTCCATAGTGACAAAGTTTTTCTTTCTTTCTTCACTCATAATGAATATGCGTGGATAGGGAAACAAAATAGGGAAACGAATTTAGTTATTAAAAAAAAACAAAAAAACTCAGGACCAAGTCGGATTACCGAAGGTCGAATTTGAGAGGTTTTACTGTACTTCTTTACTTAAGTAAAAGAAAGTAACTTAAAAGTTTTCAGAAAAAGAATTTTAACAAACAAGTTTGTATGTATTCCAAACACTGCAAAAAAACAATCATGTCTTGTCTTCAAAAACAATTTTAAGTGAAAACATCGTATTCAAGAATGCATTAGAGTCTACAGTACGATGTACATTTACAGATGAACTGTATTCTCCAGTCTATAAACATTGAAGTTTTGATTAAATTGTTCACAACTTTATATTCTTGAGATGTCTCTGTATGTAATTAAAGCTGACCAATAACATTTTGAAAAGCAAACAAATATGGAAATTGGAAGTTTTAAAATTAAAACAATTTGCACATTGAAGGTTAACCATGCAAAAAAGTAACAAATTCTGATACCTCAAACCATTGATTTTTGTCTTTTTTCTATATTACTTCTATACCTTTTCACCAAGTATGTAAATTCAGTTTTAATTTTAAACTTTTTGATTGTGCACATAAACAGCTTAAATTAAGAATTTTGTCATTGAAATTACTTAAAATCCTTGCTACATTTTCAAGTTAAAATGAAGAGATGAACATATTATCTTTTTATATTAAAACACTTTTTAAATAAGTGATGAAATTTACATAGTTCTAGTTTTGGGATTAAAATTTATGGGTGTATTTGGACAACATGAGCAAAGCACCAATGTTCCACGTAACATCAACTTAATAGTTCAAAAAAAAA
>JAFIDM010000179.1:39099338-39159045 GCA_023159025.1 Thereuonema tuberculata | reverse complement strand
GAAAGATTTTAAATTGTTCTGTCATGTATTGTTTTTAATAAACATTTGAGTGCAAATTATGAAAATGGGGTTAAGTTAATTAAACCTGGTATTATGTCTTTACAAAAATTGAGCTATTGACTTATTTTAAGAACACACTCGATAATCCGGCTTTTCTATAATCCGGCCTATTGGGCGCCACATTAGGCCAGATTTGAGAGGGTTTACTGTAGTTCAAGTTCCATTAGCCTTAAATAAATAATGACATGCATTGGCAAAATGAAAGAAAGAAACAGAAGATATATATACAGGGTGATCAAAAATGATTTGAACGATTTCAAAAATTTCCTGTAAAATCGCTACTGCAGTTTTGATGCAACGAATGGTACAGGTGGATAAAGCATATGTTCAAGTTTTTTTTTTATATCTCAGAACTGTGAAATATGACCTACATTAGTCACACGACAACTGGAAACCCGAATTAGGCAGTTCTGGCTAAAGCGACAGCAGTGGGCATTGGCTGTTGCGCAGTGTAACAAACGATTGCTGCTGCCGTTCACCAAATGGTGTTCACAGGTGAGGAAACGGCGTACTTTGTTCTCGAATATCATGCAACCAGGTCGGTGACGGTGGTGCAGCATGGTTTTCGCACCAAATTCCAGAATGACCCACATGCCAAGAATTCAATTCGTAAATGGTACAATCAATTTAAGCGAAGAGGGTGCATTTGTAAGGGCAAGTCGAGTGGCCGACCGACAGTCCCTGAGAAGAACGTGCCCCGCATTTGGGACACGTACCATCGCCCCAAAGCAGAATTTGAAGCGACGTCATGACATTGTCGCAGAACGAAACTGAGGGCTGCAGAAAGATATCGTATAGTACAGGAGTGGGCAAGACGTCGATCGCAATCATGGATTTGGGGATTCCGGTTTTTTTTTAGTCTTAAGGTGACCGCGCCACTTGGAGTATACTTAGAGGTAGCCCTTACCTTACAAAAGTCTGCCCACCCCTGGTATAGAATGAACGTTTTTTGCGGGACATAAACACCCGCACCCACAGAAAGTTTTTTGTCTTAGCATCAATTGTTGCAGAAAGATAAAAAACATTCTGCCTCCGGGTACCGTCGTACCCCTAACAAATCAACGCGCAGAGAAAGTGCAGAACTGGGCATCCCACAGATGACTGTTTGGCACGTGCTGCGGACACGCCTACACATGCGTCCATATCACCTGCAGCAGCTGCAGCATTTGACACCAAACGACCATCGTCTTCACGAGGCATTCTGTCAGGCGATATTCCAGCGATTTGAAGTTGAGAACTTTGCGACCACCATAATTTTCAGTGACGAAGCCACCCTTCTTGTCAGAAAGAGTGAATTGGCACAATGTCCGAATTTGGGGACCAGAAAAACCCCATACTTACATGGAGCACGTGCGAGATTCCCTGAAAGTGAATGTTTTCTGTGCCATGTCTGTGAACACAGTGTATGGCTCCAACTACCTTGAAATGTTAACGGAATGGTTGCTACCACAGTTGGTAAACGAAACGGATGACTTCATTCTGCAGCAAGATAAGGCACCACCCCATTTCCATTCAGCTGTACGCAACCACCTGAATAAACAGTGACACAGTGATGGATCGGCTGTGCAGGTGGCAAATGATCAACAGCTGTTGACATGGACTCCCCATTTTCCAGATATTCACCCTGTGATTATTTTTTATAGGGGTATATTAAAGACAAGAACTTTGTACCGCTCTTACCATGGGATCTCGACGTGAAAATGTGCATTTCCACTGCAATTACAACAATAGATGGATCAATGCTATGTCGCGTTTGGGAAGACTTTCAGTACAGTTTGGATGTTTGTTGTGTTAACAATGGTAGACATATCGAACATTTATAAGCAATGCATACAAAAAAAACTTGAACATGTGCTCTACCAAATGCATCATTCGTCGCATCATAACTGCAATAGCAATTTTACAGGAAATTTTTGAAATCGTTCAAATCATTTTTGATCACTCTGCATATATAATACTTAATAATGATTTAGATTTTTCTCTCTTGATTCTTATGCTGCAATCCTCTGAATTTGCAACTAAAAAAAACATCGATGAATTACAAAATATGCTAATAAATGGGACATGGTTACATACATATTAAGATATATGTAAAGAAGGCTGGTGTAAAACACAAATTTTGTTATCTACTTTTAATATGGGTTTAGGAACATTATCCGATTAAACTGTCCATCTCTTAATGTTTTGTAAAACCAAAGGGCAATGAAAACACAGAATTGTTGGAAGATTCTTCCGAGTAGGACATAATTACTTTAATAATGGTAGGGGAAACTATGAACAGGATATGGGGGGAGGGAGTAAAGAAAATCTAAAATTGTATGAAAGAAAGTTAACCTGAAAAAAAAAAAAATGAAATTAAGAAGTCAATGAAAATATAAAATATTCAAATAAACAGATTTTGCCAAAAATGAATTAGAAAGGCTAGAATAAAATGTTCATAACTTTTAGAAGACAAAGAAAGAAATAGAGAACTAGCAAGTACTAATGTAATATTCTTAATCTTTTTAACCTAACATCTTGGTGTTATTTATAAACAAAACATTCAAAGTACCAAATAATATATGAACTACTTTACAAATGAACATCAGAAAGACTGAAGATATTTGTTACTTTAAAACTTCCTTATTAAAGAAGGTAGTCCAGTTATTTAGAATTTAGCAATGTTAAGAATTAATACGAATAGGATTCATGAAATTATTTATTCAAGGACAGTTACGTAATGTGCAGCTAATTAAAGAAATTTTACTTTACTTTCCTCTTTCAATTTTTATTGAGGCTTTTGATTTCTAAGATCTTTTTTCTAAATTCATGGAATTTAGATAAATCTATACATAAGCATAAATATTAAATTTGTTCTCTCTAAATCTTTTTTCTTTTTTATGAACTTTTTAAGTAATTCTAACAGTGAGTCTCAACTATTTGGCATCTGCTACTTAGGATATTAATTTTTATTTATTTATTTATTCAGACATTGCAGCAAAATAAAAGTTCATCATGAGAGTAGTGGATATAAGCTTTCTTCTATTGCATCCTGAAATAATGTCAAGTGCATATCACTGACAGGACTATTATAACTTAATTACGTGCGTGTAATGGGTACAATGATTGCAGTTTATTCACATGCTGCCATCTTGAGAGCTGTTTAAAATCATTATCCCATGTTAATTATCCTATAAACTAATACAAGAATGCATGAGGAATTTTAATATTTCAGGTAATATGTTAATTAACATGGCTTACCCCTCTTCCATTTCTAAGTTGTTATTATTATCCATTTATTTTCCTAAAAAATGAGTAGCAAATTAAAAAAATATATACATTTATAGTAAAGCAGCTGCAGCAAAACGTGATACCAAAACGTATCTTTAAGATTAATAATAAGTCTAAGACATTTCAAGGAACAACACTAAATTGGCTTGAAATTAGCTAAGGAATTACTATTAGTGAACTAAACTCTTAATAATTGAACTACTACACACTACAGCTAAGATAATTTTATTGTGAAATTGCCTGTCTTGCTTATTATTTCTGCGCGTTCTCTCACTGTTCTGTCTTCTGACTTTCTCTGTCATAATTCCCTCACTTTAACTATGAAATAAATAATCATATGACGGGAGTGTGGCCATCTTTAATATTAAACTTCGCACCTGAAGCAGAAAGCCCATTTCATTGGTCGTCGGGGAGCGATCCCCCTGGTGGTGAACGGCGAAATGAGCAATATGACGCTTTTGTCAGAAGTTATTCTACGGAATGATCATGGCAGAAATTGTAAAACGCCCTAAAAATTAAATTGGTAAAAAATTATGATGAGAGACAATTTAATATTCAGCTGATGATAAACCCCATATAATAAGTCTTCGAAATATTTTGTGTATCTACATACATTCTCATTAATTTAATTTCAAGTATATTTACTATTTCCTCCATGAACGTTAAATCTACAAACCTCAAATTTTATTACAAGATTCTAAATTACTTATTATGGAAATAATAAAAAAGACATTTAAAAGATATATGATTTAATAAATTTTTAAAAATAAAGAATGATTTTTTTATATAAATAGAAACTTCTTCTTACCTTCCCATCATAATAAATAATACGACTTCAAATAGTGGCAAATTTTCGGAATTTTTATTTCGTCATTCCTTTTTCTAGCCCTAAAAACTTTGTGATTGTATCTTTCTTGTTACAATTAATCTTTGTTGGATAACAATGTCTCATGTAATATAAGGCATATGTTTGAGTTTATTTGTTATTTGTGACATATTGTATCGTTGTTATATCATCATGTAAATCCCATTGTCTGTAGTTTTTTCAGTTTTTAGAGCTTGAAAAAGGAATGACGAAATAAAAATTTCGAAAATTTGCCGCTATTTGAAGTCGTATTTACTTATATTATGGTGAAAAGGTAAGAAGAAGTTTTTATTTATATATTATGAACTCTAGGAGAAAGATTCGTGAGGAGTATCGAAGTTTTACTTATGAATTATTTTTTTTTTTCTTTTTAAGACTGCCAAAGGCTAAATGGGTCGTAGTATAAGTTGACGATTTCAAAATACTTTGGTCATCCGCCTTCACATCAAACATTTTGTTGAAAATCTAATGATTATCGATAATTTCCGTGCCTTAAAAAAAACTTTATTCGTCTCTTATACAACCTCAAGTTTATTGTCTGAAATTAAAATTGATTTTATAACAGAAAAATGACAGTTCTAAGCCCGATTTTAAAAAGATGGAAAACAATGATTATATTGGGTTGTCCAGAAAGTTCTGAGCGTTTTTGACAGGTGGAAATGAAACAAATATATGCGTTTAAGGCACAATATTTATTCATCAAAGTATCCTTCATTTTTTCATGACTTTAGTCCATCTTCCTGGCAGTTTTAAAATTGGCTTGGAGGCGAAGAAGTCTTCCAACAAGTACTTTCTGACAGCGTTGACGTCACTGAATGATTTCCCGTTCAAAGCATTCTGCAGGGACCGAAACAAGTTGAAGTCGTATGGTGCAATGTCCGGTGAAGTTGTATGGTGGGTCCAATCTCGTGCAAGTTTTTGTGGGCGAGCCTCGCGTTGTCTTGCTGGAATACATTTTTCATCACTATTCATTTCAAAAACGGGTCCGTTGGTTGCGTTTTAGGAGCATGTCGCGCTGGAATACCGGACGATGCAGTTTTTCTCCGACAGGTTGTATGGGACCCAAACATCATAACGAGAAGTGTACCCAAGGTTCACCAAATGTTCAAGAACAGTACTTTTACGAATATTCAGTGTCTGCTAACTCCCGAGTCGTTATTTTTGGGTTGGCCTCCAGGTGTACCTTTATGTGATCGTCGTCCATTGCTTAAAGTCTTCCAGGACGATCCGCATCTTCTAAGCTGAAATCCCAGGCTTTGAACTTCGCAAACCACATCCGAACTGTTGCTTCACCAACAGCATCCTCGTATATACACTTCACAAATGTTTTTACACATCTGTGCGACGTATTCCTCCTTTCTATAGAAGAATAGTATCTCATGCCGAAAATGCAACTTTTGCTCATCCATTTTCGAAACTCGGCCAAAACACACAGCTTTCTAAACCTTTACCAAGACGCAGATCTCAACCAACCTTTACTGAGAGACGCAGTCACCTTGCACGTGATACCAACATATCACGTGTTTTCAAATAGTAAGGTTGCATATGGAACGCTCAAACATAACTTGTTAAAAACGCTCAGAACTTTCCGGACAATCCAATAGTATGAAGGCATTCCAGATGTCATTTTGAGAAGTGTTCAATCATTACAGAGAGAATTTGTTACATTAAAGAATTCTGAACCTATAGACCCAACAATAGGTTCCTGATAACTTTTGAATCATATGACGAATCTTCTTAAAACTTGATATGTGCATTTACGGACAATACACGATCTAGCTTTTTTTTTGTGAATCAAAAATTTTTCTGCTGGCCTGCCGAGAAATTACCACAAGAAGATGACAAAAATTTCCATAAAAAAAAACATCAGACGCTAAAAGAGTGGATTTCTATCGATTTATCTAATAAAGAATATTAATTTTTGTTAGCTAACTAATTCATTTTATATAATTTCTAAGTTATAATATGTTGGCAAAACTATAATAAATAAACAACAAACAATGTTTGCTATCGGGAAGCACAGTCACTGACCAGAGGCATGCCCAGGAATTTGAGGGGTTCTCATGATCTTAGCCGTTGAATAAAAAAAACCAACCGAAAATGCTACATTTCTTTCTTGTTTCGGATGCAATCAAACTCTCGGTAACCAATGTCACTGATTTCTAGTTACGATCAACCTTAGTCGATTCTAATTTTTTTCCTGCCATTAAACGTTGTTGTGGATCACTTGGTCCACCAATAGTTTCTGTAAAATGGATCCTATAGATCAAATTTTGAAATGACATTCATTCCAAAACTTTTCATAAATGTATTACTGAAAAGGGTTAATCAACAGCAACCAACAAAAATTAACTCAAAAAAAAGATTTTGAAGCCACGAATTCTCACAACTACCTATTTGCTAGATGATGCCCCTGGGACTTAGCAAAAATATGAAACAAATTCAGTTAAAAAAAGAAAGAAAAAAAGCCTCATATATATACTAACTGAAATTTGGTCGTTCTATTTGTTCCGCCAATTAAAAATCCATAATAACTATTGCTGAAAAACTTAGGTCTTCCAGTTTATACATTAAAAAAAAAAAAAAATTCTAACTTCTGTAAAATACTTTTATCAGTACGGCCAAACATGAACCTCCCAGAATGCAACGCAGATGATAGATTTTCCTTTCCTGGCCTGTCGGTCACATTCAAATATAAGAGAAAATGGCGGTCGTTGATTCACATTCAACATTTCGACGAGGAAAAGGTCTCAAAAATCAAATAGGGAAATTATTCTTAACGTAGCTCGTCGATTTCAAGAAGATTTTTGATATTTCCTATTTTTGATAATTGAGATTGATATTTTCTGCTGAGCTAATGGCATTGATACTGGAGAAATTAGTGAATGATAATGTGTTTGCGGGTCCAACTTTCGCCGCGACAATAATAGATAAATAAAAAAAAAGAACGAGTAGTTTTTCTGCAGATTATCTTTTGGTGATTTTTTTTTTTTTTTTTAATTTTTATATAAATTTTAGTTTACATCGCACTGCATTGGCCTGAGTTTGATTTTTTTAAATCATAGTTGAAATGATGACAAAACAATGGCAGATCCAGTAACTAAACCTCTGATTTCTTTCTGCAAAATATCATATCTCTGTCTTCTGCCGCAAAAGGAAATAAGATTCCCAATTCGTCGGAATAGGAAGAATTGATAGGCAAAACTAAAAGATAATAAATATTATTTTTTGATATACAGAATACCAAACACTGAGAGTTTTCCTTATTTTGCAGCGAAATTAATATCTTAGCCTAGCAACGCATTTGCTTGCGTTTTGCATCGATTTCGTAAAACAGGGGGAGAAGTTCATTAGAGAAGGGGACAAAGTCCATTAAGAGAACCCTCAGGTATTTTACCATTGCAACGAAACCTATTCCTCTGCACGACAACAAGGGGATCGTCACAATGGAAACGATTATTAGATTGCTTGAGGAGGGCTTTAAAAGGGTAGATTCTTGCTGTTTTAGCCACCGGCTAAGCAACATCGCTGCAAGTGCGTTTGTAGTACTGATGGAAAAGCTTTTTTTTTATGTATGTGAGTATGTGTAAAATTTAAAGAAATTTCAAGATTTCGCAGGACTGTGAATGAACACAAGATGGCTGTTTAAATTGAGGGTCATTCCGAAACTTCAATTTGTCGGGTTTCATCCCCACCCCACCCTCGGAACCAACAGAAACTGACCCTCTCGTCCGTGATAACTAACTTCCACCTACAACAGTACAAGATGACATGTGAAAAAATGAAATTTCGGTACAACGTCATAGATTTATATTTTGGCTGCACCTTGTCTTACAGTGAAGCACAAAACTCCGCCATAGCAAACGAAAGAGTCCTACAATAAATCTTCAAATTATTTAAAAACTTACGAAAAATAACCACGGTTTTTCCATTAATACGATACACATGATTCCCAATCGTTTCGCTGCAAATTAAGGAAATTCGTCTTCATTTCAGTGGTTCGGAGTTTTGCATAACTATGTTGTTTTGTTTTGTTTTATTTTTTGTAGAAAAGAATCCATGACAGTCTATTCTTCATTAAGTGACCACAGTCAAATTTTCCCTCAACCATAACTTAATTATAAGAGCCTAACAATGGCAAAGTCCGTTACAACATAAAGAATTTATTTATTACTAGCCAGATTCTGTCGCTTCGCTCCGGAACTCTTGCAAACATAGCATAAAAAAACAACAACTTTATTTATTTAGCAAATTAATATCGAGATTGGAAAATATAAGAGTTCCAGGCCTTCTCCGGATATCTCAGATATATTGCGGGTTGGCGCCACACACCTATATATCGATACGGCAACTTTACAACGAAAATATAAATCCTCTTTATTCCCTATCCCATGGGAATTTCGAAAAATCCGGCCTTGTTCCTTGTCTACATCATAAAGGAACCTCTGTGCAACATTTCAGCTTTCTAGGTGCAAGAGTTTGGGGCTGGGGGTTGATGAGTCAGTGAGTCAGGACTTTTCTTTTTATATATGTAGATAATTCACACAGATAATCTTATTGATCTGCCTAACTGTATTTCATGGATATTTTTATGACACCTTCTCCTGTCATAAGTATAAAACAAAATTCTAGTATTTGTTAAACACTGGTTTAAAATTAAATCGAAACGTTGGTAAGGCTTAACGAATTCACGATCGGAGGTCATGACTACTTTGATGGAAATTTACTCCGTTCTGTACCAAGTTATACAAATGTTGAAACTTCTACAAAAATTAAATAAAAGAATAAAATTGTAATTAACAATAGAATCACATCAAGAACAAAAAGATTTTTTAAAATTTTTTTTCAGAATCACTTTTATTGACTGGCGATAATGAAATCCCTTTTTGAGTATGTTAGTTTTTAATTCACATTCAAACGATATTTTAACTTTTATTTTATTAAAACAAACACTTATGTAGTTTTATTAAGTTGATTATAATTGTATTACTAACGTCTCTGTCGTGAATTATCATATAGCAATCCGATAGGGGTGATAGTGTTGTCCTAAGCGGAAGGATACATCAAGTGAATTCGTAAGCCGTTTGTCGAAACTTGATGAGATAGAATATAGATGGGTCGTCAAAGATTCGTTTTTAAAAAAGAGAGAGAGAGCCTTTACCGCGCCCTGTCCACTTTTTTAATAATTAAAAAAGACGAATTTGCACGGTAGACCGCAGCATTTTTTTGACCTCATTCGTCTTTCCATTGTTCCATTATTTGGAAACACGTTTAACATGGTCATAGCTGCAAAAGATTTATGGAAAATTAAACTTAATGGCCCTTGGCTTTCATCTAAACTCCATGAAACTGGAGGTTGGTCGTTAAATTTCCAAAATAAGTTTCATGAAAATCTGTCCAGTGGGAGTGAAGCCGTTTCACAAACAGAGAACACAATTGATTCGAGGCGATTTTCGTGCAATCTTTAAAACGCGAACTTGCGCAACAAAGCGATTTTTTGCAAGGTCGTTGACCAGCAATGCCTCTTACTGTAAACCTAGGTTTTTATTCCTGCTCTATTCCGGCTATAAGTCAATTAGTAAAAATCCTTTCACGAGAAACAGTTCATGCAATGCAGAGAACTAAGTATAATAAATTACGATAATCCGCATAACGGCAAACAAAGGGAAAAGTTATAAAATAAAAATACATATCTTAAAAGTTTTTCTATTTCAGTTCAATTATCAGTAAATTAGTAAGCTGCCCTTAGTGAAATGGGAGAAAGGTTTGCCATTCTTCTGTGATTGAAAGAAAAATGATATCATATTCGTCAAACAGGACGTTAACATTTTGCAGAACTGTACTTCAAAGAACGCTAAGAACGGTGGTTTGGTATTTAAATAAAAGATTACCGGTACTTACACAGGGGAGAGAAGTCAATTTGTGATTAGGCCTATATAAAAGTAGCAAATTCATTTTCTCGAGCCCACGGTAAGGGCTAACAGAACACACTAATATCAGGACAACGATTTTAAATCTTTATTTACAATATTACAAATAAAACGCATCTTCAGCATTTCTACGCAGTAGTGATTAATCAATTGTCAGGGCCCTATTGTATTTTCTTTTCTAAGGCCTGTGCTGAACTACTTGAACCCATTCGTGTTTATTTTAGTAAAGGACTCAGGTGGCCTGAGTCTTGTATAATGTGTACGATATAGCCCTTGGGTACGATATCTATTGCTACAGATATACATCACAAATGAATATTTTAATAACACAGATTGTTTCATTCTATTTTCAAATAAGAGTATTTATTTACTACGAAAATGAGAAAAAGATCTGCGTAAAAAATACAATGCAAGTTTTATAGTTTCTAATAATAACAATGGGTGAGACCAAGTTTATACAAGATGACATCCTGGTACAGATGTTTCACGCTAATATGGCGATCAACAGCCAGGAGCAGTCATCAGCACACAACCAGGTCTCGGTAAACGGGCCTGTACGAGAAAACATCGGAACCAATGTGGTGCTCGCAGAAGCCGAAAGAACAAAATAATGGCGAGTTTTCATTTTTTATTTTAACTTCTGCGGGCACCACATTGGTTCCGCAGAATTGGTTCCGCAATGTTTTTTATAGTTTCTATTAAATAATAATTACAATATGGTGTATGATATTCAAGGTTTCACTAATATATCTTCACCATGGGATATCGTCAAAATCCATTTTTTTTGTTCTAGTATTTCTGGATGTTCTTATTAATTAGTTTCAAATCCTTAATCAGATGTAAGAAATTCTAAGTAAATAACAATTCCAAATATTTTTGAAACTATCATGTTTTTGAAGAAAAATGTCAACGTATGTGATTTAACAACAATGCTTGAATCAGTCTTAAGAATAAAATAAATAAATAAATAATTCAATAAATAAATAAATAAATAATAAAGATAAAAAAAAAAAAAAACCTTTATCGTACGCACAAGGTCATATGAGTATTCGAAAAGTGTTTCGCCACCAATAATTTTTATATACTCTCCTTAAATACACAAAGAACATTCTAGTTATAAGGTTGTATTGTTATACAAGTACTTGTGCACAATTTGCACAGGTGGCTTTGATAACTTTGATTTGCAGGATATTGAGACGAACAGATGGAAAAGATAAAAAAGGGACTTTTTTTTTTTCCATTTTGTCAAATGATAGTGGGACAACTCAAATATAGATATTAAAAACTTATATTTAATAAATGTTTTTAATAAAGTACTTTTCTTTATTAAATAAAAAAATAAAATTAAATGAAAACACAAAAAATATTTTCTCTCACCTGAACGAACTAGTAATGTATCTGGTTATTTATTTCAATATATTTCTTAAGATTTTAAGACAGAAAATTGGCGTCTTCAAAAATTAATAAAAATTTTAATTCTCTTCTAAATTGAATTACTGCTTGAAATTGTAGTTTCTTATTCATTTCAAAAACAATCAATGATTTATTTAATTTTATAATTCAATGTTTATAGTCAATCAATGAATGAATAAATAAAAACTGCCTGCTGACGGGTAACTGCTAGTTAATAGGCCATTTTGAAGATTATTGAATTAATAAGAAACTACAGTATTACATTGATTAATTACGGTATTTCGTTAATGTATTTTTTTTTTATAAATTAAATGGATTTGTACATTAAATTCAATATTTTTAGGCGCTTTATTTAATTACGCATAAAAAAAAATTCATTGAGGCCAGCGGAATCCTAGCACAGGAATTTTCTATATTTTATTTTTAATGTGTATTTTTTGGTTTTAGTTTAATTCTTGGAGGTTCCGCATTTCTGCCGACCAACAGTTTTTTTAAATAATCTATATTACTAAAATCTTTTATTTCTCTGTCCGGCGCAATTTCCTGTGAGAATGGAAAATATAAGTAATTTTTACAATGAAACGACGGGAATCGAACCTGCAACCTTCTGATCCGAAGTCAGACGTCTTATACATTAGGCCACTGGGACTACAACTCACTTTATTTTGTTTTTTTTTTACTTACGTGTCCTTCCCATTCGCCCCATTAAATAATGAATGTATTCAACCTGTTTTTTGAATCTCAAGATTGTTTATTTATTTCCGATCCGTCTATTTATTTGCAATTCGAAAATGACAATTAAAACTATAATTGCCGAAACGTTGCAATATTTTAAATATGATATTCTTACTTAACCAAATCTGTGATAATAGAAAAACAAGCGCATGCATACGGGAGATGGCCTAGTTATCAAATAAAAATTTTGTTGACCAGCGCAAACATTTTCTACCAAATACTTTGTCTATATGAAAGTAATGAGAAAAATAGAATATTCAAGCAGATTACATCAAATATTATCTGCAATCATGTCAATTCCCTACAACTGCTGTTTAAGATAACAGACTATCTCACGAAACAGGTGTCCCTATTTTAGAAAAACTCACGCACTGCCTGCCCCTCGAAAATATTTTGGATTGGCTTCCGAGTGCTGCTTGTGACAGTTTGTATGAATTATTTGTAAGAATCATAACTCAAATTAATGTACTGATCTAGATCTATGTCGACCTGACTAGATTATCGTATTTCTATTTTTTTTTAATGGTCATTTAAGGCACCAACAATTGAATGGTGTTGTGCATCATTTGACCAAGCGCCAAAATTCGATTTTGAGATATTCGCATAAACACAAAAGGTTATGTATCACTTCAAATTTTGTATGTTATATATCAAAATGAAGATACTTTCGCAGGACAATTCTGATCATTATCAAAATTAATCATATCCTTCAAAAGTCGTTAGTCACATGATGCAAATCTTATTCGTTACGATTAGTACATTGGCGTTCAATCAAAATTAAGTTTCCGCAGAATTATATTGAGATAGCAAGCAGGAAAGAGTTCTTTATATAACTCTTTTTTACAAAGAGTTTACACCTTTCGCTAGAAGATGGAGCAATAATCTAAAAAAAAAATCTATTTTGGCGCTTGGCCAAATTGATGCATAACACCATCCAATTCTGCCCTTTCGAGTTAATCAATAACTGATGAGCATGTAATTGCATATTAAATGCAGAAAATAAGAAAAAAAAAACAGTGGATACACAGATTTGAACTAACAACCTTTAGCATATGAGTCCGAGACCTTACCCATCAAGCTATAGTTGACAAATTAAATGAAATGACCGCATTTCTAACATTTAAGCTAATAGCGGAAATCCAATGAAAACAATGCCAGATATCTCGAACTTGGGGAGAGTTGGCCACTGGAAATACCCCTTTCCAACGGTGTTTGGGCCTCTGAACACGATGGTGAAATCTTTTTGCCAATCCAACCTTCCGATCGGGAGTTGTTAGAGGAGGGATACACGGACAGACGGACAGGACAAACGCATTAGCTACTAATTTTGATCTGGATACCTCCCAAATGAGTCGCTAAAAATATGTATAATTTCTTTTCTTCCCTCTTTCGGACAGTAGGGGAGGGAATGACCTTCGGCATATCAGTACAACATGTAAAATGTCAGGATTTCTTTGTTTAGGGTCAAAACATTCCGGCTGAATAAATGAAATATTTTTATGTTCTGAATTGTTTTATGAAATGACGAGAAAAAGGGTTTCTTTGATAATTTATTATTCGATTGTTTTCGTAAGCCTTTCCTTTAAATTGCTTCTGTCTGCACCAAAACATTTAACGAAATACACGTTGATCCTAAATAAAAGACATTCCCCCTAGCTTAATAATCTAGAACATTCCTCGTTAACTGCTTTTTCACACAAAATGAATGAAATCTTAGCCATTTATCTTACAAAAACTCTAGCACGTTAAATCCCCGTAAAACTTTACTTTACTTCAAGTAACTAGAAGATACAGAACAAAAATAAATCGATTAAACGTCGTATTTTTACGACGAAGTCATTATACCAAATTTCATGAAAATCATTCGCTGTTGACAATAAAGATATTCAAAGGAACTTAACTTTAAACGCTTATGCTAATACTTAAAAAACCAATAATAGGGAAAACTTCCTTATTATGAATTTTACATAACATCTTGAGTATTGTACGCTCAGAGAATACTTTTTATTGACTGACTGAGCCTCTGGCACATCTGCTTCCAGCTTGTTAAATTTCTCCCACGAAGTTAAATACTTCTATTACTTGAAAAACATCTTTATTCTTCTATATTTCGTCTTTTTGAGCAAAAGACTTCTTCAGGAAGCACAGTTGAGGAAAAGACGTCTGTCTTCCTCCTCACAGACGTTAAGAATACAACATTTAAAAAATAACAATCTACGTTTTAAATAGTAAAACATACTTATATTTTAATTGCATGGCATAAATTTGTTCAAAAACGAATAAAACAATGTCAATCATTAATTAATAATCTATCTTATTATTAATGTTTACGATGACAACTTGGTAATTGCAGCTGAGAAAAAGTAGAACCTCGAAACCGAGTTCCACTTGGAGAAGTGGAGCAGAGGAGAAGCTCAAGATTTTGGAAGTGTTCATTTTCTTTTACTCTAATCAGGGGCGTATATGGGGTTATTGATTTAGAGAAAGGGCCAAGTTACGGTGCCGAACCTGAATAACCAAGAAAAATAAAAATGTCAGTCTTCAAAATTGGAGAGGACATGTCCTTTCAACCACAAAACAAAACAAAGAAAATTTAAATGTAGCTTTAAAAAGGAAATAATTGTATCTTCATATATATAGCAAAACTTTTCATTTAAATTATTAGACATAGAATCTAACGTTTCCTGTAAGATTGGTGGTCTAAAGTTAATAGCGAAAGTTCCTAGCTACAAAAAAAAATAGTAAAAAATCAATATTACTAAAATCTTTTATTTCTCTGTTTGTCCGGCGCAATTGTTGTGATTTGTGAAAAAAAGAAATAATGTCTACAAGTTCGCTTCGGGAATCGAACCTGCAACCTTCTGATCCGAAATTAGACGTCTTATCCATTAGGCCACGGGGACTACATTCTAATCTCAATAAAAAATAAAAATATGTAATAGACGCACTCGCTGGATCTAAAAGCAGCCGTGGGTTGGGAGAATCCACTTTTCCCGGGTTGCAAGTATTTATAAATATTGATAAAAGTATTCTTAATTACGCATAATTCCTAACGATTCTACTTCAATTGTACACTTTCTGTTTTAATATATAGACAAACATTTTGGCTGAATTAATAGAATAACTTATAACCACTCAATTTATAACCACATGATTATTGCTTGATTGTTGTAGGTGTAGTCTTATGTTTCTAAAATTTCTTAATATGCATTGTTACTTCAAAATGGTTTTAGAATACAAAAAGAGTTAAAATACAAATATCCTTCTATCTGTGATGGCAATTACTGAAGAACTAATTATCCTCGGAAGTTGAAATTTTAATGGTAGACTTATACTATACAGTGTGAATTCCCTTCTAATTTTGTTAAATTGTAGCCATAAATAGAAACCTGAAGAGGAAAAAAAAAATAACACCACTACGTGGTGCTTTTTTTGTTTGTTTTCTTTTTTCAAAGTTGTGACGCCAACCTAAATTTTCTTGTTTTACTTTTTCATCTGTTGATAAATCATTAAAACTATAGCAAATTCCAAGCCCCTCTTCACGGGATTCGTAGAACTCCCTCAGACCCGACATCCAATTTCTTATTTCGCCTTAGGGTATCCGAACCTCTGGGCAGTCGCTAATAATACGGAGGGAAACAAAAAACGAAAATAATTGAACTTTTTTTTTTTTTTTTTCCTCGAACACTAATTCCTTTTGGACAGACATCCTTCTAAACTTTCCTGAAAAAAAGTAATTCATTCTTCTTGAATACACATAAGCCTCAAAAAAAAAAAAAAAGTCATTGTTATCTAAGTAATATTGAAATTCCTAGTTAACACCGAAATAATTCTGAATTTCGCGAGAGATTTTATGAAACCTGTTCAACAGTGTGGAATTTACGACACCCAACCACTCCCCAATAAAATTCTAGATAATATCCACGACTGCAGACAATCGTACGAAGTCCTACCTGTCAAATGTTTTTCCTAAATACCCTCCAAACTTTATTTTCATCGCGTTATTTATATTAGAAAGCATATCAGTGCTTTGTAGTCTTTATCAAGACGTAGCAAATGTTACAGACGTCAAATATTCACAGTACACTAAGAAGCAGCCTTTCCATAATTATTACATTTTTGTATTTTGTTGTAAGAAAATTTTGATTTTTCTTTTTCACATTAAATTTTCTCTAATTTAATCTCTCTTCTTATTACAGTCCTGTAGATGAAAAAGGAAACATCCCAACTGAATGAAAAACAACACTGCCATGCGTAAACTGACTAAATTCGTCATCAAGATTTATGGCATTTATACACGACAACTAAAATCCTATATACCTACATTTCAGTATAATTACTACTGATTAACTACTACTAATAATAATAGCTACATTATCTACCTGCCATTAATGCTTACAAAAACTGTTTCCAAAGTAGTAACAAAAATGATTTATATTGGAAATTTAAAATTCATTTCTTTTTGAGATATTATTAATTTATGTAAAGACATTAGGATCCAACTATATTTTTATGATATTGGAGCGAGTATGTCGATGAGAGCGACCCTAATGAAGCAAATAGGATACGAACAGAACGCTTGACAGAAACAGGAAAATAATACGATATTGTAATTCAATAAAATAATAATTTGCAAGACAGTACAGGGCTATTTTTTTTCCTCGATATACAATTGATCGAGCCATGAATGACGAGTTAATTTTAATAAGTTTTGAATTGCTGTATTTAATTCAAATTAATAAATTCATAGATAACAAATTACATATATAGATATTTTTTCTCCTGACAGTAAATGAAAAAAAAAAAAAAAAACTTAAAAATCTACAGGATTTAAAATTTTTAAACAATAGACAATTCAAAATCAAGGAAGAAAAATTTAATTCATTTATTAGATTCTTTTTATCAGTACTGAATTACGGGCGGGCTATACGGGCGATATCCCGTTGGGCTAGACTACATGGAGCGTCAAATTCGAAAAATGGCAAAAAAATATTTTGGCTAAAATATTGTGTTTTTATTATATTACTTTCCTCAATTTAAATAAAGTTAACGAATAAATAGACTTTTTCCTATATAAATTTTTCCTAAATAAATAATTCTCACTCAATTATATTAAAGGGCGCCGCCGACGTCATCTGCCCCGGTCGTGAAAATATTCTGTCCGGCCCTGCTTTTGATTATTATGCACAAATTTCAGATAATAATGTAGTTAAGCTTACATATGTTATATACGTATCACAATAATTGCTAGTTTAAGTATTAAGCATATAATAATACTTCAATGAAACTTAAATAACATATATAAAATATTTAATAACACAGAAATTCTATACATAATAACATTGAAACGAAACACTAACTTAAATTTTTCGTCAATTCTCTATTATCCAGTTTTAAATGCATGTATATTGGTCCCTGACGATAAACTGTGGTTTCACTGCAAAATTACTTGAAATCAATTAATAAAAAGTAACTTAAAATTTATGACAATTAAGTGGCCAGTGTTTGTGTGTGTGTTTTATACAACTTGTACTAAAACGTTAGTGTTGGGAATGCGATTATCAGCTACGGGGCAAGGTAATTTTTAGTGAAAAAAATAACAAAAATAAATTTCAATCATCTATTACTTCTTTATCAAAAGATGTACAAAGGATACTAAGTAAATATTAAAATCAAATTGGCATATCTTAATCTCCTAAACCCAAGAATAATTAGAATAAAAGAAAAAATCACCAGGAATAAAACATTTTCCGATAAAGCGTCTATGTAATGATTTTTCTTTTAAATTTTTACAATAAATTATAAAGTTTACTGCATCAGAAAACAAAGCACTATTTTTTTTTTTCACTGTATTTATTATTACTAATATTTTAATATTGCTTCAGTCTGTCTTTATAAATTATCATCTATATTGTTTTCATTAAGGGCAATTCGATAATTTGTTATTGAATACTTGAATTGTTTCAATGAAAAATACATCGTTATTTTTTTAGGCCCAACGACTTCCTTAGATTTTTTTCTCGTACGATTAAACCTATTTCTTTCATCATTTTATATATATATGTATTAGTAAAGACACTGAATGACCCTAATTTCCAGGAATGAAAGTATGAACACGTTTCCTTCGGTGAAGATGACTTCAGTGTTATGTCACTGAAGACGACCTTCAAATACTCGTCCACCAACTAACTCTTAACCCCCTACAAAATTATTTCCACTTGTACAACCTTCAGCTCCTGCCCCTTTCGACTTAAGTAAAGGCTTCCGAGGCATCAAAGCCACTCATTACAAAACAGACATGTTTTTATTTCTCAGACGAAACTTCTTTTTTTTTGGCTGCTGAGATGAAAAAAAACGAAGCTTTCATCGCAAAGGGTGAAAAAAAAATCAGAATTAAGATACAGTTTTACTTACCCATTGCTGGTTAAAACACTTTTATTGATGACAACGATCATAAATGATGACAACCCGTAAAATAAGGCCGATACAACCCTGAGGAAAAGCCGAGGCTGGAAATTTATCGAAATGTTTGAGGCATCGTTGGCAGACGAACTTTCTCCGACCGCCATACTTGAGCAACCGGAAGCTTTACAGGAAGCTCGTGTTTTCCATCTACTTCCTCTCGGCGCTCTAATCGATAAATACATTAGGTATTCTGTTTTCTAATTGTTATAAAACGTAACTTTCTCATTTAATTATAATAAACTCGACTTTCGAAACTTAAGTTTAGAATTACACTTTCGAGCTGCAAAAATTTTGCTTCTTTTAAAATTCAAAGTGGTTAGATTAGTTACTCCTGAATCTGCGTTTTGTTGCTCTTTCCAATAACAAATAGCTCACACGAACGTTCCTGTTTCACATTATTGCTGATTGCCCATGAAGAACGTAGTTTTAATTTTTTGCCTTTAGGTATAATGTGAGGATTTTGTACTGGTGATCAGTGGAAAAAAGTAATTCAAAACGATGGCGTTGTATGTGGAGAAAACCTTATCGCCTGCCGTCGTCAAACAGGTCAGTATGATTTCAATGTTTTGATTACTTGTACTGTGTTTTCAAATGTAGTGAAGGACGGAAGTTCGAGCTAAGCAAAAAAAAAAAAGGGGGGTGTCCTGAGTTTACTTAAAGATGAATTCTGTAAGTTTTTTTATTACGCAGAATGGTAAGGCAATTAAGAAAAGAATTAGAACTAGAAGAACTTCCCTCTTTCCGGCGTTAAACTGATAGTCTTATCCATGTTCAATAATTTATTTCCATGTTCAGTAATTTAGTTTGATGAGGAAAACAGGTGGATTAAATGATTTATTACAATGTTCAAAAATCCACTTTCGTAATATTTATCTGACAAAACTTATTCGTACGAAATGTGTTTAATGGCCTATTGCTTAAATGTTGAATATAAATATAAAAACGTAAATACAGGATCTTATTAAAATAAAAATTAACTAGGAAAACAAAATTAAGTTACCTTAATTTTTATAACTAAATTAAGGCATTATTATTATTATTATTATTATTATTCCACGTAACGAATTTGTTCAGTCTTTGCAACTAAACTTGTTAAATTAAATGTTTAATGTACACTTTTTTAAATAAATATTCTAAAATTTGCACAATTCTCTGATCAACTGATAGGAAATGTTAAAAATTCTCTATATATTCCACTTTGACCAAAAGGTGAAATTTTAGGCCTTCCTGAATTAATTTTTTTTATTATTATTAAATATCCTATTAAAATAACATTAAATGAATTAATAAATTATAATACATTAACATTATTAATAGCATTACTTTAAATTAACAGCATCTTATCGTAATCATGGGCGCCCGCAGAATTTTTTCCGGGGTGGGGGCAAAATATTTTGGCAATGTATTTTAAACCTGTAAAATTACATAAAATAAGCAAAGTAAAAAGATAATAACTTAAATAAAATTTCCCATTTTCAAAATATCTGTTAGTTCTCTTACGAGAAGGAAAATTATATGAATTATATTAATTTTTCATATTCGGGGGGGGGGGGCAAGAATCCCCTCTTCCCCATTTGTGCAGGCGCCCATGATCGTAATAATATTTTGATCAAAGTTCATTAGAACACAAGTTCAATTAGTAAATTTGCAAAATATTTTAGATTTTTGCATCAAACAATGAAATATGCCTATTTAGTGTTAATATTTTTTACATAAATAAATACCTTCATTTATTAATTTTACTATCCGATTGTAACTGAAGAAGGGATACGATTGTATTTTCATACGTATTAAGTTCAAAAAATTATTATTAGATTCTAATTGGTAGGTTTGAATGATTAGTGGCTGAATGACACGTTACTAATCTTCGTAAAGTTTTAAGTTGCCGCGCGGTTGGCTTTGTCGCTATGACATCGGCCTCTCACCTCTGAGTACCGGGGTTCGGTTCTCATGTGGGTTTCGTGATGGTGGACGATCCGCGCTGGGCAGGTTTTCTCGGGGTTCTCCCGTTTCCCCTGCACTTCTCCCACCATACTTTCTCAGTCTTTCTCTCCATCTGTCCTTCTTTCCGTGGGTTAGTACAATAGATCTCCGGTCGCAGTGCTTGGCTTCTCTGCCACCCACATTCACTACATAAACATAAACATAAAAGTTTTAAGTTACTCATAGATCGATTTTTTTTTTTCCTCATTTAATCTAAAGCTAATAAAGGAAGTGTAATTTGAAGTGTGGTATTGATAATGGCTTATCATTCTATTATTAGGTGCCGGCAGAAGGAAGCAAAATAATGGAGGAAGTGGAGTTGGATCTCCATACAACCGTTTATGTCTCCTTTGGAATATTAGTAAGCATTTGTGTGTCTATGCATTTTTGGGCCCAGCGCACTCAATCTCAAGTCACCTCTGGAAATAATCCGCAGTTCCGTCATTTTCAGCGGCGATTCTTCGTGGTGTATTTTCTGGCATTATTTTCTGACTGGCTTCAAGGCCCGTACGTCTACAAACTTTACAGCTATTATGGTTTTGCTGAGTCGCAGATAGCGATGTTGTATGTTGTTGGTTTTGCTTCCAGCGTGCTGTTCGGAACGGGCACCGGCGCGTTAGCAGATCAGTTTGGGCGGAAAAAGATGTGCGTAGCATTCAGCATAATGTACTCTTTCTGTTGCCTCACGAAGTTGTCGCCCAATTTCAATATCCTTATGTTAGGTCGTGTCTGTGGTGGCATCGCGACTTCCATGTTGTTCTCCTCTTTCGAATCGTGGTATGTTTACGAGCACGTCGAGAGACACGACTTCCCAGTGGAATGGTTATCTGTAACGTTTTCCAAGATTACCTTTTGGAACGGCGTTTTGGCAATAAACGCAGGCATCGTGGCTAACGTCTCTGCAGATTGGCTCCATTTCGGGCCAGTGGCGCCTTTTATGCTGGCAATACCTACTCTTCTGTTAGGTGGTGCTGTGATCTCTCAGACTTGGCAAGAAAATTATGGAAACTCTAAAGCCCGTTTTCTACGCTCGTGTTGGGATGGATTACGCCATATTGTGTCCAATAAGAAAGTTATACTCCTGGGTATCATACAGTCCTTATTTGAAAGTGTCATGTATATGTTTGTGTTTCTGTGGACTCCTATTCTAGACAAAGGACATCCACCTTTAGGAATGATATTTTCATCGTTCATGGTGTGTATAATGATAGGTTCTTCAATGTATCAGATTCTGTTGTCGAACGGCTATTTTTCGCATCATACGCTAACGATATCCATTGCTCTAGGACTAATCTCTATGCTGACATGCATCTACTCCACTGATTCAAGCCATCCCTATATTATGTTGTCCTACTGCTCCTTCCTAATAATGGAGATGGCAGTAGGACTTTACTCTCCGTCAGTGGGGTTCCTTCGCAGTAGGATTGTTCCAGAAAGTCACCGTGCTAGTATCATGAACTGGTTCCGAGTGCCTATGAACATTTTAACTTGCGGTGGTCTTCTGTGGCTCCACAACGAACACAGCCCGAACGGAAACCAGTTTATATTTACAATTTGCTCAACCCTAATGGTAATTGCCCTCCTAACTGTGTGGAGTTTCTGTCATAGTGTTACACCAGATGATGTTCAACAAAAGGACGAAACTGAATTGCCTACCAAGCAAACCCTGTAAGTCACCAGTACATTTAATTTTCATTAAAAATAAGATCTAAAACTTACAGGCATAGGCTTAGTATATTTGCAATAACTGCACAACAACAACAATATTTTGCCAAGACATTTTTGTAAAGACAGAAAAGCACATAACGATAATTTTTTTAGGAGTTCTGATTATAATTAATTTTTTTTCTTTCTAATAACAGATATAAATGATACTTTTTTTTTCTTTTAATTTTTGTAAAAATTGTTTTAATAATCTATGAAGTTTATTTTTTTATTTATTTGAGTTTGTTTTTAGAAAATAAAATATTTTCAAGAATATTTTATTTTTGTATTTTAATTTAATAAAAAAATGTTTAATTTCAATTTTACTGCTAAAACATTAATTTATTTATTTTGGTTACCTGTTAACTAGTAAAATGGAAAAGGCATTAACCCATTTTCCGACAAAATAACCAAAAACTAACCAAAAAACTAACTATTTTTGGATATTCTATTTTAATAATAATTATTTACGTTCGAAAAAACAACAACAACGTATTGATCGGTATTCGAAAAGATCAAATTTGTATAAAAGCTTAGTTACAAAAATTTTACAGTTTAATATACAAGTGTATAATGATTTTTTTTTCCCTTTTTCTGGGAAGAGGTATTAAAACAATAGTAAGTTAACCATTTTGTAGTAAAACATCAAATAAATGATCCGGAAGTGAATAGTAAAAGTATTAGAAAGCTGAGAGAGAAAGCTCTCAACACAGTATTAGAAAGCTGCTTAAAATAAAACCAGGAACGATATTACTTTTTTTTTTAGTGAATTTTAATTTAACAAACTTTTCATAATTGTAATGCAATAAATAGAAAAATCAATTATTAATGTAACAGTACCCCATATGGCCCCTCGCATAACAGTAACATTATTACGAAAACTGCTTTAAAATAGATAATTATGCATCTCGGTATCAACTTCTCTTCATTTAGAAGAGAAGTTATTAAAAAAAAATGCCCTTAAAATGTAAATTCATAACAAGTAGCACATACAGAATCATCCGTTATATATCTGGTACAATGCTTTCAGTTTAGTATTTGGTGGGGTGGTTTGTTTGTTTTTAAACATCACAAAACTATTAGAACATTATAATGTCTTAATAAACTTTTCATTGAATAATCTTTTGTCAGTTGAACTTATTAATACGTCACTGAGTATCATTATTATATAAACATAAAAAAAAAAACACACATCGCATTTATGTTTATATAGAACTTGAGGTCATGGAAATGTAATCGAAAATTTACTGAATTCCTAACAAAACTGGACATTTCCAACTCTCTTCCCCTGAATAGTTTTATTAACATTAAATGTATATTTAACAATAGTGAAAATTAAACTAATTATAATACAGTAGGGCCGGAAATAAAACGTTATGTAATTTCATAAGGCAAGGTATTGAGACAAAATCGTCTCAAATCTGACACAAAGGGTGAGACAATCAATTCTCTGTACCTTCCTGATTGACAATAACACGTTCACCATTAACTTCTTGCAAAAATTAGGGTCGAGTGATGCTATGGCCAAAAATGGCACTCCACACAGTAACCTTTTCAGAGTGTAGAGGACGTTCGAGAAACTCCGTCGGTCGTTCAAACCCAAGAAATCTGGTCATTTATTTGTTCACGTAACCGTCCAAGGTGACGGAAATTCGTCTTACAACCAAATATAGCACTGAAAATGTGCATCTCCATACGTATTTTCTAACGTGCTAGCACAGAATAAACGCCTCTATCTTATCAGGTTCGCTTAACTTAACCTACACACAATATGAAAATGCTCAAATTCATGAACAAGTGTCTGCGTAGATGTTCTCTTCACACCCAGTTCTTTAGCAGTACGCCGCTGATTTTTCTTTGGTGAACGTGAAATCTTATCAAGCACAACCTCCGTATACGCATTGTCTGCGGACGTGCGGTTTCGTCCATAGCGATTTTTTTTTTTTCGTTGGCAGAACAGATCTTTTTGTCTGTTTAAATTTTATCACCAAAAAAAAAAACTGTTCGCTTCTGTTGGTGGGGTTTTTTGGAACTCCTCTTCGAAAAGTTGAAAAACGTAATTCACACTGGGTCCCCCGGAAAAGCCGATTCTGTATGAGCGAAAATAAAAGTCTTTTCACGAATATTTCGAGCCATTACTTATTACTGTGTAGTATAACCGCTCTCTTAACAAATCGAGGTCACACTGCAGCTTCGTCACGCCGCCCTCCAAAAACTGTGTACCTTCCCGCCACCTCTTGATATAATTTATTTCCGGCCATAATGTATTTCATTGAGAATAAACGAATTTCAAATAAGTTACAATTCATAATGCGTTTGTTTAGAAATCTTGTAATATCATCGTCTGATAAGTTTCCTTTGCAATTAACAAGGTTCAGATACTTGGGGATCACGTGATTTGATGTTGTGGGAGGGAAGATGTGACGACTCTTGGTCTAATGGTTAAAGAAATTTTTTTGGCGAACTCTATGATTTGGATATTTTGTCGTAAATTGGTTTTTGGCCTGTCACAGTATTTTGAATGAGCTGTACGCTTCTTCAACTACCAAATAAGTTAAGTGAAAGCTGCCGAGCTTGTTTGCATGGCTTTCGGTTCGATTCCCGGGATTGCTACTTTATTTCCCCCTGCATAGAAATTAAATTACTGGTGAAACGTTCATATCTTTGCAAAAAAAAATAATTAGAATACTTTATTATTAGCCTATTATTATTATTATTATTTTCTAAAGCCTGAAAAATTTGAATTTTAGAATTTCTTTCATTCTTGAGAAGTCCTTGAAAAAAGTTTTAGCAACTGAATACATATTTCTAGAGCCGCTACTTCATAATGCTTTCACATTATGAGCATATTGAATTACCGATTAGTTTCCAAAAGCGTATCCTGACGTCATTATGAATCGCCCTTGTACTGCGCATGCTCACATTCAGAAACGAAACGTTTCCTCTTAACATTGTTAGGCGTCGAATTCAGTCGATTGTGATTCAGAAAAAAAAAAAGAAGTGAACAAGGTAATTAATGCTAAAAAGCTTCTAAAATTTTCTATTCATTGGTTGAATGCTTTTATAGTATAAGAATCCTGGATAAATATTAAAGAGTTGATTAAATGAAGCCTGTACTCAATAAATATAAATAATTTTTTATAAAATACAACTTACTGAATAATTATTCAAATATAAACAGATATAAAGAAAAATTATATTGCAATGTGCTGTCTGTGAAATTCTTATGCGTAAAGTTCTGGATAACAGATGATTTTCTTTGGATTTCTTTTAACATCTAACGATTATTACAAAACAAAATTTTGATTGGAGTTTTTGAGAGGACAATTTAAGTCCAAATTGACGAAAACAGATTTTTAAAAAATAGAATATAATAGCTAGTGTTCCACTGTCCTAAGTGCAGTGCTGTGAGTATTAATCGTGTGGCTGCTGTTATGATCACAAGTGCCATGGGCTTATAAATGAAAAGTCTATACTTGCAGATAAAAGGATATTAGAGGTTTGGTATGATGATTAAGGAGCTATATTTAAAGCATTTTCTTATTTGTTAAGGCAAAATGCACTACCTTTCTTGGCTAACTGGGATATCGAAAAAATTTAGGTGAAACGGCGTACAGAAGAATCAAAAAAAATAAAATACCTATAATTAAACCTCCTATACATTTAGACCCAATTTAGAATTCTTTGCTATCAGCAAGTTTTAGCTTCAATCGGCGACTAAGCTACTAATATCATTAAATGTTGCAATAGTTTTAGAATAAGGTTAATATTACAAGTACTTTGTCAGAAATTGCATTTACATTTTTTAGAATTTATACTCGAGGTAACTTGAAAAGTAAATCCTCGATTTTACGGACAAGAACTGAAAAAGAACTATTACAATGATGAAATTACTAGAAACATTCTTTGTCCAATTCCAATGATTAAAGAAACCCTTGGGAAAAACTAAATCTCAACTTAAAATAAGCATCTTCGACCTTCAGTGAATAAACTTGAACTTTACTTTTGTCCGTGGAATCGAACTTTTGCTGTTTTTTATTCTGAGAATTTGCTTATTTTTGTTAGATACTGCAACTTCCTTTAATTACTAGCAACATTTGCTTAAGTTTTAAGGGCAGTTCCGGCTCATACCATTAATCCCATGACTTTTTAATTGTATTTTTAGCGATTTGCAACCTAAGAATTCTTCAGAGGAAGCGGTCACAGCGTAATTACAGATGACAGACGATAGATGGCGCCATTTAAGTTAGAATTCTTTCTCTTTTTTACCGTTTAATTTAAGAACAATTTCATTGAAAACGCAGAATGACAGAAGCAAATGAACTATTATTGCCATTTTACGTGATTGTTAAATGTTTCTGTGCAACCTTTTCACAAATTTAATTACTTTCGCTTTTGAGACTATGACAAAGAAAATAAATTTAGAATATCCGTTTATTTAAACTCATTTTAGTGAAAAAAAAAAGAACTTTTTTTTTTTTTTTTTTCAGGCATTGGATATTTTCATGCTACAATTCTAGACTATTAATAAAGTTACAATAAAGAATTACCTCTACTGCACAGAAGTGTTTGGCGTTCATAGTGAAGTTAATACTGAAACTTACCGAAAAAATTGTGTAATTTTGCCTTCAGTATTTGTACTTGGTTTCTTATTATATTTGGGAAAGTGTAAGTTTTAGGTTGTGCTTTTAACTGCCGCCATTTTGAATTTCGAGCTTCCATGTTTTTGGTGCAGGGGGCGTTCTTACAGGATGCGTCTTATTTAGTGTCCTTTTTTTTTACTTTGTTACAAGAGGATTACCCTTCTAACTAAAATAGAATTTTTGGATCCATTTCATTTTTAAGCTGTTACATCTACAAAGATCATTTATATTTTAGGATGACCAACCGTCCCGATTTGCCCGGGAAAATCCCGCGGCCCTATTCTGAAATGAACTGTCCCGCAATGTGATTTTTTTTTTTTTTTGCTTTGGTAGTCCTCCATTGCGATTTTGAAAATTTGGTTACCCTGTTAATATTGTGGTCACAGATTAAACTGAAATCAGAAAATTTCAGAAATCAAAATTCTGCGATCAAATATTACAAAAACGTTTCCATAAAATCATTCTACATGAACAATATCAACATATAATAATGGTAATAAAAATTAATATTTTCGCCAAAAAAAAAAGCCCCCAACACATAAAAGATTTCTTTTATGGACGCCTCTAAGTTTTTATAGATTTTTGTGTCTACAACGAAGATTTGTTACATCAGTGGTTCTCAAACCAGGGTCTTTCCTCGCTCTCCAGTAATTATTTTTCTAATGTTAAGCAAAATTAGTTATATTATACATGTAATAAAATCGTAAGTAGACATAAACAGGTAAAACCTTTTATATATTTTTTTTTGTTTTTTAAACAATTACTTTAAAAAAAAAATCGTTTTTGATATAAAGAAATTAAGGAATAAATTATTCGGCGCCCCACAGTTTGAGACTACTGCTTTATTTAATTTAAGTCTCTTCAGTTGCTAAGGTTTTTAATATAATTAGTTAAAAATATTGTTTAAAAGAATTAATGAAACCATATCTTATTACAAACTACTCTCAAACTAATTTAAGAAGTACAAATATCAAAATATTCTTTAAGCATTTCTGTAAGTTTGTTTTTGTTTTTGTAAAATTATTGTCGATTGCTGCTTGAAAAACTGGCACCTTCTAATAATCTACACGAACTGAATTTACTAAAGAATCTAATCTTAAAAAGTAGGTTCTAGAGTTTTAATTCGACTAAGCCAAATTACGTCAAAACTACGTCACACAAATTCTTATCTCGAAAGGCTGTCAGATTTCAAAACGCAAATGTTTCTTAAAACGCACGTTTAACATTTTTTTAAGTATAATGTCTAATCATTAATAAGAAACTTTATTTTCATTACAATAGTTAATACTGAATTATTAAAACACAATAGTGTTTTTTTTTTAATAGTGTGAATAATACAACATATTCAAGAAGTTATTGAATATAAATGATAGAATTATTCACGAAAAAAATATGTATTTTTTTTTTTTTTAAATATATGTTTCCAAATAAGGTTTATTATGAACTGTTGTGAATTATATTGTCGTTATATTATAATTCTGTTTTCATTTTATTACCTCGCAATGAGTGAAGTTAATTTCATAACCTAGCAGACTTTATCTTTTGTTCCTTCCTATATCAATAAAGAAGTGACTGGAACAATCGAGAACTATTGTAGCTACGCTTATCATCTTGTAGCTTCCGCTTTGTCGATGGCGAGCACAGCAGTGCCTGTAACCCCCCCCCCCTTTTATTATTATTATTTCTTCATATCAAACGGAATTTGAGTACGAGTCTACAATTGAAAAGAGAAAAGTGCAATTACATTTTAATAATTTGTATATTAAAAATAAATACACTATTACTTTAACCCTCCTTATTTCTCTTGTTAGTCCTTGTTTGCACCTACCTGAGTTTTATATCGTCTAATTTACAGATAATGACTTAAAAATAAATAAAATTTGCAGTTTACATTTGTCAATGAAAAATTCAGATGCCTGCGACACCTGTAGGGCGAAATGTAAAATAATTATTTGCTTAAATGTGAAGACTTAAGTATGCTCTTCAATTCTCGCGAATGAATCGCGGAAATTTAAAAAAGGAAATTTACCTTTTTATGATGTATTCATAATATAGTAAACAATAAAGCCAGCTGTCATTTGACAAATAACCGTGTTTCAAAAGGAAATATTTCCTCGCTGTAAACCCTAAAAGCCTGTTAGATTATCATCAATTTTATGTGACGTAATAAACAGGGCTGGTTTATGTTAATAGATTATTTGGGACGTTTATTTATTTGACTGAAAATTCAGCTGGACACTACAAAGCATAAGGAAAAAGCTTTTATGTTTTAAGTTAAGTTCGCATGCACTTGTCATATTCTGGTTACATTTATATTATTTACATACTAGCTTGTTAAGTTTTCATTAAGTCCCAGGCGTTTGAAAAAGGGTTTTTCTATGACTACATCAGACACACTCAACTGAAAATAAAGAAAGAAAAATACGTAAATTTGAAAATTTCGAATTTGGTTATTTTTTTTACAATGTGCTTAAATTTCAAACGTAAATTTAATTATTTCTTTTCATTGCATTTTTTGTAGTGGCAAATTTTGTTTAATTTTTATCTCCTTTGAAGAATTATAGGCAATCCACACTCAAGGATTTGCACGCTATAATGTCGTAATCATGCATCCAAATTGTCAGTTTCGTCTTAAGAAATTCAAAAATACAAATTTTTAACCAATTCAAAACTGCACTCCTTGTTTTGCATATCGAGTGTTGGGACTATAACTTTTTTCTTCTATCGTTCACGGTCGTATGATAATGGATCAGTCAACAATGCCCTAACAATGCACCGAAAAATGGAGTTTGACTCGCGAAAAGACGCTTTTTAAGAATTGATTAACTAACTTAAGAACATTGAACGAACTTAAAATTAACAGAATTCTTCAAAATATAAAAGAAATGCAGCTATTCTTAACTCGGAATTTAAAAGTAGAATAAACTCAGTTTCGTGCAAGCGATCGTAAGAGAATGTAATAAGGATGGGTCGACGATTTTTATTCAGGTCATTCGGTATATCTTAATACATTATTTTAAAATTACCGAAATCTTATCGTAATTTACTTTTAAGTATTTCTATTTCCTTTTGTTATATACTTTCGTATCAGTATTGATTTAATTCAAGTTGTGATATTAAGCACCTGTGTTAAAAGTGTGATATCTAATCTTCACGTCGGCAATTGTTAAACTGAATATGTAAAATGCTTTTTATAGGCTATTTTTATTTATAGATCAATTTTATAATAAAATATGTTTGAATAAAAATAAATGTTTAAGAATTCAGAGTTAAGTTTTATTTCATTGTTAAATCTAAGCCAGTAGCCGGGACGAGGGATAGTCTAGCTAGGAGCAGCAGACATTGTGGAACTGTAAGTGGTATTTACATAGATGACGATTCTGGACGATGTATCGTAACTTCAACATAATATCCTGGAGTAACTGTAAGACACACAGCTCAGATCAATAATGTCAAAAAAATTATTACAAGTAATTAGTATTTAGACCCTTTTGTTTGGTTGAACGGTTTGGCTATCATAATCCCTTCCCGCCATCTTCCATACAAATTCTGGACATTATTCTGAATGTCTGTATGTTTGTATTACATTTGAACTCGTACGTTTAGACATTTCCATAGTTGTAGACGACCTCCTCTCCCAGAAAATAAATAGATAGATATTTAAAAAAAATGCACAAATCTTCGAGTCAGTTTTGCGATGATCACAAGAAAATAAGCAAAATAAGAACCTATAATAAGGATGTATTTGCTCTGGGAACATAAGCAGCTCAAAGCAAGTATTCAGCAAGGCTCATAAGTGTACCAGAGCATAGTTATGGGGACTTTCGTCCATATTCTGGGTAAATTTATTTAAGTCATCATGTGTTGAAATGCTTTGCAAGCACGGTAAGGAGATAAAGCACGGAGAACAAAAAAATTCCTCAAACTTCGCCTTTCCTGGATCTTTTACGCAATTCATGTGCAGATTCCCAGTAAGAGCGCTGTTTGTAATGCCTTCAATATACAGGACATTATAACACTGTAATTTGATAATTAACAAACATTCGGGAATTTTTTTATTTGTTGTTAATTAATGAACACCACCACATTCTTTTAATTTGATTTAAGGAAAAGACTTATAAAATGCTACATTTGGAGTATATCCTTGTATGGTTCGGAAACTTTGAGGAAGAAAGATGCTGAGATGTTGGAAGCATTTGAAATGTGGCTATGGAGGAGGATGGAGAAAATTAAATGGACAGACAAGATGACTAATGATGAAGTTCTGGAAAAAATAGGGGAAAAGAGAAGCTTATTAAAGAATATAAGAAGAAGAAAAAAGAACTGGATTGGGCATGTGCTGAGAGGTGAAAATCTCATGAAGAAAGCATTGGAGGGAAAGATTGAAGGAAAGAGACCAAGAGGAAGAAAGAGAAAGATGATCGTGGATGACCTAATAACTACAAGTGGATATCAAGACCTGAAGGAGGAGGCAAGAGATAGAAGGACTTGGAGAAAGAGACATTGTTGACCTTGTTTGCTGCTTGCCATTGGGCCTGTCTGCGACAGAACACTAATTATGATGACCACATTCTTTCTTATTTTTAAAACACTGAAATAATTTAATTACTGTTAATAAAAATTTATCAACAGCTATCTTACAATCTGTGTAGGCCTAATCTTAAAATGATGCTTTAACTTTTTAAAATTATTTATTGATTTCAAAATTTATAACTCTTGGCGTCAAATGTATTATTTCTTCGATGTCTCAAAAGCCAATCGAGCAGCTCGACATATCCTTCAATTTTGTTATTTGAATTTTCAATCAGCAGAATGTGGCTAAGAAAAACTTAAGTACTTTTCAAGAGAAAATATGAACATCTTTGATTTCATTTTGGTATTCTTGGTTTTGCTTTAACCGAAAAAAGGAATGTTCGAGTACATTTGTATTTATTAATTTTGTTTAATAAATAAATAATAATAATAAAAAAACTCTTATTCAGAATTTTAAAATGTCACGAGCCTTCTACAATCGGGAGAAAAGGTAAGTGGAATATATGCACAATTTGACAGATGAAGGAAGGACAAATAGTGAATATTGTGAGCAGAGTTCAATGAGGCTTAATATACTCTGATTGCTTATAAGCGTTTCTTTATTTATATATATATATATATATATATATATATACATACACACACACGTCGCATAACATCCGGATTACGTGTGTAATTGGACGTAGTGCGAACTTATTCCGTATTGCCTAAATAGTCACAATACTGTAGTGTATTCAAACTAACTAATGCAATATTGTACTTTAATACACTAAACAGAACAGACAATAAAACAATACAGTACTGATTGTTCAGGAGGATCTGGGGGTTTGGGGCAGTGTTAAATCGCTTTGAATGTAAAAATATGGCATTTAATCTGTACTTATGAATAGAGCTGTAAGTTCCAAACATCAAAGTACAAAGGTAATTACAATTACTTTACGATACTGTACAGTAAAACTATATTACTGTAAAGTAAATGATTTTTTTTATATTTAATTACATAATTAATCTTCACGCAGCCTTTGTCAAATGTGAATTACAATGAAACCTCTCACAGTAAAAAAGTTATCAAATCGAAAACAGGTGGAGGGGCCAATCAAGAGCTTCTGCGTGGGTGAAGTCAAAAGGCGTCTACCTGTTTTCGAATTGATAACTTTTTTTTTTACTGTGAGAACGTTCATTGTAATCCACATTTGACAAAGGATGCCTGGAGCAGTCGAAATTAATCAAGTATTTTATATTTTTAATTGTCATCAAAATGAAAGTTGACCGGCGGAAGTTTGAACTGCGCAGCCCTTCCGGTAGCTGATCAATTATGTTTTCCTGTCACAATGGATGACGTAGTCTGTTTTCACTGAGAAAGACATGTTGATAACGCCAAATTACAACTTCTCTCGACTATTTAGTGTTATTTCAATACCAGTTGCTAACAATAAATATTTATATAAATAAATAAATATATATTATTTATAAATACAATGCTCTTTTGCAAAGTAACAAGCGATTAGCACAATGGCGGCGTCCTTTCATTAAATCAGACGGAAGTGCCTGACCAGACTAATCGATGATACATGCGCAGATCTCACAAAAACAGGGCGGCCATCATTCATTGGGAGGACAATAGTCCAGTAAATGTTTTTTATACTTTTAACTTTTCTTAATTCCGCGCGTCTTTTCGTAATCGTAAAATTCAAGGATTTTAATTTCTAACTTGTAAAAAAAATGAGATTTCCTTTAAGAACGAAACTCAAATGACGAAGTATTGATGCCGAGGCGATCTTTATTTTTATTTTAAAGAAATGAACTCCATTCTTTTAAAATCATTAAATACTTTGTTGAATTCTCAGACAGTAGGTTATCCTCGTGAGAATGCTACAAGACAGGGATTAAATAAAGGATCCTTTGTTCTTCACGAAGTAAAAACAATTTACATAATATTAATAACAGTTAGTTTAACCATAAAAAATAATTAATCTTTCCAGTGAAATTCTTAATTTATTATTCTTAATTTTTCCGAGATTTTACAATTATTTTGTTCTTTATAGAATAAAATGTTGGCCTTTTTAAGGTTAAAAACACATTTTGTAATTATTTTCTTTTACTGTTTTAACAGATTTAAGTTGCTGTACACAATAACATCTTAAAAATATTAATATTTACATTGATGCTTTATTAAAGGTTTTGTCGCTTTTTTTTTGGTAATATCATTTAGGCTATTTGTTTTTCCTACTTCTTCATGTATGTGACGAAGTTCCATTTAACGTATGATTCTCAAATTCATTCTTTTTTCCTCTCCTCTCTCTCCATTGAAGTCTATTAAGGCTTAGAAATTTGGTAAAGTCCTAGTAACAGGCTTCAACGTCTCATCGAGAATCTAAGGAGGGAAAAAAAAAAGAAATTGATTATCATAAGAAATAAGAATGTAATGTCTAACAGATGGATGTTGACGATCCCGTATTTTCGTGATTTCACGTAATTTACGCGAGAATAGTCTCTATCCATGTCTTCTCACAAAATATTGAAAAATTTAAATGAATTATAATACGGGGAAATGCATGAGACTTTTACTACATTTTAATATAGTTTTAATAAATTGAAAACAGTCAATAAATAAACAATAAATTCATTATGTAGCATTTTCCTAGTAACAGACATTAAAAATACTAAATTCCTTGAGACCTGCTGAAGAGGCTAATGGCGAGATCTCGTGTTTTTCGTAATTCTCGCTCAAACGTGATCGTCAACATCCATCTGTTAGACAGTAGCTGTAAAACGAACATCTTAAATAAATAAATAAATAAATAATCGGTTTTCTAGATATAAATAATCAAAATTCGTATTCTGTATGAATTGCAGTCTCGTTATAGACATAAATTTATTTGAAAAAAATCATTACCGAGATTTCTAATAGATGCCTCTGAAGACAACAATTAAAAGTTATTTTCTCTAAAATGTTTTCATTAAAAGTGGTCGAAACAAGCTGTTTTTGTTTCGATTTTGTCGAGGCTTCAGTTTCAATATAAAATTTCATCAAAATCCAACCAATACGTGTCTTGAAAACCAAGAGATCAATGAACGAGCGTATCATAAGTAAACTCATCTGAGCAGAAAAGTTATGTCCGATTACTTCTTTAATATAGTAAAAAAATTTCATTAAGTTTTCATTATTGTTAAAAAAAAAAAAAGAAAATGATAAATTTAAGAACTGTCGTAGGTTGTTTTATGATTAAATTCTTCTCAATGGAAATCAATTTTATCTTAAAATACTTTTTCTATAATCTAAATAAACATATAAAGCTTAACATTAAAATCAAAAAACCTGAAATTTTTTATTCAATTTTAATAATATACAAATCAAATTCTGTTACGCAATAATTTTACTCTTAACTAGGCCATCCCCCTGTCTCTCCCTGGTAAGTATGAGATAATCCAAGAAGAATCGATTCCAAGCGGTTTCGGCAAAAAGTGATATTTTATTCCTTTTTGGTTGAACTCATTATTTGATAACGCGCGCCATTGTTGACGGAGAGAAGCTAAAAAAATTGAAAACATTGAATAATGAGAACATTGAAATTTAAGTTATTTTCTTTTCTCTGGCTCTTCTCTCATTGCGCCTCACACACACACACACAAAGGGAGTGATAAGAACCAATAATTTGAATGTAGTTGCCCGTGGCCTAATGGATAAGACGTCTGACTTCGGATCAAAAGGTTGCAGGTTCGATTCCCGTCGAGAACGTTTCATTGTAGTAATTTTTTCACAGGAAATTAAAAATTGCGCCGGACAGACAGACAGAGAAATAAAAGATTTTAGTAATATAGATTACAAACGTTATTGAATTCATGTACGGTTACAACGTATTTTATAATAAGCACCATGCATTTTTTATGTTTGATAAATTTTCAATTAAAACATTTGATATTAACGATTTTCTATATGTTTACGTTCATTTCTACGTTTAAATACAGAAAAACTTTCTTCAAAAATTTTTGTTTGTACGTTTATATATATTTATTTTTTATAGGCCTAGTTTATAATCAGATTTGCTAATAAATCGTGGATTTGTTGGTAGTTGGTTTAACCTAAATTAAAAAACAAAAAAACGAAGCATTAAAAATAAACGGAATTTCGAACAACGTCTCCAATGTGAATTCCCGAGGCGACTCAAGTGGTTCTTAGGAGAGTGGACATGTGTTATTTTTCAAGGTCTAGTCATTGGGTTTTTATTAGTTCTTCTTCATTTGCCGCTCGTGGAATCTCAGCCTTTTCTGCGAATGGGAAAAACACGAAAAGAAAGATTCCAGTGAATGTAAACAACGAAATAACACAAAGCGTTACACGACCGTTACAAATCGCCTGTGGTTACCCGAAAATAACTTTTTCTTTTTTTCCCCCAGAAACACGATGATCATTTTAAAGGAAATTAAAGTGAAATTTAAACGAACAAATACGAGAATCTTATTTGTTTTAAGCATGATTTTTAATAATTTAATTTACTAATATTAAATTCAGATTTTATTTAAAAATAATATAGATTACGCGAAATGTCTCCAATTTTTTTTTTCAAACAGGATAAAAAAAAATAGTCATTAACATACAGCGTAAATTTTAATATTAAAACTTTAAAAAAAAAATAGAGAAAACAAAACAACATTCTAAAAACAAAATAAGCTAAAAAAAAAGCTAAAAAATAATAATGCTGGAATGCTATTTTTAATTAGTATAATTACTCAATTCATTTGGAAAAAAAAAAAACTTATTTAATATTTTCTGATTAATCATCCAATATTTTAAAAATAACTGAAGCTTACAATCTACATTTTTTTATTTAAAATGAATGTATTTTTATATGTTTCTTTATTTAATTAATAATAAAATAATTCTAAAATAAAGACCTATTTTTACTTGTTGTTTATCCATTATGTATCATGATAAATATTTTTTTTTTCTTCTTAAAATTTTTCTTTATGTAAAACTGGAAATGCAAGTTTTTGATGTCTGCTGTGAATGTTAATATCTGCTTTATAGTAATTATTAAAAATCAAAACTTAATAAAATTTACTGCACCTTTCAGTTATTCCTGAAAATTACAATTGATATTATTATATATACAGTGAAGTCTCACTTATACGAAACATTCAGTTATTTGAAAAATTTCTCATTCCCCGGCGAAACCCCCATAAGTCCTATATGTAATTCACTTACACGAAATATTCACTTATACAAATAATTTTTGGTTCCCTCTCATATTCGTATAAGTGGGACTTCACTGTATATACATGTACGAGCGACTATTACATTCATTCTGTCCGTGTGTTCGAAAATTTCAGTTTTTCGTGATCAATTTTCATGAAACCTGATATAGAAAAATGCTACCATTTATCAACCAATTCTAAATTTTATTGAAATCGACTAAAAACTAAGGACCCTTCCCTTTAAGATGAAACAATTCTTTTATTTATTTATTTTCTAATTAATAAATGGTGGATTTTTATGGGATATAATATCTGTGATGTTTGTTGAAAAAAGTATTTTTAATAAAAAAAAAATAATTAAAATCCTGAAATCATTCTAAAAATCTTCAAATTTGACTTCGACAAATCAACATTGTTTTAAAAAAAATCGAAAGAAAATGTTCTATTCAATGCAGAAAATACAACCCTCCATATTTCATTATATAATGTTGTATTCTTTGACTTCAACATAATTACAGAGTATACGTTTATGGTTGAAACAGAAAGTGTAAGTAAAAATCCCTCTCTTATAGCCTTGGCATTCTTTTTTCTCTTATTAACACAAGGATGAAATGTACCTGATATGACGTCACTGGCATGCTTGAAAAATGACGTCATTTGTGTCTTCCGTGAATCAGGTGACCCAAGACAAATCAGTTTGACATAAAATACCAAATGAACACTTTCAAAGTATTTGCTGTTCCTACATATTATTAAACTTTTTATCCCTTCATGTTCAAGAATATTTTTAATTTCTGTAACTTAGGCTATAATGATTCTTTCATAAATTTTATTTAATATTTTATTTTATTCTAAAAATACTTAGATTCATTATTTTTTTTTTCCTTCTTTGAAAATGTCGAAAAATTCTTCTTATTTATTTTATGATTATAAATCACAATTATTTATTTTATAATTTATTTTCTAAATGAAAGTAGCTTCTGGAATAATAAAAAAAAGTAGTACATAATGAAGCAGCGCGTGATTTCTTTTCCATTATTAATACAATAATAAATTAGATGGCTACCCGTCGCTTCGCTCCGGACCCACAACATTTTATTTATTGAAAAAAAAAAAAAAAAATCACATTAAGTAAATTAATACTTAAATCTAAAAATAAATTAAAGCTAAATTCTAAAAAATACAAGCAGTACAGTCTTGAAATCCGTTTGTAACAGTCGGAAACTTGTTGCCTGGCAACGGCTTGCGAAATTACATTGTTACCGGCAGGATTGACAAAGCAACAATAAGCCAGGCAATGCGCGTGCGAATTGCGAAATTCAATTTTTGGGGAACGTACGCAAGCGCGCGTACAATTTTTTTAATAATACAGATTTCAAGCAATCTAGACACTATATCCATATTAAAAGCATGGGTTTATATAAGAATCAATCGGCGCGAGTTATTTCAATCGTTGGCCGATTCCTAATTTTCTAGTTTTGCCTCTTTTTTTTTTTTCTTTACGGCAACATAACTTTATAAAATGAGAAGTATGCCATTAAAAAAGATAATAAATGTATTTAAATTTTCAAAAAAGCGACGCCGACCCATTAATAAATTATAAATAATAATAATTAAAATAATAAAAAATAGAATTATTTTATATTAAACTAAAAATATTGACTGTTTGATTGAAAACCTATTTCAACACAGCAGAAGAGGTTGATTTAAACGTAACAGAATTGCAAAAACTAAAAGTCTCTCGCAGATGTCTGAGATTTAGTTTACGATAAACTGTGCAGCTTTTATTTTTACAACAAAGAATATGAAAAATTCATCAGTTATTGATGTTTTCGTGAGAGAAAGAAAGAATGTGTATTTTGGGAGTCACGAATGCATTGGGAGCTGCCTAAAGGCTTATATTTCTCATTTGAAGATATGGAATTATTTTTGAGAGCAATTGAATATTTTGATTGTTAGGAAGGATAGAATGGAATAATAATTGTTTAAAATAAGAAAACTGATACATTTTTATAAAGTACATTTTTCACTAGGAATATGTGTATGTGTCCTTTCGAATAATTTTTCAATCGTTGGATGAATCATCTTGAAACTTGATATGCCCATTAAAGACGACAAATGATATTCGAAATCTTTTCTAAATGATTTTATACTACCCAAACCCCTTATTAAAAAGATTAAAGCAACACCAAACCAACTATAAAAACAAGGATATATTCAAATCCAACTTATTTCTGCATAGTAAATCTACTAACCACACCCCTAATTTTGAAAACTCTCATGTAATAGACCAGGTCACAAATATCTTCTCTCTCACTTTGCGAGAATCTTGGTAAATTGCCAACACGCCCACTATTAACCATGAACTCTCCAACTGCGCCATAAAGCATTATTTAAACCCTTCTCACCTCATCGAATGCCACAGTTGATAATAACCTCAGATAAGGTTGAAACGTCCTGCCTCTCTTTTGAGATACGGCGATAAGTTACATTAGTAATTTTGACCAACCTTTTTATCATTTGGGATATTTATCTATCTTTTAGTATTTTCTAAATGGGTCCAAATCTTTTATTTGTTTTCAATATAATCTCCCTTAACTTAATACAACGTTCACATCATTCACACATTTATTTCAAAATGCTACTGAAAGGGATCTAAAAGTGTAGCTTAGAGAATCAGTGATCACATGCTTCTGGATTTTTTTCCATCTAATCAATAATTATTCAACTTCGGTTTCAATTTTTTTGGGAAAAAAAAAATAGTAGTTAGTACCAAATCAGGCGAATAAGGTGGATGTTCGATAAGTGTGGTGATTAATTATTCTCCAATCATCCAAGGGGTGATTTCACGTGTTCACTAACACTTTATTTTCATTGCTCTGCATCTTGACAGGCCTTTCTGGTGCTTGAATCGTCCTCAAGCCATTCCTTACCGTCTCGAAATCTTGTAGACCAGTCAAAATTCGTGCACACGATAGAAAAGTTAGTAGGGAGAATTATCGAAGATTCTTACATGTTGCTGAGGGTTTTTGTCCTAATTTAAAATTAAAATTTATCGCGGCTCGTTGTTCCATTTTCGATGTTTTTCACGAAGCACAAACATTATTTCACTCAAACAACGCCTGAGGAAGAACTGTAGAGCAATCGCAATGCATGTGTATTGCATGGAAGAAGCACACGCACTAAAGGTTAAAATGATGTACTTATTTTGACCATGTAATTACAATAAAAAATAAATAAATCTAGCTTTATTTAACAGGCTAGATTTCAAAACTCTCTAATGTGAACGAATAAAGTTTGGCATTGTTTTACCCTAACTTCTCATTTAACAAATAATGCAAAGCTTACAACTGTATAGTTCTCACACAATGAACCATTTTTCAAAGGGATTCGAAGACACCTGCTTTGTATCAGTAAATACTCACCAACCTCAAGATAACAATCTCTTTCCAATGAAATCCTTGCAAACGGTTTAGAAAGATCTGCTAGATGGATATTCTAATAAGCCTTAAAGGGTTCACGAAAATGATGTCCTGTAGATTTACACAACACACATCTCACACCGAATCTCATGGAAATGGGTAATTTCATTATTTTAAGTTATTAATTAAAATAATAAATTAAAGAATCCTGTATTTGGAGTTTTCTAATAAGGATTCTCATAAATCTCGATTTCTATGTAGGAAGAAGGACAGACGTGTAAGATATTAGAAAATATGATCTTCTATTCTCCGATAAAGAGTCATGTAATATTAATAAAGGTGAAATCTAACTCCTTTGTCCTACACGAAATCCGCTTCAATTTCTTCTAATAAGAGATGTGCGGGACCTCGAACGCTGAGAACCGCACGGAAATGTGCTTAGAATATAACTCGCTCATCCCAAAAACGGTGGTATGAGTCATTCCCATGCAAAACTCAGCTGTTGTCTGCTAGCGCACTTTGAAGACTGAATAGCCGTGCAGCACTATCAGGTCTGTAGGAAAAGTTTGTTGTTCTGATAGAGTAATTATTTTAAGCAGAGGGAAATATAGCAATATAATCACGACATTTAAATATGTTTGTTTTTGGTCCTATTACATCAATATTTTGTTTCTTTGCGTTACCAAAGTTCCTCTCTTAGACCTTCAATAGGTGATCATTCAAATGTCTCTCGTGGTAAGACGTGCAGTTTTGCATGAGAATGACTCATACCACCGTTTTTAGCATGAGCGATTTATATTCTAAGCACATTTTCGTGCAGTTCTCAGCGTTCGAGGTCACGCACTTCCCTTGTAAGAAGTAAGAAGTTAGATGGAGAAGTAAGCATCTACAGCTGTGTTTATAAACCAGCTATTTTTATCTTAAGTCTCCAATCAATTTATAGTAATAATATTGAATATTTATCTGTGCATGCTAACAGGTACAGACTCGCAATAAAAGTATAAAGTTGAAAAGAAGTCGCGAATTAAGATTGGGAACCTCTGCTCTAAATTATAATTAAGTAAATAGCAGCGTGTAATCATAAGTTGGGATCAGTTGTGCTTGGTACTCATCGGCTGATTTTATACTACCTGAACAAGCTTTTATTATTTGGTAACTTTACGCCGAAATATAGGCTATACCATACACTGGTAGTGACCTATTGGAGTTTTTCTTTAGCTACCAATGTTATGGCATGCCCATTATTTACAACAATTTACTTTATATATTTTTTTTTTACCTTATCCCTAACGGCGATCTTGCTGTACACGTGGGATGAGAATGGTGGTGTCGATATAAAGCGTCCAGCTCCTCTCGTCACCTTAATTTCACCGTCTTCCACTACCACTTTGCCGTTGCTGATCACACAGGTGGGGACACCGTGACATGTCATCCCCTCAAAGATGTTGGTGTCAACTGCTTGGTGATGGGTTTTGGCGGAGATGGTGCGGGTGGCTTCAGGATCCCACACGACGACATCAGCATCAGAACCGACACCAATATGACCCTGAAAAGACAGGTCCCATAGATCAGAAAGTTACGTGTGATTTGCAAGTAATGAAGACAGAGGGAGGGAATGGGGTATCTTAAAATATTATTGATATAATTGATAATATTATTGATATAATTGACAATCAATTATATTAATGCAGCAAGTTTCTAAAAATAGTTAAAAAATATTGCATATAATCAAAATTATTATAATTTGCGTAATTTTAGCATTTATATCAATTATTGTTTGTTAATAGAAAAATAAATATATGATAAATGTCGTTAAAACTAAATAAAAGAAATAAATGATAATAATAAAAACCTTTTTCGGATAAATGTTGAAAATTTTTGCTGCATTTGTGCTTGTAACTGCAACAAATCTACATGGATCAAGTTTTCCACTTTCCTATAATAAATAAATAAAAAGAAAAATTTAATATGGATCGTTTTAATGTTTTTAAAATTTAAATACAAATTTAAAAACAAACATTTGTACCGAATATTGTAATAGAAATTAATTTCAACTAATTTCTATGTTTGAGAAGCTATTTCTTCAAGTGATAATTTATTTCGACAATAGAATGATACACAGTATGGAAATTTGTTTTTTTCTTCTAAACATAAATTCACTATTCCGCCACCAGATGGCGGGATGTGACGATTCGCTTTAAAGTCACAGTATGCTCTGTGAAAAGACGCTAGTATCTCTTCGCGATTAGTATACGGTGACTTTAGTTCGCTTGATATTTCAACAGCTCATTCTGTTTCTGAAATTTTCAGTATCATACATTTGGCGCAAAATGACGACGAAGAAAGATAGATTGATTTTTTTTCTCTCTCTTCTTTACGAAGGGTCATAATAATCAAGAAAATCAGTTTTTGAAGTTCACAATATAATTCAAAAATAAACAAACTTCTATACGAGAATATTCTCCACGATTTTTTTTTCTTCAATTTTTTCTGTTTTCCATTAAATACCGATATTTTCAATAAATTCCGAAGATTTTGTTTTACTATATGGAATATCATGACATTTTCAAAATCCTTGGCAAGATATAAAAAACAAACTAAATTGATTCCATTTTCTTAAAGAATATTTTAACTTTAGTATACTAACTAAAATATCTTCATTATTGTTAACAAAAAAAACCTAAGTTGTTAAATTATAGTAATGATAAATGGACTTTTAAAATAAACACATAAATTTAATACTTATTATAAAACACCAAAATATAATTACATTCTTTCTCGACCATCTTCGGACTGCTGAATTATTATTATTATTATTATTATTATTACTGAAAAAAATTCTTAAAATTCATGTTCGGTTTATTTTGACTGAAAATAAAAAAAAAGCCCAGCTGTTAAACGATTTGAATAAATTGATTTCAATAACAAAATTATTCATTAATTTTATAACTAAATAAATTTATTCACATCGTAAAGTTGAACAGTGGTGTGGCAATGGTTTAAGTCCAAACAAAATCTTAAAATATCACACCAGATTCCTGTACTTCTCCCCAAATACATTTAATTAATGGCTTGTATTTACTTACAACTCCCTTTTCCCATACAACAGACATCCTGTCCTCAACTCCGTTGACTCCGTTGGGTATTTTGGAGAAATCATCTTTGCCCATTGCCTTCTGTTTCGAACTGAAGGTGCAATTGTCAGTGCCTACTAATTGCAGACCATCACTAAAAAAAGAAAAAATAATAACATTAAATAATATTTTTTTTTTTATATAACTACCGTTACAAAACATGATTTATAGGCAACCCAACCAGACATTGACTTTGACCTTGGACGAAAGCGATGATCTATTAATCATTCCAGGACAATAGAGAAACTATTGACAAAGGTTTGCCTCGCTTGAGAGTCGCCAATCAGAAGCCATAAACTTTCCCGCCATAAACACTGACATATACAATCGATTCAAATTCTACCATTGCGCCATCTTTTAACTAATAACAAAACTGATCACTTCTTCATTAAAAAAAAATGCAAAGTTTAATAGAAATCTTAGAATAACAAAACTATATAGGGTGTGCAGATTGACCGTATTTGCTTCACACCACGGGATTCATTATTAAATATGCTTCATAACTTTTTTTTGATCGGACTTATACTTTTCGAGATAATCGAGGTTTTCTACAGCCGGAAGGGATGATCGAAAAGAGGTGACTGCAAATTGAAAACATCAAGATAAAAATTGGCAACGACTAACTTTCTTTTAGTTTTTTGTCTGGGACTGACGAGTATTTAAAACAAAACACTATGTCATTTGACTCTCCATTTATTAAGCTACAAAAAAAGCTAATTGCAATAAGTGAATCCAACCCACGATTCAAATGGTATGGCCCTTCCAAGCACAATCGCCTCAACGTCAGTGTGAGGCACAGCGAAGAGCAAGCGCACTCGATGCAAGATTTGCTTTTTATAAATTCTGTAAGCGATGATTGGATAAGTTGTCGTCATGATACATACTGTTAGCTTTCAAATGATACCAAGAATATTTTTATCACTGAATTGCCTGTCGAGAAAAACAATACTGTTTCCTATGTGGCAACAGTTTTCGCAGAAATCCGTCTGGACGCAGAAAACCTCGATTATCTCGAAAAATATTTATCCCGATCAAAAAACATAGTGTAACTTTTTTGCATCATGTTTAATGAGGAATCCCGTGAAGTGAAGCAAATGCGGTCGATTTGCGACGTATATTTAGAAGTGGTATTTCTCATATCAACTTATATAATTGGCTAAATTCGTCTGTCTGTCTGTAACTCGATATAATTAAGCTATTAAGATAGATCCAAGGTTCTCAATGGTACCATTGAATCAAGGGTACTCAAATTGGATGAAATATTAGTTCATTTTGTCATTCCATGTTGTTTCCATGAAATTTTAACTGAAATTCTAACAAAACATACATTCAAAACCAAATAATTTTGTTACCATTGCACCGATTTTATTGAAATCTGGCATACTTACTCAGTTTTTTACGCTGATTTTGAAACTCAAAACCATTTTTGCCGTAGAAGCTACGTTCACAAGTTAGCGCAGTATTTAGATTATACAAAGGTGAGTTTTAAATGCCTTTCGGCGTTATGAGTCAAAAATAATAATTATTCTTTAGATAAATTAAACTTTAGATATGGTTGGTATTTCGTTTTTCTTTTTGGGTGGAAAGTGATCCTTTAGATTAAACTCTCAGAACCTATATTACAGGTGTACAGGTAAGAAGTACATCTAAATAGGTCTGATAAACATTAAAAAAAAAAAAAATTTCAAACCAAATCATCAATCGAATCAAATTATATATATATATATAGGCTAAGTTCGTCTGTCTGTCTGTAACTCGATGTAATTAAGCTATTAAGATAGATCCAACGGTTCTCAATGGTACCATTGAATCAAAAGTACTCAAATTGGATGAAAATATTAGTTCATTGTGTCATTCCATGTTGTTTCCATGAAATTTTATTCTTGGGAACTGACCTCGACAACTGAAATTCTAACAAAACATACGTTCAATACCAAATTATTTTGTTACCACTGCATCCATTTTAATGAAATTTGGCATACTTACTCAGTTGTTTACGCTGATTTCGAAACTCAAAACCATTTTTGCCGTAGAAGCTTCGTTCACAAGTTAGCACAGTATTTAGATTACATTTACTTTATATTTGATAGTTGATAATAAAATGATTTTTCAGATTTTTTTTATGCCGGTCGTCCGACAGGCTTTGCTGCTAGTGTATAATAAATCCGTATCTTTCAAAAGTTACAGTATTAACGAAAATGGAAGATATAAATGGGCTAAACGGCGGATGAACAACGCTTGAAGGTTTGATTGCTATTCTCCTAAAGGTTTTCTGCAATAACGAATAACTTAAGATAATTTATGGTAATTATGTTTCTTTTAAAATTCCCACCTGGCCAAGAGGTCCATTAGATACGCTGGAGTTGTTGGATCTGGTCTCAAGGGAGGACTTAGAATATATTTAGCGGCATGTACGAAACAGTCATTGTAGTAATGAGTTCCATCTGTACCTATACTAGCAGCAATGGGTTCTCCAAACACAATGTATCCTAAGGAAAATATAAGAAACATTAAAAGGATGTTATTAACACGGCATTAACAAAACAAACAAATGGATGAAGGAAACTGAACTTACAGCAAACCTAATCTGTTAATACAGTAATACTTACAAGAAATGAATCTCTTTAAGTAGAAATAGACCTTGATTTATTTATGTTAATAGCGTAAAAGAGAATCATATATATACAATTTCGCCATTGTAATTAATTTTCTAAATTTTAAAGATTTTTCTGATAAACGAAATTAGTAAGGAAACAATAAAATTATAATTTATAAATCATCATCAAATAACTAATTGTGAAAAAATTCGATTGTTAATAATGTGTGAATGAAGAGGGGTCTGTAACTTACTAACAAGGGAAGTGCGTGACCTCGAATGCTCAGAACCGCACCAAAATGTGCTTAGAATATAAATCGCTCATGCCAAAAACAGTGGTCATTCTCATGCAAAATTGCACGTCTTATTACGAGAGACCTTTGAATGATCACCTATTGAAGGTCCAAGAGAGGAACTTTGGTAACGCGAAGAAACAAAATATCGATAAAATAAGACCAAAAACACACACATTTCAATGTCGTCACTATATTGCTACATTTCCCTCTATTTCTTCCTATTATATCGATATTTTGTTTCTTCTTGTTACCAAAGTTCCTCTATTGGACCTTCAATAGGTGGTCATTCAAATGTATCTTGTGGTAAGACGGGTAGTTTTGCATGAGAATGACTCATACCCACTGTTTTTGGCATGAGCGATTTATATTCTAAGCAAATTTTCGTGCGGTTCTCAAGCCTTTGAGGTCACGCACTTCCCTTGTAAGTTTTAAAGGCACTTCAATTATTTCTTACCTAGAGGAAACAACAAAATGTGTCGTGAAATGAATGTTACCTATTTATACATTAAGTATTAAAAACGCCGATTGCAGGTGGAAAACGTTTAGTGAATTGTAAATAGTTACAGGAATTAAAGAGACTAGGCATTAAAAGCAAAATATTTTACCTTTTTGACGTTTTTCACTGATCAATTTCCCTGAGCTTTTACTCATCACATGAACAACATATAAAGGACAATTGACTTGGTTAGCCATCGTTATGGCACGAAACACAGACTCCGTTTCAACCTACAATGAAAAAAAACGGAAAAAAAATGATAAGCGAATATAACGAAGCTTGTAACAAAAGATTTAAATGTAATTTAATTATGTTTCACATTAGCTTCATATTTCAACTTCAGTTAGTAGATGTATGGGTTTACTAGCAAGCACTACTAGATGGTTTACTAGATGGGGAAAAAAAATGACAAAAAAAAAAGTGACCATTTCAGTCAACTTGCTCGGACTACTAATTTGTCCTTTAACTTAGTAAAACTACTAGTTTGTCCTTTAAAAACGCACTAGTTGGGCACTTTAACTGTCTAACAATTTCGGCAATTTGACATCAGTGCGCTTTCAAAGTGACAAAAATTAACTGTAATCGAGTTAAAACATGATTAATCGAAATTACCCAGTTTTTTTTAATTGATATGAACAACGCCATCTATACACAATGTAGGACAATGAGACATGGAATGAAATATCAAAACAGGAATGTAAAATTCCAGCCGACTATTTAGTTCTAATCATCAAATATTTTTTTTAATGTATATATTAATATTTTAACCCTAAGGTTTCGTGAAGCACCTTTATGTAATAATAATAATAATAATTACCACGTTGATTGATAAAGCATAGAAAATAGCCTTTCTGACTGGAATAACGATATATCTCAAGCAATAACGATATATCAAGTTAACATAATATATCCAAATACTCCGATCTTGCTAAAAATTCAAAACAGTGCCACCTGAAAAAATTCACAACGTCCCGATTATCCCAGCAACAGGTTTAATCTCGAAGAATCTTCATCACAGCCTTCATCTAACTCTTCGTCCAAATAATCAAACAAATGCAAAAACCTACTCTCCTAAGAGAGTTCGCAAATTTTTACATTGGAAGCCAATGCATTATAAACCATATGACCTTCGTCTTGAGAAATAAAGCTCCGATGAGAACTCCAAAACCACCAATCAAAAACTGAGCAAACAGTGAGTCACCTTCACATAAGCTGTACTGGAACCGCCCCATTCAACCAACCAAAACCATACATCACAGCAGACCTGACATCACACTTGTTAAGAAAAAGACCTATCTCATTGATATTGCAGTGCCTATCAGCAAGAACATGCAGAAAAAGCTCGAAGACAAGATCAGTAAATACACCGATCTAGCACACGAGCTCCAGAAGCAGTGGAGGCAGGATCGAGTATGTGTTGTACCCATCGTTCTGTTTGCCACTGGTCTGGTGCCTCACACATTGCATCACAGTCTCAGCACACGAGGACTTCACAAAAACACTTATGCACAACTGCAGAAGGCTGTGGTACTCAACACAACACGCATAGTTAGGAAATTTATGGACACAATTACACATCCCTAACCATTCTTGCACACTTCTTTACACTTGGCAATATGTGCTTTGGTCCTTGACCCGCCATATTGTCTTTGCTGGGGAAACCCAAGGTTTGAAACTTTTACATAATAATAATAATCCTTCATCTTGTTGGCTCGTTTGAAAAGTTAAGCCTCTCTCTTGCCATAATTCCTAGTCTACGTCTTACTTTTCTCTTGATAATGACTGCCAGGAAATGGCCGAAACTAATTTAGAATTTATTCTTCTAATTCAAACTTTTATTTTAGGTCTGCGAATTAATTGGTTAGATAACGTAAAAACCTGGTCTTCGTTTCATGACTGGAATTATGACTAAATGAGATGGAGCTGCATCGTTTGGAAGTCATAAATAGCTTAGCTGCGTTTCAAAAGAATTATTGTACTGTATTTTGTGATTATGAATTTTTAATAATAACTGCATAAAATTTATTAATAATTTATAAAATAAATATTCTTTCTCGAAACTCACTTAAAAAGTATATGGCTAGAATAAGGTCCCTCCACTCTGACTTGAAGAGTTTCAGGTTTTAATTTAGTAAATACCGAATTAAAAGTTCAATTATTTTTAAAATAATTTGTTTTAAAAATTACTTTAAATTTAAAATTAAACAAACTATTTACTTCTTCCGGCCTGCTTAACTGATGCCCTTCAGGTCCGGTTATACCTCTAGCAAGAATCTTCTTTTGGTTCTATATCAAAACAAAAAGAGTTATGCATTAATGTCTACAAATATAATTAAAGCTATTAGATTAAAGATAATAATAATATTAATGCTACTTTATCAGTAAAATAAAATCTAATAGTCAACTCGTTGTAACATGTACTAAAGTTTGGGAGTGTTGCATGTCCTTTTAAAAAGATCAATATAAACAAGGGAGGGAAAGCGATTAGTAAATCAATCACAATGCTTCGCAACGTCTTCAGATAAGAAAAAAATCATTGATATTGCTTTAATTTCCTTATTATTATAAATGTGATTGTTGCGCATGCAAAAGACGCTATTGTTGTGATTGTTGTGCTTAATGATAATTTAATGATTTTAATAATACTTGTCCACAGGACGGACAAAACGGGAATATTAGTCTGCTGATCTTATCAAAGACTAAAACATTCTGTATAAATCAGTAGGTTTATAATTTAATTTAGTAATTAAAGAAAAAGGATAAACTGTACCGCAACAGGTCATGCAGGTCCTAGAGTTAGTCAGAGGTTAAAGCTCCCAGCGATCCTCGACCAACGGGACTAGCTGAGGTCGGATGATCAGCCTTCCTGCCTTTAACACCCGAGTAAGAAACCAGGTACCCATTTGACAGAGGGCTGAGTGAACCCTAAGGTCCGTCTGCAGGAGAAATACGTCCGTGGAAAAAAAAAAAATCCCCCGACCACCGCCGCAATTTGAACCCGGGCTCCTCCGTTATGCAGTCCAGCGCCTAAAACACGGGACTTCCGGACGCCCAGTATTTATAATTATTTTCATTTATAAACTTACGAATTTATTCAGGTTTGCTTTGTATTGACTTGCTTATAATTTTCATCCGGTTTGGCAGAGCTGCACACGGAACAAAAATTCTGCTAGTCCAATCTTTAGATTGGGTGGGATTTTTCTTTAAGCATCTTAATAGGAATGGTTAATCGAAAGTCTCGAGCAGATCTCGCCACTGTATAACCGAAACGATAGACGAGGCCACTCACAAAATAATAATGAAAATAAATCATACTTAACTGCTCCACTCAGATGAAGGCAAATGAACATAGTTTTGTTCAGGAATTTCGATAATTGTTGGTTTTAAAAACTTTAAATTACAATACAGAATGAAGTTAAAGACATTCTTACTTCAAACGAAACAGTCTGAGCAGGATTTGCTGTATTATGTAATACAGTTATGGAATATAGTTACATTAAATTTACCTAGAGAAATAAATAAAACAAACTGTAGTCCTAAATACTGATAAGTCTTATTTTCTATTGTAAATACCTTATCGATAATGTTTCCATTCTCACAGTGCATCTGTGCTAGAGCCCCTAATTCCTTACATCGTTCAAATACTTCTATAATGTCTGAGTCCTCTAGCATTAAGGCGTTTTTGTAAGCCATAAACATCTTAAAAGAGTTAACACCTGAAACAAATGGAAAGAAACTCCCTATAAATAAGCTACAAGAGTAACTATAAATAAACAATTAAAAAAGTCAAGTTTCACAGATGAACTGCCCTGAGCTACCTTAATGCTATGCAGAAAAGCCCTCAGTAACACTGAAATGGCGGGAATTCTATCCAAATATGCATTATTTATTTATTTTTGTAGGAAAGATACAGCAGGAATATACCCAGTTACAGTATCTCTAAAAAGAAAACGATTAACTAACATATAAGGAAATAAACAATCTACATACAAATATACAAATTCATATAGAAAATATCATAAAAAAGCAAAATAACCGAATATAATGGATATACTAAAGGCCGTTTTACATTTACTATTTCACTCGCCATAAATGCAAGCCATAACGGAGGTCATGTCAGGATAGATTGCGAGTGATTAGTGCACTGCTTTACACTTACCATAACGCCTTCCATCAAACGGAACATTTACACTTCTCAATTGTAATCATGCCTATGTTTTATTTACGAAAAAAATAGCAGTGATTTATATAAAAACCATTTAGTCAATGCATCGGATAGGTGAAAGAATGTCTTTAATTAATTAAAATAGGAAATATTCATGTTTTTTTTCATCGTTTTGTGTTCTTTGTTTTCAGTTTCGATAAATCAGTTTCGATAAATAATTCAGTCTCGTTAAATCTCGATTAATGGCGAGATCTTTTCGAGATGCTCGGTCGCTGTCGATTCAAATTTTCAAGCCGAAATTCTGAAATGATTTTGATTAATAATGTAACATTTTATGAAAGCATCCACGAAAACATAAGGAAAAGATGCCCTCCGATCGCGAAAATCATTTTTGTAATCGGTAATTTCGAATAAATAGATACAAATCGATTGGACTTCCAAGTTCTACAATTCGTCACCAGGAGCGCTATTTGAAATGTCCAGCCATTAGATGTCTGGACATTTCTTCGAAAATAGCCCAGGCTCTAACCTCTCCATTTACTGGACATCTGTGATGTCCAGGTGATGGCGAGTGAAATGTCCAGGTTATGGCGAGTGAAATGGTAAATGTAAAACAGGCTTAAGTGTGTAAGAAACACTAGAATAATGATACACAAGAATACATAAAATAAAAAAACGATACAAATAAATACAATAATATATATATATATATATATACAAGAATTCACAATAAAAATAAAGAAAAATAGTCTGTGTATTTCTTGTTTTTAGTTTAGATTTGGAGGTTCCATATTTTTTCCCACATCAACTTATTTTGACCTACAACTTACCTTTCTCTTGTGTTAGAACTCCCATTTCTTCTTTGATTTGATCTGACCAATGGGAGATAGCCACGTGTAGTCCATAGTCACAACAGACATTGCCATCAGCCCAGCCCCGCCATTTCTCATAGGCCTCCAAAAGGGACTGACCTTTAGCTGGCACTGCAAAGTCAACTGAATAGGAAAATAAATGTACAAAAGAAAATTAGCATTTGTCGTCTTACCTTATAATAACAACAACAAAAATCCCATATGCAATTCACTTTTATTGTTGTTGTTTTTTTCAATAATTCCAACATTGTGTTTACAAAACGGTTTGGCCCATCTTTTTATACCGTACCATTCATCTGATCCCATTCTAAAAATTGTTAAGTGTTAGTGAACAAAAACACTTTTCCATAATAGTCTTATATGATAATGGCGTTCAATACACATTACTCACATAAACAAAAACAAAGCAAACAAAAACATTTTTTTTTTTAAATTTTGAGTTTTCGTCAAAGAATTTAATAAAAAAATTAAATTTAATAAGTTTACTTTTAATTTACTTTAATAAATTAAAGTATAATCTAATCTAAACATCTTAAGATTAAATTTAAAAAAAACAAAATATGTAAAACTAAAAATCCTTGGAATTTCGTTAGCCTTGTTATACAAAGTATAATTTTATATAAGTATTAGAATAAGCGTAATTTTGATTTAAGGGCATAGGATATCTTGAAAAACTGAGATATCAAAATTATTGAAGGAAGTTACATAATTGAACTATGATATTTAAATCTGCCAAATTTGCACCAATTAGCATGCGAACATTACATGCGTTACAATTCCTTTCCATTTCTACCTCTGAAAGAAGACTGACTATATGAGGCTTCTTCGAGGTGCATGTTCAAGATTCTGAAATACATCTTATTTATTTTATTTCATTAAGATTAATGTACAGTCGGACCTCTATTTAACGAAGTCGCTAAATCCCGAAAAAAAGTTCGTTATAAGGAAAATTCGTTAAATAGAGATTCACCTTTTATTATTCAATATTATTAAAAAAAGTAATAATTTTAATGAAATAAAGCATACATTACCACATGCGTATTTAAATTTTTAAGTTTGTTTTTTTTTGAAAAAGTGTTTTTGCTCTTAGTATGTCTCGCATCTTTGCAATGCACCAAAAACCCCTTCAGTATTTTCTTCAAATTGTAATCCACGTCGGATTGTTTCAAATGATTTTAGCATTTCATCATATGAACGTTTTTTTGATTTCTGCTTCATGAGCACTTCCATTTTCATCATCTTCATCTTCATCGCAGTTCTTAGCTACCGGTATATTGTTTTTATTTTTCACACTGTCCAAAATATCCGATTCAGTTAGTGTTTCCGAGGTCTCAACTTCAAAATGAAGTGAAAGATAATCATCAATCAGCACATCATCGTTAATTTCTTCTTTTTCCCTAAGCTGTATCCACATTTCATTCATTTTCTCTAAGGGAATTTTAATAATAAAAACATTTCAAGGAGAAAAAAAAAATAGATACCACGAAAAAGTTCGTTAAATAGAAATTGTACTTCGCTATTTGGAGGTTATTTTACGAAGAAATTAGCAAAAAGTTCTTGGTTCCAAAGAAAAGTTCGCAAAATAGAGAAATTCGCAAAATAGAGATCCGACTGTATTATTTAAATTATTAGAGGAATCAAAATCTCGTCATTTCTTCCCTCGCAACAAACTGCCTCCACATATATCTCATGAACAAAATGGCGGTCTACCATCCGAGACTCTTGTGCTAAATAAACCTTCCTCTTTAATTCGGAAAAAAAAAATGCCTTAAATCACAGGATTTGAGGCAATAAACATTTACTTTTCGAAATTATATATAATGTGGATACACATTGTTTTATTACTATTTCGGAACCATTCATGAAAGAAATCTGCGTTGGCAGTAAAATTCAATGACATATTTATCACATGATTAATCACGCACATGCGCAGAAGAAATGCTGCATCTCCCAGAATTGGAAAATTTATTGTCGTCAAATGGCTGATTTTTTTTTCTTTTTCTTTTTTCTTATTGGCATTAAAGAATGTTTATCTTTCAATGTATGTAGTAAGATATTTGTAGATCTGAAAATGTTTATTCAATTATTCATTCATAAACAAGAATGGGTTTTTATTTTCTTCTTTACTACTGCATATCATTTTTTTCAAAGCAAATACATTTCTCATAACTACAATGGCTTTCATTTTTTTAACTTTTTTTTTTTGTCTTGATGGCTTCAAAAGGCCTTCAGGATCTTCAACACCTGCTATTACCTCATATAAACATATAAAAAAAAATAGCAAAGGCATTTTTTTTTTCTTGTCAGAGAAAACCTCACTCATGCCAGTTCGGAAAACCTCTTCCAGTTAAGGAGTCAGTTTAGCATATTTTTATAATGGTAGTTACACGGAATTCAAATCCAACTAAACTTTAACAGCACTTTTCGTTCACTTCACAATGGTACACTGAATGGATAGCTTGTCCCTTACCTAACAACCTCTATTAATAGCAAACCTCGCAATTTCGAAGTGTCTCAATGACTAAATGCTAATGAAAATCATATCAGTTATTGTCGGAATCAACGTGGAGCCTGAAAAGCTAAAATAAACAATACAAAACTCGCCAAAAGGATAAGTGGCGAGACCTGGTTGTGTACTGATGACGGCGGCTAGCTGATGATCGCCATATTAGCGTGAAACAGCTGTTCTATGTTATCATTTAGTAGACAACTTGGTCTCACTCTTTATTGATATCACTCGTTTTCAGACATTTGAAAATATCTATATACGAGCTGCGCCCCGCGGTGTCACCCGCGTTAAATTCGGCCCTTCTCGGTAATGTTCGGTTCTCGTCGTGCGGCCAAGCCGCCCCGACTCCGCCGCCGCACCCGTTGGTTGACGTTTATTTACTGCTCCGCTCCTATTGGTCGTAGCGTGATGTTATATAGCCTATAACCTTTCTCAATACACGGACTATATAACGCAAAAAGAATTTTTCAAATCGGACTAGTGGTTCCTGAGATTAGCGCGTTCAAACATACAAACTCTTTAGCTTTATATATCAGTAGAAGATGTATACGGTACATAAAATTATATATAATACTTTTAGAACAAAATATTACATGCGTGTATAATATATAAGTTTTAGAACAAACAACAAACAGTACAGATTCTGCTTACTTATCATTGTAGTTCCTCCTGCTAAAGCTGCCAAAGTACCTATGTAGAAATCGTCCACGGATACGGTCCCCATAAAAGGAAATTGCATATGAGTATGAGGATCAATTCCACCTAGAATTCAAAAGCACAATTTTAAGTTCAATTGATTAGTAACAGCAAAAGTATCAAAAATCCGGAATGGGTTGATCCCGATTTTCGGATTTTCCGAATTCTTAGGCAGTACTTTTCAAAATTCAAATTTAAGATCAAAATAAAGAAGAGATGAGCTGGTGAATTTTGACAGGTCATTCATTAGCTAATAAAACATACACTACAACCTCGTTTATCCGGCCCTCATTGATGCGGATCAGATTTGTCGACATTTTTTTTTTTATTTAATGTTCACATAGATAATAATTTTAACTATGATAATAAGAACATAACTATAAGTACGCCAAACATTCGCTTTTTATTTTGATTAAATGTTCCTGCATAGATTGTACAATAAATTATGGTAATAAAATGCTTTTTGTCGAGTTTAAGAAAGCTTTACTAGTGTCACAGGGCGTTGAAGCTACAAAGCAAAGTTTTTTATCGTAATAAACGGCAAGTCTATTTATTTAAGGATTTATTTTGCTTATTACCCATATTATCCGGATTGCCTTTGGTCCCAGTTAGTCCGGATAAACGAGGTTGTAGTGTACTTTATGTTTCATTAAAACTGCTCGTTTTGATAAATGAAGTCAACAACTGACAAAGATGTAAGTATAAAAATTTTCACCATAAAAAAAAGAGCGTGAACTGTTTGAAAATCATGTTTAAAAATGAACAATGTTAAAACAAAACAAAACAAAAGGCGTGCAAATGAAAGCAGAAGTGACGTAATTTACGGATTTAATTATTTTTAGTGCATTAAAGAAACATCTTCATATAAAATGCAAAGCCCGAAAACAAATATTTATTCGTTCTTTTCCGCGATTTCTGTGAAGTTTGTGAGATTTCAAAGAGTCCGGATTCTCGGATGGCCCGGATTTCTGGCGTCCGAGTTTTCGGACTTTTACTGTAAATCAGTAAATAAAATTCTAAAAAATATTACACTAACTTAGGGTGGGGGGGGGGGGGGGGGGGGGGGGGGGTCTGTACAATAAGCCTAAAAAAAGGGCAGTAGTGCTAAACGGAGTGAACGAGCTACAGTCCTTGAAAAAAATCTATAAAAATTAATTATGCACAGGTGCTCTATGAGCAAAATTATTATTTCTATGACATCTTCACAATTACTATTTCTGAAACGTGATTTGAATTATTTTAAGGAGTACATTCCTGTTTTTCTCATCATACAAATACTTTTATTGGAAATTACTATTACTAATTTGTTCGGAGTCGTCTTCAATAACAGACTTTAATTCAAAAATCCTGTTTTCTTTTATATTAAGTTTCTGTTATTCTCTTCTCCGGGTCAAAGCCTGCAACGTTGTCTGGCAAATGCAACATTCAAGTTCAACCAAACAGTTGTGATTCTAGTGTCTATTGAATACTTCGAAACTGACAAATTCTCGACCTTTCATTCCTATTCTAGCATTGTTTTCCACCATCCAAGCTAAATCTCTTTACCATATATTGGTTGGCCCACTTTGATAATGATCTTATTCGAGGAGATCAAACATACAACTCATGAATCGGATTTGGCTTGTTGGGAAATCTTAATATAATCTCTTGTGTTTCAAGAGATAGGGTGGGTGAGGGAGTGATGATGAAGAGGGGGCAAGAAACAGGAGTTTTGTCAAACTCATGGAAAACCGGAAGTTTATCAGTTTTGTACATTGTGAACGGAAAGGTACTAAGTATAAGCAAATACAAATATTCGTCTTTCCAAATTGCTCTATTATAACTTCAAAATAAAATGTACATTAGCACTGTCTACTTTAACAACCAAATTACATTGATACGCTAAGTAACAAGTTGGCAGTTGGGTCGGCAGCAGTTTGGTATCACTGCCTTACTGCATTATCCAGTGTTTCTCAAACTGCAACTAATAACGTGATTAACTAACCTGGAATTACCAATTGATCAGAGGCATCGACAACCTTGCATCCCGCAGGGGGAGTTAAAGATTCTCCAATGTTCCTGTAAATAGTAAAAGCAATTTTCAAATTCTGTCACTGAAATTGTAAATGAAATATACTGAAATAAATTACAGTATAGCACAGTGATAGATTCTATATTGAAACAAATAAAGGACAGAAACATCAAAATACACTTACGCTATTTTTCCATTTTCTATATATACATCGCTCTTAAACATCCGATCAGCGTTGACAACTGTCCCGCCTTTAATCAGAATACTCGTCTGGAAAAAAAAAATATATATATAATTTTGATTTGATTAACATTTAGCCACCACTTATTTTGTAATCTTATCTTCGGTGTGTTTTTATACTAAAACATATATAGATTTGTAAATTTATTAAGGTACATAAATGAATGATAAATTTATACATTATTTGTAAGTATTTCCTTTATTCTGTATTCATTGTAATCAATATTATCACTTAAAAGAGATAATGCAGTAATTCTGAGTGGAAATTTTGATAGTAACTTGGAACTTTTTATTCATAAATGCAAGAAAGTTGTCTTGTTGTTGCTTTTGGCGACGGAAGTGGTAATTAATTTACATCGCCACAAATAATCAAAAGAAGTATATTCATGTCGCAATGTCATAGTATTAAATAATGCCTTCGTTCGCTATTTCCCTTAGTATTCTGAATCAAGAAGAGAACTGTATTGCTTCGCTAATAGAAAACAATTCTAGTCTATTTGCTGTCAGTTTAGTAAGTTTTTCTACCCTTTTTTTCGAGAAATTTAGTAAAACAAATCTGTACAATATAGCAGCTGGATGTTTTAATGTTTTCCATACTAAGATGGAATTAATTCTCGGACAATTAATCGCTAAAGAAAACAATCCATTCAGCAGAAATATTAACTGCCGAAATATAACCGAAATATATATTGCCGGTATTCTGTCCGTTTATTTGTAACTTGAAAATGGCAATTGGAACTATATACTCTGTCCAAAGGAACGTGCGCCTGAACGATTAAGGACCCTTGCACCCCCAGGCGCGCACACACTCACACATGCAGGGGTCTTTCATGAGTCATCTATTAAACCTTTTTCTACAAAACTACGTTTTTTTAACTGTTACGTTTACTTAATTTTTATTGCAATTATTAAATTCTACATATCATTCCTTGCAAAAAGAGTCCAAGCACGGTGCAATTGTGATACTTCTAAGCATTTTAATAGTCAGTGGGTTAAAAAAAAATATAAATGATACAGTATAATTAGATAAATAAACAATTCTTTGGACAGAGTATAAGGCTAGGCGAACACACGGCGATATTTTGGGACAATCAGGTCCAATTTGATCGCTGGCAACCGTTTGCCCCAATTTGATCGCCCCAATCTGAAAAAAATTGCCCCAACTTTATTGTCCCTACGAAAGGAACAATATTGGCCCAAGATTAGTTGGCTCAAAAAATTGGTTGTACGACAGCGAATCAAAAGAACGGATGAAATCATGTGACAATACTGACGTCAGAGGAAGGCGGGGCTTGGGAAATCGGAAAATCACTCGCTGCCGCCGACATGTTTTGTGAGAGAGAAGGCTTAAAATCTGCAACATGGGCGGCCCAAAAACGATAATTCAAACAACAATATTTTGTCAATTGATAATGAAAGAATCTTAATGGATTTCTACCGCGGTAAGGCGTTTAATACTCGATCGATTCCGTCCGTTCGTAACACTTTAGGCTTAACCGCAGGTACGCTTGCACTGGATAGCTCCCGATAATACAAAGGATTTACAGAGCCTACTAAATACGGCAGGAAGCTTCGCAAAAGATTTTCAAATGGAATTCAATTGCAACAAAAGCGAAGTAATAAATTGTAATGTAGTTGAGAAAAACTACTGCCAAATTAATAATCGGGAAATTAAAGAAACCAATGAATATCAATTTCCTCGGAATATTAATAACAAATGAGGGACAAATCTTTAAAAACACATACAAACAACACAATAGCTAAAGCAAATAAACTAAGTGGATGGATAAGGGGCATATGTAATAAAAGCTACAATAAAGTAGAAGTAGGTAGAATATTAAGGAAATCATTGGCTGTGCCTGTTGTAACATATGGTAACGAAACTATAATTAACACAGAAACCGAACTTCACAAATTGACAAATATCCAAAACACGTTTGGAAGAAAACTAATAGGAGGGAACAATTTGACACCTACTACGGCAGTTCAAAGTGAAATGGGGTGGTCATCGTTATTTAGCAGCGAAGCTTCAAGCAAATTAAAATATCTGGGGAGGTTGACTTTCATGAATAAAAATAGATGGTCTAGAAAGGTGTTTGACAATACAACAGAAAAAAGCAAATGGGTAGATAAATTAGGATATTTAGCAGAATATTACGAAACAGAAGAAATGAGAATAAACATTTCATCCTAAGATATCCATGCTTCGGAAAAGAGAGAACCGTACTCTTAAAAAATATTACCATAAACCCAAATAACTGGGAGGAGGATGAATTACTGGATCACATATTAGGATTCAAGGGAAAATTAGATCTGAATAAAATTAAAAACTTCTTACAACTTGCTGGGATTAAGAGAGAAACTCTAATAAATCCTTAGGGTATCCTGTCTGAACAGGAAGTGCGTTTGAAAGCATATCCCTATAAACATACATACATACATACATACATACATACATACATACATACATACA
>JAFIDM010000179.1:39066947-39077532 GCA_023159025.1 Thereuonema tuberculata | reverse complement strand
TTAATTTCTAAAATTACATAATCCAATTCATTCAATAATTAAAAAAAAGATATTTAATTCATTTCTGAAAATAGTAACTCAAAAAAGTTAGCTGAAGTATTTCAAACTTAAGACATCATCTATTCTTTCATAGTTTCATTAAATACAGGACAGTAGAATACTGAACTAAAACCGGAAATGCCTTAATGCTGTCAAATAAGTTAAAAAATACTGAGTCAAACTAATTCTCCTTCACTATGTAAGTGACAAAGTTCACCTACAAAAAAGGATTTGTGAAGGGTTAATTTCTTATTGTAAAAATCAAGTTATTTAATCTGAATGAAATAATTGGCAATAATGAAATAACTTTCCTATTTCTAGATAAAAATATTTCAATACATTTTATTTCAATAATTTGTGATAAACATTGCAATTTGATAATAACTTAACGTATGCTTGTAAAATTGTGTGTCTCATGAAAGGTCAACACACTAGCATATAATAAAACTCAAGTGTAATTAAAAACACCAGACGCCGTTTCTTCCCGTACTACAGGACTTTATCAATGGTTAATGGCATCTGGTGGTTTTGTTTTTTTTTTAGTTACATTGTATTTATTACATGCAAGTGTGATGGCCATTCAATGACCTTTATAACATTGTAATTTCTTGATAATTGTATGAATCATTTCGATATATTCTATCCTTATCAGAACAGATCCTTATTGGTTAAAAACATCCGAGAAATAAATGTTAGAGGAAAAATAATTTAAATGCAATTTTAAATCTAAATACAGTCGGACCTCGATATAAGGTCACCCCTTGGGACTTCGTGAAAGTGACCTTATAAGCGGGACGACCTTATAACCGATTCATACGCATTTGTCAATAAATAAGCATTATATAAATACAGTATAATTCTTTGTAAAATTTAATATGTACAAAAATATCAGTTTATTAGGTTATAATTTTTTAATTTAGTTGAACCAATTAAAATTAATGGAATCAGAAAGAAATTATTTTTAAAAAATTTTAATTCGGAATAAAGTTGTATACAAATAGTACTAGTATGCTCAAGCAAAGTACTGATGTATTTAAAATAATCCATAATACAGGACTGTCGCGATTTTGGTTTCATCTTTTGTACAATGTTTTCTAAGTTTTGTAGTTTCTGAAAATTTAATGCTCTGAGTGCTCTACTTGTGTCACCGCTTCACTTTCAGTATCACTGTCATTATCCTCACTTTCTAATGCCTTGGAATCTAAAACTTCCGAAACAATTTCGGAAATCGGAGCTTGAGAAGTGGTAGTAATTTCATCATCAATTCTCACGTATTCACTTTCCCCTTCTATAGCACAGCCGTGATTTCTGAGATCTTGTATTAACACAGGTAAAGGAATATCGTCTTCATCATCTTTTTTTCCTAGAATTTGAGGGATGAAGTGCTTTGTGAAAAAGCTGTCCTCTCCGTCAGTAGGAGAAATGACACCGATAAAAGATCGTACCCATGGAAAAATTCTTGGAATTGAATCAGCGTGGCACTGAAATCACAGACTAAAGCGACCTTATATGCGATTACGGTATTTAAGACCTGACAATATATCCGATAATGCATATCAAAGAATTCCTATTCAATGAGCCGGGACTTTAGAAAAGTGACCTTATATCGAGTGTATAGGTTTTGATTTCTAAACGGAAGATCCCTATTGAGTGTGGAACACATCGGACCAATCGATAAAGAACTACGAACAATGAAATAACGTTGAAAAAAATAATCAGATTATTCAAAACTATTTATCTTAGAAAGCTGAAATTTTAATTATAGATAAATGTTAATGAACATGAGCTCCTATTAATTCTGGTAGAAATTAGATCCACAGAGGATCCAATATATTATGTTGCTCTTGAAGATCGGTTAATATTTATAAATAAACATTAAATAAAAAGAAAACCTAAAGATTTCCTGATAATTTATAACTTTCTTTCCGAACAATTATTTTAAGATCTTACCGTTTTTATGTTAAGATCTTTGAAAGTTGCACCTCTACTATATTTAAATAAAAATGAAATCAACTAAATATTAATAAAATATAGCTTTTATTGATAAGATTCTCAAGTGGGTTTCACAGAAGTGCTCCCCCCCTCAAATATCTGAAGGAGGGGGCGAGGGGGGGGGGCTTGGTCCACATTTGCATTAGGGCCCAAAATTTCTAGCTACACCACTGGCTGAGAGCGCTGAAATCATGCAGTGGCGTAGCGAGCATAACTGGCGCCCGACCCCGAAAACCCTATTCTCCCAATCGACAACCAAAAAAAAAACGACTTTTACACCACTCTTTTTGAAACCCCCCCCAAAAAAAAAAATAATTTCAATGGCGCAGTCTGCGCCGTGACTTCCCCGCATGGGCACCCCTACATTTCATGATGGTGAACGATCCGCGCTGGGTAGGTTTTCTCGGGGTTCTCCCGTTTCCCCTGCGAGTCCCCCGCCATACCTTCTCAGTCTTTCTCTTCGTCCGTCCTCCTTTCCGTGGGTTGGCACAATAGATCTTTCACGTCGCAGTGCTTGGCTTTCCTGTCACCCACATTCACTTCAAGTACAATTAATGATAAGATTATTGATTTCTAATTAGGATTTTTCCCAGGCATTAATATGGGTTTTTCTAGAACTTTTTTTTTTTAATTATAAAGATTTATTATTTTTTTTTTTTTTTTAAATTTTTATTAAATATACTCGTATTAGTTAATTATTTGAAATTTGTAATTCTCTTTCGTTTCTATTCGATAATAATAAATGTAAACCAATTAAATTGTAACAATTCTACTTTTCCTCACTGGTTCTGCTACCTCAACTTTATATTTAATTTTAACCAAAAGTTTTAATATTTCACAAAATCACTGCAGCAACAGCTCTTTAAAATCTTACAATTTCCATGAGTTCTTCTGTTATTTAAAAAAAAATGGGCTGCCTTTCAGTTTTTCCAGTTCACTGTATTTTAAATAATAATTTAAACAGTTTTAACTTTGCCGTTTCATCTTGAAATTCAACATAGTATTAGTTTAAAAATCAGGACTATTGACATCAGGAAATATGGGGAAACCATAGTAATTGTAAATATATGTAAATGATTAGATTTGCAGGCCGATTGAAGCTATTGGACAGTCACAAACTGATGCCACAGATGCAGAGCAGTGAAACACAGATAAATACTACCACAGCTCCTTGTTGATCAAACATTGTGGACATTGTTTAAAACCTCTAAAGATACCTTAAGCAGATGTCAATAGCTGTTTCATCAGTTAACAGACTTAGACCATGGAAGAATCAACGGCCGTAGAGTAGATAGTTTGTCTTATAGAGATATAGCCCTCTGTGGAATCACATCGCGCAAGTGAGTTCAAGAATCAAACACCAATATGGATCGGAAAGTTCACGAATGACCACAGAGCAACAGCACCGCTAGTTGTGATGTGTGGTATTACATGACAGGTTTGCGACTGTAAGCACCTGAAAAGGGACTGGTAGCAGGTAACACTTCGAATACCTATCATGCATACAGTAAACTTCAGGCATTCATGGTTTTCATTGCAAGATTATCCTCCTGCAATGCATTTACCTCTCATATCTGCTCACATGCAAGCACGGCTTCAGTGCTGTTTAGACAAAAAAGTAAGATTCGTCACTCACCACAACAGGAGACATGTTTGCTACCATCCAGGGGAAAGGAATGACACCTGTGCATGCGTCAGCATCCCACAGGTCCAGTCGTGGTGTGAAGGTGTGGCAGACATATGAGAATTGATCATCATAAGGTGATCTCTGACTGCTATATTACGTTACCGACATTTGCAGCCATTGGCTGTCCCATTTCTTCACCAACACGAAGTTTTTGACAGCATGAATATGCTTGTCTCCAGAATTAATCTGCAGTATCTACACAAGCAAAACATTCGGATACTGCCTTGGCCAGCACATTCATCTGATGTTTCACCTATGGAATACATCTGGAACATGGTGGGGCAACATAACCAATAAAATGCCACTTCCTAACACCAATAGCTATCCCTCAATTATAACAGCAATTTCCTGCTATTTGGTGTTGTATCCCTCAGAGGGATATTATAAAGTTGTAACTTAATCTACCTCGCCGAGTTCATGAGTATATTAATGCACAAGTTGTTCAACATCTTACTAAATACACCATTTCATCAGATTGGTACAGTGGTAATTTTCCTTAATTGTTTTTACTAATATAATCAGTAGCACCTCCAGTGTACTTTAAAAAGTCACATGAGTTTTAGTCAAATGGCACCAATCTTCCTAGGTGTTCCATTTTTTCTCCTTTAATTGTAGATGAGAGAAAAATTTAATCAGATGATTATCAAAACACTTGGATTATCAAGACACTTGGAGACAGAGTGTGCCCTGACAGTCACGCATCTCTGAGATGAGTGTCTTGTGCATCATTGCAATGGCCGATCCAATGGCTGCATTGGACAGAAATAAAATGATGTAGGCCAGTAAAGCATACCAGTGCTTCTTAAGATCGAGTCATTGTATATAGCCAGAGATCCTGACATCAAAGGACACATCACTGCTGACGAGAGAAGTCACGTAATAGGGCAGCTGAGGAATTGTACCAAGCATCATGATAGAAAGACCAAGGATTGGTAGAGAGACGAACACTACTAGCACACCTGTAACTATAATAAAAATAAAGAGTCAAATGAAGCTTAAAAAATATTCTGGTTTTATAGTTTTACTAAGATGATGGCTTTAAAATAAAATTAAATAAATAAATTTTTAGAATGCTTTACAGGATTTATAAATTTACAAATAACCATGAACTTTACTTAAGAATGGATTAAAAATGTAAGATTAATGTTCATGGTGAGTAAATATATTTAAGAATTTAAGTCCTAATTTTCTTTTTTTTTTAGGATTCAAATCGTTAATTCTCAATATAGGTCGGTAATTAAAGAAATTTTGGATCAGAAAGGATTACAGAGGAACTGTGCTAGAGAATCAGTAATCGTACAAGTCAGTGCTGACAGTATCAGTTTTAGTGAACGTGGCTTATGATTGCATGACCGAGTTGGGGGAAGTGAAATGTAGTGGATTGTCAGTACGATACTAAGAACTGTAGAGTTTGGCCAATTGTGAATGTTGGAGCAGGTTGTTTCTTTTCCCTTTTAATTTTTTTATAGTGTCTAAAATTTTGTGAGGAAGATAATGTCATCAATTGAAAGTAGTAAAAGTACGATGACGAAAACAGAAATTTTAGACCAGAGTGGAAGGAAGATATTGTATTCACTGTTAAAGGAGGTATACCTTTGTATCTTATCGGAAATATGCCACTTTGAAACCAATCACAAAACCCGTTCGTTTGATCATCCATCTAAATCAGAATTACAGAGAAACAAGTTAGCTGTGTCAAAATCATCACTAAATGGCTAGCAGACACTGTTGTCAACATTTAATAAGAAACCTGATACGACGACTGAAACTAGTTTTGTTATATCAGGGAACCGCCTTTTTTTCGCTATACTAAACACCCATATTCTGATGACAACTTATTAAGAGAAATAAAGTTGAAGTTACTCAGTGTTAGATCCAAATAACACAAAAACTTCAGGGTTTAATAGTACAAATACCAAATGCAAAATGCTTTAAAAGAATTCCCTTGCATTCAGCTTAGTTCTTGACCAATCTATAGACATATATACAAGACAACCAACCACAGCTGGTGTTATTTGTTTTTTTGCGCTAATGTAACTTAGAAAGAAGAGATGTTGGACTTAGTGACACTAAAAGAAACAAATTGTGGTGTTGGCATTAAAAATGCACTTGACAGAACCTTAATGATTGCTGATGTTTCACTGGATAAACTAGTCAGTGTTGCAACAGATGGAACATGTGCAAAGACAAAGAAAAATGCAGGATTAATTCCACTTATTAAAAGCATCTCAGCTGTCTCGAGTGTCTCCCTGTCTCACTGCATAATTCATCATGAAAGATGTAACAAAATCTGTTCTTGAAATTATCGATTCATAATCTTAAATGGGAAGACCCACTGATAATTCAAAAAGTTTATTGAAGAAACAGAGCTTGATGATAAATCTTTCTACTTTAAGGTGGTTGTCAATCAGCAGTGTATTGAGATTTGTGGATCTGTCAGAGAATATTATTACTTTTCTTGAAAAGAAAAGATTCAAATCTCAACTGGAAAATGACGAAAAGATGCAATATTCGTTGTTCTTCACTAATATAATTAATCATACCGACACACAACTTGGTACTCAAAGGGACGGATAAGACTGTTTCTGATCTTACTCAGACAATTTTCAGCTTTCAGAAAAATAACAGAGTTTTACAAAGAGACAATATTGTCAAGACAACATATTTTCCGTCCTCAGATACTTTTGTAATCTTAAAAGGAGAGTTATTACATTCCCTGATATTGAGATAAATGACCACAAACTAACAGATTACAAAGAAAAATTACAAGGATTGCTTGTTAATTTCCTAGACAGGTTTGAGGACTTGTAGAAGCTAAAGCCCTGCTTTGCCTTCCTTGTAAATCCATTCATGGTTGATGTTTGTCAAATTTTCGAATCGCTGATAATAGCATCACCTGCTGTGGAAATGGAACTAACAGAATTACGGGAGAACCAGGGTCTAAAGATTCCAGTCTACAATTGAGTTCTGGAATCAACTTCCAGAAGTAAAATATCCTGAACTGAAAAAAAAAAACATAGTAAGACTCATGTTACTGCTATGAATCACTGTAATGAGATTTATGAAGTCTAAGCATTGTGCAATCCTTACAAATCAACACCTTACAGAGATAATTTATACAGCATTGACAACATATCAGCAGTATTCTCATTGACTCACAGCCAAGCTGGAGTCAATAGTATAATATTTGTAGCAATGTCTGCTTGCTTCATAAAAATATTATAAGATTGTAATTTTGTAAGGTGGCAAGCCGATTAAAATATATCTAATTTTATTGCATGTTTTCCTCCATGCTTTCACCAGATATTGACTAAGATAAATAAATATCTTTACAAATATCTAGTTTAACCCCTTTTATTTTTGTTGTTGTGGTTATTTAATGAAATAACGAATTTGCATATTTTTCTTAAGATATTTGTGTTGTGCATTATGGTATTAAATATGCTGAATAAATTTAAAACACTATTCAGTAACGATTTTGAAAACTTTTGATATATACATGTGATTACTTTATGATTGTTGAAACTAATACATATTAACAGTTTAAAAACTATGTTTATGAATAAACATAATTATGTTCAGTACTTCTTAATATTCATATTAAATTTTTATAACAAAATGTGCATGTAACAATAGAAATGTGTGTGAGATAGTTGTTCATCTTGCAGCTCTCAAACATCTAAATTTCATCGTATGTGGCTCTTACATTAAGCAAGATTGGGCATCCTAGATGTGTAGCATAGTCTCCAGCACCATGTACTAGTAAGAGTATAGACAATGCTTGCGAAGGATGCCATATCACTTCTGTTGCCTAATGCTCCACTGTATTATAAGACAAAATGTAGATTTTTTTTTTTTTGCTGCCTTTTTTTTATTATTATTATTATTATTTACTTATGGAATGAAGTACTGATATTAAATTGATTCTTTCAATATTATTATTGAAAGTAAAAAATGAGCTAAAATGTAAATTTTGCTAGCCTTAAAATAAAAGTAGTATTTACTGGAATATAAACTGAAATTCAATGGATTTTACTTTTTTCATGGAATTAAATATTGTCAATATATTGAATTTTATACATCATCTTAACAAATTCCCAAATGGAAAACATAATGAAACATTCACCAGAAACAGGTCTCTTGCAAATCTCTAGCGAAAAGAAGCCAAATGGCAAACACAAAACAAAACATTCACCAATATACATGCTGAAGAGGCACAAGTAATCACTGTCTAACTCTTCTAATGCATAACTCTGATCTCCTGTTTTGTCTTACTTCAGTCATTCTTGCTTGCATCACAAGCAAAGAAACATCTATTTTACAATTTTTCTGGTGATTTTTTGCAAAATGCTGAAGAATATTAAACTCGAACCAAACAATAACTGGGAAATGACCTTGTAAATGTATATTAAACTTTATTTTTTCTCCCAACTTGTAACATTGTAACCATTAACTTGAAAATGAACTGTAGACCACACAATGATAAATCTAAATAAAAATCTAGGAAAAAAATGTACAATTCATTTTTCAATCAGTGTTCTATTAAATAAGATTTAAAACCTGATATTGTAATTAAAAAAAATAAAAATAAAATAAACATTTTAATGAGTAAAATTAAAACATTAAAAGCATCATAACACAGCAATCAGGGCCAGAAACAATTAAAACTTTCAAATATTGTACATAAATAAAAATATGAAAAAAAAAAGATACTTAAGGAAGATACATTTATACAATTATATATATATATATAGCCGGACAGTGATATGAAATTTGAAACCAATCTAAAGAACAAATCACTGTCTGAAACTGCCAATTCAAATTTCAGTTCACCGTTTCACCCAATTTGTAATTGTTTTCTTCCATTTGAATTAAGATATCGTAAGCTCATTCTCTTTATTTTAATCTATGATGGAAGACTATTATCTCTTTCGGATTGTAAAGATTGTTATATTTTTTAGAATTTAAGTTAAAAGTGTGGTTTGGCCAAATCATCAGGAATTAAAGATGTGGATCTGGAAACTTCTGTGTGCCAGGCACTGACAAGGTAGAGCTGGGGCATGGAGTTGCGAAGTAAGAGTTCAATACTTATTTTGTTTGTTTTATTTTATTTTTTGGAGGTTACAACCGAATTGTTTCTGGGTGTAGCTTTGGGACAGCATTTCAGTCAATTAAGATTCCCACACTGACACATTTCAAATTACAACAATTTTCCCTCCAAATCACTATTTTTTTTCTTTTTCTCTTTTAAGAGGGTTGTGAACAATTGCTATTCTTTGATTTTCCTTTGTTGCAATGTATCATCAAAATGTATAAAGATTAGGTTTATACTTTTGCTTTTACAAAGATCTGAGCAAAGGAATTCCTGTTCGACCAAAACTGCAGCCAACTGTATAAATCTATTGATAAACAGGAAGACAAAAGATTTTTGTAAAGCTCTGTTCAAGCTGTTTTAGAATTAAAATGTTTTAATAAATTTTGATCGTGGAATTTGAACTAATTCGTGTTATTACTAATACTTTCTTCTCTTTTGGATCCAGTTTTAAGTCTATTAATAGTTACTGTTCCTTCAAGAGCAATTCAACCATGGATGTCTTTTCAAAACCTCTCACTATTACTTCAGAATAAGTCAACTAAAATCCACCCATCAGTAAAAAAACAAAATAGTCCCATAATATGAGATTTCATTAAAAGAATTTGTATATGCTTATAATAATTCTTGATAAGTAAAATAAATAAATATATAAAAATTAACATGTTAATGACCAAAGTATGAGTTGCTTTCAACAGACACCTAGACAACTGTTTCATCTTATGAGGACTCATAAGTAGATATATCTAGTTAATGACTAGCTTAGTATGGGAGATTGTGGATCACTCTTTCTGTCAATGATAGCAAACCACCTTTTTTGTTTAATTGAAATGCTTTCAGAAAGAAGATAATAATAATACAACACATGGCGAGTTGTGGTAATATAATCAAATTTTTAAATTATATAATATACCACAGATACTTTCCAACTTCAAAGCTTAAATTGAACTCAATAGCTTCATACAAACTGGCAAAAATTTTTCAATTTGATCTTTTACGTAACATATTGCCTTGTGTTGAAAAACGAAAAACCACAAATTTTATCAACTTTTTGGCCATTTTTAATAGAGTCTTGTCTTTGTTTAATCTATAAAATACAGTCCACTAAATAGTACCAGTTATTTAATCATGTAATCCCATCTTCTACCATCTTTCTATTGATTATATAACAGTAAGTTAGGATGTAAGAGCCAAGCGAATGATTACTGTCATCTCCCAGCAATGAAAATTTATCTAACAATAAATAAATAAATGAATAAAATAATACCTCAACTTCATTTAATTTTATGTCTTTACACATTGATACTTAGAAAAACTGACAATTTTATCACATAAATTGATAGATAACACTTAGTATTAGGGGGTTGACACTATTTAAATTGTACTCCTTTTAGGTACTTACTTATCAGCATTAATACCCATATGTAAAGGATCCAATAATTATTCCTGTCATATTCATTGATACGGACATGGAACTGAGGACTTCATTTCCACACACAAATCCCACTATAAAGAAATAATATCAACAATCAATTTTTTTTTTAAAGATCATTTTTTTTTTAAACTACTGAAAATCAAAAATAAAATAATTAGTCAGTTAAACTTTTAAGACAGATTATTTAATTTCAATGAACATTGACAACTGGGTCTTCAGTCAAATCATCCCATTCACATCAAATTCTTTGAACAACTTTATGATAATTTGCTGAAAACCGTGCTGAATTCAAATTAAAAATTGCCTACCTTATATACGCACGAGTAAGGTGTGGATTAGA
>JAFIDM010000179.1:39049489-39066547 GCA_023159025.1 Thereuonema tuberculata | reverse complement strand
TATATAAGGTAGGCAATTTTTAACTGTATGATAAGTCATCTAAAGTATGTAATCCTTTATCTTAAGTCATCTAAAGTATGTAATCCTTTCAATAAACATAAATAACTTTGATATTTACAATTATCAAAACTGAACTAAAATATTTTCAAAAGTCTAAGTGTAATCTGGTTAAATTAAATGCATATACCTTCTTCATGTCTAGTCACAGATGAATTTTTTAAAGCATATTGGAAATTAAAAGTACAATCATTCATCAGGAATATGAATAAACGAGCCGAAATATATGCTACGCGACATACCAGAACACATAGGATAGGAACAACAATCATTTGTCTAAATGTGATACCAACCTGAACAAAATAAAAATAAATAAATAAATAAATAAAAGCACTGAAGCAAAACTACAAGTGCTTGCCTTTACATTTTTAAAGTCCATTGAAAAGCAGGAAGACTGCTTTTTTTTTTCTTTTGAATTTTTTTTAGATTTTTTATTTTAAATATCACACCCAATGCCACAATAAGGTCTTATTTGAACCGGTATCTTACTAATGTTTTTTTACTATTTAAAATGGAGAGCAAGAGCTCAGTTCCTCACAGTAGGAATAAATACAAAAACATAACGAAAATGAGTTTTTTTAGATTTTTCACTGCCAAATAAATATGTAAATAAATAAATAAAAAGGGGGATTACAGAAACACAATAGAAAGATTTTCCAGCGACTGTTTTAGGACTAGATTAGGAATGGAGAGAACCAGTGGATGAGTCAGTGCCGGATCTAGGAATTTTATCAGGGGGGCAAGTCAGCCCCGTGCTGCCCCTGTAGCTGTGTTTCACTATTAAATTATAAAAAAGAATCAATTTTCAATCCCATTTTGCCGCCCGGGGCAGTTGCCCCCTCATGCCCTCCACTAAATCCGGCACTGGATGAGTATCTGAAAATAGGCCTATACTTTTTTTTTCTCCCCATTTTTATTATTTCTAATATTTGTAAAAAAGAGATGACTATGTTGTTACATTAAATCTAATTGTTGTTCAAGAATTAGAAATATTGAAATAAATAAATTTTGACAAAATTTTTGTTCTTCTGTTGATACATATACAACTGTGATATGTTAAACTATTTGTGTTATTTAGGACTCTACAGAGATTTTTAATAATTATCTGGAAGAAGAAAGGGCCTTCAGACAAATATATATCTATAAAATAAATCTAAGAACAGTTGATCCGACAATTAGTATCTAGGTAAGGGTTGATCCTGCCTCTCACCTCTGTGTACAGTGGTTCGGTTCTCATGTGTATTATGAGATGGTGGACAATCCCCAACGGGCAGGTTTTCTCCCATGTCCCACTTCTCCCACCATATACACTCATTAACAAAAAAAACGACGCACCTAGAAGGAGTTGTCCGATTGTAATGAAATTTCGTATGCAAAGACATTGGGACTGCCCATGCAAATGATTAAACTTTGGTGTCCAATGAATGAATAGCGAGAGCTACAGCACATTGGAACTGCATACTCAGCAATTTGTATATAAGAAGTGATTCTCAATCTGATGGTCAAAATTTCTGTTGCATTGCGAGTTAGGATACCTTTCAACGACTGCAAAAATGCCTCGCCGCAGGATTCGAGCTCATTGTGCAACTGTCAGAGTTTGAAAGAGGTCGTATCATTGGATTGAAAGAGGCAGGTTGGGCAAATCGGAGAATCGCTCGTCACATGGGTCGAAGTGATGCGGCGATTAGAAGATGCTGGCAGGAATGGGTGGACAATGGCAGATTTCAGTGTCATGAAGGTAGGGCCACAGCAGAACGGGAGGATAGAGTGATTGTCAGATCAGCTGTCACAGCGCCTGAATCATCGTTATGAACCATCAGACGTGCGAGCCACACACGAGTGTCCACCATGACCATTCACAGACGGCTGAGAGAGCGACATCTACGCTCATACCGACCGCTATGCCACCTGCCAGTCACGTCTGCACACCGTCGGGCCAGATTACAGTGGTGCTTGGCTCGATCCGGTTGGAATGATGCTGACTGGGACATATAGTGTTTAGCGACGAATCCCACTTGCAACTGTGTCCTGACGATCGTCGCAGACGTGTCTGGATACGCCCAGGGCAGCGTGCCGATCCTCCTTTCACTACTGCACGTCACACAGGCCCTCAACCAGGAGTTATGGTCTGGGGTACCATTTCCCTTGATAGTCGGATCCCTTTGGTCGTCATTAGCGGCACACTTACAGCACAGCGGTACGTAGATGACATTCTGAGATCTGTTTTGCTACCCTTCCTTTTGCAGTACCCTGGCCTTATTTTTCAGCAAGATAATGCCAGACCACATACGGCACGTGTTGCTATGACCTGTCTTGCAGCTTGTGAAACACTTCCTTGGCCAGCCAGATCCCCAGATCTCTCTCCAATCGTGCATGTCTGGGATATGATGGGAAGGCGACTGCATCCACCAGGGAATATGGATGACCTAGCCCGACAATTGGAGCAAATTTTGCAAGAAATACCGCAGGAGACCATCAGGGAGCTTTATCACTCTATGCCACGTCGTGTGGCAGCTTGCATTCAGGGTAGAGGTGGGTCAACACCTTATAGAGCTTGTTACTTTTTAACTCTTTAACTCTGAAATAAATCATTCAATTTTAATAATTTTCTATTCTGTACATAATCTTCCTCTCCACCAATTTTTGTCTCCATCGGACAATTCCTTCTAGGTCGTCGTTTTTTTTGTAATGAGTGTATTCTCAGTCTTTCTCTTTATCTGTCATTACTTCCATGGATTACTACAATAGATCTCCGATCGCAGTGCTTGGCTTCACTGCCACTCAAATTCATTACAAAAGGGTTGAAAAAGGTCCTTTTAGAATTATAAATTTATATGAAAGAGAAACTATTCTGATGATTATTTATAAAAAAAAAAAAAAAAAAATATAAAGAAGAAATTTTTAGGTACACAAGACATTCCCAACATATGGTTATTACTTCAACACTCATATCAAGAAGTCAAGAGTATTCTACATAGAATAACTAACCTAGTTTATTTCGTGAATAATTTTATAATAGTGTAACACAAAAAAATAAAACATTTTCAATCTAATTAAAAAAAATATTCTGATACTTAACTATTAGTATATTCGAATCATAGTATGATTGAATTTTTCTCCAATTTATATAAAGCTCTGGAACATCCATGATTCTAGCTAATTGCTTTAAATATTGTAGAATATTACAAGTGAAAAATACATTTTTATTAATCAAATGGTTCAATAGATTTATAGCAGCAGTGAATAAAGATTGGTCGATAGGGAACACTGAAATCTCAAGCTGCAGAAATTATCCTCAGGAATCATAGAAAGATACAGTTTCCCTGAATTCGGAAGTTAGAATTCATGCCTTTAAAATTATTCAATCAATTAAAAAAGTGAAGAATAAATAGGCTATCACTTGCTTGATGAAGATCCTTAGGCTTAATTTTGTGACAAATATAATTGATTTCCATCGAAATACAAGAAATTTCATAAGTCTAATATAACGTTTAACATCTAAAGAGTTATTTAAACCTTTAACAAAAATTTCTACTCAATTTTTTAACAAATATTTTTCTAATTAAGTTTATAATTTTATTACTTTGACAATATGCAAACCTGCCGCCATGAAGCTCGTGATCACGTGAAATGCACGCACGCAACAATACGTCATCTCAGCAACAATACGTCATCCCATTCGCCATCCAGGCTGTTCGAGGCGAAAGTTTAGGCAGCCGTTGGTTGAATTCTAAGTTATAATTTTACATCTTAAATAACTTCAACCAAACAATTTTGTGGCTGAAAAAAAATCTCAACTGTGAGCCACATATTATCAGTTGGTTTTCTGCTACATTATACACTGATCTATAATATTTTATCTTTAGAATTCTAGAATTCAAAAATGTCAAAAAAAAGGATAACGACTTTTTCCTCCACGCGTAGTCAAGTACAAGAATACGCTGTGAAAATTTGCAAGAACAGCAAAAAACGCTACAGTGTCATGAAGTTTCACAAAGCTCAAAATGTAGATGTTAGTAAATGGACGGAGGCTAGTTTGGAAAGAGAGAACAATCTAGAAATCTACAAAACTGGAGAGGAAATGCCTCAATTTGGAGCCAATAGCGTGCATGGACGAGAATTTAGGGAAATAGCTCGAAGGAAGAAATTAGGATTCAAGGACAAAAAAAAATACAATCCAGATGAACAACCGTGGCTTCTGACAGTTGGTGGGAAAAAAGGAAAAAAATATAAAGGTTTAAGAGAAGGTGGAATTACTGAGAATGCATCTTATTATGTCTTCATGCAGGGTGCGGATGGATCTTTTGATGCGTTCCCAATTGAAGAATGGTACAATTTTACACCAATTCAGAGATATAAAACCCTCAATGCAGAGGAAGCAGAAGAGGAGTTTGGAAGACGAGATAAGGTATTTAATTATTTTCCCATCATGCTTCGCAAACGAATGAAGATTGAGGAGGAAGAGGGAAAGGAAGAAGCGGAAAAAAAACAACGGAAGAAAGGGAAATTTGCAGAAGAATCAGGTGAATTTAAAATTACTGAAATGGAAGATTGGATAATGAGTTCCGACGAAGAGGGAGAAAGTGAAAATGAAGATGGAATGGAGAAAACAGATTCTAACTCAAAATCAAAGAAGAAAAAACAAGGTAGTAAAAAAAAAAAGAACAAAAAAGATGGATCTGATGAGGATGATGCCCTTGAAGACAGTGATGACGGTGATGATGAAGGTCGAGAGGTGGACTACATGTCTGATGGTACTTCGTCCAATGAAGAAGAGCAAGTGGAAGACAAACCAAAGAATGAGTTGAAGGGAGTGGAAGATGAAGAGGCCATACGGAAAATGGAACAGTCTGAGTCTGATAATGAAGATGAAGAGACAAAAGAAGAGCCAGAAGAAGGGAAAGAAGAGCCAGAAGAAGGGAAAGATAAAGCCGAAGAAAAGGTCAAAAAAGAGAAAGACAAGGATGCTTTAGGTGAATCTAGTAATACTGATTCTGATACTTCTGATTCTGATGACATTGATAAAGATGCAAGTTTTCATTCTGCAATGTTTATGCAGAAATCAGGCAAGAAAATAGAAGCTTCCATTTCTAAAAGTAGCCGATCTCATATGCCAACAGAACTAAGCAATTCTGCAAATAGTTCAAAATCGAAACCTAAAGCCACAAAGCACAAAAAATCTGATAAATCTAAGATCTCGTCAGCATCGAAAAAGAAGCAGGTTCCGAGTGCAGAAGTCGGATGTTCATCTCAGAGGCCTCCTGCACCTGTTCCTGAGCTGGCACTGGATGTTATCCCTGAAGAGGCTGTGAGAAGATACGTAATGCGCAAACCAATGACCACCACTGAACTTTTACAGAAATTCAAAAGCAAGAAAACAGGATTGACTAACGATCAGATAGTGAATACCATTGCCCAAATACTCAAGCGCATCAACCCTGAAAAACTAGTTATCCAAGGAAAGCTACATTTGTTTCTTCCCCGATCATCATAATGTTTTAAAAGCAGAAATAAAATTGAAATGCTGTTGAAATATTTGAAGTTGCAAGATTTGAACTTATTACCATGTTTATGATGACACATTTCATGAAATGTAAGTACTTTTTTTACATTATTTAAAAGAAAAAAAAAAAGAAATCCAAGCAATATCATTCTGTATCTTTCAATTATGACTAGCATTATTCCAGTTATTCTAAATCACCTGATATGGAGCCATATTAATTTTCAATATATGTAAGAAAAATATAACATTTCGTCATTGTATAGTATAAATACAGAAGTCAGATATTTGCTTGTTTTTTTTTTTTTTCCTTCCAGGCTTTTCTCTCAAAAAACAAACCAATCCGCAAGCTGTCTTTAAACAAATCCAAATGAGAAACGTATTTTCCATCGCGTGTTTTAATTTACACACAACGAAACCATCAAATTTTTGTAAAAAACTGATATGCATCAGAGAAAAGTAAGAGCTAGAATAAAAACGCTTTAGAATTTAGAATTTTCAAATGGAAATAGCCATATCCGTCAGTCGTTGTATCTGTGATCAAAATGGGATTAATTCAAAAGCTACATATCTAGGACATTGAAATTTTACATAGATATTTAGGTAATTGTATCATTTAATCATATAAAGCATTATTTATTTATTTTCTTTTATGTCAAACTAAGCCTAATGTTTCATTACTAAAGTCACATTTACGTTTTTCCCATATAGTGAAGTTTTAAAGATTGGTGGGTTGTCTTTTTTCCCACTGTTCGTTCAAACTAATTCTTTTTTTCTTTGTTAATAGGCGAAGAATTTCTCAAGCGCAAGACTATTACGTTTTTAAGTTTATCTTTATAAGTATTATATGCTTGTACTTTAATAGAATGTACAACTGAAATTGAAGCTTTTTTATTTATAATTAACTGTTGATTTGTGACGGTGACGAGGCTTAACAGGTCCTAATTAAGGATTTTCGTTGAATACTCTCGACTGTAGATCTAAAGCGCGTTTCACATGGATCCGAAAATCGGACTGTCGGATCCCCATATTCTCTTTCACCTGGCCACGAAACGTCGTCTATACGAACGATTTGAATATTACATGGCGTATAGACGACGTGGAAGAGAGTTTCGTGGCCATGTGAAAGAGAATACGTCCGATTCGTGGACCCGACCATCCGATTTTCGGATCCATGTGAAACACCCTTAAGCGCTCTTTCACAGGACGCGACCATGGCAGCGCCGCCACGATCGCGCCGCCAGATCGTTCTATAGATTTCAGTGGAGCCTTTCACATGTGGCCGCTTGGTCGCTTCTGGCAGATTTTTCAAGCCGCCAGGCTGGCGGCGCGATGACTGTCGTTCTATTGATTTCAGAGGAGCCTTTCACACGAGACGCGATTTTCGTTGCGACCAGAAGGTTGTTTCTGTTAATTTTCGCTTTGAGAAGTGTTGAAAAACACGATTAAAACGAAACTACTCTAGAGAATGGGGACTTTTGACACTCAAAAATTCATATTAGAAGTTCGTGAATATTTATAAACAAGGAATATTTTATTTTTTTTGGAAATGGATTTTAATAGAATTATCAAAAATTTATTTCAATAAATACTATACAACATCTTCTTCAAAAATATATTTTAAAAAATATATTTATTTAAACAAATTTTCGGAAATTTTTCTTTTTCCTTTTTCAAGTTATTTCCAACAATAAATTAAATATCGAGATGTAACATTGGTATTTAATTTATTGTTGAAATAACTTGAAAAAGGAAAAAAGAATTTCCGAAAATTTGTTTAAATAAATATATTTTTTTTAAATATATTTTGAAATAAATATTTTTTTTTAAATATATTTTTGAAGAAGATGTTGTATGTTATTTATTGAAATGCAAATAAGAAGGAAGAAGATTAGAAGAAAATATGGACTTAAAAAATTTATTTCTATAAAAAAAAATGCTTCAAAACTAATTTATTTTTGAAAACGAACAGCATCCAATGAATCTGCATGATATTTAGAAAGTTTTAAATGAAAACGTTTTTTATTATGATTATTTATAGCATGTAAAAAGAATAGCACGTAAAAAGTAATCTCAAACAATTTTTAAAGCATAATTTTTATTTATTTTTTTAAAATTAGGCCTAACTATTGCACTAATAATAAATATCTTAAATACAAATCATTATTTTATGATTTTTTTTTAGCATTTAGGTGTTCGATAAGTTTTTTTTTAAGTTGGAAATATCGAATACTACCTCGACAACTCCCAAAAAATTGACTGATTTTAAATTTTAATTTAATTAATTACAGAATATTTTGAAAATTAACAAGAAGAAAATAGAAATCCCAGATGCTTCACAAGTTCATATTTATATTTTCAGCAGTTTAGGTGCATTGGTAAAAGAAATATATAAAAGAAATAAAAGGTTTGCCGTAGCCTGAATGGGGATGTTTAAGGTCCTTGGTTCGAGGCTAAAAAAGTCACGTGATGAAGGGACTCACGTTTTAAATCCTTCCTAAAAACTGCTGAATTTCGGATCTTTATTCAAGAAGATTCAAACTAGAATTCTAGTTTGAATCTTCTTGAATAAAGATCCGAAATTCAGCAGTATTAGGAAGGATTAAAACGTGAGTCCCTTCATCACGTGACTTTTTTAGCCTGGAACCAAAGAACCTTAAACATCCCCATTGTTTGAGCTCCTTTAATGAGCTTCTTCGATTGTTGGAGTGTTTGGCCGCGCTGCCATGGTCGCTTCGTGGGTAAAGCAAGCGATCTTGGCAGCGCGGCCAAACATTCCTGGCGGCGCGCAGCTGCCATGGTTGCGTCGTGTGAAAGAGCGCTAAGATATATCAAAATCATAATTGCTATATCTTGCTTAGCTAGTTTAATCTTACTACTGATTCGCAATCCTAGGATATGTAGTTTTTGAGTTTTAACACAGCGAACGGGACTTGCTAATTTTGATGTAAACTTTGCAATGTTTTAATTTTTATTATTGGAAGGCGGGTTACTTCACTGAATCAAACTACACTGTCATTCATTCATTCATTCATTCATTTTATTTCCGTTACATTTTATCATAGTCCTGTTAGGAAGCATTTGTAGATTCATTATATCTTTATGAATAGTATTCAAGTATTAAAACTACGGATCTTAACAATCATTAGATATTTTTTTATGATACTTTTTAAGTATTTTATAATACACTCAACACTTGTTTATCGTATTTGATGGGACAGCGACATATATTAGACATGTACTGAACATGTTATTAATATTAATTATTTTACATTAATGTTATTAATGGAGTTAGTTACATAATCGCTTGTGTTCGCTATTAAATATTAATTATAGCGACGGAAAAATGCTTTGTGTATTTTTCGAATATGCTAAAAATCGTTTCAGATAAACAGTTTTTATAAACAGTTTTTGTAAGATATTTATATAGATGGCTAGATTTAAGAGGGCCAAGATCTCATCTCACTGCCCCGCTTTCGATAGGACAGTAATACTCTTCGACAAAGTGGTAGGAATTTGGATTGGAAAGGGTTATGTTGTCGTTCAACGAAAAAAATAAATAAATAAATAAAACATATGGGATAGGGGTGGGTCCAGGTTTACAAACATAATGATACCTTTCCAACCAAAATTCTGGTCCAAAATTGTACATTTCTTCCATTTTCGGACTCAATAAGAAGGTGGGACCGCTACCAACCGACCTCGGTACGCCAATAAAACTTTGGAACAATGATACTAAAATTACTAATATTTGCAAATACTTTTATTTGTACGGCCGGCCTTTCACCCTTCTCCTTTCCAGCTGAGAATTGTTGCCATATTTCTTAAAGAAAATCTTGTTAGAGCAATAATGAAAGTTTCCAGGATGCTGAACCATCCAGGAATTTGGAAGTGTGAGAAGAGCCATGAACTATTCTGATTTGTTTAACCAACAACGTAAGATTGACATTTGAAAAAAAAAAACTTTAGAAAAAAGAAGAAAAAAAAAGGTGGGGGGGAAGAAAGTCTTGGACCGGTGACTTTTGTTATTTTGGGTAAATAAACTACATGCGATGGAATCCAAGATATCACTTCCCTTTTCCTGCAACTTTTTATTATTACAGGACCAACTGTACATCTTAATATATAAAATGAATGTTTCTTTGTCCTATACCATTCATCAGATTGCGATGAAACTTTGGTGAGTTGTTGTGCGCCCGCCCGCGAAGGTTTCAGAATTAGTAGAACCATTTAACAATACAGTGATATCTCGGATCACGAACGTCTCGGTTTACGAACAAATTTTGCTTCGCTTCACGAACATGCACGCACGGAGCCAGGGTCGGATTATCGCATAGACAAATGTCTAGGGCCCGGTTTTTTGAAGGGGGCCCGTTCAAACTTCTGTTTTTTTTTTTCTTCTGGTTGAACAGATTAGGTTTCCAACGTTTTTTTTTTTTTTGGTTGGAGGGGGCCCGATGAGAAGAAAATGTCTAGGGCCCCAAAGCGGGTTAATCCGGCCCTGCACGGAGCTCATGGAGCGCAAAAACTCCTACGCACAGCCACGCCCCAAGCAGCAAAGCTGTTCAGTTCGCCTACTTGCAACTCGCGTGGTTGCAGTAGAGTACCAACAACAACTGTTGATATTTTAGTTTTTTCTTTATTTAATTAAATTTATCCATTATTATGGCTCCCAAAGAAGCAGTGGAATTTTCAAATGATAATGTAATGACCTATTTTTGCAAAATTCTCAAGCAAAGAAAAAGGCAAATTTCTCTGGATCTTCTTATGCAGTTACCAACTGCCTCTCCTTCGAAGCAGTAATCTTCCTCTTCCCCCTCTCCACTTACTCCATTCCCGTGTGCCAGCAATTATCAACCACAAAGGTAAATTGTATATGTACTGTAAAATTAGTTTTATTTTGGTAATTAAACTGCTTTCGTCTAATATTACTACAGTGCAACTTCGATAATTCGAAGCTATTACAAAACTTCGAATTATCCAAGACTTCGAATTAAACAAGTTACATCTTTTAACTTTAATTTCAGGTCCACTGAATGCTTGAAAAGATTATTCTGTCAATAAGTAAATATTTATTCAGAAAGATCATGGTTTGAAAGACATAAACACTATATGTATGTAAACAAAATAAGATTTATATTACGTAAGCTACAGTACATATTAAATTCAATAAAGAAAATTATAGTTTTCAAAAAATTGTGCAATGTCTGATTGTTTTGTAGAATTCAGTCGCTTAAGGTTAGCAAAATCATCAAGCATGTTTAGTGAACGGAAAACAGCTTCACTTACGTTGGTCTGTCCTTCAATGTACCGAAGAAATTCGGCGCTATCCCGTACTCGTTGGCGATTTGGCATTTCTTCTTCACACCTTTTTCCATCTCGCGAATGACGGCGACCTTTTCAGCGAACGTTAAATTCTTGTACACGCGTGGTTTACTGAAAGACATGGTGACACTGACAGCAGGAAGCTCGAATGGCGTCTGAAGCGTCAAACGGTGGCGGGAAGGGGATTTCAGTTGTGACGTGTCGAATTTCTTAACGATGAAACGCCGAAAAGTCTTTATGGTTCGAAATTTTTTATAAAAAACTTCGAATTAAGGAAGTTGAACTTCGAATTATCCACGATTTTTTAACATTGATTTAATAAGAAATTCAAGGAACCAAGAGAAATCTTCGAATTAATCACGATTTCGAATTAAAGACGTTCGAATTATCCAAGTTGCACTGCATTACATTTATTTCCTTTCTGTATTATTTTCACAAATAAAGCCATAACATGTTAAAAAAATTTATAGGACAATAAACGTATTATTTGGATTTACATTAATTACAGTGGGAAAAACTGATTCGGATCACGAACTTTTCGGTTCACGAACAGGGTCAAGGAACGGATTATGTTCGTGAACCGAGGTATCACTGTATCTGGTGCGCGAGTCGTTTCAACAAATGAGTGTATTTCCGGCTTTACAGTTTCCGGTGCGACTCAACAAAGTGACCATCAACAAAGCACAGGAACAACACATGGACAGCTGTATGTGGCCTGCTCACGCGTCGGAAAACCTGATTTATTCGTGTATGCACCAGACGGAAAAACAAAAAATATTGTGTATCCAAAAGCACTTCAATAAAAAGAATTAAAACATAAACACTTTCTTTCTTTGAGTGGCATTGCAACGCATGCCGGATACAGCTAGTTAGTAATAAGTATAATACTGGGAACGATTGCTATCATCTTCACAACTTTTCTTGTTTCGTTAGCACAAATCACTAAAAGTTTTTTGTTGTTTTTTTTTTCAAAAAATATTAATTTAAAAACTGAAAATTTTCCTAATAGATTACTTAAATAAATAAAAATTTCAGTTTATAAAAAAAAGTTATAACAATAACACTACAGTTCTCCAAACCAAAGGACGACTCTGACCTTGAACTACACCCATGATCTCTTAATCATTCCAGGACTGAATCTGTGGAGAGAGAAGATTAAAAATGGCGACTCTCCGACACAGAAAACCGTTGGAAGCAAAACATCGGAAGTTATTGCTAACGTTACTTCTTATTTCGAAAAGGCCTTACAACATGCTTATTATGGCACATCAGAGAAATTGTTTTCGATCGCAGTGCCGTTTTTTTAGATGAGACGTGAGTCAACGAATCCCATCTTCGTCTTCGTGTTGTCGATCTCAGGGATGCAATGTCGTCAAAAAACCAATTGGGAAAGGTAGGAGACTGATTTTGAACGATTGAAACGAACGAATGAATAAAAATAATTTTTTGAAATTATATGTATTGAGAAATCAGAATAGTTCAAGAAAATAAATATCGTCTTTTTTCCGTAAACTTCAAACTCCCTAAATGTTCACTTTCCCGCCATAAACACAGACATATACAATCGATTCAAATTCTACTATTGCGACATCTGGTGGCCACGGTCGTTCTTTGGTTTGGCCGACCGTAAGTCACTGAAAGAAAAAAAATAGAGCCTTGTTTCAAACTCGTCAACAATCTGTTTGCTCGTCACGATAAATGCTGGTGTATACTAAACTGAATTTCACCACAGTATGTTTCTCTGATTGTTACAGTAATTCCACTTAAGCCTTAAGTAGTGACAAACAGTCTCACATTTCTAAAATAAAATAGTCAATTCAAAAGAGGTAAATGAAAACGAAAGAATATTCAAGGATATTCACAGGAAGAAATTAGTATATATATATACAGGGCCTCCAAGAGAAATCTTTTAAGGCGGTACAAAACCCATTTGTAAAGTGACCATTTTTTCTAAAATGAAAAGGAAGATGCAAATAATTTGAAAAAAAAAAATGTTATCAGGCGTTTCAGGGGTATAAACCTATCTGTTCAACCAAATAAAAAAAAAAAAAAAAAAAGGTTAGTCACCTTACCACTTGGACCCCCTTAGACTTGCAAAACGGTCCTTTTTTAAATGGTCCTCCAGTCACGGACCCCTCTGTAGCTCTCGGGCCCTGGACCAATGTTCCGGCTGGACCCCCCCCCCTCTCATAGGGTCTGTATGTATATATATTTTCGAAGTTAACGAGATTTCCTTTTCCCTGTTTGATCTTTGATATGTTCAGGTGATAAAAATAAAAAAAAATCTGATAAGATGAAAAGTTATCATTTATTAAGTTATCTTTTGACCTTTAGTGTGACAACACCCGGAGTTCCACGTAGAATATATTCATTGTTTTCATGTTCTCTGCTTAAGAAGTGTTAGATTCTGGTAAAAAAGTCGATTTATGACTGTGTTAACGAATTTATTATTATGTCAACGATAGATAGTCAAACAAGTATTATAGTAAGTTACAATTAAACTATTAGCGCTAATTGTAAGAAATTTTAAGAAATTATAATTTGCTTTTTATTCTAAAGTAATGATTTTTAATAATTAAACATTTAAGAAATTTAAAAATAAATTAACCTAAATTAAAAATAAATTTAGGAAAAACAGTATTTTTTTTCAATAGTTTGAAGTGCCAATGTTTGACGAGTTTAGTAAATTTCAAATCGATAATCAAGTTTTCTGTTGAATCATTACGTGCCACCCTAATAATTAGTTCTTGGGATTACGTTTTACAAAACATCTTCACAAAGGGGAAGGGGAGGACAGAAAAAAAGTAATCCAGTTATAATTCGTTTTCAGACTTTACCTCCACAACCGCCAAGACGGAAACGCCACCTATCGCGCATTGTTATCAGTAAGTACAAAATGGCTTCCATAAGTAAACAAACGTCTGTCAAATTTTCAAAAGTACAAAAATAAAACCTGTTCACCAGGAATTTACTTCCTTACAAAAATTCAAACAGAAAAGTGAAATTATTCCTTCAGTAAATTTTAATTTAAGATTTATTTTAATGAGCTGAATAAATACAAATTAAATAAATTTTCCTCATTACATTAAACGCAAGTATTATATTTCTTTTTTTAAACAAGAGACATCTTTTTAATAAGAATTGCTCTGATTCCAGCTACGATATAAATTCTAAACAAAACGTAAGTTTTGATTTATTGGACCGAATAATTAAAGTATGGTGATAAAATATGAATACAGTATATTTAGGATGACCAGAAATCCCGGATTGTGCTGGACAGTCCCGAATTTTAGTACAAAGTCCCGCTTTAGTCCTGGATTCTGTCGACGTGAATTTTGCCAGTACCAGTCCATATAAGGATGGCGATATTTTTGTGGGATCAGAATAAGTTCAATAATCGATTAATCGTGTTCTAGAAATGTTTTTTTTTTTTTACGGAAATCGTGGGCGTAGGCCTACATCACACTCATTGTGACGCACGCGCACAACTATTTTCATTTGCAGAAATTTAAGTTCATCACCAGAATTTATTCCATCGTCAATAGTATTGCAAGTTAGACGATGGAATAAGAATTGTTAATTGTTTGAAATAAAACGTATTATGATTTTCTTTTTTTAAAGTCGCCAAAGTTGTCTTGTCGCGAACAGAGAGAAATTCACCAACGGACAATAAATTATGCCTTCGTACATTGAGCCAACATCAACGGGAATTCTGAACAGCTGTTTCATCCTTATTAGGAATCATCAGCAGAATATACCCTTGATGTTTGGCTCAGTTGTTTACCTAAATGCATTCTCGATCCCGGGAATGAAACAGCTGTTCAGAATTCCCGTTGATGTTGGCTCAATGTGCGAAGGCATATTTATTGTCCGTTGGTGAATTTCTCTGTTTGTCAATAATTGCGGACATTAAACTTGCTTTCATTGTCTTGTCGCGGATTGGAAAAATCTGGTCAACCTAAGTGTATTACTATTAAATAAAAGACGAAATAAATCTTTTTCAATATTACGTTCACGAAATTATTTTATTTATTATGAAAAAGTTCAAAAGCTCTTCGAACAACATATGATAATGATATTGATTCACCTGAGAGACTAACCTTTCAGCCGTTGATGGTTATTTGTAAATTTATAAATCATGTAAAGCATTTTAAAAATGCATTTATTTAATTTTATTTTATTTTAGAGTCGTCATCTTAGTAAAAATGTAGAACCAGAATATTTTTTTAACTTCATTTGACACATTTTTATTATAGTTACAGGTGTGCTAGTAGTGTTCGTCTCTGCGCCAATCCTTGGTATTTCTATCACGATGTTGTATAGGATACCTCAGCTGACCTATTACGTGGCTTCCCTCGTCAGCGGTGGGGTGTCCTTGATGTCCGGATCTCTGGCTATATACAGTGGACTCGATCTTAAGAAAAGACGCTGGTATGCTGTACTATCCTACATCATTTTGTTCCTGTCCAATGCAGCCATTGGATCGGCCATTGCAATGATGCACAAGGCACTCATCTCAGAGATGCGTGACTGTCAGGGCGCGCTCTGTCTCCAAGTGTCGGATGGTACAACAGCCGAATGCGAGCATCACGAGATCAAGAAATACTGCAAAGGCCAACAAACAATTGTTCTGAACGAAACTCTCATCATTTGTCATGATGTGTGTTTAAAAGATTACGCCACAATAACACTCACGTGCTTGTGTCTGCTGGTGTTACTAGGTGTGGTGGCTTTGATGCTTCAAGCTAGATATTGCTACCACTGGTACCGGTGTTACTTTCATTATGTGCACTGTGGGAACTAAAACCAAAAATTATAGATGAATCTTAAATAATAATATATAAAAAGAGCTCAAAATCCAAAGTTCTTTTGTTGTAATCTGATTTTGTTTTGTGATTTTCCGGGTTTGAAGCTGGTAAGACTTCCTATATCCAATATTCATTCTTTTTGTTATTTTTAATAAAAAACAAACAAAAAAACCACCCAGTAATTTTAAATGCATTCTATTACTGCTTCTGTAAATCCGTTGTAATTAATTAAAGAAATCTTAACATTAAAAAAAATACCTGTATTCCAGATCCACAAAGGAGGATTGGAATTTAACATCTAAAGATTTTTTTTTTTTAATGTGATTTTAATTACTGGAGTCACTGGAGGTGTTACTGATCAGTGGCGCATCCAAGGGGAGGGGGCGCTAAAATGTTTCCCCCTCCCCCTTCACCTAACCCAAAAATAAATAAGAAAAAGACAAGAAAAAACGAGAAGAAAATAGTTAAGAGATCACCTTATGATGATCAACTTTCAATGGTCCGCCTAATGGCACCCTCACACCACGACTGGACCTGTTGGATGCTGACGCACGCACTGGTTGGCATTCCTTTCCCTTGGCTGGCGGCGACCACGTTGTCTGCTGTTGTGTTCAGTGATGAATCTCAGTTTTTGTCTAAACAGCACTGAAGCTGTTAATCTGAAATTATTGACCCTTCAACAAACCCTTCTTTGCTGATGAACTTTTTTGTGACTTACCGGTAGTTAAGGAGAAAGAATTAGTTCTTTTTAACTTTTTATTTTACAACATTAAGGCATTTCCGGTTTTAGTTCAGTATTCTACTAAATACTGTCCTGTATTTAAAGAAGTAAAGAAAGAAATAGATGATGTCGTAAGTCTGAATACTTCAGCTAACTTTTTTCATTTACCATTTTCTGAAATTAATTAAATACAGTAGAGCCCCGATTATCCACGGAATTGGGTGGCAAGGGTACCGCGGATAGTAAAATTCGCGGATAACCCGACAAAAGACTAAAAATGAGGTGTAAACACGAAAAAAAATATTTCAGCATAAAAAGTACGTTTTATTATACAAAAAACATAATATGCAAAACTTTTAAATTATGTACAGTACTGCAGAAACCTTTCTGCAGAGCAAGAGCCTGCCACTCATCCACAAATTCCGAGAAGGCCTATTGGATTACGATGCACAATAAACCTGTCGAATTAATTTTCGACCTTCGCACTGTAGGGCCTATTGTACTTTACCTGTTTGGCTTGGATTAAAATTGTTTTTTCTGAGGTTCGTAATTAAAAAATTTTTTCGCGGCATTCGCGGATAATCGGGGCTCTGCTGTATCTTTTTTTAATTATTGAATGAATTGGATTATGTAATTTTAGAAATTAA
>JAFIDM010000179.1:39018995-39044489 GCA_023159025.1 Thereuonema tuberculata | reverse complement strand
GCTTTATCTTTCCCTTCTTCTGGCTCTTCTTTCCCTTCTTCTGGCTCTTCTTTTGTCTCTTCATCTTCATTATCTGACTCAGACTGTTCCATTTTGCGAATGGCCTCTTCATCTTCCACTCCCTTCAGATCATTCTTTGGTTTGTCTTCCACTTGTTCTTCTTCATTGGACGAAGTACCATCAGACATGTAGTCCACCTCTCGACCTTCATCATCACCATCATCACTGTCTTCAAGGGCATCGTCCTCATCAGATCCATCTTTTTTGTTCTTTTTCTTTTTACTACCTTGCTTTTTCTTCTTTGATTTTGAGTTAGAATCTGTTTTCTCCATTCCATCTTCATTTTCACTTTCTCCTTCTTCGTCGGAACTCTTTATCCAATCTTCCATTTCAGTAATTTTAAATTCACTTGATCCTTCTCCTAAGTTCTCTTTCTTCCGTTGTTTTTTTTCCGCTTCTTCCTTTTCCTCTTCCTCCTCAATCTTCAGTCGTTTGCGAACCATGATGGAGAAATAATTAAATACCTTATCCCGTCTTTCATACTCTTCTTCTGCTTCCTCTGCATTGAGGGTTTTATATCTCTGAATTGGTGTAAAATTGTACCATTCTTCAACTGGGAACGCTTCAAAAGATCCATCCGCACCCTGCATGAAGACATAATAAGATGCATTCTCAGTAATTCCACCTTCTCTTAAACCTTTATATTTTTTTCCTTTTTTCCCACCAACTGTCAGAAGCCACGGTTGTTCATCTGGATTGTATTTTTTGTCCTTGAATCCTAATTTCTTCCTTCGAGCAATTTCCCGAAATTCTCGTCCATACTCGCTATTGGCTCCAAATTTAGGCATTTTGTCTCCAGTTTTGAAGTTTTCTAGATTATTCTCCCTTTCCAAACTAGCCTCCGTCCATTTACTAACATCCACATTTTGAGCTTTGTTAAATCTCATGACACTGTAGCGTTTTTTGCTGTTCTTGGGAACTTTCACAGAGTATAATTGTACTTGAGTACCCGTGGAGGATGAAGCCGTTATCCCTTTTTTTGACATTTTGAATTCTAAAGACAAAATATTGCAGACCAACGTAAAACGTAGTAGAAAACCAAGTGTTAATATGTGACTCACAGTTTAGATGTTGTTTTAAGCCACAAAATCGTTTGGTTGTAATTATTTAAGACGTAAATTTATAACTTACAATTCAACCATCTGATGCCTAACTTTCGTCTCGAACAGTCTGGATGGCGAATGGAATGACGTTTTGTTGCTGGGATGACGTATTGTTGCGTGCGTGCATTTCACGTGATCACGAGTTTCATGGCGGCAGGTTTGCATATTGTTAAAGTAATAAAATTATAAACTTAAGAAAAATATTTTTAAAAAAATTGAGTAGAAATGTTTGTTAAAGGTTTAAATAACTCTTTAGATATTAAACGTTATATTAGACTTATTAAATTTCTTGTATTTCGATGGAAATCAATTATGTTTGTCACAAAATTAAGCCTAAGGATCTTCATCAAGCAAGTGATAGCCTATTTATTCTTCACTTTTTTAATTGACTGAATAATTTTAAAGGCATGAACTCTAACTTCTGAATTCAGGGAAATATTACTAATATTTCTGCAGCTTGAGAATTCTGTGTTCTTAATTGACCAGTCTTTTTATTTACTGCCATTATAAAACTTATGAACTAAAAATGTATTTTCACTTGTAATATTCTACAGCAGTATTTAAAGCAATTAGCTAGAATCATGGATGTTCCAGGCCAGAGCTTTATATAAAATTGGAGAAAAATCCAATCATAGTACGATTCGAATATACTAATAATTAAGTATTAGAATATTTTGTTTAATTAGCCTGAAAATGTTTAATTTTTTTGTTACACTATTATAAAATAATTCACGAAATAAACTAGGTTAGTTATTCTATGTAGAATACTCTTGACTTCTTGATATGAGTGTTGAAGTAATAACCATATGTTGGGAATGTCTTGTGTACCTAAAAATTTCTTCTTTATTTTTTTTAAATATTCATCAAAATAGTTTCTATTTCATCTATATTTATAATCCTGAAAAGGATCTTTTCAACCCTTTTGTGGTGAATGTGAGTGGCAGGGAAGCCAAGCACTGCGACTGGAGGTCTATTGTACGAACCCACGGAAGTAATGACAGATACAGAGAAAGACTGAGAATATATGGTGGGAGAATTGTAGTTAAACGGGAGAACCCCTAGAAAACGGGAGAAGCCCAGCAGCGGATTGTCCACCATCTCAAAACCCACATGAGAACCAAGTCACTGTACACAGAGGTGAGAGGCAGGAACAACCCTTACCTAGATACTAATTGTCGGATCAACTCTTCTCAGATTTTTTTTTATAGATATATATTCCTCTGAAGATGCACTCTTTCTTTCTTCCAGGTAATTATTAAAAATCTCTGTAGAGTCCTAAATAACACAAACAGTTTAACATATCGAAACTTATCACAGTTGTATTGTATATATATCAACAAAAGAACAAAATTTTATTTATTTATTTTCGAGATTTCTAATTCTTGAACAACAATTAGATTTAATGTAACAACATAGTCATCTGTTTCTTACAAATATTAGAAATAATAATAATGGGGAGGAAAAAAAGTATATTTTCAGATACTCATCCACTGATTCTCTCTATTCCTACTCCAGTCTTCATTGCTTTTCACTCACACATTCCCTTCTTTACGCGCCTCTAACACAACTCTTAATACAATTTTGTTCTGATATCGAATTACATTTTATCACAGAAATTAAAAACCCCCCCCCCCCCCCAAAAAAAAAAAAAAAATCCTTAAATTCTAGTCTAGATTTCTATGACACACCTCTAATCTAATTTGAAAAAGAAAAAAAAAATACCTTGGCTTGAAATTTTACCATGTAAAATTTTAGCATGTTCTGGATAATCTTTATGCTGTTCAGATTGAAAACTTTTTAACTGCACAATAATAGCAAAACAAAATAATAGCCATTTGAATAGCTTTATATGAAATTCTTTAATTCCCTGCCTCCCCCCCTCTTTTTTTTGTCATGTATTAGGGAGAGTTAGACAGTGATTACTTGTGCCTCTTCAGCATGTATATTGGTGAATGTTTTGTTTTGTGTTTGGCAGTTGCCGTCTTTTCGCTAGAGATTTGCAGGAGACTCTGTTTCTGGTGAATGTTTCATTATGTTTAACATGTTTGAATTTGTTAAGATGATGCCAAAAATTCAATATAGTGACAATATTTAATTCCATGAAAAAAGTGAAATCCATTGAATTTCAGTTTATATTCCAGTAAATACTACTTTTATTTTAAGGCTAGCAAAATTTATATTTTAGTTCATTTTTTACTTTCAGTAATAATATTGAAAGAATCAATTCAATATCAGTCCTTCATTCTGTAAGTAAATAATAAAAAAAAAAATCTACATTTTGTCCCATAATACAGTGCAGCATCAAACAGTTGACATCAGAATCATGAGCAAAAAAAGGCAGTTCCATGATATAATAAAACTAGTTTCAGTCGTTGTATCAGCTTTCTTACTAAAGAGTGTCTGCAACAACAACAATGTCTGCTGCCATTTAGTGATGATTTTGACACAGCTAACTTGTTTTTCTGTAATTCTGATTTAGATGGATGATCAGACGAACAGGTTTTTGTGATTTGTTTCATAATAGCAGTTCAAGTTTCTGGCCTTGCAATGACTTATTTGGCATATTTAAGATAAAATACAAAGGTTTACCTCCTCTAACAGTGAATGCAATATCTTTCTTCCACTCTGGTCTAAAATTTCTGGTTTTTGTTTTCATACTTTTACTTTTTTCAATTTGATGACAACATCTTCCTCAAAAAAACCTTTTTAGACACTAAAAAGTGAAAAGAACAACATGCTCCAACATGCACAACTTGGCCAAACTACAGTGTTTAGTATCATTCGACCAGTCAACTAAATTTCACTTACACATGTCACAATCGTGCCCCTCAGAACCAGAGTGGGCCATCCCACTTTTTTGTACAATTTTATTCAGGGCCATCTATTAGGATTTTAGACTTCAATCTACGTGTGCCACAGTGGATCATCCCAGAAATCGGTAGAGAACACAGTTTTGTAAAGCATTTAGTGTTATAGCTTCCCCCTCGATGGCACTAAACTCCAGAGCCATACTGAACCATCCCACTTTGATTATGCAAATTACATAGTAAAATTTGTTTGGAGGTAAATGAAAAAGTTGATTAAGTTTTCACAGGTTTTGACAATCAAACCCTTGCTGCACTGTCAGCTTGTTTTCAAACAAATATGTTTAAATGGGGTTTAACTTTGATCCGTTATATCCCATTTTGCAAGTTTTGTGGGATGGCCCACTCTGGTTCTGAGGGGCACAAATTTATTTATTTTATCATAAGCCACATTCACTAAAACTAATGCTGTCAGCACTGGCTTGTACGATTACTGATTCTTTAGCACAGTTCCTCTGTAATCCTTTCTGATCCAACATTTCTTTAATTACTGACTCATATTGAGAATTAACGATTGAAATTCTAAAAAAAAAAAATTAGGACTTCAATTCTTAAATTCGAGAATATATTAACTCGTATATTAACTCACAAAGAACATTAAACTTACATTATAATCCAGTGGACCTTCAATTTCTTTCTGGTAAATTATTATAAAGCTTGAAAAGTTTTTTATTTATCTTTTGTATTAATTGATGCAAAAAGGAAAAAAGCAAAAGTATTTCCTCGAGCTGCAACATTAAATATCAGCGCTGCATAATTTGACCACCCCTGCTACATACAATCTAGTTTTATAGTATTAGAAAGGATCTTGATTGATACTAACTCCCTCATAGATGTGATTGATACTAACTCCCTCATATTTCACAGGATTCCTTCACCCGCTTCTTCAGGCAACATTTTAAAAATTACACTAAAAATGGTTATTACAAAGGTACATCATCAATATCTTAATACTATTGTTAACAATTCATGATCATATAGTTGCAACAATAAATCAGGAAGCATTACTTTCTGAACGAACAAATTTGTTTGTTAAATTGCTATTATTGTACAAATCATGACTAATTATGTGAATTTTGTGATATTACAGTGTTTCTTGAGATTATCTACTATTAATTTACTTACTTCAAAACCTTTTTGTTTGTTAATACAATCAAAGTTGTTCATCACAGATGCTTCTAGAATAAATCTGGATACTGCTATCAGTTTCGTGGAAAAATGCTTGGGTTTGATAAACGAAACAAATTCAGTGCGAACGATTAAAAGTAAAAACGTGTTGGTTTTTTTTCCTTTCCTTTTTAATGTACTTATCTTAAGGTTTTATATTAATGAACTTATTGCATTTTGAATTTAGGTTTTTCTGATGTGAATATGCAGTTCTCCACCATCTTTAAACATTCTGTAGTACTGATTTTTGCTGTGGTCTAAGCAAATTATTGTTTTTTTGCTGTGTCAGAATTATGTTTCTAGTTCCATAAAACTAGGATTTCTTTATTACTTTTTTTTTTCTGGAATAACCAATAATGATTAGGGTCCTTGCATAGGCATAATTATAGGAGTGGGGAGACAAGGAGAAACTATTTTGTTTTTTTCTTTGGTTGGATGGCTGGTAGAGGAGATCTTGGTCCCCTTCTGCCAAAATTTTGAAGATGAATTTTATTTATTTCCTTTTATTTGGCTGTTGGTGATCGGCTTCCTAACTTGAATAAAATCCCTTGTAATTGTTGAGGTGCTTGAGAAATGTCAATATGTTGGTGCAGTTGCACAGCCAGGTTTATAATCAAGCAATGGTTTATTATGGAAAAAAAATGATATACGTGTATTTTTACTATATGCATATGTTCTTAAAAAAGTATAATTGGTGAATAAATTACACATTACTACAAGATTACTTTTTCTTATATTTTATTCAATACTACTTTTAAACAACCAACTATTTTGTGTTCAGTCCCTCTTTGTAAGCCCAGTATTCAAGGTGGCCCTCAGTCCAAGAACCCACTGTGATTTACTTAGCAGTATAAAAACAAGAAATGAAGCAACATTAAATCTTAAATAAGTATTGCCTTATTTTCCCTCCTGAATGCAAGCTCTTGTAGTTGGCTGTCGAACATCTAACACAATTTTTATTTAATTTACATTCCATAAGGAAAACTGTACTAACAAGCATTGCAATTAAAAACAAATATTAATAAAGAAACTAACTTGAACTGAAAACAGCATCTGTAACAAAAGCTCATCACGAACATTGAATTATTAAAAATTGTCTAGAACATTGCCATAAAATTAGCAATGAGGAAAAGGAACGACAAAGAAAATATAGCTATTAAATAATTTATTTATGTTCATCCTGAAAGGAAAGCTGATGTTGAAACAAAGTGTAGATTAGTACGAGTGAAGGATTTTTCTCTTCACATTGATTCTTAAACTATTGTGATTATTTTTAATTCTCCTGACATAGATGGTTCATTTACGTTCTTCCATTTTTTCTTCCTTCCTAATTTTTTGCCGAATTATCTTTTTCCAGACCTCGTAACGCACTGCAATCCTGTCAGGCATTTGGTTGGCCATTTTCTTGCAGATTTGCTAAAAAGATAATGTATTAGTAAGTAGTTAATAAGTTGTCTTTTTAGATTAAAAAGCAAGTTTCTAGCAACTTTAAAAGCAGCTTTAAAATTTAAGCTTTAAAAATAGCCATTGACTTCATAAACTTGTAAGAAGAGTAAAAAATAAAATTAGAATTACTGAATGAAATCTACAACTGTAGTGGCTGGAAATCCTAATATCAGTTATCTCACTTTTATATCCAACCAAGAGGGAGTGTAATCATCGTAAAAGCTAAAAGGCACAAATCTTATTTCCTTTGACACCACAGACACTCAGTGGTTTCGCAAATGGCGGCCAACGGTAGGGAGAAGACATTTTGCACTCTCAAATATCATCACAGTCGTACCGTTACCAGTGTCCAATGGCAGTTTCATACGAAATTTAGGAAGGATCTTCCCTCCAACAATTCCATTTGCAGAATATGCACAATTTGTGGAGACGGGGTGCCTGTGTAAAGGAAAAAGCAGTGGGTGTCCAGCTGTGTCTGAAGAGAAAGTGGACCAGATCAGAGCAACCTTCCTACATGGAAAAGGATTTGGAAAAGTCAAATGATACAATGTTAGAAATTTGAGGGACGGAAAAATCCCCATCATTTTGTTCAACATGAGCGTACGTCCCCAAGGTCAATGTGTTTTGTGCTGTTTCCAAATTTAGGGTATATGGCCCTTTTTTTTCTTCTTCATAGGATAGACAGTAACAGGAACAACTTACCTTGATATGGTCACTGAATGGCTTCTACCCCTGCTGAGTAATTTCATACTACAACAGGATGGTACCCCACCTCATTTCCATTGGGACATCAGGGCAGTTTTAAACCAGCACCTACAACAGTGCTGGATTGGGCATGGGACCAATGGTGAAATCTCCCATCATGGCCATCACATTCACTGGACTTAACACCATGTGATTTTTTTTCTCTGGGGCTATGTAAAGGATCATATCTTTGTACCCCCTCTATCTGTGATCATCCTGGAACTGAAGGTGCGTATCAAGACTGCTATTAGAAACATCATCACTGATATGCTGGGATGTATATAGTCGGAACTGGACTTTTTTGTCAATGTCGTGCAGAGTGACACACGGCACCCATATTAAGCATTTATAATGTATGTCTATAACTTGAGTTTTCTTACACAATAAACATGGTGCTCTCTTCATAACTCATTTGTACTATATGTAGTGATTTTTTAAAAACCCAACAATCATTTTGAATAACCCTGTTATTTTCTAACTTTATCCATTTTTTTTTTTCGTTGTAAATCTTTGATGTATTTTGATTTTTCAGACAGTGAATTTCAATCAATGTAAGACTTTAGCTTTTTATAATTTAAGAGATCTTCTATTTTGTTTACACAGTTTTTTATGCTTGAATTTAAAAAAAATAGTTATTTTTTTAAAGTTAGCCTGATTTATTTTTATTCAACAAAACTGAAGAACGGACTTTTTTTTTTCTAAGAAAATCATCTATTTTATAAATTCATCATTTATTTGGTTCACTTATAATACACGATATTTAGCTTCCAAAAAAGATGTCTTTATTTTTTCGTTTATTTATAATTTGCTTGAGTTCTGCATAAAATAAATCTATTTTCAGTTTCAAGTATCATTTTAGAAGAAATTCTAATGGAAAGCTAGACATTAAATAATTTCAAAACAAGAACTTTGTTAGTTCAGAACATGATTTTCAATTGCTTGGTATTTTATTGTCTTGTGTTTTTTGAATAAGATTACTTTTTCCTGTCAGCCAGTTTTGTTATATAAAACTTTCCCTGCTGGTTCATGATATCTAAACCCATTCTTCTTAATCAGCATTCATTCTGTTGCATTATCAAAGAAAATTACCCAACGGCTGTTTTGCAATCACTTCACTTCAACATCTTTTATTACTTCATAATGGATGTGCCGTAACTAGTCCTGCTGAAGTTCTGTGAGTAATGGGAAGCTAGTTAAGAAGATAAGATTCAGATACGGATGATCCAGCATTGATGGATTTAATTTGCTGCCTTCCAAAGCAAATTTCATTCACGATATTCCATCAGTGCTATTAGTGCATCCTCTGAAGACTGCTTTCTACCACCTTTAATAGTCGGTTATTTCTCCATTTGTCATGTAGATGTTCAGATCAAGACTGCAAAGTACAGTCTGCACAATAATCATTGTGCAATAGTGCCTGGCCATTATTCTATGCTATGTGGCATGGCCATTATTCTACGCTATGTGGCATGGCCGTTATTCTAATATGACATCTTTGAATCTTCAGCAAAGATCGATTATACTGCATGGAGCAGAAAATCCTTCAAAAAAGTTCTGGTAATTAGAAATATTTTTAACTTGTGCTGTGTATATAATTATGCAATGATGAAGCCGGCACACTTGGTGAACTTGAAAAATTTAATGGTTTTAAAATTTTAAGTTGAGAATGTTCATGCTAAGCTGAACGAAACCAGGTCGTTTCATTTTACTGTAAATACTTTTAATTTTAAAACCATTAAATTTTTCAAGTTAACCAGGTGTGTCGGCTTCATCATTGCATAAGTTCTGGTAATCTTTGGCAGATGGCATATTCTATACTTTTTGAAAGGCAGTCTAGAAGGAGAATGAAAGGTCACTGGATACCAGGAAGAAGTAATATCAATCTCACCAAACTTCAGATATGTGAATTCCCTAATGCCTATATTATAATAAAAATATATTCTCTTTAAGTTAAAAAACTATTAACTGTAGATTTCCTTACAAAAAAGTAGATGGCCCTCATCCATTCCTCATTTGGTTCCCATGCAGTCAGACTTGTCCTAAGTGAGGCGTAAGACGCAAACAAATCAGAAACAATCAATAAAAACAGAAAACCGTTAAGTGCAGATTCCAAGTTAGTTTAATTCACAACCAAAATTTCAATGTGCATTATTATCAAACAAACACTGCTCATAAACAAACACTTTTTTTTTTTATTCTTAGCATATCCAACCACAATAAAAATAGTTGTCTAAGTCCTAAAGTTTCATTAAAAAATAAATTCAAATATAAGCAAGGTATACAGTTGAATAACAACTGCTGTCAGTGTGTTATTGACTTGGCATTATTTATTTGTCAAGTTGCTTTTTTTTGCTAAAATTAGTGATATTAATTTTACTTCTTTTTAGGAATCATAATTTTAATTTTTCATGATTGAAAATTCAGTTTTAAATAGCAATGCTTCTATTTCTATCTTTTCAAATAAAATAAATATGTTAAAACCTGATTGATATTTTTTTTATAATAGTGTTAATAAACTTGTCGAGGCTATTTCTACTGTAAACTTGATAGAGAACGAAACACGAAACGGAGTTAAAGTAAATTAGAATTCTGCCAAGTACTGAAATAAATCCAATTACTGGCAATGAAATGTATTTACTCTGTCAAATATGTACTTTACAAAAGCCAATAAATAGTTAAATTTTGTTACTTTAATAATTAAATGCGATCATTGTAGATATAATTAGAAATCAGTTGGCAAAGTCAGGTATCTAATTAACCAGTGTAATAAATTATCAAATAAATGTAAAAGCAATGGCATTGCTAAGGAAGTTGTTTTTATACGGAATTTTAAGTATTATTCCAATGAATTTGTTATTGAAATGCTCCTTTAGCAGGAGATTTATGTAATGAGTTATTCTTCAAGAGGTGCCGAACCTAAAGGCGGACACATTGTAGGATCCCCTCACTTGCTAATAAATGAATTTTGTTTTTCGATACATTTATTATTCAAATACAGAATTACTTTAAAAATTATAACTCAGACTACAAACAAGCTGACATCGCTCAGTAACAAGAAGCTACATGTTTTTTTGACAAAACTATTACTATATAAAGACCATAAAAAATAATAGATACCTTCTATTTCATTACTGTATTAACTTAATGACTGAATTATTAAATTATATATACATTAAATATAAAGTAAACTTAAAAAGTCATTACAGGGAATAAAGTCAATTGTTTTAACAAAAAGGAAAAAAAAATCAGAATAAAACAAACAAAAAAAATAATAAAAAAATCGTTGACATCACAACAATTAAGTAAATATTTCTCATATTATGGCATAACCCATCTCTCAAAAATAGATATTTAGCTAAAGGCCCCTGATCAAAGCAATCGTCAAGGTCACGACCTTGCAAATAAAGTAGAAGAATTTTTATCTTTCATGTTCCACTCACACTGTGGATTTCACATTCATTACCATCCAAAAATTACAGACCTTACTCTCATTCTTCAATATTTCAGAAACTACATTAGTTTGGCAGAGAAATAGAACTATGTTATTTACATGCTGAGACTGATCACATGTACATTTCACATTCCTATTATTTCACATTTGGTATTGACTTTTTCAAGAGGAAAAGTTGGAAGGGGAAAGCAAACATAATCTCAATAATGTTTGTGTGTATCTTTGTTTTATTTTCTCTAAATTTCAAATTTATTTTTTTTATTGTGAAGCTAAATGTCATAGCAATTGTTTAGTTGTTGTGATTTATAACAATGTTGATGAAAACAGGATGAAGACTTGAATACGGAATTTATATGGTATTGGAAAAGCTTTGTTGAAGTGAACAGTTAGTTCAGAATTTATTGTAAAACTATCAAAGTACATAAATTGAGATTGTGTTAGGTAAAAGATTAATTTCACATTTACTAGAGATTGTGCAAAACTTGGCAAATGACTAAGATTTGGGACAACTATTGTTAACAAATATTAGACAACGTTTTGATGAAGTCCTGTTCTGTAAACACTTGACTACTAGAACTTTGATGTAAAACTAACATTGACCTCGATTTAAGTTAAAATTTAATAACCTTTCTAAAACTGCCTTTAAAAAAATCTCAAATGTAACATTGTTGTTTGTTTTTTTTGTAATTCCGTTTTGGTCTTAATCTATTCGAGTTCTTATTCTGAATTAGGTTTATCGTAATTTGTCTAATTCGTAAGTGGTCCTCTAGTGTAAAAGCCTTGGTTGTTGTTTTTTTTTATATATAGTTTAGTAACCGTTAAGCAAAATGTTACTAATAGTTAGTTCGGAAAAAAAAAAAAGACTTTTAATCGAATTTGAAATTAATTTTAATTTTTTTTTGAGGGGAAAAATTTTAGATGTTTTAATACATTTCACAGAAATATAAAATATTAGTGTTACAGAAAGAAATAAAACTTCGCTTAAGACTGAGAACACTTTTACAAGCTGCTTGAAGTAAGCAAATAAAATAAAACAGTAATAAAAACAAATATAAATATTAAAAACTTGACTATAAAAATTTAAAATTACAATCATGGTTCCATAACGATGACAAATTCACAAAACATGAAAAAGTTAAAATATGTCCAACAGCTTAAGAGGCTTTAATATTTAAAAACATTTAAATATCTTTTTAAGTAAATCTCAAATGAGATCTAAAAAAAAAAAATATTTTAACTATCTTCATCAGAAACCCTGCAATAAATAAAGAAAAAGAAATTGTTTTTAACAAAGAGAACTCGAAATGTGAAATTATACAATAATTCATTGTCTTACAAAATAGCAATATACAACTCAAAAAGAAAAACTTATTCTTATAATAAACACACACTTTATATTCAGCACAAAAATAAAAAGATGATGAAAATGATAAAAAAATTACATGCATGTGTGATTTTTTACAGCAGTTATCTTTAAAGGGAAGACTATTGTACAGCTTTTTATTTATAAATAAATACTTAATGCTTACAGAGATAAAGTTTCAGGGAAAGATTCTTTTTCATGCTGCATTCATCCCAATGTGCACTTCTCGTACAAAAATGAAAAACAATAAGTGAAAACAATAGCTGTGCTTTGCTACATTTAAACGGTGGCTTTTACGTGTAAAAACTTTTTGCAACTAAATCGGATAATGAATTCAAGTTATCATTCAAACCTTGAATCTCGTGTATTTTTGAAAAAAAAAAAAAAATTTATTTTTTTTTTTATAAAAAAAAGAAAATCCTCAATTTTCTTTGCAATTATATAAAAAAGAAGCTTGTCCTTAAATTACATTTGTAACAAATTATCTACAGTTTCTGGCATTGTCACGTCTGCCAGCCTGAGGTATTTTTCTTAGCAAATTCACTAACAATAAGCCAGGCAGCAGAGAAGAAAACATAAAGGTGAAGGACATGTTGGTTGAGGCCATCGACTTTACCATAATCCAGTTGATCTACCTCCGGGCGGGTTATTCACACGAATTCCTGGACGAGGGCTCTTGTTGTCATCAAATTGGGCACCTGCAAATTGACCTTAACAGATTATTTTATATTTTTATGTTAAAAATTATCTTATAAGCTATGAATACAAGATAATTGATCTCAAAAACAAAGTACTTCATCAAAAAATGATTTATATTTTTTTGAAAAATTAAAGACAAAAAAAAATGCATAACTTCTATTTTAAAATTGCAAGATAAATCTGCTCATATTTTGAAGTTTTTGAAAAATATTTCTTTTTTAATGACAAATTTTCGACTTCATTTATTAAGTTTCATTAGATCACGAATTCGAACAGAAAACGTAAATTAGATGAAACTGTTTGTGAAATCTAAAATTATATTTTCTGATTGAATGCCTTAATCCGAGGAAGTTTTAACAAAAGAAGAGAAAAATTCGCCATAAAATTAAACACAAAAAAGATTGAAGTAAACTGGTTCATCTAGTAATATTACTTGCAAAAAAGAGAATAATTGATTCTTCAGATAAAATGAGAAATGGAAATTTTTGTTGTAGTTCATTTTTTTTTTCCTTCTGGAATATTCCAATCTATTGACTGGATCTATGTCTGTAACAGAGCAATGTAGTAAGAACACTAACACACATTTTAGAGCAGAAGATATTTTCATCAACACTGTTTCTATTTAAAAAAAAAATGTGTAAATGAAAATTTAAAAGTTAAAAACTTCAACACATTAAAAAACATTATTAAGCATTTCATATGAAATATAGTTAAATCATAAATAATAATAATAATTAGGGCAAGGCGTTTAATGACCTATAATTTGCTAAAAAATGACAAATAAAAAATGCATTTGTGACCTAAAAATAGTAAAAAAATGACAGAAAAATAAAAAAAAATGACCAATAAAACGTTTGAATTTATTACATTAACCTTTTTTTTTACCTTTTTTAATTTTGACAACCAAAAAAAAAATTTAAAAAAAAGGTCTATTCGTTTTCTGGAAAATTTTTTTGGCTTGAATGAGGACAGTTTCAACCTTTATAGAAAAAAGATGCAAAATCATCAAATGCCTTGCCCTACAGACAAAACTATACATCACAACAGACCTGACATTACACTTGTTGATAAGGTCAACAAACAGACCTATCTCATTGATATTGCAGTTCCCATCAGCAAGAACATGCAGAAAACTCACACTGACAAGATAAGTAAATACACAGACCTAGCACACGAGCTCCAGAAGCAGTGGAGGCAGGACCGAGTACGTGTTGTACCCATCATCCTGTCCGCTACTGGTCTGGTGCCTCACACATTGCATCACAGCCTCAGCACACTAGGACTTTATAAAAACACTTATGCACAACTGCAGAAGGCTGTGGTACTCAACACAACACGCATAGTTCGGAAATTTATGGACACAAGCACACATCCCTAACTATTCTTCCAAATTTTTTTTTTTTTTTTAATACACTTGGCAATATGTGCTTTGGTCCTTGACCCGCCATATTGTCTTAGCTGGGGAATCCCATGGTTTGAAACTTTTTCGATATAATAATAATAAAAAACATGAAATAAAATACATAGATTTTGAACTAATGGTTTCTTTATCAATAAATTCTTTGTTAATATTTTTTATTTGTTGATAAAGAAAACCAAAAGTTTCAAACATGAAAATTTTATTTCATATAATTTTTTATTTATCATTTAACTATATTTCATGTGAATATTTAATATTTTTTTTTTAATTTACTGAAGACTTTTAAATGTTTGTGTTTGTTTCTATTTTTTTTCTTTTAACTCCAAATGCTACAAATCTACATATTTGAAATTAAATACGTTTGCTATGCTCAAAAATTATGCTACGTCAAATCAGAATTTAACATTAATGCTTTAAAATGTATATTAAAAATTATAGAAGAAGTAAAATCCCTAAACTTCCATGCATCTGGAAATTCTCGATCTCTAGGATATCTGAAGGGTTGTAAGGAAACTTGGACACTGCATCCCAAAAACATGTTTTGCATATTCTCTTCCTAGTGATATATAACTTTAATGATCTTAGGAGGGCATCAGCTGATCCTCCATGGGTATTATCTTGGGCATAAAGATTAAGAAACACTGGCATACATTAATTGTTACCTATATTTAATTTTTGTGTACAGTCGGACCTCTATTTAACGAAGTCGCTAAATCCCGAAAAAAAGTTCGTTATATGGAAAATTCGTTAAATAGAGATTCACCTTTTATTATTCAATATTATTAAATATTATTAAAAAAGTAATAATTTTAATGAAATAAAGCATACATTACCACATGCGTACTTAAATTTTACTAATAAAGTCTGTTAATTTTGTCTAATTTTTTTTTTTTTTGAAAAAGTGTTGTTGCTCTTAGTATGTCTCTTTGAGTGCATATCTTTGAATGCACCAAAAACCCCTTCAGTATTTTCTTCAAATTGTAATCCGCGGCGGATTGTTTTAAATGACTTTAGCATTTCATCATACAAAAGTTTTTTTTTTTATTTCTGCATCATAATCATTTCCATTTTCATCATCTTCATCTTAATTCATAGCTTTTATTTTTCACACTGTCCAAAATATCCGATTCAGTTAGTGTTTCCGAGGTCTCATCTTCAAAATCAAATGAAAGATAATCATCAATCAGCACATCATCAACAATTTCTTCTTTTTCCCCAAGCTGTATCCAAATTTCTTTCATTTTCTCTAAGGGAATGTTGATAATAAAAACATTTCAAGGAGAAAAAAAAAAATAGATACCACGAAAAAGTTCGTTAAATAGAAAATGCACTTCGCTATTTGGAGGTTATTTTACGAAGAAATTAGCAAAATGTTCTTCGTTCCAAAGAAAAGTTCGCAAAATACAGAAATTCGCAAAATAGAGGTCCGACTGTAATAATTTTTAATTGACGTTTAATAAAAATAAAGATGACTTTGAACTGATTGCTGAGCTCTCATCAGTCAGGACTACACAGTGTTTGAAGACGGGAAGGCCTACACAAATGGAAGGACAACTCAACGATGGCAAAGAAACATCTTGCTTCCAAATACAATTTCTTGCTACAAGAAATGACTGATGCAATTGGAATAAGACACATGCGAATACTGTCATTTATTAAGCTTATCTAATTGAGAAATCTGAGCATTGACCTCAATGAAACTTCGAACACTGCAAGAAATCTTTTTTAGACCTAATATTCGATTTTTAATATATTTAAAATATTTTAAGAAATGCTATGAAATTTTGCTATTATAAAATTTCGTAATAAAAGTGCTACAGAATTTATGAAAAGCAGAGACTGAAACATTTACCTGAGAGACTAAAACTAGAATCTTGAAGATTTCTCGTTCCACCTCTAGTAGGAGGCCGGTTGTGGAACTCTCCAACTGATGACATAGCAAAAGGGCTTTCTAAGTTTGATGAAGCTCGGTATTGATTGGCAGGTCCATTGGTCGCTGGTGATAATGCACTGTCCGCAACAGGGCCATCGTAGGGCTCACGGTCGATCTTTCTTGGTATAAGTGCCTGAAAATGATTTCAAATTGAAAGAATTAATTTTAATTAAATTCAGAATTTGAATGCGACATTTCTAAAGCGAGTCCTAAGAAACTTAAAAGGAATATTTCCATTTATTTACAAATTTAGAGTTATCAGAACCTACAATAAGCCTATTATTATTATTGTATACTAATGGGTAAATCCCTACCAAAGTCATTTTATTTTAATGAGGGTTTTATTTTAATGGGGTTTAGTGATAATTAGGGCAAGACATTTAACGACTTATAATTTGCTAATAAATGACAAATAAAAATGCATTTATGACCTAAAAATAGTAAAAAAAAAATAGCAAAGATACTGAATAATAAATAAAATCTCAAAGTATAAAAAAAATGACATTGCCTTCCAAAAAACTACTAAAAATGCTCAAAATGACCTAAAAATTGCCAAAAAATGACCTATCCCTAAAAAATGCCCTAACGAATTGCCTTTATTTAACTAATTATTTAATGCTACACATTTATATATATGCGAGCCATGTTTCAACCTTCATAGAAAAAAGATGCAAAATCATCAAATTAGTAATAAATATTAATAAAAGCTCCAAAAGCCTTTGTATGAAACAATGAGTAAAATTTTTAAAACATTTGTACAGGTGGAATGTATTTCTTTAAAAAAAAATTGTATGAGTATCTACATCTTTACAGTAGATGCACACTTACTTAGTAATCAATCAATTAGTCACGAAGCATTCAAAAACCATCAGGATTTTTTTTTTGTCGGATGGATAGAGGAGGGGTCAAGACTAAAGTATCACATCCATATTTAAAATGGTCCATAAAGAAGAACCACAACATATATTAAGAAAATCAGTTCAGCTGTTTTGTCATGATGCAGACAAGAAATATGAATGCTGATTTGCAAGACACACGCTTACAACTAGGAAAACGTTCCTGCTTTAGAAGTGGAAATTCGAAATTGATCTGAAAACAGACTAGAATAATTGCCATCTTATGGATTTCAAGCATTTTAAGATAAAGTGATATTTAATGAATGATACAAATATTTATATTAATATAATTTGTTCGATGTATTAATAATCAAATGCAACTAGTAGTTCAAGTGGTAAATACTTTGCAGGCTAGAGGAGAGGGGTTTGATCCTCTAGTGGCATTGGGGATTTTCCCCCTTGGTAATTTCTCCTGCAAACAAGTCCTACAGTTGAGTTCATGAAAGAAGAGCTTTTGATGACGTAATGTCCTTATAGATTGATGTTTCCAGGACGTAACAGCGCCATCTATTGCTAAAATCCGTAACTGAATCTTATGAACATTACGAAAACATTCTGATTTTTGTATTTTCTACAGTTACGAATACATAATAATAATTAACATCGAAATAATTACAAACATTCCACACTATTCCCCTTGCTTGGTTATGCGAAGATTGTCCTTTCTTGGTCACAATTATGCGATCACAAAGCGACGCCATCTTGGACTGACTGCTCGGAGTTACAGTTGATGATGCAATGACTGGTGATGTTTATTCCAGACGAAATCGATCGCTACATAATGACCATATATGGCAACCCCCTCCCTTTTTTTTTAAATACTATAGGTTTCCCTAATCCTACATCAAATAGGTGCAGAGTTTCTTTCCTATCAGTTACGGGAATACTGGGATCCTTATTTCATGCACTCACAAGGGCCTTAAGTTACCCTGTAGCAGAATTCTTTAACTTTAAAAACGATCAATTTCACAACCTTTCAGCTATGTAGATTACATACAACCTACTTAATATCAACAGGACAATTAATAAAACCTAGGTACCTTGTCTTTTTCTTGAATTCGCATATAGACGAAAGGAGAAAAGGGTGCCATTGGGATGAATCGCCCAGCTCCTTGAGTTACATGTATTTCTCCTTCTTCAACAACAACTCTTCCATTGGAAATGACGTAGAGAGGAACTCCTCGGCATTGAAGACCTTCAAAAATGTTGAAATCCACTCCCTGATGATGAGTTTTGGCAGAAATAACTTGAGATTTATGTGGATCCCAAATAACAATATCAGCATCCGAACCAACTGCAATGCGACCCTACGTCCAAAAAAAAAAAAAAGGTTAAGTTTAATTCCAATTGTATTTTATCTATAACCTATTATCTTTTTTAAATACTGAACAAAAAAAAAACAAAAAACACAAACATAGAAATAATCAATAAAATATATAGCAGTTGTTTAATTTTGTTAATATTTACAATAAAATTGAACACATAATATTTAAATCCATTAACGTGAAAAATCATTTAATCAAATATCTATCTTAATTAAATATTTACATTTATAAATTTAATACTTCACGTTCTTTTGTTTAATACTTTGACCTGAATTTACATTTAAGTTGAAATAAAAAGTAAATTATTTGTTAACTATAGATCTTCCTTTTAATGTAATAAATAAAATGGTAATTATTTATAATTCTGATAGTGTTTTACAGCTTGTGTTTATCCAACTCTAAAATATTGACAATTTCAATGTCTGTAGTATTTTGTAGTGTTTCTATCCAGAAGATTGAAAATATCGTAGGTCAGAAGTATTCTGTTATCTTGTGAACAGAATACTGAAATGTAAATGCAAGATATAAACATGTAGTCAAGCAATTTTGTAAGTATAGTAGAACCTCATTATAACGGACCTCATTATAATGGACATCGCTTATAACGGACAGTTTTTTAAAAAAATATAATAATAATAAAGGATGCATATGTTTATCTGACGAGTTTTACATTTCCAAGCAAGCAATTAAACATCGATCATTTAATGAAAAAAAAGTTTTAACGTGCCCGATGATTCAAAGAATTGAGTAAGCAAACGAAGGCACAGCGCTACAAGGAAGGATTCGCAACTTTAAGGCGTTGTTCCTTCGTTTGCTTTCTCAATTCTATCGATCATTTAATTTCGTTATTGTCTGAAATTCCACAAATTGCCGCACACACTCATCAGTTTTTATTCAGTAACCATGTCGTTAAGTACTTTTTATAGCTAACTATTGTCCTTTCATTGATGTACACCCTGATGCATTACACCCCTATAAGAATTATTTGTTATAAACCAGACTTTCATTAAAACGGACAACCTTCAGCCCCAATTAGTCCGTTATAATGAGGTTCTACTGTAGTGTCAATACTTTAACAATATAGTTCCATCTCTCAGAACTAGTTTATATGCTGTACATAGTAATAATAATCAGTTATAACATTTGTGTGTGTGTTGTATTTAATTTGATTTGAAAAATAAATATTAAGATTTGCATTCCACAATATTGTTAGTTAAGTGTTTTCTTTGTTGACAAGAGGCTTACCTGTATTTTAAATTAATTAACATAACATTCTCGTTTTGTGCCTTTTTTTAATTAAAGAACATATAACAAAATTAGTGTTTGGATGAACTAACCTTTCTTGGATAGATATTAAAGATTTTGGCAGCATTAGTACTAGTCGCAGCAACAAACTTGCATGGATCCATTTTTCCCGACATCTAAAAAAATAAAGAAATATTGTATCTAGCACAAAACTTTAAGAAAAGAATATCCACATTGATTGTAAGCTTTAAGAGCTAATGTCTTAGAAAATAAATATCAGTTGCAAAACAAAAAGACTAACAAATTCCTATATTACAAGGGACAGTTCTAAGATGAATTCGAAGTACAGTAAAACCTCTCAAATCCGCCCTCGGTAATCCAGGCTGGTCCTGAGTAATTTTTTTTTTTATAAATAACTGAATTTGTTTCCCTATCCGCGCGTATTCATTATGAGTAAAAAAAGAAAGAAAAACTTTGTCACTATGGAACAGAAGCTTAATGCGTTAAGAAGATTGGATGCAGGTGAATCTGCAAAACAAATATCACTAGAGTTTGGTGTTGGAAAAAGCACATTTGTATTGATGTAGTGTAAGGACTGTTTGTTATATTTTGTAATGGTTAGAGGGAGAAAAAGATTCTTTTCTTTCTCCTCTCTTATTTATTTTAATATTTTTTAGTTTCTTTACATTGAGACCTAGAAAAAGTCTATCGATTAGATAGAAGAAATATTGATCATTTCTGGAGTATTTATATTTGTTTGGAGTAAAGTAAAGCATTTAAATAGAAATGTCTAACAGTTTTTGGGATACATTTAAATATTGTTTTTAATAAACATTTGAGTGCAAAATTAAGAAAATGGGGTCAAATTAAATAAACCTGGCATTATGTCTTCACAAAAATTGAGCTATTGAGTTATTTTAAGAACACACTTGGTAGTCCGGCTTTTCTGTAATCCGGCCTACTGGGAGTCACATTAGGCTGGATTTGAGAGGTTTTACTGTATTACAGTATACAGTGAATCTCTGCTTCGTTGCTTAGATATATTAGACTAACTTTCAAGGATTATATAAAGGAATGGAATAATTACATTCACTTTCTGAGCCTGAGAAAGCAAGAATACTAAAACTTCATTCCAGGAGTTAATAAAAACATTCGGGTTTCAAACAATATTAGCATTTTTAAAAACTAAAAAAAGAAATTATTAAAAGATGGAATTTATTATAACCTCTGAAACTCAGTAATTTAAATTTTTCCATTACTTTAAGAAGATTGAATAATTTTTACCACTCCTTTCTCCCAAATCAGAGACATTCGATCTTCTACACCATTGACTCCGTTTGGAATTCTAGTGAAGTCGTCTTTGCCTATAGCTTTCTGAGTGGAATTGAAAGTACAATGACTGGAGCCAATTGCTTGAAGATCACCACTGAAAAGATATCAATTAATTCATGCTTTACAGTTCATTCAATAAGGATTTCAATAATAATAACAATAAGGATACATTAACAATAACAACACAAAAATGCAAGTAGTACAGGATTTATTAAGTTGTTAATAAATCCTACACTTCTTGCATTTATAGGTTTTTTTCCTTCCCCCCTACAAGGATTCCAGGATAGGGATATCAGACTAGTTAAGTACTAAAGAAATGGAGTAACTAAAATTTAATAGTCGATAGAATTTAGTGAAAACAAATGAACCAATAAAAATTAAAATATCATTAAATCATATAATTTAATTAAAAATTTGACCATTTAATATAATAAAACTGCAACAACTGATATTGTACTGTTAATATACTATAATATAAGAAAGGAAAGGTGGCAGTGTTATCTTACAATACTACAATAAACAAGTATTTCTAAAAACCTAACTTACTTGGATACTAAATCCATTAAGTAGGATGGTGTGCCAGGGTCTAAACGCAAAGGTGGACTCATGACATGAGCAGCAGCATGACGCCAACATTTGTTATAATAATGAGACCCATCTGTACCTAAACTGGCAGCAAGTGGCTCCCCATAAGCAATAACACCTAGGGAAATACAAATAAAATTCTTATACATTATTATTCATTTCTAAAAACCAGAGCAAGATCCTAAAATAAACCACTGATGAATACTAATAAAAACTTACATTAAAGAGTTAGAAATAAAATTATGATCTATTGTCATGAAGATCAAATTATATGGTTTAATAATTGTAAAGAATGTTTACAATTAAAATTGTGAAAATTCGCAATCAGAACCAGAATATTAAAGCAATTGCTTACAGTTCCACACATTTAACTTACTAAAGACAAATTCATCAGTTTAAATAAGATGTTAGGAAATGCATATTTGACAGTTGGATGTACAGTGGAACCTCGCTATTCGTACACAATCCGTTCCAGGAGGCAGTTCGAATGGCGAATCATTTTTTCACATAAGATATAATGTAAATTGGATTAATCCGTTCCAGACCCACAGATGATTGCTTATTTAAACCTTTGTAATAATATTTTAAGCATAAAATACATAAAAACTATGAAATGATATGGTTGATTTTGCCATGATTTGAGTTGCCAGGTCAGAGACACGAGTTCCACTTTCAAACTTCGCAATGAGTTCTTTTTTCAATTCAATTGTCCTTCTCACTGCTTTCCTTTTAGGCTTGGTTGAATCAATAATCTTTCTTGGACCCATGGCTGCAACTATTTTTAATAAAAATAACAAAAAATAACAATATAATAGCACAAAGTTTCACGAAGCTTGCATGGATGATGCGTAGCGTACGGAAGCTAACACGAGACTGAGCTGAAGCGACCGCATGGCGCGGCCAGTAACAAGGTCACGCTGTCCGAATCGCGGGGCAAGCGTACGAATGGCGAGTTGAATTTTACTTGAAAAAGTTGGACGAATAACGAGTTGTACGAGTAGAGAGGTGGACAAATGGCAGGGTTCCACTGTATTTGCTTATTTATTTAAAATTAAAATGATGTTTTGTCCAATTCGAAATTTATGACCTATCATATGACATTTTCCATACAAATCCCTTTTAACAACAACAAAAAAGAAAATTAAAAAAAATACTTATTCTACTTTTTTTAATTTTTCTCAAACGAATTTCTTTCAGAACAAAACTATAGTTTGGGGAATATTACTAAATTACAATGGATTGCTACTATTTTTGAAGCTTAATTATTTAACCAAAAAAAAAAATACTTCAATGACAACGAGATGATTCCTACGTGTGGAAAATTACATACATATAATTCCAGAAATGAAAATCTACTTAAATAAGTTCATATGCGTTTACAGTTTATTCATATAAAACAACACTGAAATTTTTTCTTAATAATCTATTATTTTCCTTTGTTATATATAAAACAAAGATTTCTTCCAACATTTATTTTTCTTTAACAGCTAAAATGGATACTGGTATTGACAAAGGCTAGCCATCAACCATTAAGACTTTTAGTCCAAACAGCTCTTGAAGTATAGCAGTACTCCTTGCATATAATGCTCATCATTTTGTAATAGGTAACACCCCTACAAGTAAAGGGTAAAAACGATGAAAATAAGGAGATGGCATTTGATTCTTTATTTTAGTTCTATTCACAATATTTAATGAAGAACAACTCCTTTCAAACTCTGTCCTAAAAAGGAATAGTTAGAACATTAAACTAGTGCAGTCTTTTAAATTTGGAGTAAAGAAAATATTAATTATTTTTATTAGTGATATTCTCAATATTAAGGGTTTGTTTACATGAGCATTGAAAACGCAACTTTGTTAAATCTGGCCAACACTCCAGAAAATAAGTCTTTAGAAGGCAGTATTTAACACTTTTAGAAACCAAAATGGTATGTACGAGATTATTATGAGGTACAATGAAATCACAGCAACATTGGCAAATCATGGAAAAAAAAATACTATATATAAGAGATCCTGTACCATATCACCTTCTTAAATACCAATTATTGATAGATACCCTTAAATCACTAATGTTTTAGTCATGAAACAATTTTAAAAAAATTTCTGTTTGATCTGAAGCTTTTTTTTTTTTTAAAGAGTGGAAATTGAACTGTTCTTTGTTCGATTTCTTAACAATTATAAATCATAGATAAAAATCATTACAAGTACGAAGATAATTACTTAAATAAATTCACAAATTTTTAAAAATTAAATTTAATACTTTTCATCACTTGATTGCTGATAACTTCTTTTATTTTTATTTTTTTAATGTATGCAATTGTCAATAGCCTACCTTAACAAACCTTTACAATCAGGCCCAAATATTATTTTTTGCTTTCCAGTGAACTGAGTAAATAATTGCTTAACACTGAAAGATACAAACCTTCTTGTCGTTTCTTGGCAATGATATCAGCAGTGCTTTTACTCATCACGCTCATAATGTATACAGGGCAGTGCATTTGATTGGCCATGGTAATTGCATGATCTGCTGAAGCAGCCTCAACCTGAAATGAGAAAATGCACATTTCTACATATATTATCCTGATAAAATTACATATTAAAAGTAATGCAGAAAATGGAATTCTTGAATTTAAAATTTATTGCTTTTAAACTATCAGGAACAAAGAATAAATGCAAAAACCTAAATTTTTATCTTGTAAATATAAATTTAAATTCAGTCACAAAGTTTTGCTCCCCTAAATGTAATATTAATTAATTGATATGTAATGAATTAAAAGATTAAAAAATATCAAACATACATCTTCTGGATAGCTAAATTCATGTCCTTCTGGACCAGTCACACCCAATGCCAATAATTGTTGCTGGTTCTGAAAGAAATAGAATTAAAACAGATTGAAAAAATTACACATATTAATAACAAATTTATCAAATAAATTATATTTAAAAAATATAAATAAAAAAAATATTTTTTCTCAGTTGATCAGATTTTTCTTCATCACCTTTTTTCCCCTTAGTTTTTTGTGGATAAACGGGAGCATTTTCAATATTATATATAGACTACAATGACGAGGGGTGTGTCATTTCCCAAAGGCATTTTAAAGCTATTGCCGGCTGAAAGAAAGCAGACAAACACACAAGAAAGGAAGTAAATATTCATGGCGATATTGGGATTTGAACCCAGGTTCAAGCACACCAGCCTCAAGGTAGGTTGTGCCTGAACCACAAGGCTGTGCCTGAACGGTCGTTGATCAGATTGACTTTTAAGAAATTCACTTTCAATGGTACATCAAAGCAGAGACCACGTTCTGTGTTGTTAGTTCAATGCATGGAACTATTTCATGCTTAAACACACACTCTTGTAAGAATACTTGTTCAAACAGTGACTGGTGGAATCTGAACAATAACCTAAAATTATCTGGTTATTTATTTAAAGTTTACTCCATTAACAGTGTGATTATTTTGAAGGCAGATGACAACAACACAAGAAATTCATCATCAAACAAATTTTCATTGCATTATCAAGGCAATATTTTATTTAAAACTAAACAACGCTTGTATATCTTAGTTAAAGTGACCAATAAATGATGAAGTCAAAAGTGTTTCAACTGGAAATCTTTGTAGGGACACAAATGTCAGACAAGAAAGTTTTTTTTTCTTTCTAAATTTACATTTACTAAGATCTTAAATTGTAATGAATTAAATAAAAATAAATACACCATTATTAGGTTTAAACTGATGCGTTATTTTAGCTTAAATCCACCTACTTATGTAACTTACTTAAATGAAAATTACTTATATTGGGTCATCTGAGAAACACCTGAGAAAATAAATCTGTTGCTTCATCCAAACAATAAAAAGGTACAA
>JAFIDM010000179.1:38962007-39018895 GCA_023159025.1 Thereuonema tuberculata | reverse complement strand
GGGGTCAGCCGCCCCTGTAGCTGTTTTTCACTATTAAATTACAAAAAAGGATCAATTTTCAATCCTATTTTGCCGTCCCCCAGATGTGCCACCTGGGGCAGTTGCCCCCCCCCCTTTAATCCGGTTCTGACATTACCTTTATACAATCATATGAATTATCATTATTCCATTTACAACTATTACTTAATTAGAATTTATCTTGGTAATGTAATTTTCAGTACAAAATTATGTTTTTTTGTACTGAATAATCCATTTACAGAACCCTTTGAAAGGAATCTATGAAATAAGTATAAATATATAAGTATTTGTTTAAGGGTGTTCTGCCAATTGTTCTTTTAGTCTAAAATGTTTAGTCTCTTAGAAAAGGCTTAAAAACACTAGTTTACTCAATGAAACATTAAGTGAGTGATTTCAGAAATTTGGAAAATGCTGTACAGTACATTTATACACCAAAATATTTTCAATTTTCATTTTGTCTACTGTCGATGTTTTGAAATTGCAAATCTTAAAAATGAGATAATATGGATTCTGTACCTCAGAAACAATATGGCCGTTACCACAGTGTACCATAGCAAGTGCTCCTAGCTGTTTGCATCTTTCCATTGCTCTATACATTTCTGGATCTTCCAGCATCCAAACATCTTTAAACGACGTATATAATTTAAATGCATTCACACCTGTTAAATAGAAGAAAAACTTACTTTTAGTTAATTGATAAGGTTTTCAGTTTCATTTTGATATCCACAAAACAAATTACTTGGAGATATTACAGTAATGTCAAATATTTCTTAGCTACAATGACAAAAAAAAAAAAAAATTAAGACGCTGAAAAGATTAATTAAAAAAATTATATTAATTTAAAAAAAAATTAAGTACAAAAATTACTTTGAACTCCTTCCTTCCCATTCAACTACCCGTCAACGCCCACACAATTAAATATCCCCATAATATGCATCCATATTCCGAGCACCTTTAAATAACAAAAGCTACATGACTTCTATAACAATAAGGACAACTCGTAAAAGATGAAATGATGCCATTGATTAACCTGTGATACTGCCAAGTAAATCTTAGCTCAAGTTTTTTTGGTAGCCTTGTTTTGAAAGATAATTTAAGAGCACGTTGAAAAAAAAAAATCAATTTATTAATTACCTTTTTCACGTGTTATTATATCCATTTCTTGATAAATCTTATCGGACCACCAAGAAACACCAACCTGAAGACCATAATCACAGCAAACTTTTTCGTCGGCCCAACTCCGAAACTTATCGTAAGCATCAAGAAGAGAAATACCTTTGCTGTCCAAAACGCTATTCACTAAATAAGAAAAAGAAAATATTTTCAATAAATAAAAGGCAAATTTGTATATACGTATTTATGGAGGTAGTTTTGAATCATGCAAGTAAAGTTTAGCAGATAAAACAGAAGTGGCTCTCCAGTTAGCAATTTGAAATTTTTACGTTCTTTGGCTGTAATTCAATGCTAATTCAAACACTTACATTCTGTTACATGTTTCGACTCTGAAAATGCTGTCGAATTGGAAATGCAAAGATGGAATCGCGACAAATAAAAAACTTGTAGTGAATTTATTAACATATTTAGGAAAACATCTGATAAACTAGGATTATTTTGATGATTATGATAATATTGATGCAAAGTTGAAAACCTTCCCTGATTGGTCAGTTAATCTGCTCTGTGATTGGTGAACTGGGAGGCCAATCGACTATGCGACTAGCTCTCTCTCCCAGTGACCGACTGAAAAGGAAGCTTCGAGCAGATCCTGAGAATCCACCAAACATGTATATAAACTGTAAATAAATTGTAAATAAAGTGTGTGTATCTTAAGCTGTAACACTGACGCTAGTGTCTGTTCTTTTTCGAGCACACATCAATATGTATCATTGAGAATTCCTCAATTCAAAAAGTTTGTGCCCCAAGATTATCATTGATCTAACTGGACACAGAGATAAAGTCTCGTAACATTTCTTTACCAATAAGACTGAGTTGGCTTTGGATGAGTAATGCAACTAAGTTAATAAGGATGGCGTTATTAGCCACAGTTCCTTTTGTGGTTAACGTTCAGTAACCACACTGTTACTTTTGTAATAGTGTAACTCAGTTACTTTTTTATGAAGTAACAAAAACACATTACTGTCTAAGTTACTTTTTTTCTTCTTTAGCGTCTTACAACAGGCTACTAATACCACAAGATTTACAGAAATAGGTTTCCTAGAGCATCACATGATGTATTAGTGAGGGGGCTCTGATTGTTCTGATCCTGCATATTGATTTTTATTTTTTTTGATTGGGAGCAAAATAAGATTTTTGGTTGAATAGAAAAGTTAAAAAAGGAATTTTTCAAAAGTAACTTTCCCATCTCTGGTTAGTAATGACAAACTGAAAAAAAAGTTGTGGACTGAGCGACCAATTTATAGTTTTCTTGCATCAAAATCTGAGAAAGGTTCAAATTGACTTTAAAACAAAGATTTCAAAAAAAAATAAAATCTATATTTTGGGAATTACAACGATGTATTTCATCCACTGACTATGTCACAAACTCCTGACAAAATGTCTTATGAAATAATTACAGATTTTCTTAAAGTATGTAAAACACTTTACTTCCTTTCCCTATTTCTTGTTTCTACTTTTCTGATATCTCGTACTCATATAAATACGCTCATGATACTCAATGAGGTTTAAAAATAAAAAGAGCAGCCGGAAACTAAAATGGGTGATGAATCAGCAATATAGGTTGTTTGACTAGTAGATATGCACAAATGGCATTTGAATATTGTTACACAATAATCTCGCAAATGTCCATCAATTTTATGATTTGAGAAAATTAAGGAGTTAAGAAGAAGGAAAAAATGTATCAGCAGATCACTACATTTGCTGGTGGTTTGTTGTAATATATGAATCCAGGTGGAAGTTGGTTTTGAAGTAGGAAAAGAAAAGACAACGATGAAGAACATTACAATTAAAGTGGGGAAACATTTCACACATTTTCCAGACTACTTTTCAAAGTTCAACAAATAAATGTGTGTCAGAAGAGCAAAAAAATAATCCATAATTTTATCCATAATGTTTATGTTCTCCCATTCCTTAGCATAATTGAGAGCTTATGTACTTAATAAAAATAAAAGAACAATATTCACTGATCATAGTTGTGCCACCGGCCAGAGCAGCTTTTGAGCCTCGGTAAAAGTCATCAATGGTGGTTGTTCCCGCAGATGATGTTTGCAGATTAGTATGAGTATCTATTCCACCTACAGAAAGAAAAACAGCAATTCAATTGACCAGAACTTATTTATATCACTTTGCATTTTGAAAGTATAAAGATTATTCACAGTATTTAAAACTAACACAAGTGGGGCTTACCAGGGATGATCAACTTCCCCTTAGCATCAATAGTTCTGGTGCCCCCAGGAATTGTAAGGTCTTTCCCCACCTGCCTAAAGAAATCAAAGAATATTCAATTAGGAATTCATATAAAATGGTCTTAAGAAGAAACAACCGATTGACCGTTCCTATTTAGAACATTGAATTCAATTCATAAAGAAAGTAATAGAAAACACACTACAATGAATAAATCTTAATATATAAAAATTAATGTTTCTTTGTTTGTTTGTCCCGTATGCGTTCCTACACCATTCATCAGATTGCGATGAAACTTTGGTGAGTTGTTGTGCGCATGCCCGCGAAGGTTTCTGAATTGGTAGAACCATTTTACAATATCTGGTGTTTCAACAAATGAGTGTATTTCCTGTTTCAACGTTTGCCGTTTCCGGTGCGACTCGCATTTGCAATGACCATCAACAAAGCACAGGGACAATCGCTACAAGTGTGTGGACTAAATTTGGAAAATCCATGCTTCACACATGGACAGCCGTACGTGGCATGCTCAGGCGTCGGAAGACCTTCTGATTCATTCATGTATGCACCAGACGGGAAAACAAAAAGATATTGTGTATCCAAAAGCACTTCAATAAACAGAATTAAAAGACAAACGCATACCGGGTACAGCTAGTAAGTTTATAAATAGCATGTATTAGTTTTTTGCTCAACTATCCATCGAATAGTGAGACTGGGTAAACAGCACTGGGGAGTCAATTTTGATGACAGGAAATCCAAAATAATGTTCATATTTTAAGTTGTACCATCAATAAGAGCACATTTTTTTTTTTCCAAAGAAATCAGTCTAACTGTTTAGTGAGGGATCATTTTGAAGAATGGACTCAATTCAGCCACTCTTGTCATTTGAGGATGGGAGATGTAGAAACCAAAATGAAAAAGCCAGTGTTTTAAGTTGAACCTTTAATGAGCAACGAACCAAATTTTGTAGAAATTCACTCAGCCATTTAGATGCACATATAAAGACAAAGAAGAAAAATGTGCCAGTGGAATAGCAAGACTTTGCATGTTCTTTTTAAACATAAGTAATACAATTAATTTAGTATTTTCATGAGAGTTACCTCACATGATCAGTTGTAACAAAACACAAACAGGGTAATAGATTTCGACTGACATCATGCCTTGGGCTTGCATCCACTTACTTTGGATTTATGTTTGATTAACGTCCACCTGCATTACCATTTTTTTCTTTTTTTCCAACCACATCTGTCATCCCAAGTAAGAAAAAGAAGGTTAAGGTCAGTATGCATTTTTTTATATCTGTTTTCTTCACCTCTTTATAGGAGAGTCTATAGAATAGAGAAACTACAAAGCACTCTACGCAAAAAAGTCCCAAAAGCTACCTCCTAGGTAGGATATGCTGTACTGTATAGCTTTACTAAAATTATTTATTCACATATGAGTCATATGTATTTTTGTTTCTTGTTTATTTTAGGTATTATAAATGCATTATTTTATGCAAGGTATGCATGTATACAGTGAGTGCAGTACATAGATTTATAAGTGAAAAGTAAGTTAATGCTTCAACTTATGTCTTGTTTTCAACTTACGACCTCCCTTGGGAACCAAAGGTGACATAAATGCAGAGCATGCCTGTAATGGCTGCATCATTATCATTATTAAATTGATGACTTTGACAGCAAGAGCTTGTATAACTTGAAGATTTGTAATTGTTTTTATTTATAAATCTACGTAATTATTCAAATTTGTTGAGATGGATTTAGGACACAGTAAACCATCTGTCCTGACACCCCATACTTCAACAGATCCCTTGTGGGTTTATTACATCCTCACCCCAAATGCAGGTGAAATATTTTTTTCAAAGAATGGCCATGCAAATTTGCATTGCTAAGGGCTTTACAAAACTCCATCTGCCCCCTATAAATGTAATTTAAATTTATCTCTTCTTATGGATAGTCTACAGTGGTAAAAACTTATTTTAAATTCAATGTAAACTACAATATTGTTATAGGTAGTTTTACATTGATGAATAACATTGTAAAAGTAACATAAAGCAAGCCTCAACTATTAGATACAGAAAATGCAAGAAACAAAGAAATAGAACTTTTACTATCTATCTCATTATACTTAATATTTTAATAACCGAGGGTCTGCTTTAAATTGTTCTTCCAAACAATACTGAATTTGCATACAGTAATTGTTCAACTTAAACAATATAGGGATAGCGATTAGTAAACCAATCACAATGCTTTGCAACGTCTTCTGATACATATAAGACAATATAATTGATATTGCTTTAATTTCCTTATTATTATAAATGTGATTGTTGCGAATGCAGAAGGCGTAATTGTTGTGCTTAATGATAATTTAATGAGATTTTAATGATACTTGTCCACAGACAGACAGACAAACTGGGATTATAAGTCTTCTGATCCTTATCAGAAGACTAAAAGAAATCACACTCATGAGTTGTAATCTAAATAAAAATCAAAGCAAATAAAAGAAAATTTAAAAGTCAACCATGAGTGTGAATGACAGATTATGAAAAAAACAAGCACTTAAAGAAAACAAGTAAAGAATAAGGGTAAAGCAAATAGAACAAATCAAATGATAAAAAGAATAAAAAGTGAAAAATAACAAATAATAATACAGAAGAATAATAGGAAATATTAAAATTAGTAATGCCTTTAAAGTAATAAGATACATTAACAGCGATAATATGCAGTACTGAATATGCAATTTTGATACACGAATATATCCCCTTGATGATAAATATAATTGCTTAGCGTGTGACAGATGTGAAGTCTTCCTGAATGTTTAAAGACTAAAATTCTGGTATCATGATGTAATAGGATGAGACTACTTGTATGTGAATATTATTAATAATGCTAATCTCTTGAAAGGTAGCTGTTGCAGTTTGATAAAAGAGTGATTTGCAAAAAGATTTCACTGGCACTCTTCAGATAACAGGATTTTATGTAGCTGCAAGTCTGAAGTTTCAAAGTATCTATTTTCAACTAACAGTACCTATTTACAGAGGAAAGGCTAATCCAGCAGGCTGACGTCTGCCAAGATAAATAATGATGTGGGAAGAGTCTTTGAACAAAATCCCCAATTTCCACAAAGAAGCTGAAGATGTACTAGCTGAAGAGGAATCTCTGAAACAAGATTAAGTATTTCAAACAAGATTCAGATGAACCAATAGACATTGGCAATCCTTATATATTAGCAACTGCAAACAAAGATGTCTCATTACTGATTAGATTCTGGAGTAGAAATACATGATATATCGCTTATCAGACAACATATTTTCTTGGATTTGAATCTGTCCCAATGTGGTTATGGAAAGGTCTTTGTCTTTAGAGTGTAGTGTGGTCGGTCTGATTGTGGCATCATCAATCCTAACAGTGATGGCAAGATTACCATTGTCAGTCAAGAGCAACTGTCAGTGACAGAAAGCTTTGTAAGAGGAAGGATACGTCATTTCTGCAAGAACAAAATCTGCTCATTTGAGATCACTGGTTCCAATAGGACACTGTGAATTTTCTTTTACACTGTGAATCTGTTCACTGTGAACAGATAACCTAGTCAGTTTTTTTCAAAAATTTTTCAGAGAACAGGCCAACTACCTTCATAGAGAATTTTCTGTTCCATTACAATGATCTGATCTCACCTTACCTGAAGCTGTATCTGGGACATGCTTAAGGACTCCTTTTTCAGGTAGAAATAATTTTGTTATTGAATGAAAAAAAATCACAGACAGCCTTCTTTCAATTATTGCATCAATTATCAATTTTGATAAATGATTGACAATAAAGATGCTAGGTCATCATGCATATAGTTTAAAAATGTAAAACAATTGAACATTTTGAACTTATTACGTGTTTATTGTCCTTTATTTATATTTAATGCTGTATATTTTGATGCAATCAGAAATAAAATACAGCAAAATTAAGAAAGTTCGAAATTTTAACTGGGTTTAAAGAAAATGAAGTAGAATTTTCAATTTTTCAATTGGTAAATCAATAGATTTAGTAAACACGGTGTAATTTGTCCAATTGAAAAATTACTAATAATTGTTATCAACTGAACAAAATTTTTTCAAAATAAATAAATAAAATAAAAACCATACAAAAAAATATTCAAGCAATCTAGTTTCCAATTCAAGTTCAAATTCTAACCTTGAACGAGCAAATCTCTAAGATAACCTTGAAGACAATGATACTCAAAAACAGAACAACAGCTATTTATGTTATTTTTCTTGTTTAATTAGGCTGCAACTGAGTTTGTTGAATTATTGAATGGTAAGTATGTATGTATGCAATTAATTTTTTTGTAAATTGAAATTTTTTCTGTAAGTCATACTCTAATGTTTATAGTTTCGGTTGACAAAGTGCCCAAATCACTCCTTCAAATGTGTAGTTATGTTATCTTTCAATAAAAAATTTATTCTTCAAATTTACAAACTTTGTTATTTTTTGGTACGTAATTTTAAAAACCTATTTCATTTTTTGGTTTATTGACTTACACTGATTGGCTTCTGAACCCTCATATATATATATAAGTAAACACACTGAAATCTCTAAGTCGTATTATATATATATATTATATATAATAGAGCGTTTACTTTTATTGATGGATCAGAAGAATTTCTTTAATACTGAAGAATTAATTTGACCAATTACAAAAGTACAGGGGAGAATGAAATGAAATTACAAAAACAAATAAATAAATAAAAAACTCCTAAAACATTACGTAACTATTTAAATTAATCATAAAAAATTTTTTCTTCATATCATATTAAAATATATTTGTCCATACTATTACGTTTATTTCTTGCTTAATTAAAATGCTCGTTTAATCCTGAAATTCAAAATCAACTAAAAAATAACTAACTAAATAAATAAATAATAAATATATTTGACAACCTTATAAGTGATAAATATTTAAGGAAAGATAGACAACATTTGAGAGTCAAGCAGTAACTGTCTTTTTTAATACAATGTGCTGCCATCTACCGGTCTTTTATGCAACTAATTCAAAGATTAATGCCATATTAGGGAGAAATGTCAAGAGTTAGAATGAATCAGATGTCGTTAAAAGTATATATTTTAATAATAAAAGGATGTCTTACTTGATGAGTCCATCTTCCACGTAGACATCTCCATCAAACAGTTGGTCATCGTTCACAATCTTCCCACCTTTGATCAGCAATCGGTTCTGGGCACTCTATAAAAAATACAGAAACAAAAAAGAACATTGTAGAGATCTAAACATTTAATTTTTGTGGTGTAAACTGTTAAAAAAAAAAAAAATATTTAAATTATTTCACGAATATCCAAAAAGAGTTAAGAAATCGTCGAATCCTCGGACCTTCTTCAGGTGAGGTTGAAAATCTTACGACTGCAATGCAGTGGTTCTAAACCTGTCAACTCGGATTGAAGATTCGGGATTTTTTTTTGAAATTTGTGTGGCGCAAACTCACTAAAATTTAAACACAATTCCAAATTTCATTGAAATCGGTGACCCTTAAAATAATCATCTTTTTTTAAAAAAAAAAACAAAACAATAACTTAGTTTAACACATTAAAAGGTGGACCTAGTGCTTATCAGTGCAGTAGTGACATCTCCAAACAGCTGTTTCTCGGTATATTGCAGATAATCAGTGGAGAGTAATCACTATAAACACCTATTACTTAGTAACCAATTACTTAGTTTGTGAATGGATTTATTTAAGAATTAGTGTAATAAGAAACATAAACAAAACAAATATATACAAACAAAACACACACTAATACATAATATAAAATAAAACATTAAAACCGAACTAGTTTCAAGCTTTATTTCAAGGTCCTTTGTCAACGTATGACAGCCTGAAATAAGACTTGAAACTATTCCGTTTGTAAATGTTTTATTTTTAAATTATGTGTGTTTTTAGATGGTTCTTATTGCATCGTTATTTACGCATATGTTAAATTTTTCTTTTTTATCTAACAATTATTATTTAATGATGTTTACAGAAACCAAATCTATGAAACGTGATAAATCATCGAAAAAAAAAGTGCACAAATAAAATACAGCTCCAATTTCAGCATAACAAATACCACAACAGTATTCGTCTTACTGTTAATAAGCGTCATTCTTTACATTTAAATTAGAGTTAAACAAAATTAACAAACAAGTAATTCTATAGAATAAATTTAATGTGCTGGAAGTTTTAATCAAAACAACGAAATCAGAAACAAGGGCAGCACAATAATAAATAAATTGCCTTTCAGATTCAATTATCGGAGGGAATCGGGAACGGCCGTTTCGTCCTGCATGGGACTCATCAGCCCGATCCGCCCTCCCCGATAAAGAACCCAGAAAGGCAAGAACTTAAGTGAAGGCCACCGTCACGCCTGGCAGTGACCCCCGAAACCAAAAAAATCAACTATAATAAATGTTGCGCTAATTTGCACAACCAAAAACCTTTTCCTAATAAATCATAGGATTTGAAGGCTTTTAATGGTAAAGAAATTAAAGTTCCAACAAGGTGAATTAACATAAAGAATAAATTTAACGTGCTGGAAGTTTATTCATTTATTCTTGTGCTGCCGTTGTTTCTGATTTTGTTGTTTTAAGTAATTCTATTTATCGATATTTTGTAATTCTGTATTTTCCACAGATTCATGATCTGCTCCTTCCCTTACATATTGTATGTAAATGTTTGTTCTCAGCTAATAACGTTTAAACCACTAGATAGATCTTCTTGAAACTAAGTATGCTTATTTAATCGAACTTTTATATTTGAAATCTTTTGGGTTTTTGTTTTGAAATTAGCGCGAGATGACAAAAAGTCCCATCTAAACAATGGATTTGTATCCCATTTACATTAATACTTCATTGTCTTAAACAGTGAATACTAAATCATTTCAGCTAATCCATTAATTAGCGCCTGTTTAATATGACTGAATTTAGACCTATTTCTACAATGTAAGTCGAACTTCTGGTTTTTCACTGTTATTTGTAAGAGAAAACAATGAAAATAGTGTATTGTATGTTTATAACTTTTAAAACTATCGATAAAAATAAAAATAACTCATGTCGAATAAGCAGTAAACGTAGGAATGGTTGCGCGAGACTGTATTATTAAAATTATTTGCCAATCTAGGAGAAGCTTTGGCTCATTTCGACAGTTCCGTCTACTTCCAGTCTGAAAGTCTTCTGCAAAACCAGACGAATCGATGCAGCGCCACGGAAGGCTTTGTCTGAATCGGTTACCATGGAAACGCACGAGCAATCTCGGCGGATGAAGACAATCAGAAAATACGTTCAGAATAATTTGATTTCTCATCTTAAAGAAACTGGAAGCAATCTCAATTTCCTACAGTTTAAATTAAAGCATTAACACTGTACATTATTAATTTCATGATTTTAAAGTATTTTTACTACGTACAGCTGTTAGAAGAAGAAATCTTAATGACACTATCGACTATCTAAAAACCGTATTGTTATTTATTTCACAGAAGCTCGGTTATAACGCGATCTTTCGGATCCAAGATCTCGAAGATCGCGATATAACCGAACTTTTATTATTTCGCGACGTCAAATGTCATATATCGCACCCTATTATCACCCACACGATTCCAAATCGATTTAAAATGGTCATTTCGCGATTACCTACATCATTCAGAGCTATGAGAGAGAATTTTATATTTACAAATACATAAATCATTATCTTATCAACACTTTGATGGGTTATATTAGCCAAATCGATTTGGCACCTTGTACAAACGACGAGTCACGTGGATCGAAACTAGGTATTCATACGCCTATTAGATTACATGGGCCTCTTTACTAGTTGTCATTGGCAGAAAAATAGATCTCGATATTCATTTTGGTTAAACGAAAAAGTCCGCGATTCTGGTATTTTTTTAAAAAATATATTGTATTTGACGCATTTTCGTGACATTAGGATGGGTATAGAGTCTCAATTACTGTAAATAATAAGGAAACAAGCATATTAATTTACACCTTTGATTTGATTTTAGGCGAAAAAACGGTAAATTTTGCAATTATAGAAATAGAAGTGGTCCAAGACCAAATCGCGTTATATCCGAATTCGCGATATAAACAACCGCGTTATAACCGAGTTTCAGTGTATTAATAATAACTTTTTTTTAATTAACCGATGAACGAATCAGCTTATTAATTACATTTTAAACCGAAATTAATTTTAGAAAAATAAGCAACGCATGTTCCTACGGAGAATTCACAGTAAACTACATTCCTCGTCACATCGAAATCGACTGGCAACACTGAGTCAATGCGTTTCCGACTTAATTCTTTCCGTACCTGATTTTGTTCAAACTCTGATTAAAATGCAAAACATTTAAAGAGTCCTTTATCCAAAAAATTTTGTATGATTATTTTTTTTTTTTTGAAGCTTTCGAATTCTTATTTATGTCTTTTCTTTCTTTTTTTTTTTTGGGGGGGGGGGCATTAAGAGTTTTGCATAATCATAAGTGTTTCTTGTAACGAATAGTGTTTAAAATCTTAAGTTATGTCCTAAAAACAGAAAGGTAAATGAGTAATGTATCACTAATGAACTCAAATATAAATTACAGGCATTTCTTCACTTGAATTATTTCTTTGTTTTTTCGATTAATTCAACGTTTTGTTGTAGTGATAGTTAAAAATTGGAAAAAAAATACATGAAAAAAGAAGAACTGGGGTTAGTATTATAACGGATTTAAAACGGGAAGTTATTCCAATTTGCAATCCAAATTTAAAGCTTCCCAAGTTCTTTTCTTCCGTTACCAAACAATAGTAAGGCAATCTGTAAGCAAGTATTTTACTTAAATAGTAAATAAAAAGATTTGGTTGTGTCGATTGAACATCTTCGTTTTAACAATATTTAAAAGCACTGTTATGAGATTTCACTCTATTCGGAAAAGAGAAACATTAAGATTTATGAGTAAATACTCGAGCACCGAATATTTTTCAGCAAATATTGTTTTTAAAGGAACAACCTTGTTGAGTGTTTTCTTACAGTGTCTTCGTTTTCCCACGATTGCAGAAACGCTATACGCAGATGGTCTATACTATTTTTTTTTTGTGACATCCTACGCGAAGACAATTTTTTTTTTTTTTTTTTTACAATGATGAATTTTCTCACGAAATTAGTTGGTCTTTTATTGTGGAGGGAGTATTTTTTTTTTCTTCAATTCAAGACGCTGTCTGCGATGATTGTGGGTGAAGGTCTAGGTTATCTTAACCAGACAAATAACGATAATAACACTGTCTTAAAAAGTAACGTTTAAAGCATCAAGCTCGTGTCCTCAAACAAGCAACAGAAAGAAAGAGAGAGACGCTCCTGAGATCAGCAGCCAAACGAGAGGTAGTGGAGTTAGGATGATAGCAAGTTTTAATAAAAATTAGTAATTCAGTGCCACATATAATTACTTTAAAGAAGTTAACATGAACTTGATACGATAAACTTGATATTGTATGCGGGTCGTGAAGTCCCTGCTTTGCGCGTCTACACCGGAAATTCTACCACTACAATAACTTTATTTCCTGCTATACTAAAATCCGCTAAAAGGTTTTTAATGTCTTGTTTTTCAATTTTAAAATCTCTATACCTGGTACGAAATAACTTTCTACCGGAAATACGAATCCGAGTTGACTGAACTGAATAAGTCTCAGTCAGTGACTGAAGTACTTCGTCCCAGATTAGATTCTCTCTGTCCCAAATTATCTGTTCAATTGTGTCAAGAAAAAAACTAAAACTGAATGAAACGTTTCAGGAAATTGCTTCCATGTGTTTAGGCAAAAAAAGTTTGTAAATCAATTTTAAAGTTTTTAAAGACACACTTGTAAAGTAGGGCTGTAAAATTATATAGCACATTTAGCTTATATTTTAATCAACATATTTCATCTCGTTTCTTACATAATTAAAAAAAAAATGAAATCATTTTCAAATTTGTTTTCAGTCAATTCAGAACAAGAATTTGATTTGCATGCAAAAGAATACACAATATCGTATCACAATATCATATCGATTAAAAAAATTAAATTATGAAGAATCCGCTTATTATAGCTTAAATAATATAATATCATTAATATAAATTGATTATTTAAATAATTATTGATTATTAATCTGAGTAAATAATAATTAATTATTAATCATGAGCTTCAAGAATTGTCCCAGGACAGTCTGTTTTGAGGTTTTACCACTCGTTAGCTAGGATAACTTTAAATTTAAAAAATTTATAAAATATTGACATTTATACTGTTAATTTTTATATTTACAGTAACTCAGTGAAGGAATTAAAAACACAAAGTGACTTAATAGCCATTAAAAACGGAATTAAATATAAAAGTTACATTTATTAAGTTTTAATGTTGTTATAACTTCATTAGTACATTATTACTTTGTATAATTAAGTCAGATTTATAATTTTATTAATTGCGAGTAATTAAAGCATGTTATTACTGAAATTATATAAAGTAACAATTAAATATCATATTTATCGGCATATAATATGCACTGAAATTTAAGGTTGAAATTCTCTCTGCGTGTTCTACGCGTATACTACTTTTAATTAAAATTTTAATTTTTTTTTTACTCAAAACTTCCTTCTAAAAATTAGGGTGAGTGTTGTACGCCGATAAATACGGTAATTTAAGGTAACAAATTAAATTTTCGAAATTATGTACTTCGCATAAACTGAATAACAATCGTAAATTAAAGAGAAACTTTTGGGATGTGGTGGAACGGGGAGGAAAGGGCTAAAAAAACAATTCAACAATTGATTTCAAAGAAAATCATTTTACAAATGAAATAAAACCCATCGAAATACGGAGAAAACGAGACTGTTTATATGAATCGTAAGAACTGAATTGAAAGTTGAAAGTTCACGGTGCTGGGACAACCAATATGGAAATTTTATCCCCAGTGAGATTATAGATTAGATCTTTCTGGAAGATGAGAAGTGGAAACTGACCTTCTTTTTTGCAGATAATATTAATCTTCATTGCAGAAGAAGTATTAATTTGTGGAACTGCAAGGACTAGATTTTACCAGACGATTGGAACAGGGCCAACCTAGATGACACTGGTTCATTACAGGGTAGTTAATCTCCTACAGCAGTGATGGGATTTTACGGTTTATTCACGTCTCTTCGATTATACAAAGATATACCTTCACTGAAATCCTCGAGTTATCATATTTTTTTTTCTGCTGTAATTTAGAAATAATGTCTGAGAATATATCTCTCAATGACAAAGGTGCAGATTTTAAGGGGATGTAGAATGTAACGATTAAGGTGCGTTCACAATAGAGCAACGTAACTTTTCATGATTCTAAACAAATGTGTATTTCAAGAGCAAGTTGCAGAAAGTTGTAACCATGTGTGATGCCACAAAAGAAGTAGTCCTACTTCAAAGCTTACAGCGGAGCTGTTTCCGGTAATTTACGCCATTTAAATTTTTGATTTATGCTGTTATGAAGAACAGGAATGTCATCTATCTTTTTTTTCCCCTTCAATTACATAAATAAAATACAATTCCTTTTTCACCAATCACAGAACAGGAAAACAGTTCAAAAAAACAGTTCAAGTTAGGATGCGGAAGGATATCATATAAGTAACAAAAATACCTTTCACAAAAACTGCTGGTATTTTGATGCCCAACTGTTATGACCAATTTCATGAACTTTCTCCAATCTGTGTAATAGTTATCCATTAAAACTAATGATTTTTTTTTATTATAATTACTATAACTAATTTTACAGTTACAGAAATCTATAATTTGTCGACGAGTTGTTGTAAAACATTTAAATGTGAAATTTGTCAAAATCCAACGACTGCTGATCTTGTACGGCCGAACAGACAGTAGAAACTGATGCAGTAAAATCCCGCTAATCCGGCATCGGTCTAAGGTTTTTTTTTTTTTACACTGAATAAGCCTTCCGGGCGCGTTCGGCAGAGTTCGCGGGCAATCGGCTGAGTTCGGGCGTACTCGGCAGTGATGACAAATCTAATAAAGTAACTATACTGTACTGTATATACTGTATTAAAATATAATACTACATAAAAATATATTTTGTTGTTTTGTTTTTATTTTCCATCACTTCCGAAATCAGAGAAATCACAATAGAACAAGGAAAAATGGCCTGATACCTATCAATAGCCCTTTTGACTCTCTGTTTTAGCGGTATTTCCGCTATCCTCGCAATAACGGCTATTTTTAGACGGCGCTCAGTAATCCGGCACAGCCGAAGTCCCAAACGTGCCGGATTAGCGAGTGTCTACTGTACAAGCTTTTGCAGAAATCCGAAGCACCTAAAAACGATACCAAATTTTAAAAACCAATGAAAGATAAAGAAGGATTGCCTGTAAATGTCATTTTCGTAATGAAATGAGTAATTATTAATTATTTTCATGCATGAAACAGCTGTTCTGGGATGTCACATGGTCTTACCCATTGATGTTTATTAATATTTCAGTGCGCGGTTTTTTTTTTTCAATGCACTAAAAAAAATTCATTAAGGCCGGCTGTATGCTGGCACACCAGTTTTCTCACCAATATTTTTTAGTGAGATTTTTTTATTGCTTATTTAAGCTTTTAGAGGCGCCACTGAGATTCTGACGATAAAGACAAGTATCTTTATTTGAAAAATATATATTTTTGTATTTACTTAAGATTCATTAAAACTATTCAATAAGAACTATGAATTCGATAACCGAAAATTTCACTTTCATTTAAAAGTCGAATAAATATAATTTTTCTTGCTGATGTTCGTTTGTTTTGTGATGTGAAAACATTTCCGATTCTTTTTCATTATTTAGTAGCCACTGATATTAAGCGAAATCAAGAGTTGTTTCCTAATTAAAACTAAAGGTAAAGTTTTGTGATGAGTAGATGGATGATGATAATATGCTTTTGCCATTCTGCCGCCCCTTTTGAGCACTTAATGTAATGAACGTGGGAGAATGTAACCACATAGGTAGATATCTTAATGTTCTTCTATTTATAACTTAGGCTATTATTTCAATGTTTGCTAAAAATGTCAACGCAGGATCCAAGCAGTGTTTTAGGAAATGTTTCATTTCCAGCATGTACATTTCCGCACGACTGCTGGTGAAGCAGACTGTCCGGGATTAAATCCCGGAAGAATTGCGAATCGTCTGTCCGTTCGATTAAAGGGTAAATGCAATTTCCGGAATATTCTCTTCGATTCAAGAGTCACAACTTACGTTTTACTCCATTTATGAAATGATAACAGATAGAGGTAGAATTTGTAGGAAACTTTAATCATTCGTACAGCCCTGTCTCATCATTTGTTGTCCAGGACAGGGAATATTGTAAAAATAAAAATGACTAAATATTAATATTAATTTACTATACTCAATCATATTGAATCTTTATGGGTTGAACTTGAACTTGGTTGAAATCGAGACAGAATGTTCCACACTAGATATGTATTTATTAATTAATTATTAATCTATTAATTGATATGTAAAAGGAATGATGTCTTAAAAGGGTTGAACTTGCTATTATAATCACGTACTAATTCCTAATTTCCTTTCCATCTTGATTGACAAAAATAGAAAAAAATTAAAAATTGGCTCCATGACAAAGCTTTGGTCGATATTTAATTTTATATATTATAAAAACGTTATTTTGTCTGTCGTAAGACTTTAACTTTTTTCAATTTTGTGACCAAACTATAAGAGATAGATTGGTCATGCAAATGGATAAAAATGTAGATCTTTTTAAGACAAACAAAATGCTACAAAAATCTTTCGAAAAAAGTTTTAGGTTTCCAAGATGTCGCCTTTTAAAGGGTCAAATTTTGACTTTTTCTCAATTTAAACGAAAAGTATAAAAGTTGGAAGAGAACATTGTATTGAGAAAATGTTGGTATTTGAAAGTTCTATCGAACGATATATCAGTCATTCATAAACATTTCTGCGTTTGCAAGATACATGCAAAAATGTGAATGTGGCGCAACCCCAGGTGTGTGGCGCCAACCCGCAATACACCTGAGTTAAGCGGAGAAGGTCACAACGGGCTGGAAAGTCGAATATTCTCCGATCTCAATATTAATTTGCTAAATAAATAAAGTTTTTTTTTTAATGCTATATATATATGCAAGGGTTCCGTAGCGAAGCGACAGTACCCGGCTATTCATATAATAAATGTTATTTTTTGCACGTTTTAATGACCTGTATTTTATAATAGGTTTTTTACATTTACAAAAATATTAAACTACTTTTTTCAGACTTTTAACGATGTTAAGATGTAAGACAACAACTTTCTGCAATATTAGAACGAGCAGATGCAAGACTTTTCTTTTTTTTCTTTCGTTATAAAGAGGTAGAAAAAGTTCAAAATGTCGCATTGACGCATAGTTACTTTATTGACTTATATTACGATGACGTCAGTGTCCCAATACTCTTTGGAGGCTACTGTATGATTCAACAATCAACCAATTGTCACGGTATCCAGTCATCCAGTGCGTCTGCTACCTGGTCGTCAAATTGGCCTAAGAAAGTCATACGAAAGGAACCGTTACCTTACCCTTGACTTATCAAGGTGATTTCTTGTAGCCTATTCTTGTCCCAGGGAGGTCGGAGGTCGGGGAGAAGGGATTCGAAAGTGGCAAGACAAGAGGGAATGTCTTGATATAATGAAATTCACATCATGCAGACAATGTAGCAGAATTTAAACATTCTTAATCATCACACGTAATCTTACCTTCATTCTCGTTCACTGTGAACACATCACACAACGTAGATTACTCAATATCTTAGAATAGAAGCAGCCAATGGCAGAATGCCCAGGAATACACCTGGAATTCAATGGCAAGGACGGATAGAACGCACAACATCTTCTTACAATTTAAAGACAGAACAACTACAGTGATATTACGTTCAGAGAAACAAATAGAAAAACTGCTTAAAAGGCAGTAAAAAGTCAGTGAGGTAGCCACTGGGCAAAGTTTTAATGACGTATGCAATTATCTATGTTGTTCTATAATAGACAGCAACAAAATTATTGAGATATTTTCTCCGTGCTTGGTAATTTCAGAATGCAATGTTTGTGAGAGCAAAAGTTTACAATTTCTAAAGAAATTAGAATTAAACTGTCTATAAAATCCTAAACCTAATTCAGTCTACAGAAAGCCTAATTTGGTAAATATAAAATGTAACTATTTAAGTATAGATCTACACTAAAAACTCGTTTATTTGAAACGATTTTTTAGAATATTTTAAAAATACACACATATTTTTCCGTCGCTATAATCAATATTTAATAGCATACACAAGGGATTATGTAACTGTAACTATATACTTATAACTCTATAATATTTTTAATGTACAGTAATTAATATTAATAACATGTACAGTACATAAGTAAAAAAGAAAGACCAGACTGCACTGTGAATAAAAGGAATAAATATAAAAATAGTGACATTTTCAAAAGCGTGTCTTTCGGCTTTCTTCATCAGACAACAATGTCTTGATGAAGAAAGCCGAAAGACAGACTTTCGAAACTGTCACTATCTTTGTATTTTTTTTCTATTTTTATAATTCCTTTTATTCACAGTGCAGTCTGGTCGTTCTTTTTACTTTCATATCTGCACGTTAAACAGCTTCAATTAATGTCCGGTACATGTTTAATATAATTTATTCCGGATTATCCGAAATTTCGTTTATCCGCAACGGGCACTGTCCCATCAAATTCAGATAAATAAGGTTTTAGTGTACTATTACAACTATTTTGAACTATTATAAGTGCGATGTTTGGACTATTTAATAATAGAAAAATTAAACTAAATATACTTAACATTTACAGAAGTTAATTAGATTTACAGTTTGAAATGAAATTGCTATGTATCGAATTGGAAATAAGTCAACGCATTACTATTTATTGCTATTTCAACAATGGTTAAGCATTTAAAATAGGAAGTTAAACCAAATCTAGCATAGACAATAGTTTCTGGAGTTCACTACTCAGCATTGAGTCATCGTGCTGAGATGTTTATGTAGAGTAGCCTCCAAACAGATCTATACAAACGTAAGTTTAATCAGATGTAGGCGAGGACTAAACAGAAATAAACTCTTCTATTTTTTGTATTTCGTTCTTGTTTACTGGAAAACTGCAATAATATTACATCAGTCATCTTTTATAAAACTGTAAGTGATTTACTCCATAATTTTCATAAAGCAACCATCTTTAATGTTCACAATATTTCGTTTCTCTGTACGAGAAACTTCCTCAGGTGAATAAGAGGACAAAAGAATAAATAAGAGCAAAAAGAATAGTTTTTGTCCTCTTATTCACCTGAGGAAGTTTCTCGTACAGATAAACGAAATATTGTGAAGAATTAAAGATAGTTGTTTTATAGAAGTATGGAGTAAATATTACATATAACCTGAGTTAAATGTTCATAGCTAGAATAAAAGCCGGCTTCGAATTATCTTTAAAAAGTTAAAAAAAAAAATGGTTCCTTTAAAATCTCTGCCTGGCTTTTCGAGTTTTTGCTTTTAAGTCGACTGGGAAAGTCAATGGAACGAAAGGGGACGGACTTCCATCGTTAAGTGACAGCCAGTTTTCGAGCACAGTCAATATTGGATGAGTTCTACCTTCGGTCAACAGTGAAACCATTGACTTGCAGAGACGTTCTTGAAACGAATGGAGGTTTGTTGAGGACAGTGACCAGTACATCTTAGAAACCAACCACGTTACTTACATGAAAGAAATGAACTCACTTAAATGAGAATAATAACATGTTTTACTTAATAAATTAAATCGACAAATCCATGTTTTACCAGTTATTGCCATTTAATTTTCCATTTCACTTTCTCTCTTAATTCTTTTACTGTACTTTATTAGGTATTTATTTATTGTTTATTATACATTAAATCTGCTTCTTTTAATATGTACCATCACCCTATAAATTTGCTGCTATTTCAAATGTTCAAGATTGATTAGCACAGTCCTGAATGGATTATTTGCACAAGTGCTCTGCACCAGTCTCGTAAGTCAAATATCTATTTTAGGCAGTACTGCGGGATTTGAGGCGAAGTTAGATAAATATGCCTTAGGATTTTTTACATCCGTGTGGTATCACATGACAATTTAGAAATATCAGACGTAGGACTTGAGCATAATATATTGTAATCTCAAAAGTCATAAAATTTCAATCTTCACGTAAATAATCCATTGGAAAAATTAAGTGCCAACTGATTTGCTGATCTGTACCTTACTATTACATACTTTTATCCTCAGTTACTGTACACCGATATATGAACTTTCTTTGCTTAGGCATCTAAGCAATTCCTTGTGTGGAAAGTTAGCTTTGAGTTATTCTAAATAGACTTTTGTAATGAATTATTTAATATCTTTTTTTAGCGGCCCCTAGGTTACAGGTTGCCTGTAAAACCGCTAGAGGACCGCTATTCCTTTTATCCTTATCTGGATGTCACACTATGGAGCGGCCAAACGGTTAGAGATATTAGAATGAAACCTTCACCATTGTGTTCAAAAAGTAGGTGACCACGTAAAAAAAAACAGACCTCTAGGATCACTCCCTGACCGGCTAGGGGACCGTTCTCGCTTTTATGCTTGGTGGATGTCACACTCTGTAGTGGCCAAACGGTTAGAGATATCAGAATGAAACCTTCACCATTGTGTTCAACATCAGAAAGTAGATGACCACTTCCAAAAACTCAGATCTTTAGGACCACTCCCTGACCTCCCAAGGAGTGTTTTGCTAATAATGGGTTGCTGACTACCAAGAAACCTGGTAATGTTTTAATTTCCTTATTATTATAAATGTGATTGTTGCGCATGCAAAAGACGCAATTGTCTCGACGTGCGGAAAAACGAGATGCTGATGCAAAGCGAGAAGCTTTACTCTTGCGTAAAGAACGGTCTCGCTTAAAGTCAAGAGACAAGAGACAGAGAACGAGACAGAAATGCTGAAGCATATCGCCGACTACGATCTGATCGCTACCGATAAAATTTGATTTATTTTTGCTTTTGACACTATCTAAACGCATTAATTACCTTGTTCTTTCTTGTGATTAACGTTATTCATTTTCAAATGGATATGTGAAAGCTTCGTATAAAAAAATAAAAAGACCTAAGATTCTTTTTTTATTTTTAAAATGGAAAGTTAAAGATTCTAAAACAATTATAGTTTCTGTCAGACGTCTGTTTTATGATAACAATTGCGAACTAATTTACAAAAGCTGAAACTTAAATTACAGCTTTAAACCAGTGGATTCTTCACTTGCTGTTTCTTGGAGACAATTGTCTATCAGTTATTTTTATTAGTTTTTTTTATTTTGAAGAACTCGGGAATCAATGAAAGAAAGGAAAATGTGAAATATGGTGAAATTTTAATAAATATATCTTTTTTTCTGTCTTTTCATAGTTAGAATAAATCAGATTGAAATCTAAGTTCGGAGACTTTTCGATAAGCAGTCAGAGAAAAGTTGAGAAAGGCCAGCAATCAAAGTTTAAGAGCCACTGCTTTATGAACTCTTTATTCATTTCGCTAAAATGGACTCACGGGTAAAGAATCTGGGATAATTACGTCACTCATGTTAATGCGTTTCACCGAAAGTTCAAAATTGTAAATTTCAAGGACAACTTCAATTTCCAGGGAAATGCATTGTTCTAGATGTTTCTGCAATATTCTTAAAGGTTGGTGGGGTGAATTACTTCGCCTTTAACGCCTACAAAAATCAATTCCGCCTCCTTTGGAAAATCGATTGCGCTAACATTTTCATCCATTTACGCTATCAACTTCCCTGTTATCTTATTCTTGGCGGAACCGTTCCTCTGCAATTTGTCACACCTCCCTCACACAACGCCATTACTCAAAATACGAAAAAGAGCGTTGGGGTGCCAACTATCAATACCCAAAGGAAAGAGTTTCATACAGTAAGTTCACTGTTCTTTTATTCCTAAGATTCAGTATGTATCCACTACAGTACGGAGCTAAATTGGATTGCCTAGCCTAACATGCAAAGTTCAGCTCCTTGGGATAAATACTTTTGAATTGCTTACAGTCGTAGATGTTTGGCCAAACAGCTAATCAGGTTTATTTATTTCACTTTTCAAAAAAGAATAATCATTTAATAAATACGAGATGATTACGAAAATTTGACAAACAACACTTTATTATAATTTATGAACTGAATGACTGGAACATGATTGATTTGATATTAGAAATTATTTAGTACTTATATTCTCAGGCGTTGTATTCTATCCAATTTTTAATGAGCTTTCGTAAGAAAGTGGGCGTATCAAATCAGTTAGTCTGTTTGTGTGTGTCCCTAATAAGTTTTCAACCGCTATATGAATCTTTTTGACAATTGTCACGCGTATTTAAGGACAACAGAAGTCTACACTTTTTACCTTTGATTTACCTTGGACGAGATGTAAGTCTTATCGAGTATATCAGCGCGAGACGATGAGAAATATCATCACAGAATCGAAACAATGGATTAAGGATATTCATCAACTTAGTAATCCTGCAATGTCTGAGTTAGATGTAACATGATTGGATTTAGGATCTGAAGTGAAGCGGATTTAATTAATCTTCAAGGGGGTTTGAATTAGAACGTTAGTTTTTATAGGAAATTGATGTTCATTAAAATGGAGGGGAGTTAGGACAAAGTATGCGAGGAAACCAACGAAGTAGACATAATATCTGTATCACACGCATCGTACAACAAAAAGTTAATTTGTCTTGTGTTTTCTTGAGTGATTGGACAACTAAAATGTTAGATCAAACTTCTAAAACGTAAATTTTTTCTTCTACTATACAGGTAGAAAAATAAACAGAGAAGAAACAAACAAAAAAATAAAAAATACATAAACCTGTAAATGCGCCAACCTTTAAAGTTTGATGTTTTGAAGCTCGTGAAAGAACACAGGTATTTCAGTTCACCTTTGGAGGACAATTATTAAATAATGACACAAAATCTACACGATCTAAGAGTAGTTCTATTGAGGAACACTAGCAATTCAAGGAACTCGAAGCCTCCTTTCCTGAAAATGTTATTTAAAAGGATTTCATATTCATTGTTTAAGACAATCCGAGATTACCAGTCCCCAGTGATGGAAGCCCATTGCTTAAATTTCAATACTTTTTCTGCGGGAATTTCTTCTCGAGCTAATTCCTCAACAAGGACCTATTTTTAGAAAAGATTTCCAATATAAAAGTTCGATTGTCCTTAGTCCTCGAATAGGCATACCAAGTTACAAGAAGACTCATTCAATAGTTCCAAAGTTATCAGAGAGAGACTGACTCACTTGATAAGCCTGACTTCGGTAAAAAAAGTCAACACTTTTAAAAACCCTTCAGGCAAAAATTAAAAGTGCTATTTTTTTTTTCGTAAATAAAATCAATAATGTCTCCCTAGCCCTATTGTCAGAAGCGTTGGAGGTAGCGATTAGTCACGGTACTTTTAATAGTCACCCATGTGTTAATAAATGGCAGAGCACTACTTACACCGTTACTGCAGGGTATAATTACTATGATTATTGACCAAAGCAACGCTACAGCCTACGAACGCTTTTAATGATCCAACACACAAGAATCAAACACGTGTTTTTATAATGTGATTCCAAATTCCAATGCATTCGTCTCGGCATTCTTCGTACAATCATTTGCTTCCTTTGATGGCGAAGATTTTATACCAGCTTGGTAGCAACATTCGATTAATACAGACTTTATATAAAAATAACTAAATATCAACAAACAATGGATTATGGATAGCTATTTAAAAAGAACGTAAACAAAAAACAGTAACACAGATGATAAAAGTGATAAATGTTAAACACAATTTGTAAATAATTATTCTGATTTCCCTTTTTTTTTTTTGAAGAAAATGGCCAAAACCCTAAAATACATTAATATCGTTGTTAGCTGTATACATATGTTGTTATTGTGTTCCTCTCCAAATAAGCTGAATAATTCATATATGACACACTTTCATAATTACGTCCGTATTGATTTTGTCTGAGCTCTTAAATTTCATTCCTAGTAGGCTAGTACAACTTTTGTTTACTTAAATAAATGTATTTTACAGTTACAATAGAATTTTTAAAAAGATTATAAGTAGTTATAAAGCAATTAAGGATTAAACAACAAAGAAATAAAAATCGACCACTATAAAATTGAACTCGCAACCTTCAAAGATCAGATAATATGCTTTATCAATTCAACTATGGAAAACACTTTGGACAAACACGTTAATACTCGCTTAACATTGTATTTGTGTGAATAGTATACCTGCAGTAGAAGGGCCTCTTTCGGAGTGTTCGGTTGTGGGTTAGAGTGTAAACATGTACAGTGAAATATGTGTGTTTTTGGTCCTGTTGTATCGATATTTTGTTTCTTCGCGTTACCAAAGTTCCTCTCTTGGACCTTCAATAGGTGATCATTCAAATGTCTCTTGTGGTCAGACGTGCAGTTTTGCATGAGAATGACTCGTACCACTGTTTTTGGGATGAGCGATTTATATTCTAAGCACATTTTCGTGCGGTTCTCAGCGTTCGAGGTCATGCACTTCCCTTGTAAGAAATAAACTTAAATACAAACATTTACAGGAGTAATTTTTCACTATGATAGGAGTTAATATGTATTGTAATAACATAGTTATATAAAATATTTTTTTAGGGATAGGAATCTGTTTCAATAATATTCAGGAATCCTTTGAAAACGTATCATTTCATCTGATACATCGATAATCCTTTATCGTAATTAGTATCATTGGGACATACACACCCACACATTCGATTCCTCTCTTTTCTATCCTGATACATTTTGCTTTTCTTTGAATCAATACCTTTCGTTCGATCATTAATAAATACATAAATCCCGTTTAGCGTAAATAAATGAATCACGTTTTACAAAAACTCAATGGTGAAAAGGTTAAATGATTGGAAGGATTTAATTAAGTTGTTTAATGGAAACTTTTATTTATTTATTCTCTCTATGAAAAACTAAACCACTGTTTTTTTTGCATTCTTGGGCGATTTCGGAGAAGCAACGACCACAGTAAAACAAAAAACCCGTTCAAAGGGAGTGAAAATTGATTTAAAGAGCAACCATGCTTATCTAAGCAGAAAAACTGTATCATTTTTCACTTCACACCATTTTTTTACGCTTTTAGCTCGTTTTGTCTCAAAAAGACCGATTTGTAAAGAAGAAAACGAAGTGTAAGAGTGAATGAAGTTTCCGTTTCAAAATTGGAACTATTTACAAACACAGCATTTAAAGAATTGAACTTGAGATGAATAATTAAAGCAACGACACCTATCGGATTAAAACTAAACTACATTTAGGCAAAGTGTAACAATACGTCTTTTGGAAATCTTTACACATCAGTGTAATATTTTTGTTATTATTATTTTGAAGGGCATTTTTGAGTGAGCGGCGAGTAAAAAATAAATAAATAATAAAAAAAAAAAAAATCAGCAACTAAGTTAACTAATTAAAAAAAAATATTTAAGATTTTTCAGGAATTGAGAGATAAAAACAAAGAGAAAAAGATTTCAAAATTATTATTTTATATTAATATTATTTTAAAAAACTTGAATTATACAGGTAAATTTCTCCCTTGCATACTTTTACAATATTTACTCTTTCCTATTTATGAATTACCTGAAGTTGAAGGAATAATTTTCCTCATGTATTATAAAGATGTCTTTACGAGTCATTGATTCCCTACAAGAAAATAACGACAATTTATCCTGAATGGCAAAATATGCAAAAATTCTTATTAAAGGCGTAAAAAGTAAGAGGACAGAGGCGACCCCGAAATACCAAACTATATACAATAGGCTCTATTTCTTTAAGTTTTTTTTTGGTTGAATTGTTGGCTAATGAACCCTTAGCCCTCCCCGAAACAAAATCTGATTTACGATCCTGTTTACATTCTACGCTGTACTAAGTATCAGAAAATCCGGAAGATCGTCTCGATCGTTAAAGGCTGAACTCCCTATCGCGTTACTTTTTACGTCTATGTAAGTTAATTGCTTCTGTTACGTAGTTACGTATTCGAGGTCACAAACACTGAGTTCCGAAATGACCTTGATGAAGTAACTACGTCACTAAAGCAATTAACGTACACAGACATAAACGTAAACATGATAGTGCGTTCAGCCCTTTACGCTGCAAACCAAAAGTATTAAATCAGCGACACACACACACACACATATATAAATCTATATCAAAACGATATGTAAAGGTGCGGACCGCCACGCACGGGTCTCGGTAACAAATAAAATCAGTGCTTGTTACTATTGCAATTCAATATTATTATAACACATAATTAACGTTATAACAATGCTCAATTAATCATCATATATGACGAAGCGTCTTGTGATAAAGTTTCTATTTTTTATTCTATTTTTATTAATGTAATTCAGAGGAGTCATTTGCCTTTTTCTAAATTTACTGATCCCATTTTAGATCTACTGGAAGTCTACTCTCAATATTTTCAGTTAGAAAAAAAAAATATCAATACATTTAAAAAAAACATATAATAATGATAAACGTGTCAATATATTTTTAAATCCAACTAACAGTGTACTAGATTTAATTTTAGAGGATGAAAACCAAATTCGGAAGTATATATTTCCCGATCAGCGAACTGAAGAAGAACGTCCTTATAAAGCTTACTTCCTCGTCACTTGGCAGAGCCTGTGGTGTGCGTGGGAGTTCCCAGAGGAAACCAAAATTAGTTTTATTCGTCAAGAGAACCAATAAATATTCTGACCCACTCAAGGACTAAGTCAATTAATAAATTGGTCCAAAGCAGCGGACAATGTTAAGAACAAAAGGGTAACAAAATGTCAGATGTCACAACAACGTCTCAAGAACCCACCAGGGAAGCAAAGTTCAAAGACAACTTGCTAAGAAAGACTAACAAGAGCCAAAAAAGCGCTTTGGCCAAGAGCTTTAAAATATCATTCTAAGATAGTTCTTCCGTCTACAATCAACGTAACTGAAAACTACTATATCCTAGGGGGCTGAAAATTTGATGATAGGTTAATTATACGTTGGTTGATTTCGGTACAAATTGTTTCCAAGAAAGAAACAGATACAGATATGAAGCCAAAAAGTCGTTACATGGGATTGCGGGATTGTTAAATTGCCATAATCGTACTAAGTGAATACTACTTATCCTAAGGAACTGAAATTTTAGTGCCTACATTCAGGATAACCAATTACGATGATCTCATTCATACAGGATAAAATAGATACTTCGGTAATTAGCCTGGAATATTTTGAATCCTGAATTTCGGATTTGCAGTTTTATGTTTTTATTTTACAAAAATATCGGAAAAATATTCAGCGATGAAACGCTGATCTTCTTAAGGAATTAAGACAGAAATATATTTAAATGCATTAAGTTTCTACAAGTGATTAAACCAAGTAAAATAAATGTATGTGACTGGCACAGACGGTCACAGATCAAATTTCCTTCAAAGCAAAGATAATTTGCTTGAAGTGGTCACGAATGAGAAATGGTTTTCCCATGTTTAAGGAATTTGTATTGTATTATTTTACTTTAAATTCCAGAAGAATCAATTCAATAGATTTGCATTTAGAATGTTTATAGCTTTAAGTTTTATAAGTCAGAATTATTAGTACTGTGTTTTGTTTTTTTCAATTTTTCTGATTATACTGTATTTAGCTGCATATAATGAAACTCTGAGTACAGCTTTTTCAAGCTCATTGCACTAAATGACCTCCATAACAATGGCTGAACATTGCATTTAAACCTAAAATAGTTTTACTAGAATTCACTAAAATATCTAGCGATTGTTATTAGGCGTTAACAATACAATAAGTTTAATTTTTCCTTTTATTAGAAAACTGTGATAATGAATTTATACATCATTTTAATATCAATTAACAGAAGGAAAGGCTTCGTGTCTTCTGTATTATCAGCCATTTAATTTATTTCATCTTTTTCTTCCTTGCTTTTTATTGTTCATGTATAATCTACTTTTTAATGTTCATGGATGAACTATTGTTGGTATTAAATTTCATGTTCAAATTTAATTTCGAAACAATTAACGCGTGCCAATCAATTGTTAGCCAGTAATTATTAAAATTTCATGTTTTCATTAATTCTCCTTTTTTTTTGTTTTTGTTTTTTGAAAGTATTGATGTCTACAGGGTGTCGTAGGAGGAAGAGGTCGTAGTATTTCTGTGAATATGCACAGTATTAAGGATATTAGTCTCTTATAACAGAATGTCAAAATGCACGCAGACGAGCAAGACATCATGTTCTCACATGAGTTTTAAAGTACATCATAACAAATCTGTCACTTGCATAATAAATATTAAAAATACTATGTATCTCTTATAGGCGTTGTCGCTATGACATTGGCCTCTCACTTCTGAGTAGTGGGGTTCGGTTCTTACGTGGGTTTCGTGATGGTGGACGATCCGCGCTGGGCAGGTTTTATCGGGGTTCTCCCGTTTCCCCTGCACTTCTCCCGTCATACTTTCTCAGTCTTTCTCTCCATCTGTCCTTTCCGTGGGTTAGTACAATAGACCTCCGGTCGCAGTGCTTAGCTTCCCTACCACCCACATTCACAACAAACATAAAACATATCTCTCTTTCATATCAATAATTTTGCAACTGTATACAAATAAAACAATAATAATAATATAATTTAAGTTAGAGAAAAACTGCACTGATCATAATGCATTGCGCTTATTTTCGTAATATTACGAACAATTTTATTTTTCTTTATTTAGCATTATTGAGGATACGTTATGTAATCCTGGGACCTTCGCGGTAAAATATATTTTCCAATTTTCAGAAACTGGAAAAGATAAAACAAAACTGGCAATTATCTATTAACAAGTGGTGGAATTAAAACTTGAATCTTGAACCTAAGGATGTTTTATTAAAATTAATCTCATGGAATTAAATGTTTATGTCTCCCAACTCCTCCTCAAGTTTGTAATGATGATGATTACAGTGATTTTTTTTATTTCTCTCATTAACCGATTACACCTCCACACTTTTATCATCTGGAAGCAATATTAAATACACCCACTACTCTTTAAACTGTTACCTTTAAAAAAAAAGAAGTTGCTCCCCATCTGCTCAAAAATACATGCATCTTTACTGACACTTCTAAATAAATAAAAAAATTATAAAATGACTTACTTATTAAAAGGGTTGAGATCGTGTTTACAAATGACATCCCAAAACATCTGTTTCTCGCTTACTTATTTGTAATTATTTATTTATTAGGAAAGAGTAACTCATTTTATCTTTAACTTGTGCGTTTTTAAATTTTTGTTGCATAATAAAATGAAAAAAGATTAACAAACTTAAATTTAAAAATACAGGAAATAACGTAGAATTGAATTTTTTTTTTTAATAAAATATTCAAATGTATTTTTCGGAGGGGAAGAAAATTGATGAAAAAGGTTAGAAAGTAGTTTAATATATTAATAGCAATAAATAAAAATAGGAATAACTTTATAATAACTATAACTGTAGAATATATGTTCTATCCTGGAAGTAATACAATACTTTGTATTGTATGCTTCTAACTATAATATATATTTATAATAAAATATATAGTTTTTATTTTTGATCTTACTTATTTATATAACTATAATTAAAAATGACCATCTTGCTGCTTTTTTTTCTTAATTCTAAAACTTTTCATATTGTTTAATACTTTGTTTACATTTTACAAAGGATTGCCTTAAATAAGCCTTTTTATTATCAGCTCCATTTATAATGTAAAATCCATCGACAAAATACAACTGAAAATCTCAGTAAATTAAAGATATCATTGTGGAAATCTGGGATTATGGTGATCTTAGAGTGGGCGTAGCTGTTTATCCGAATTCAAAGGATTTCGTGATCTTCGGTTCTATGGCAACCACACAAAGGCTCCCGTTGCCATGGGAATGAGGGCGGACGGTTCAGAAGCCAGTTACAACGGGAAAAAAATTACAAGTTATCTCATGCTCAAAAGAACAGACATTCGTAACTTAATAATGTCAAAGCTAGTCTTTATCTGTTCAACAAATCTTCCTAAACATTTAATAGTTAGTATCTGGTATATGGGGTAAGTTACAAATACAACATGGAATTTTACTCAGACGTATTCGTAATGGGGATGGAAGTGTGTGTGTTTGATCTCCCGCAGGGTGCGGAGATTTTTTTCTTTTTTATGGTTATTTTTTATATAGAGAAGCCTTAAGTGATTCGTCAACTTTTGAAAATTGGCTATGTCCTCCCCCCGTGATTAAGGCAGGCGAGCATCGGATTGGTCATTTCGTTTCTTTAGGCTGGGAATTTGCAGGACATTCTTATTCTGCTGACATTGATGCTTTATTCTTTTCTTCTAACTGATGATGACCCAAAAAAATAACTTAAAATGCTATTTTACGGCCTGTGAAAGTACACAAATGATATCGTACTGAAAAAAAAAAAATATATATCCAATTCACTGAAAAATTATTCGGTAATTGATTTAATTTAGTAAAGAAGGATTTCAAAAACTGCTATGCAAGCATTTTTATTTTTTTCTTTAATAAATCTCTTATCAATATTGCGTACGATAAGACTGTTTATATTTCTAAGTATCTATTGCAAATACTCGAAGTCACACTTGCAGAATATAAGGGAGTTGTTTGTGTTTGATTTCATTAAAAAAAATATTTATCTTAAATAAACTTTCTCGAAATTATTATTATTATCAGATATAATAACATTAAAAAAATTACAAGAGATAACCAAGTCTTTGTTTTGCGGAAGTGGCCCATCTGTCTCCTAAAATTCAAAACCAAAAGTCATTTCAATCTTAATAGCCTCGTTAAATCAAAACTAAACACCAGAAAGCAATATAAAGCCAACGCATTTCCTAACTTAATCGGCGAAAAATATTTATGTAGTTAAAACATTAATTTATTTTTAATAGATAAATGCTAATAAAAGAATGACCTATTCGATATCTTTGACATAGAGAGAGTTTTTACATCTGCATAATGTAATCCTGAAAAGTTCCAACGTCTTTACAGCACAAGAACTTATGGATAAACGTAAAAAATATAGAAAGTTGATTTAAATAGATACAAGAAATAAAGTGCTTCAATAGATTAAATCGCAAATGCTTCAGTGACATTCTAACATTTTAATCCAAAGCAGAGGAATCTGTGTAAAGCACGCACAAAGAATATCAGTAGCACGTGCCACAGCGACGCTGCTGTTCGCAGAAAAAATAATTTCACTGTTTCCTCAATAGGTTAATTGATTCTCGTCTACTGGAATTTTTATCACTTTTTCTCTCGCAGGGATGCATTCGATTTCACCCCTGGTGATTTTCTACTACAGTACCAAGAGCTTTAATTTGGTGAAAACTTTTTTAAACTTTCTGAAAAGCATTTTGGCAGTATGCTAGTGTTATTACTGTTAAAGAGCTAATAATTCCGTATTCCCTAAGATCGGCATTAGTTTTAAATCGCGATATATGGGCTAACAAAGATATAGTGACGCACGTTATAAAGAAAGTAAAACCAGGGCAAAAACTTCTTATAAACCAAGTGTACAATAAAAATTCTTCTAAACTGAATTCTATGGAGACCCTGACCACTTTCAATCCAACCTGGAAGGCGTATATTTCACGAAATCCTGTACAAATGAAAAAAATCTGGTATTTCTTTCCAAAATATTTTCTGTATTTTAAATTTCACAAGGAAAAAACAAGATAATTAATGCTTTTAGATAGTGTCAAAAGCAAAGCGGCCCCATAATATGCACAATTTTATAAACAAAACTTTATCGGAAGCGACCACTTTTGACCCCTCAACTTCCGGTCAGGGAGTGGTCCTAGAGGTCTGATTTTTTGGACGTAGTCACCTACGTTTTGATGCTGAACACAGTGGTGAAGGTTTCATTCGAATATCTCTAACCGTTTGGCCGCTACGGTGTGTGACATCCAGATAGGATAAAAGCAAGAACGGTCCCCTAGCGGTTTTACCGGCAAGCTGTAACCTAGGGGCCGCTGAAAACGACTTCTTATTATACACGAAACTATAGCAATCCTGTACATGTTTCATTTTTGACGACGTTCTGAGAGAAAGTGATCACTGACCAGAATTCGTATTTTTCTCCAAGTCTATAATTCCTAAGTTTCCAATTAGATATCACTCATGTCTGTACACTTATAGTTTGGACTGAGAGGTGGCGAAAGATGGACACAATCTTTTTAAAAGCTCCCCCTTGAAGACTTTGTGTAAGAGGGGTTGCTAAAAACTCAAGCAATCATAATTGTTAGGTAACAGACAATATTTTGTCGTTTTTTAACAATTTTCTTTGTATTTTTCTACTGCTATTATTATATATCAATTATAAAAAAATTTTATATGGTGAATTTTAATTTTACTTATTATTCACTAGTAAAAAACATCATAGATTTGCAATCAGTTTTCCAGAATCTTCTGTCGCAGGTTACGAGGATATAATTTTTCGTGAATTCGTGAGTGGGTCCTGTGTCTACCTTTTTTAGGAATGCGTTTAGGGCAAAGGAAGGATGAGAAAGAGACGACCTCACAATGCATTCAAGACAGAATAAAAAAAAAGCAACCCAAAATTCTGAGGTCTTACAACGAACAAGGGATCGCTGCTGACAAGGCAGAACCTCAAGAGGAACCTTTTTTTTTTTTTTTTCCCCGCTTCTTTTAAAATTGAATTACGTCAACGATTTGAAAGAAACTATGTTGGAATGTACTTTCTTTATGCTACATAAAATTAAAAACTACTTAAATTTCAAATTATGAAACTGGCTAACAAAAGATGCTGGTAGTTCTAGCATTCGGGTTATATTCGCTTCATCAGACGAAATCTAAGTAAAAACATAAAATGCGAACTGAACAGGAGGAATCGTCAATCAATATTTAATAGAAATAAATATTTCGAGGTATTTAATTAAAAAAAAGTGAATATTGCTTTCATTGAAGGATCTACTGATTTTTTTTTTTTGTTTTGTTTAAATGTTTTACAGAAAATCTATTTAAGTCTTTAACGTTCAAATCATCTCATCGTACTTTTATAAATTAATTCACTCAAATAGTAGTAGTGTGGGATGATCCACGTGACGAACGAAACTATCCTACATAGTTTGTTCACACACGCATTTTCCAGCATGCCATCTCGTCAATTGAGACTGAAGAAAGGATCAATTATAATTCTCCTTCGCAATCTCAATCCAAATAAACAAATCTGAAATGGCACACGGTTGGTCGTTAAGGAGTGCCATCTCAATTTTTAATCACGGCAGAAGTTCTTTCGGAAATCAACAGAGGTGATATCGTCACTATTCCCAGGATCGAGTTTCAACCGAGTGATAAATCAGTTTTCCATTCAAGTTGAAGCGCCGTCAGTTCCCAGTAATGCCCGCATCAAGCCCTCCTATAAAGACATTCATTTATGTCCCTAGCAATGCATTCATTTCAATTTCCTATCCGTATAATACACAACGCGTAAATACTCTAGTTTATAAAATAACACGAATAATTGGGTATTTGTGGGGAAGGGTTGACATCTTGTGCGATGGATTCATGTTATTTTGACGTACACTGCTACAACTTAACGTACAAGATTTGAAATGAAAGCCCACAAACAATCCAATAAGATACAACGATGTGTTCTCCAAAATGGACAATATTCTTACTAGATAACTACTTCCAATAGATAAGTCTATTTAGCCATCAACTCAACCAAAATGTATATAATATGTAATTCATCCAATTGCACTTATGATTAACAATGAATAAATGTTGTTCTTATTGAAACTATTAAACTTATTTCGATATTTCACAAGCACTGGTGAAAATACTGTTTCAGAGACGATGTTATTTAGTTTTCTTCTTCTGTCGTTTTTACGATGCCGACAAATTTGAAAGAATTGAAGGGAACGAGAGAAAAAAACAAGCAGTCTTTTTCCATTCAATAGTTGCTTGGGAATTGGTGCCCTGGAATTTGTTATTATTGTTCGAATGAAATCTTTTCAAGCGATTTGCAATTCATGAAGCTTCAACACCGTTTTTTTTTTATTCTCTGTCAATTCTTATTCAAAAACGAAATGAAAGCAACGGAGTTAAAAGCATTTCGTGAGTCTGAACGGTCGCTAAAGAAATTAGCAAAACTGTTGCTTCTGAAAATCACCTTTCGATCAAACCCACGAACTGTTATCTCCATGACAATCGCCAATAACAAATGACGTCATTGGCGTCCGTCGATCAGTCCGCGAGGGACGATTTTTACCTCGGTTCTTCTTATGTAACCACTCACAACCTTTGCTGATAAGAAATAAGTGGAGAGCAAACATACAGAAAACCGCAATAAAAATACGGATGTGGAATAATAAATTTACAAAAAAAAAAAAGAATAAGGAAAGAACAAACATGAATTGAATCAGCCACAATTACAATTTCTAACAATTGCCTGTAAACTATTCAGTGAAGACTAAACCGGACACTAGATCTTCCTGTCTCTCTTTATTTTACTGCATAGCTCTTCCGGATTTTAGCTAACATAGAACTGTAAGCTATTAACGTACTGTTTAGATCATTCAAAAATACATAGAGTTTTTTTTCCCCAATTTAAATATATAATTCATTTGATGGCAAATCTTGCAAGTGATTTTTGTCGAAAATTCGGATTTACTCTTCTTGTTCATTTTAACACATTACGATCGAATTTATTACTGGAGGCGCCTTTTATTGTCGTTGATTACTTAAAATTACGTAAACAGCAAGACATTTACATAATCCTAAGCCATATATATTCTACAGACCTTGACAGATTAGTTTTACATCATAAATAATAACAAGAAGTTAAAAGAACTTAAAAGCCTGATTTTTTAATAACAGTTGTGAAAATTATAAAAAACGAAAATTCTATTTTCAAATTTTAATAATCTACTGAATATAAACAGTGCACATTTCCAAGAAAAAAAATATTAAATCCGCATTATTTACTTCAATTTTATAAATCGGTTAATTTTAATCGGATCAAGCCAAGAAGAATTAGCTAAGAGGATTGAAATTTCATTGATTAAAATAGTGAAGAATTAAAAGAAATAGGATAAAATTCCATTGCTGAGATTCCAATGCTTTTCTATGGGGATTTTTGCTTCTTTCCCGCGTTAATTTCTCGATCAGCACCCTTTTGGGAAAAAAAAATTCAAACATCATCTCTAATGCTACATAGATCCTTTTTTTTTTTAGGGATTTCCCTCACTCCGGGTTGAGATTATCTCGATATTTCGGCCCTGTACCTCGGGCCTTCTTCGGGAGATGTATATATATCAATTACATCAAGGTGGGTGCAAATCTAACAACTTCCGTTGTTAGTTTTTCGGATTCTTCCGAGAAACTGATAACGGAAGTTATTAGATTTGTGCCCACGTTGATATAATTGATATATAGATATACATCTCCCGAAGAAGGATCGAGGTACAGGGCCGAAATATCGAGATAATCTCATCCCGGAGTGAGGAAATCCCTTAAAAAAAATGGATCTATAGAGCAAAATAGATGCTAGTGCTTAAATATGCATATTCCATTAAGATCCATTCAGCAGGATCTGTTATAGGGGGGGAAACTTACGCAGACTGACTGAGTGAACCGTTAAGTCCCATTATGCTTAGAAAGAAGGCTAAGGAATAAATTAACTTCCACCCCCACCTTAACAGTACACAGATAAGATATAGTTTGAAGTAGACATCACTGTTCAGATAACATTGTTTATATATTCTACTGTGACAAGAGTAATTTATATATTTTCTTGTCCAGATTGTATTCAAATTAATCTTTTCTTTATTTTGGTTTACAGGGGTAATGGATCTTCATTACCAAAGACAGTGACAGTGTAGGTAATCTTGATTTAACAGCGTTTATATTATATAAAAAAACTGAAACACGTTCAAATCTTAGAAATGATAATACCTGGATCATAACTGAACAATAGTTTTTCAGTAAAAATGTTGAGTTCTTGAAACTTTCTTAGCAATATTTGAGCTACGATATCAAGTCAAATACGAAAATCAAATAATCTGAAAAATCTTTTCAGCAGCTTTGTTCGAAAGTCTTTTGTCAGTCTCACATTACTGTGGACGATTGTTACGTGGGTAACAATGACTTCGACTTAAGATTTCTTTCTGTTTCATTACTCTGAATTAATTATTACAGTTCCTTCACTGCGGTGACCTAAGAGAAAGAAAGCATGTGTCAATGCCATTGTAGTCCCAGAAAACTGACAAGGAACAACAGAGGCTCCTCGAAAACAATAATACAATAACAAAACTTCAAACATAAAATGCAGAGTTTGTACATAAAAAGTACCACCAATAATTAATCGATGTGGGTTTCTTAAGGATTTTATGTGAATTATGGATATAAAAATTCGTGAAATTTCCACCTACAGGAACTGCACATTTTTTTTTTTAGTGCAGATGGACAGAGGCAAACGATATAATAAGTACCTTCGAAAAATGCTTACCCCCAAAGTAAAATGAATGTATTAATATTTCAAACAAAGATTAATAACCTTGCGTTATTTTAACTTACTCTTCACTAATTAAAAAAAATATATCAATTTACTTGGTATTATAATAACAATAATTTGGAGTTAATATATTAAAAGCAGACGAAGGACAGTGTAATTAGTTGCTATGCTTTTACGCTACTCAAACATGAGGCTGCAACTGAAGGACAGTAATCTTCCGGCAGAGACTGCTTTAGGTTCTCCACACGATTCCATTGAGCCATAGCCAATGTGACATTATTAAGATTCTTAAGAAATGTCAAACGAATTACATTGAGACATACTCGCAAAAAAAGAACAAAAAGATCACAGAAACATCCTACAGAAATCTGATGACTTTTTTTGTTCTCTTTCATTAATTTAATAAAATATTAAAGAAATTACGAAAAAAAATATTAATGAATTGATATGAACATTAATTTAAGGATAATAATTAATTTACCTTATTAATAAGAAATATTAAAATAGAACAATAGAGAATAATGTTATCTCTTAAACAAAGCACGAGAAATAAGATTACATTAAAGTTATTAAATGCATTAAATATCTTATTAGTTATAAAATTAATTAAATTCGATTTTAAAAGCCAATTATTGCATATAATATCTTTTTTTTTTCATTAATAACATTAATTTAATGAATTTTTTCGTAATTTTTGTATTTTTAAATGACCACTAAAGAGATTATATATCCATTTAATGTATCTATATATATTAAAATTGATAAGTAAATGATATACTAATGTAATTTTTAAATGTATCATTGCACTAAAATTTCAATACAGAACTGATGACATTTGGATTTGGCATTTGAGATGTAAAGGTTGTTGGATTTTTAAAAATCGTGGTTCGATTTGATAAGCCCAATTTCCTTATTTTATTCCTCGAATTGACACTTTTGTTGGTTAAAATCGTAAAAAATAAATAAACTGATAATCTCCTGGTTTTCATCGCTTCCGAATAAATTACCAAAGACCGCATCCGTGACGTGCATCAGGGTCCCAAAGATGGCCGTGCGCGCGTGCGGGGTCCGCCAACGACGGATCTAACAAGGAAAAAAAGACCGCGTTTTTAGGGACGGAAAAGAGAAATTCGCACCGACTTCCAAAATACGAGCACGAAATTAATTCGGCAAACTCAGAAAGAGCAGCAGGAATGGATGCCAAAAAAGAGCACGACTATTTGCAGGATTTGTTCGCCAATGGACTCGTATCTGGTGTATGTGTGACCGTTTAGGGAAGCGGAGAATATCAGAAAGAAACACGATTTCTTTTTGACACAGCGTTCGATCTGAGTTGAACAACGAAGAAGCTCGCCTTCATTCATTCTATTCCGGTCTATTTGTGGCCCCTGTGTGCCTCAGCTTGACGAATAAAGGGGGTGGCAATGCCTGTCACTGACCCCCACCCCCCGTTTTACTGCAGAGGCAATTCGACACAAGGACTGCCGAAATGCAACCGGGGATTTTTTTACAATTTTTTTTTCGGATCAATTCCGATCAATCCGAGCACTGCATGTTGTTGGGGTTTGCAGCGGAATACGAAGAAGAGAGGGGGGGGGGTCTTTTTTCTTGTTTGAGCGGCAAAGGTAAAACGTTGAGTGGAAAACCTACCTGCAGGTGTATTGGAACCTTCTTCACGGGTGTACCAGCTGGCGTGTGGGCCGACATGGTGGCGCATGGACTAGATCACGGGTTCCTACAAATGCCGATGATCCGCGACGGTATCTACGAGACCGGATGAGTGATCGCGTGCAGCACAATCGGAGGAACGTTCACTCGGCCTGCCCTCGGGTCCAGAACTGGTGCGGCGCGCGCGCGCTCGCTGCTCAGGCGATCAAAGATGGATGCCGGCGAAGTCGGCCGGTGAATGTGTGTTGGGCTCGCTGTTTTTCCTTTTCCACCTCCACGCCTACAGGCTCGCGCCGATCCCTCCCTCGATTTGGCGCGGGTTCGAGTCCCGGGGTGGGGGGTGACGTGTCTGCTGGCTCGCTCCGACTCGTAATGCAGCAGCTGCGATGGAGGCTCGCTTCCATTCACAGGAGGGACTCTAGCGGCGGCCCCGAACCAGCATCACGAAGATCACAGCTGAGTCAGGCGCGAACCGATCGATCGGCGGGAGAAACCACGCCGCTCCCCGGCGGGAGGGAGGCAGGCAGGCAGGAGCCCATCCCCTCCCACGGAGTGTCAGACACGACAGCAACACATTTATTCTAGGAAATCAAAAAAAATACGGCCTCTTTTTTTTATTATTTTATTTATAAAACCAAAATGATTGCAATTCAACTTAACTGCAACACAAAAAATTCTCCAATTGCAAAATAAAAACCAAAATTTAAAGCAATCGGGTTTGACATCGTCTGACATCGAAATAGGATTAATGCATTGAAAAAAAAAAGAAATGCAAAAGAAGACGCAGCGATGCCGACTCAAAGGGTTTCCCTATAGAATTTTTTTCAAAAAATATTACCGTTAAACTTATTACTTCTGCAAAGAACTGAATGCAAGAAATTCCACATTTAGCAAATTCTAAATACGTTTAAGTAAAATAAAACAGCTCCTTTTAAACTCTTAAAGATTAAAATATCTTGAAATTTTCGCGAATTTTCTTGTACATATTCGCAGAAATCCATAATTTTGTGGCTAGTCTTAATATCAGTGGGTCTCCTAGAGGATTAACAAAGAGATAAAAGAATAATGTAAATTATTCGAAACGTTTGTGGTTCTACTTCCTTCTCAGCCCGCGGCTTCCTACTTATTACTGTAGATGAGTTATTCTTAACTTTGGTGCCCGCACTCCCTTTGGCTCTAAATTTCATTTTCATATCCCTTTTTAAAAAAAAAAAAAATAACTATTTTAGATGAAATCTCATGCGTGTGTGCATAAATATATATATATATTCTGCCCAACCGTCTACCTCGAAATAATTAGGAGTAATTTATCAATTTCTGTTTATCAAATTTTGGATTATTTTTTTTTTTTTTTTTGCCTCTGCCTTGTCCCGTCGAAATAAAATAAGTTACTTTACATCCACACCAAATCTGTAAAGCTAAAACAATAACTAAAGGCTGATAACCATTATTATATAATTTTAATTTCACCGAGAAATTTCAATTCTTTTTTTTAATAAAAATATATATATATATATTTCCTCTACCAGTAGCTCCAAAAAGTGTTTATTACAATATACAAGGCATTTTTAACAAATAAATATATTTTTTAACATTTTAACAACTTTTTAACATTTTATAACATTATATAATTATTATTTTTGTTATAAAATTTTCAAAATGTTAATATATTTATTTGTTAGCATTTTTTACAAATAAATATATTTTTAAAATTTTGACAATTTTATAACAAAAATAATAATGTTATAAAATGTTAAAAAATATATTTATTTGTTAAAACTGCCTTATGTACTATAATAAACATTTTTTGGAGCTACTAGTAGAGGAGAGGAGACACAACTATAAATGCCTTTATTTATAGATAAAATAAATATTTTATCATAATCATAAATATTTTGATGGAGCTGTCTATTTTATAAAGTGGATAATAAATTACATCATCTGATTTTTATTAAATATTTTTACTCATTATTTTAAAAAAAGTGATGAAATTTATCTCTGCAATATACGTAGCTCCTTAAAATTTTGCACTATTTGTAAATAATGATTTACAAATTTTGATTTTTGCTTATGTGTTTAAAATTTTTGATTAGTTTTATTATGAAAATTCATTAAAAATTATCAAGAAAATAAACAGACAAAAAAGAATGTTTATATTTCTTTTCCTCCAATATATTGTTTGTTTGTTTGTCTTTAAGCAGAGTATTTTTAAAACTCATCACGTATTTCAGAGTAAACAAAAGGACTGAATTTAGGCATTCTTTTCCGTGCTTAACATTACAAATAAAGCTCCGTCGTAAATGTCTTCATTTTGTTTGAAATCAATGTAAATCTGCTAAAAAAAAATACCCGTCTAAAAAAAGTATTTACTTCCTCGTTTAAAAAAAAATAAATAATAACAACAAAGAATTGGACTTTTCGTGCGCCTGAATTCCGGCAGATGTCGTATCAAGTTCACTCGGTCTCCGCAAGGGAGGAACAATGGCCAACCGGAAATGCATTGAACTATTGTTTTTCGATTCCAAAGCGTCATTTCATAAAATTCACCCGTTGTTGTTTCAGAGCGCGGGTTTTTTTTTTTTTTTTTTCGTTTTAGTGAACTATGGGGGTTTGCAAACATTAATTATTTTAAAATGCTTGAATTACTTACAACAATAGGACACAATAAAAATCCAATCTCGATAATAAGCAGTAAGAAGAAGAATATATCACTAAAATCCATTCTTCTTTGACTTGAATAAGATAGAATACAGTGGATTTATCGTTTCTAAACGATAATTGTAAACTTTTTCCTTGTTTATCAAATGTATTTTGTTTCTTGGGGTATCAGGTAAACCTGATTTGCGTTGAAGGAACTTCATATTAATGAAACATTATCTGCAAATCACTGAACTAGGCTTTAAAAAAAATAAAATCATAAGAACTCCGATGTTAAAATGATGAATATTGTTCTGGAATGTTCTGCTAACTTTTCAAGCATTCCAGGACAGGTGATGTTTCGTACTTTCACCCAGTGAGGGATTTCTTAAACTTCAAAGGTTTATTATGCATTTCTTCTGACGATTTTTCGAATTTTTTATTTTTTTTACTTAATTTACATAATTTAAATGAAATCTTTATAAAGAGGGTATCGATAGGGTCACGAATGTTTCAGAGCTAATACTACGGCCATGTTGAATGTGTTTCCATCTTGTGGCCGTTCCTGAAATAATAAATATGCCTAATAAACGCCATGGTTACTTTGCACGTTGTTTGGTGCACTTTCGTAACGTCAAGTTGGAATTGCAACATTTTACCTAAATTTGTTCTATCATCAAATGCAGTTAAAATCAATTTTAGTAAGTGTTTCATGTAAAACGATAAGCACTATTTTTAATACACATTTTATTTTAATTTCTTTGCATTGCATTTTCCTGAAAGACTTACAATAATAATAGGATGGCCACCCGATAGTGTGTGAAAAATATTTCCCAATCACATGATTAAAAGCTCATTTAAAAAAAACTTTGTTCAAATGTTCCATTGTTCCAAGGTTTACTATCAATGAAAATTACGGAGAAGCTTCAAATTTCACCACCAGTCAAAAATGCCTTTGTATCAAATAACCTTAAAAAAAAAAATCCAAAACAATAAAAATGGCGTCATTACTTTTCACGATAAATATTCAGATATGTCTTTATATTAAATATTAAGAATTCAGAACGAATGGATGAACTCAATTATACAAATCCTTTATACACCTCGCTTAAAAAAAAAAGTACATCACTGAAGTCATTAACATTTTAACTTTTTAATGAGTAATAAGGCCATCAAAACAAAATGAAAAGTTTGAAGTTTGAATTACAATTAAGTAAATTTAATATTTCAAGTGAGTTCCCCCCCCCCCCAAAGAATTACAATATAAAATATGAGCGCAGTCTGAAACTATTTAAGGTTTTTATTACATTGTATATATATATTGCGCATTTGATTTAGTGCAAAGAATACGGAAGTATAAATTTTCCTTTAATCCGCCCTCCGGTACACGAAAAACCACCTAAAATAGAGAACGCTATTAATAGAGTCGATTACAGAGATAAGACACACTGTTTCGAGCGCTAAAATACTACAATAGCCGTTTCAAGGTCTATTTCGTTATTTCGCCTTGATTTGCCTAATGTTTTATTAAAGTAACGGAATAATAATGTAAATCTCGGAGTAAATAATTAATTAACGGTGAAAAACTTGGCAACTTTCTTTTTGCTGTCTTCACTGCGCTTTGTGTTTGCTTTCTGTTTGCGAGAACCTTAATGGGAACTTATTCATTGAAAAGATATCCTACAATAATAATTAAAAAATAATTAAATAAGAAGTTCGAGGAACCTAAAGGATACATTCTATAAAATTTCTTTATTTTATTTTATTTTTTATTTTTTTGAAAGTTGTGAAAACGACAACAACGAAAAGGTTATATTTAATTTCAGATTCTGTTAACGGGACCATTGTCTTATTTTCAATAAATAAAAATAAAATATAAAATATAAATATAAAATATAAATATAAAAATAAAATAATCCGAAGAAATAACTCACCAAAAAATGCTTAAACAGAAAAAAAAAAAAAAATGGGTTCATATACCCTTAGCCATTATCTCGGGAATCTGGGAAAGCTGTTTTAATCTTATTAGGCTTCATCAGCCAGATTCACCCTTGATGATAGCCTCACAATGCGTGTTAACGTTAAGGACCTCCGCACCCGGAAGTGGCACCCCAATCAAAACACACATAAAAAATTACCGTGTCCAGCACGGTTTCTAATTTTTGTTCAGGACACTGCCAGGCTCAAAGATTTTTATTTTTTTTTTATTTTTTTCAGTTTGTGTGTTTTTGTTAGGTGTTGCTCCTGGGTGAGGAGATGGCGAACTTAACTTTATCACGCACTCTAAGTCTATCATCAAAGAAATCTGGGACAGCTGTTTCAGCCTAATTAGGCTCCATCAGCCAGATTTACCTTTAATGATAATTTTGCACTGGGAGCCTATCATCAAGGGTAAATCTGATTAGTGAAGCATAATAAGGCTGAAACAGCTGTACCAGATTCCCGAGTCGATGGCTGAGGGTGTGTGAACCCATAGGCGTATTTTTTTTTTTTTTTTTCGTTTGTGTATTTTTTTCATCTTTTATTTCTTACATTTATCAATGAAAATATTAAATTTATTTTTTCTTATAAAGTAATCCGCTTTACTTAAAAGTTGTCAAAACTGGATTAACTTTAAACATATCATACGGGCGCTGACTTATGGATTAGCTAAAACCGGATTAAAATTCATTGTTTAAGACAAAGAAGTATCAATAGAAATAGCATAGAAATCCATGGATTAGATTCCAATGCTTTTCTATGATTTTTTTTTTTTTTTGACAAGGACCAATTTAAAAAAAGATTCGAAATCTAAAAGTGACATGTCTGAAGCCCTTAAATATGCATACCTAGTTTCAAGAAGAAAGTGAATTAAGCAATTCACGTGCCAAATTTGCGTAATGAATGCACCTCCTGCCAAATTCTTACTTTTAATGCACTTCAAGTAAATTAATTAGGTGCATTAAAAGCAAGAAAACGAGATATTTAAGAAATACCTTTTTTTTTTTTTTTTACTCGCGTATTAAAAGTGACATTTAATACTTGACGATGAACTAATTTTCTTTGGAGAGATTTACAGCTTCAATTGTTTAAATGAAATATTACTGACACTTAATGAGAAATAAATGTGATTTCATGGCCAGTCGTTTATTAATGAATGGGAAAAATCAATCATTGAAGATTTGTTACTTTGAAACCCTGTACCTTATTGGGAATTCAATAAAAAAATAAAAGCGACTGACAGAGTCACACAGTGTTGCCGTCGGCTGATTTATGTATCCTGTAAGAATATTCAGAGCGACGGCGCGGAACACGACATTTGGTGCGCCCTAGGCATAGTTTGAAAACTGCGGCCCCCACTTTTTCTTCCCAAAGACTTCAAGAAAGGGAAGTACATTTACTTCGCTTTCAGTAACTCTGATTATAAACTTTGTCAGCATTTCTATCCCTGTGGGTGCAGCGCCCTGGGTAGCTGCCTCATCTCCCCCACTCCCAGCTGCTTCTTTTTGAGAAGATAAAAGAAGTTAATAATTCTGTTAATAACTATTTTTTTATAGATTATTCAACTGTAATGCTGTATGAGATGCAGGATGAACCATATAAGTTTAATAATATGTGATTGATGAAAATTTACGATTGTTATTATCTGTTGATAATATCAATGAAGATGTAACAATGTAACGACTTTCTTTTTGCAGTATTATTAACATCGGATATGTTATTTATAAAAGATGTTTACGTTAAATGTCGACATGGTATAAAGACACACGCAATTCAGGACCCGAGTACGCAAGACATACTAGTGTAGTTTGGGATATAACAGAAAGAATTGGCGATTTTGTGTTACTGACCTCTGTAATGGAGTACATTGTTAACTATGAATCAAGGGATTTTCCGATGATTTTTGCCGAATTATCAGGGAATTCGGTGCTTCTAATATATATCCAAGATATTTACTGTGTCAATTTATATAAACTTGTTCAATCTTATACGTTCCATTGTTATATTAATTTTTTAATATAATGAAGTGTTTATTAGAAAATTGTAGTTTTTTGCTGCTTTAGTTTATTGAAATATAAAACAAAATGCCTGATCGAAATGTAAATATCAATATATCCAAATATAAAAATTTGAGATGTGTGATTATAGAACTTTTTATAAGAATAATAGAATTTTAACGAAATCTATTAATAAGAAAAAAAAATTAAGTATTTTTTTTTTTTTTTGTTATTATTCTAAACGAAACAAAATTCTTATACCAAACGTATTTTCTAATTTCAAATGCAACTTTTCAACATACGTTCCTTTTCGTATAGCGAACTTAAAATATTTGAAGTGAAGATAGTATTAAAGATAGCTGTATTAATAGCTGTACATTGAGATAAGTAAATCATTGCTTTTTTTTTTTGACCTCCCTGTAATTGCAGGGACGCATACGTTGTTTTCACCTGTCTAAAACAATTTCAAAGCCTATTATATCACGTGACAGTTCGCTTGCAAGAAGGAAGTACAAGCTGTGAATAAAAAAGCAGTTCAGAATTGAAACATGCTGTTATGAATGCAGACAATCAAAAACAAAATCCACAGCACGACTAATAGAATATTTCAAACATTTCTCTATCAAAAACAGACGGATTTCAAAACAGGTTCTCAAAAAAGAACCTTAAAACAAAGAAAATATGTTCAATGATCCTGTTTGATTGTTTGATATGTATAGGTTTTGAGCGGTTCTATTAAATTGTAACATTTTTGCAGGAGGTGACATTAAAGAAGTCTGCAATTCTGAAAGGCAGTGGGAAAAGGTCGGATGTGTAGATAATGCTTCTCATCTACACATAGGCGTATTAGGAGAGGGGATGAGGGATCCTGTCCCCCCCCCCCCTTCCAATCCGAAATCTTGAAGTGTTTAACTATTTTTTTTTTTTCGATTTTTTAGGACCTTGACCCCTTACCCATATTTTGAAGACGACGACTTTATTTTTATTTTGGCTGTTGGAGCTCGGCTTCGTAACTTAACTCCCCCTTCCCTCCCGAAATAAAATCCTATATAATCCCCCTACATTAACTACTTCATACGCAGCGTAAATCTTGATCAATTTTGTGAAATTCGTAATCATAGATGACGCTTCGTTTGCTATATGAGTAACTACGTATTGTTTAAAATTATTGTCACTGAATCGTAGTTTGTTATAATTAAATTCTTCCACAGCTAGGCTGTTCTCAGCAGGAAACTTAAAACCTGCTTTTTTTTTTTGTTTAAATCATAAGTTAATTTCTGATATCATTACGTAGAAGCCATAAATGTGGTTCTAATTTGGTATTTCAGGCTTTTGACTTTTGGATGACTCTGGCTGAAGAATCTAAAACTTTATTAAGATACAAAGGTGACGGTAGCCGTGTGGTCAAGCGGAAGATCTCATTCAGAGTGAGCAGGAGATGATACTTCCTTTGTCCAAGCTAAAAGATTTACCGCTCGAGGCGACACTGGAACTCCATTCCAGGTCAGTTGCTGTGACTGGAATTTTCCAGATCGTAGTTTAGTTAAAAAGCAATCATCAGTTATCGGAACCCTGATCGGAGCTAAATATCTCCGTAAATTGCTGAAATATAAAATTTCATCAAAATTTAACCACTGAAATTCTTCCTCAGTCAAATTAATTCCAAGATGTTAGTTGTTTACGCCTACTACTTAATGGAATCTCTTTTTTCTTTAATTTTATAATTGTTTAAGTCTTCTTATTCATGAAGTCTACATTTTTTTCGTAGGTATATTTAGGAGGACTGAAGGGATCGTGTACCCCCCCCCTCCCACAAATCTCAAAATGTATTGGAGTAGGCCTTACTTTATTATTTATTTATTTATTTATTTATTTATTTGTTTGATGGCCGGTTGTTTTTGTTTTTTGGCTGGATGGCTGGTTTTACCGCTGATTGTTTTCAAAAGGTTTTACCAAAAATCTTACGGTAGTTTCAAACAATCTTATTACTGTGGTCCAATTTCCGTTCCTGGTTCTCTATCACACTGGCTCCCTCTATTTCTATTTTTTTTTGTTGGTGCAGTGGTTTTCCTTCCAATGAGGGTCAACGGAAATTGTTCCCAATTGAATCAACAACATTTTACAATCCGTGTCATGTTTCCAAACAATGCAGACCCACTTCATCAATCAACAATTCAGATGAAACAACACAGTCTGCCAATTACACGACAATACCACTTAAAAACCCGCTGGTCAACATCACCTTCAATCAATTGTTCTTCTAAAATCTCATAAATGTAAGAATCATATTGCACTCTGATATTAACTAGAAATAATTACATATTATAATTTAACAGATGTAAAAATTGTTGTCCTTTGAATATAACACTGAAATCTTCCTATTTTATAACAAGAAACTGTATTTATTTTCTTTTCATGATTAACATGAAACTTTATTTACAATAACTGTCAATTTCTTTCAGGTACTTTTTTTTTTGTTCTCGAGAAAATTCTGAAAATCAGATTGTTGCCATAGCAACACAATGCTCCAGCCATCTTCTATTGACATCAGCAAAAAAAAAAAAAATTGAAAAACGAAATATTTTGATTTGATAAAGAAAATCATTGTTGACATTTAAATAAACAAATTACAACAATGACGACAGCTGAAATGATTAAAATTAATTTACACAACAAAGCAAAATAAATCTCACGAAAACCTAACTAATTAAAATTCATATAACTCAAATGATTTCTTCATAATTTCTTTTCTTTCTTTTTTTTATTTTTAAAAATAATAATAATAAAAAACAAGAATTATTTTAAGTGTCCTTTGTGAGGAGGAAATGGAGTTGGTTCTACCCACGTGTCATTGCTGAGCCCATTTATTGGCAATTGGCGCCTGGGGATGTTGGAGGCCATCGATAATTCATTTTTATTAGGGAAGGGGATTCATATGAAGGGAGTGCTCAAGTATATCCACCCCCTCACACTATGTTTCATTCATAAAAATTACCTGAAAAACAATGCGTTATTTTAAGTGCATTGTTATAAAACGGTAGCTTTTACTTATTAGCAGCAGAGCTTTTTCTCTTTTTTTTGTCCCTGCTCGCTAAGCTCGCTAACTTGTACAACTAACATGATAGAAATTGTTTCTTGAGTGTAATAAAAATTTCAGATTCGTCAAGATATAATAATCTTTATTTTACCATCTTACATATTCGTGAACTTACTGTGACAAACACTCATCCCGAAACACGTCGAATCGTAGTGATTAGATTATTGATGAAATTTTATATTTCAGCGAATTACGGGATGTTTCGCGCTATATTGTTTTCCGATGGTAGCCCACTACAGTTGTTTCAGTCTTACTGACGATCATTAGTTAGGATGAGATACCCTATTTATCTAAAATATATATATATATATATTATACGTAGAAAGAACGGGTTTATTATTTCCAATACTACATAATAAATTATTTTAGTATTATTTAAGAAATTTATTTGCATAAAAAGATTTTTATAGTCTATATTTAGTTTTAATTACATCACAGTAATTTCCACAATAAAAAATTCTATCATGTTCAACAAATTTCTTCTGATGAGCATCCAACTACAAATAATATTTTTTAAAGAAATGTCTAGATCGACCCAGATATCTTGATAACCATCCAGATTTCGATATTACAATATCGTACAGAACGCTGTTCAGATTAGTTTCGTAGATGTTTTATAGCGCTGTTTGCGAGTATTCAATTTTTACGTTTTCAGATACGTTTTCTACCTTGCTTTATAAAAGTTAAGAAATTTCTCTTGTTTTCAAAGCCCGCGGGCACACTAATGGAGAAACACTGGTCTAGAGTCCCAATTTCAATTTTTCTTTTCCTTCTACTACAACGTAGCAGATCAGATATTGGAAAACGTGGCCAACAATCTACATCCCTGTAAGACAAGTCAAATTGTATAATCTCCACCCACATACACATGCAAATAGGAAACAGCTTCGGTCAGACTCTAAAAATAGATATCCTGAGTCATCCACTGTATCAATATTATCTAACTTTGTTTATTAGGTGCCACTAATAAAAAAAAAGGTAATACGGAAAAAAAGGAACAGTACGACCTCAACATTTACTATATTTCAAAACATGCAATCATTTTAAATAACAAATAGGCCTAATTTCCAAGTTTCAAGATAACGAGTAATTTGTACATTGAGGACACAAATAATTTACCTAAGATTAAATCCAACATTTATTACCATAAATTATGAAAAACCTAAAAACAGGGCCATCCCTAGCATTTTTCGACGCCCCGGGCAATCATTACTTAAACACTATAATGAATGTAGATGATATCTCGAAACAACTTTTTCATTTTGAAATATCCAATTTTTCAGTTTGCGTAATTTTTGTAATTTTGGTCGTTCTTGTTGGGCCCATCTCATTTATAAATAACTTATTAAATAAATAAAACTAACCATGAATTGAGATTAAACAACTATGAATTAATAAAAATGTTTGAAGGTTAATGTAACGATTAAATCAGATAGTAAATGAAAAATAATAAGAATTTTACAAAGTAGGAAATTTTTAGATTGAGAATTTTCAATTTAAAAAACACACACACACAAAAAAAAAATTGTTTTACTGCTTTTAAATGTATATCCACGTTGAAAACAGTAAAAACTGCAACTGAATATTGTAAAAAATATAAAATTTTGTTTATTTATCCAACGTATATGTCTTGTTTTAATAATAATACGAAAAGTATTTTAAATATATTCTTAATTTCTTATTATAAGTATTATTATAATTTCTTATTATATTATAAATAAGTCTTATTTCTTATTATTTGAAGCTCAAGCTGAAAACTAGCCATTATAATATAACTCTTTATTATTAATCATTAGGCCATCCCCCTGTCTCCCCCTGGTAAGTATGAGGTAATCCAAGAAGAATCGATTCAAAGCTGTTATGGCAAAAAGTGATACTTTATTCCTTTTTGAATGAACTCATTATTTGATAGTGCGGGAATAAATAGAATTAAAGTAGGATTGGATATTGGGAGACAGCAGTAGTCCAATGGTTAGCGTTCTTGACTGCGAGGATGAAGATCCTCGGTTCGAATCTCATGCAAGGCGAAAAAAAAAATTATAATCTGACTTTCTCAGCAAGGGAAACAAATAATCAACAATTGCGCCGGACAGACAGACAGAGAAATAAAAGATTTTAGTAATATATTAGATTAATAACCAACTAATAATAATATTATATTAGATATAAAAAATAACTAATAATAGATTAATAACTCACTGTTATATTGCTATTTGCATTGTACATTTCAATAATTAACATATAAAATTGAGGACAGACAAATTCTGCTCCAAAGTAGATTTACAACTATATTTTACAACTATAGAACAATATGAAATTAATAAAGAAATGAAAATAGCCCATATGTTTAAAAATAATTATAATTAAAATAAATGCAAACGAACAATATTATCAAAAGTAATGTTATAGTGTTAAGCCTTTTTTTTCCTGACAACCCAAACGATCTCTTGAATGTTAACATTTGTTTGGGCAGCCTTGAGAAAGAATGAATCTGCCAAAACTCCCACGACACAACTGAAACCCACGTCTCTCGATTATTTATTTTATAAAGTGTTTTTGTTTGTAGGCCCTAAAGATATTTACTGAACCGAACCGTTCTAAATAAATAACAGTAACAGTTCATTTACTGGGAGGAATCATCTGCCAATATTTTATTTTTGTAGTTAATATTTTAGAAAAGTTGAGAATGACCTTCTTGAACAGATGGTGAATCTTAAACAAGTGCAGTGAATGCAAAACATCTGCCACGAAGGCACGAGTTAACCAGATTTACAAAGATAGAAAAAAAGGTTTATAAATATTAACATTAAAGAACAAGCTTCATCAATAAATCTTAATTAAACAAAGAAACTATTAAGTTAATGATAAGAGATTAAATGATTACTTATTAATATTAAATATTTAGATATACAGGGTGTTTCGGAAATGGTAGACAAAGCGAAGAGATACGGGTTCCAAAAGGCATTTTGAGTCAAAAATGTTCTATGACATTTTGTTGTAGTTTTAGACTTAGGAAATGAATGCTTTGGGAATGGTCCCTAATCAAAGAAAGCTCAGTTCTGGCCATTTTCAGCATTTTCTTTAATTCTCACACCTGTTTTCAGTCATGACGTTTGTTATCCGGATTGCTTTTGTAATAAACCTTTACCTTATTTACTTACAATTCCTAATGTGAGCTTTCTTTGATTTGGGGCCATTCCCAAAGCATTCATTTCCCAACTCTAAAACTAAGGCTCGTACAATAAAATATCATAGAACATTGTCGACTCAAAATGACCTTCGGAACCCGTATCTATTCGCTTTGTCTACCATTTCCGAAACACCCTGTACATGATACGTACGTGTTTCGCGATTGCTATCACTCATCCCTTGGATCAGCAATCTCGAATGACTTCGAATTAGGAAGAAGATTTGAAAAATTTGTAATAAACTGAAGCAAACAATAAGCGATAAATTATAATCTACTGAATCATTTTTTTAAGCGCAAGAATAGCATGTTAAATGTAGTAGCGGATGTTTGGCTCCCAATTTTTCTGCATACACAATAGGCACTGTGCAATCTTGTGAATGTAAACAATTCTGTTACGTAAAACCCTTAGTTTAGTAGTCATAAGTAAAATCATAAATTCCAATGACGTAATATTGTTAAAATGTAATAGTTAAAAAAAATTGCAATTGAATTTATTAGATATTTTAGATTGGAGGTTAAATATTTAAGATCAATCATCATCCCCCTTTCACTCTTTTTATGTTCAAATCTATAGTCGTAAAGTGGCAGCATTGAATTGAACAAACTGGATGAAAAAGAATCCCTAAAAATTCTCCCTACTACAAAATTCCTGAAATTCCCGGCATGACCACAAATATCACGTCAAAATGCTTTTAAAAAGGCCCAACCAGTTGACTGACGGTTGAACAATTGAGAATAATTAGACAGATAGACAGAAAACGAAACTGAAACACAATTAAAGTTCATTAATGGATTATCTCCTTGGAGGTCTGTGGGGAATGTTTTTTATCCCTGCTGTTGTTGTATCGAATTTCTGCTTCCACCGCAGAGGGTCTTGACATATCTGCGAGTCATCTCTCCTTGAACAGCGTTCATTTGGGAGTTTCTCTAAACACATTACCCCAGTCGTAAAAAAATAAGAGAAATAAATAAAAGTCTCTCGGAAATTACACAGAGACTGTCTGGCTCGGATCTCAGTCGAATCAACCCCAATATCGCGCCAAAAACCCGCTGTGGTGCGCAAAAGGTAATTCCATTCACAGGGGTCCAACCCTCGTCGGAATGTGTCAAGTGACTCTAACAAAGGAAAAGGCCCCTCCCCCAACACAAAGAAGCAACCAGGCGTTAACAGACCCACCTGGTCAGTAGAAGTAAATACCTGCTTGTGGAATGTAATCAGTATAACGGGTGTGGTTATTAGCGACTTAAGAGAGAACGAAATCATCATCATTTTCTACTGAAATAACATGGGATTTTAATAATTATGATTTATTTTCATTGTAAGATCATGAGGTAAAAAGATTTACACTTTTCCACTTCACTCACTAGCGAACAAACACACACAAAATATATTTTTACTCCTAACGAATTCATTCTTATACATTCAGCTGTCCTAATTAAAAATTAACAGTAGATCTTCCGAAAAGTTAATATTAAAACATTTTTTATCGTAAGTTTGGTTGCTGTTATTATTAAAACTATCAATTATAATTTAAAAAGAATTTTAATAATTGAAACTTCAATGTTTTCTCTTCTATTGTAGAAAGTTTTAGATTTTTAATTACAATAATATTTAAGTAGGGTGACCAGATGTCCCGATTTTTAACAATTTGTCCCGCGTCCCGCGGCATTTTAAAAAAGTCCCGATTTTTTTCTTGGTTATTGAATTCCTTTTTTTGTTTGATTGTCGAACTGGAGATTCCGTTTTTTTTTCTTTCCGGTCCCCCCCCCCCCCCGGTCAATGGTGTCCCGCTTTGCCAATGTAAAAATCTGGTCACCCTAACCCACTTTATCGGAACCTTCAACATTTTTTAAAATAAATTTTAAATAGTACTTTTGATAATATAAAAATTTTAAGTAGTAAAAAAAAAATCATTCATACAATACTTTTCACATTTGCTAACAACAATGTAGACAAATCGTGAAAGGAAAAAGCAGTGTATTCTCTGTATTTCTCTTTTTATGAAGGACAGTAAATAATATTTCTAAGTCTTACCATTCAAATGTTTTTAATTCTACTTTGATGATTAAAAGAATAATATTAAAAAAAAAAAAAGAATTTCGGTATCTTATAATTCAAATAGATCTGTGTGCTTTTGAGAAAGTCCCTCCCTCAAGGCTGTTCTGTGTTTAAGGAAGTAGCTTATGAATAATTAGTGTAATTACTTTGTCAGAGGGGTGTAATTGTTAACTTCTAATGACACCTCAGGTCTTATTTTGAAAGGCTGTCAACCGTCTTAATTTCATTTCTCTTCCATCATTTGCAATCAGAAGAGAAGGCATCAATGACACAGTCATCGCAACTTCCTCCTCCTGTTTCGTAATCCTCAGATGCGTTATATCCTCAACTAATACGCAGTAGATAATAAATGTTTTAGGAAGTTTACCTCTTAACGATACGTATTGAAAAGTTTCATACTTTTCAATACGTATATTGTCCTCTAATATGATCGCTGTTCCTAAACTGTAATAGTTGCCAAAGGGAGCTTAATGCTATTTACAAATGCGGGTCAGAAAGTAGTCATTAAGTAAACCTGATTTTCAATAAATTATTGAAAATAAGTGTTAAGTCAAGGACTACTTGATGCACAATGATAGACCGTAGTATGCCCCTGTAATTTCGGCAAGCACTGTAGCAATGTAAGTATGAACTACAATTAAATCTGGTGATTAAAAAAAAATAGTTAACAGCTACAGCAAGAGTCACTTATAAACACAATCTGTTATTTTAATTTATTTTTTTTAATTTTATATGTACATATTTTTTTCTTTAAGCTTAAACCTGTGAATTGAAATGTCAATAAATATGCAAGCTTAAACAAAATAAAAAATTAAAAAAAAACTTACATTTATTTTTCTAAATTCTTTTAAAAACTCAAAATTACTTCTCGTAGTAATAACTAGGCCATCCCCCTGTCTCCCCTGGTAAGTATGAGATAATCCAAGAAGAATCGATTCCAAGCGGTTATGGCAGAAAGTGATATTTTATTCCTTTTTGAATGAACTCATTATTTGATAGCGTGCGAATAAATAGAATAAAAGCAGGATTGGATATTGTGGGACCAGCAGTAGTCCAATGGTTAGCGTTCCTGAATACGAGGACGAAGGTCCTTGGTTCAAATCCCATGCAAGGCGAAAAAAAAAATAAAAAAAAAAGAGAAAATTTTATAATCTGACTTTCTCAGCAAGGGAAACTAATAATTAACAATTGCGCCGGACAGACAGAAAAATAAAAGATTTTAATAATATAGATTATATGTATAGTAACTGCTCTAATAAGAATCTATAAAAATTCTAATTATTCTATTGTAAAATGATAAATATATCTATATATATACTGTATATAGCCGGACAATTATCTGAAATTTAAAATCCCAATACAAATTTCAGAAAACGTACGGCGTAATTTCTGTGAACGTACAGCCAAAATTACATTCACTTCATCAGCGGCATCTGGTGTTAAAGTTTGAAACTAAAATTTGAAACTAAAATTTGGAAGACACAAAAACGCATTATTTAAAGAAATTTGCTCTTTTTTATTGTGTATATTCTTTTTTAAGTTTTTTATATATAAACTTTTTTTTTTAGGAAAGATTCTGTAATAATAATGTTATTTAGAAAATTTCCTACATTGATCTTCCGACAGACAAAAAAAAAAATCTTTTGTCTGCGAATGGAGAAAGAGTTTTCCGTTGACAACAAACTTTTTTTTTTCAGTTCCTGCAGCTGCATTAAAAGCAGAGCGTTTATGTTTCTCATCCATTAAAACTTACGAGAAATAAAGAAACTGACTCAGACGTAAATCCCGAACGAAAACAATTAAAAATGATCTATTTTCTCTCTTATTCTAAGTATGTTCCTTCACATTTAATAGATTGAACCTTATTAAAAAAAAAGTAATGCTTAAGATTATAAAAAGGTTTTATTAATTACTTAAATACTTCTTAGGTTAAAGTTGAATAGTTATTATTTAATTTAATAATCCAGGGGATCTATTTATTTTATTTAAATAAAATAGTCGTCCTAATTTCGTTTTTTTTTTTTTTTTGAAATGTTTATTATTACATTATCTAATTAGAATGAAACAAAAAATTATATTTAATATTCTTCAAAATTCCACTGTCCCTTCGAAATATATTACAGGGTGTCTCATAAGTCCATCATCGTAGGGGAAAAAAAAATAATAACAATATAAAAAAATGGTAAAACTTAAGACTTTGATGAAGGCACCTCAATTAAAGGTGCGAAACGTCAGTTTAAAAAAAAAATACCTTTTTTAATTGTGTTTGTGTTGTATTAAGTTTTAACCTTTTAAATATATTAAACTAGCCGGGTACCGTCGCTTTGCTCCAGAACCCTTGCACACTTAGCATAAAAAAAAACTTTATTTATTTAGCAAATTAATATCGAGATCGGAAAATATGCGAGTTCCCAGCCCGTTGTGGCTTCTCCGGATAACTCAGATATACTGCGGGGTTGGCGCCACACACCAAAAATTTAAAGCGAAAATATAAATCCTCTTTATTCCCTATCCCGTGGGAATTTCGGAAAATCCGGCCTTATTCCTTGTCTACATTATAAAGGGAAATCTGCAACATTTCAGCTTTCTAGGTCCACGGGTTTGGGGCTGGGCGTTGATGTCAGTGAGTGAGTCAGGACTTTTCTTTTTATGTAGGTAGATACAGTATTTTTAAGTGTATATTGCTGCATTGCTAAAAAAATAAAATAAAAGGTAAAACAAAAGCTTTTATTTACAAAACTTGCTCGACTTTTATTCTTAATCAAGAAACTTAGCCTTTAGACCAAATCAACAATACATTAACACATTATCATAACATTAACCATACGATGCTGAACTTATGAGCATTGTAAATAAATATGACTTGTTGATTTTTTTTTTTAGAAAATGGAAAATTCTTACTGTTGTGTATTATGCAGATGTTATAAAAGTAACGGAAATATTCATTTATATTATTTTAAAGACTTAACAAAGAAAAAAAAAAAATCCACCCAGCAACACTTTAAGGCTTCAAACTTTTCAGGAAGTTTTGTTTTCGCGAATAAAACTGTAATTTTTATCCTCATTTCGTCTATTAGGTTGGTTATAATACAAATAAAGGTTCTGCAAATCTCCTTCGAGTCATCACATATCGTAGTTTGTACATTAATTGAAGCTTACGCGTGTGGTAAAGTACAAGGGACAGCAGTAAACACTGCCATAGAAGATGCTAACATAGTGAGATGACGAATTTGGCAGCTTGTCACTATGACCTTCAAGTGATTATATAATTCAGCAATTTATCATATATTTTACAGGAAACTCTACATATATA
>JAFIDM010000179.1:38911831-38961607 GCA_023159025.1 Thereuonema tuberculata | reverse complement strand
TATATATATATATATATATATATCCAAAAGTACAGTTAATACAAATATATCGTTGTAAAGTAGATATATTGTAATGATGGAAAAAATGAAGTAATTATATAGGTTCCAGTATCTGAAGAGTATACATAATTACAAAGCTGTTGGGTTTCCGAAACTTGTATATCCTGAATTTGAAAAGAGGTGGGTGTAATTCTCCAGTTAATTCTCCAGTTAAACATTATTCATTAAAATATATTACTGAGACGTAACTATTCTAGCTGTGCTTTACAGGTGTCGTAAAAGTTAGTGACACTGCCACTAATTCATTCATTGATTTGCAAACGCTACATATTGCAATCCAAAGAGCACATCTTTCCGTTAAAGCGTTTCGTACTCTGAGAAATTATAGAAATCCGTCGGGTCTTCCAGCTGTTGTAGTTATTTTTAGTTTGACCATGTGTGAGTGTGTCTCTGCTGTCGCTCATATGAAGAGGATGACAAAATGATCTCGGCATCTGTCACTCTGGGACTGCGATGTGGGCAGAGGACAAATAAGATGGTCACGTCTCCATTCGAAGATCGAATAGCTCAACTTTAGGACCACACAGTCATGAATAAGTTAACCCTTTGACCTTTTCACCTTCCACGAAAACAAAGCCATTTACTACTATTGATTTTTACAAACAGCAGACAATAGAAAAAGCCACTTAACTTTGTCCTAATGCCGTTTTAGGATGTTTATAATTCGTTACGGAAGGAATTCCAGTAACATTGACAACAGAACAAATCTAAAGAGCAAAATCAAATTGACGACCTTAGGAACTGCACAATTATAAATCATCCTGTACTTTGTTTTGGAAACATTATCAATTAGCAAATGATTAAAGAATTTCTATTTTCGAAAAAAAAGAAAGAAAATTATCTTATTGGTGTAGTTGGCGTGCAAACTTTCGAATACCTATTGTCCTCCAAATGAGAGATGGCCGCCCTGTTTTTGTGCGATCTGCGCATGTATGATCGATTAGTCTGGTCAGGCCTTCCGTCTGATTTAATGACAGGACGCCACCATTACGGTAATCGCTTGTTACTTTGCAAAAGAGCATTGTATTTATAAATAATATATATTTATTTATTTATATAAATACTTATTGTTAGCAACTAGTATTGAAATAACGCTAAATAGTCGAGAGAAGTTTTAATTTGGCGTTATCAACATGTCTTTCTCAGTGAAAACAGACGCCATCGTCCATTGTGACAGGAAAACATAATTGATCAGCTACCTGAAGGGCTGCGCAGTTCAAACTTCCGCCGGCCAACTTTCATTTGGAGGACAGTATCTTTATAGCTTTATATAGATAGAGCGCGCAAGATTCAATAGTAGTTGCTGTAAAAAGAGCGATAGTCTAAACCAGTAAACTTTTTAAGTTTATTCAGATAAAAACTTACACACTTAAAATAATAAAATAAATAAATAAAAAGACGAGCTGTAACATGTTTCGACTGGTTTCCGCTAGTCATCTTCGGACGGATGCAAGGAGAGGATAAAAGTCAGCCAATATGTGGTATCGTGTAACCAATCATACGGGTTCCATTCAAGAAAACCAATTTTTCTTTTTTATTTAAGTACCATAAAGTGTGTGCGAAGAGTAATCAGTTGAGTGATAACTCTTCTAAAGAGAGACACGGTTTCTTGACGGGTTTGGGAATTCCTAAGGACCCAATTTTTTATCAAAATTAATAGGGAGTTACATTCATAAAATTCATCTACAATAAAAATTTCGGTTTCATTAGATAAAATAAAGTTGATTAATGTAATTATCGAGATTAAAACCCAGGAGCGTATATAGGATTTCATTTGGAGGAGGGCCTAGTTAGGAAGTCGATCCACCAAGAAATCAATAAAAAAAGAAAATAACGACGTCTTTCAAATATAGGGACGGAAAAGAGCTGTGCCCCTTTTAACAGGCAATCCAACCAAAAAAAAATACGAAAGAAAATAGGACATTTTGAGATTTACGGGGAGGGGGTACAAGGACCCCAACGCCCTCCTCCTGTATACGAGTATGGATTAAACGTATGGATTATACGAGTAAAATATTTGACCTTTGAAGAATCAATGTATGGTAATAACGGACCAGACATTGGCCAACGAAGGTTAGACATTAAAAGATTTCTCTTCTTTAAGTGATTCTGTGAGTCTCTGTTGCAAGAGAACATAAGATTAGTTGTTTGTTGCGAAATCCTATCTGTTATCACGGGGTTTTTACGCAATTACGGAGAAACTTTGGAATGTGAATCATGGACATGTTTATTTTTAGTTGTTAACTATTTTTGCAGATTCACTTAAATGGCGCGAATTTATGATGTAACGCTTATTAAGGCGGGTCTTCCTTATCTGGACTTAATTTGAAGGGCAACTATTTCTGGTGTTCGAGTAATCACTTGGATTCAGTGGCTGTTGTGTTTAGTATCAGACAAACGTAATTCACTCTCCACGTTATATGTAAAATATCGAATAGAGGAAAAAAAGTATCATCCCGGACAAAAAATAAATAAATTAGTAATATACACTGTCCGGCCACTTTATTAGGTACACCCCTGCTGTGCGCATGAATATCTGGACAGTGCTGTGGTGTGGGGGATGATTTCCTGGCACACGTTGGATCCGTTGATACCTCTGGAGGCCCGTCAGGATGCTAGAGAATTCCTCAACATCGTCGCTGACTAAGTGCATGTTAAAAGTTTATCCTCATGCAGATGGCTACTTCCAGCAGGATAATGCACTGGTGCACAAATCCCGCATCACTACGGGATGGTTTGAGGAACATGACGATGACTTTTCCTTGCTGCAGTGGCCTGCTCAGTCGCCGGATCTCAGCCCGATTGAAAATTTGTGGGATGAGCTGGAACTGGCTGTTCGCTGCAGGCCTACACCTCCATCAAATCTTCAGGAACTGCGTGACACACTCATGTCTGCATGGTACACAATACCTCAACAACGTTTTCAGCATCTTGTGGAATCCATGCCTCGACGAATCCAGGCTGTTTTGAGGGCTAAAGGAGGCCCATCACGCTACTAGGTAGGTGTACCTAATAAAGTGGCCGGACAGTGTATACTGTACTAAGATATGACTAAGGATCTGTTAGAGAGTGGTCAATAAATAAATCACATAAGGAAATGGCGACAAGTTGAAACCGTTTTGGACAAAGAGAAATGGTTAAGTCCACTGCTTTTTTTTTTATTAATAAGTCATTTTTTTTTTTAAATATTTATAGTGAAGCTATTAGAAATTTTTCTACAAGTCATTTTTAAATACGCTACTACATTTTTTTGTGTTATGAAAATATTTAGTTAGACCGTTTTCAAGTTTATTGATGACAATTTTTCTTTAAATATTTAATTGGTTTCTTTTAATATATTATCAAAATGTAATAAAGATAAGGCTTAATTCATTCTAAGTCTGAAACATATATGTATAGGGTGACTGGTAAGTCGACGTATTCCTTTCAGGGCGTGATAGTAGAACTCAATTGATGAAATCATAATATCCATTATGCAAAACTAAATAGTTTTTGAGATATGTTAATTTTTGAAATGTCTTTAATTTTTTAGAAATGTACTCCCAAATAGAATAATAGCAAAAATAAACCCAAAGAATCTAAATAAACCTTTTATTACGTAATATTTTCGTTTCCTTCGTTAGTTTACACTGTAATACACTGTTAATGTATCAAATAGTACAGTATGTTAAAAACTTCAATATATAATAAAAATACAAGAGCTAAAACCTATACTTGTTGTAAAACCTTCAACCCAAAGTATATTCAAGTGGATTTTATTTCTGAAATTTGATTAAACAATAGATGTACAAAGACTTTAAAAACTTCTCTGTTTTATTACCTTTCGAATGAGGTATAAAGGTTTAAGAAATATCGTTTACTTCCACAAATAATATTTCGGTTGTCCTTCGGGAAGCTTCGTAACGGTACGCTATGGCGCCGGTTTGTTTGCTAGCGGTCCTGGACCGTCGCTTGCATTATTTTTTAGTTGTGTGATTTTAAAAAAATTACAGTTTTTCAAAAAAAAGGTTTGAGTTTTTTTTTTTTTTTTTTTTGCTATTATACTATTTGGGAGTAGGGGAAGGTGTCGTACCTTTGACCGATTGTACCTTTGACCACCCTTGCTAGTTTTGCCATCTATCAGCCTACGTTAAAAGCTTTTCTGTTTAATGTGTAATATTCCCACTAATTGCGCCTTTAAACCTTCAGTAGCAGTTAGAGCTTTGACTTGCAGGGAGTGAAAAATATTTTTCCAATTTCATCACCGAAAAGTAAGTGTTTTGCAAGTGAATGTTTCTTTAATAACGTTGTTTGTTTTCTTTTGATTGTTATTTTAACAATAATGAGTAATACATATATGCCTATAGATTAATTGTTAGAACTTTTAAGATGACTGGATTAACCTAAAAATTGTAGCATAGCGTGAAACGTAAGTTTGACTGACTGTTGTACCAGGTCAAAAGGTACAACATTACTTAATAATATGTAAATGTTTTTACTTACAGTCATTTTAGCATTATGTAAGATGGAAATTTAAATATTTTTTGCCAAATTTTTATTTTTTTATCAAATTTTATCCAAAGAAAGTAAACAATCGATTGTTTGTCCATGACTTTGAGTCTGATGTTGAATATTCATCAGGGGAAAGTGCTTTCGATATTTAAGATGAATGCCATGGAGTTGGAGAAGGAATTAAACTTTGAAAAAGAAGATTTAGTTGAAAAAAGTTATGTCCTTGTCAAGCTGACAAAAAAAAAAAAAATAAAACAGAAAAAAAAACAAGAAATACTTTGTGGCCCAAATAAAGGAAACAGCATGTGATTATTTTAAAGTTAAATATTTGAAAAAACTACCGAAGATGGCGAAATTCATCCAAGAAGATAGCCAGCTCTATGACATAGAACTACAAGATCTTGTGGCCAGGCTACCAAATCCAACCACCAATTGCCGGCACAGCTCGACTAAAAAAATGTCTATTTTTTTGGAGATAGACATTGATTTTTTCATTGTATAATGTAGAGTAAACGGGCAGGAGTAGACTACTTAAGCCATTAGAATTTACTTCATGTTTTATTATTCTACTTTGAATTTTACATATTTGCCAAATGTATACATTTCTGAATAAAAATGTTAATTAAATAACTTGTATCTAACTGTCAGTTTCTACTATCACCTGGTCAAAGGTACAATACCCTCCGGTCAAAGGTGCAACACGTTGTTGTACCTTTGACCACAAGGTATAGTTTTTTTGTAAAATAAAAATAAAATACTTATACTCAAAATATAATATATAAAACACATGCAGTTGATAGCAAGATGCGTGAAGATCACATGTATCCATTCAGGTAAGGATTTATTTGAGTACAAAAAATTGGAAAATTCATTTAGTGAAAACTGGTCAAAGGTACAACACCTTCCCCTACATTTCTAACAAAATAGAAAAAAATAAAATATCTCTAAAACTATTGAGTTTTGCATAATGAATTTTATATTAAATCAATTGAACTCCACTTATCACGCCGACTAACAGTCACCCTCTATATAAAGTCAGTTTAGGCCTACTTTTTTTTTTTTTAGAACTTTAAGAAAATCTTACTGTAGATATTTTTAAAGCAGAAGTTTCGTATTCAAGTATGAGAGGTTTTAATGCAATGCGCTTTTTTTTTGTTTTGTTTTATTTGGAGGGGATTTAAAAACCTGACCTAGGACAATGGATTTCGTATAAGAAGGCCTTTTATTATTAGCGCGCTGAAAATCGTATTCTTGCAGAGTATTTAAAATTTCACTCAAGCCCGGGGAAAAAGAAAAAAAAGCAGCAAGCCAGATATGATTCACGAAAAAACGAAAATCCCCCCCCCCCCTCCCCCCCAAAAAGGAGACGATTTTCATTCCCTTATCGCTGTCTGCTTTAAATGATTTTTATAAATAAAAAAAAGATTGCCATGAAAGTGGTTATTGTCCACATGGGTCTTTCTACTCTGACGCATCTGATATCTGTAGAATGCGTCAGAATGGCCTTTAGTGGAGAATCCATTAACCCAATGAATGGAGAAACCAGTGGCGACACCAAATTAAACAAAGGGAGGGTTACTGAACTGAGGGGTGAGTTCGGAAATTGCAGGATCTATTTTTACTTTTATGGAATCATTTGCGATCAAGGGAGGGAGATTGTGCTTGCTGTAACTCCCTTTCATCTGTTTCCGATACATGGTAAAATAACAAATTACAAAAACTGAAGATCCCAAACTTCAATATTCTAAGACTTCTACAAAACAGACATCCCTCCCCCAACTTTCTCATAAGAGGGGGGAGGGTAAGAAAGTTTTTTTTTTACAGATAAAAAGAAAAGAAATGAAGGGAAGAGGACTTGATGAATACTATAATTTTACAACTTTCTGAGTTTATCCTTGTCGAGGAGGGTGGATCGGGCTGATGAGCCCCTGAAATGGACGAAACGGCCGTTTCAAAATGTTAGAATAATAATAATAATAATTTGGCAGAAGAATCTAAAAGGATCCATAAGCTTAACTCCACAGAAATAATTCCAACTGTTATTACAGCTACTGGACTGATACATAAAAATTTATTTAATCATTTGATCAATCTACACTTAAAACCCGGATAAAACTTTATATACAGCACAAAAATCAGTGATTTTGGAGACATGCCGCATAGTTGCACTGATCAGGGTCGCCCAGAGGGGGTGGCAAAAGGGGCAGATTGTCCCGGGGCCCCACAAAAAGAGGGGCCTCATGAGGCCGTATTGATTGACCTTTTTTTTTTTTTTTTTTTTGTTGTGGGTTTTTTGGGGGGGGGGGGGGGGGGCCACAAATCCAAATGTTGCCCTGGGGCCATCACTAGTCTCTGGGCGGCCCTGGCACTAATTTGAACAAACCATCAGGCAGCTTAGAATAAGGTTTGCTATTTTGACCCCTTAATGCTAGTATACAGGCTACATCGCATCGAGAACAGACAATAGTAATTGTACTGTAGAATTCGGCAAAACGTATAAACCCCTCCGGTAGAATAGCAAATACATTATCATTAATCTATTATTATTATTAAAATTTGTTTGATTCTGAAATGGTTGACATTAAAACAAGAAGATATCAATATAAATGTCTTCTTTCAGCCTTATATTAATGTAGTTCTTTGAACTTACAAACGATACAGGCTATTTGAGATCTCTTTTGACTTGGGTCCAAAATCTGTTGTCTTTCATCTGCAGCTTCATTTAAATAAAACTGACAATTTCTTCTTCAACTGAGGAACAATAACTTTTTAGTAAAGACGACTGACACAGAAGACGCGGCAGAATAAGGACAAAGGAGAGAAGACAGGAGGAAATTAAAGAGCGCTTCCTGGAACACCCGGCTGATGTGTTATTCCCTCCCCCCATCCGTTGCCAAGTTGGGTTTCCAGGCCGAACAGTTTATTTTGCGATCGTCTGATGAACTCAGCCAATAGAGACACACTTATCTGTGTTCGCTAAGAGGTTTTTTTCCAGCCTTGACAAAGAAAAAGACACAGGGATTCGAAAGGAATTAAATAAAAGGAACTTTAGATTCATCGTGGAATAAATGCCAAAGAATAAAGCGAATTTTAGTACTAAAAAAACAAACAAAAAAAACATTCTGAAAAAAGAAATGAAGAATAAAAAAATAGAATACGGTATCCTGAATGGGCAAAATTTTAATTTATAGTTAACTATTCAGGCTCATACAGTATTGGTATGTATGAGCCTGAAGTATTTGGCGTGCCAAATTTCAAAAACCTATATAATAAGATCCCAAAAACAGTAATACAGTGTTACCTCCTTTAACGGACACTCCGAATAGCGGACACCTCTAATTAGCGGACATTATTGCGGGTCCCAGTCCCTTAAAATAGGACATTCCATGTTATCCACTCCGAATAGCGGACACTCTGAATAGCGGACAGTTATTTTAACTGTAAAATTTTTTTTTTTTTCGATTAACATTTCGACAAACGCATCATGGTTGTATTTACATCGGTGTCCCATACATTGATATATTGTATCGGAGTCCCATGATTCAATGCACGAATCTGAGGCCCTTTTTTTCACTGCAGTTGCTTTGTAAATGTCAATACCCCATAAAGCTATCCTATAAACGTGTTGATTAAATTTAGTGCGAATTAAAATGGCGTCAAAAAGGAAGAGATTGGCACTGAAAGAAAAAATTGATGTTCTTGAAGTTGCTGAAAAAGAAAAGCTGAGTGTGCGTTGTCTTGCTGAACGTTTTAAGTTGGAAAAACTCAGATAAGTGAACTTTTGAAGGACAAAGATGAGATTAGAAAAATGTGGATGGTGAATTCAAACGAAAATTCGAAGAATTTGAAGTTTCGTAAAACTGAAACAAGAAAAATCGACGAAGAGGTGATAAAATGGTTCCGCTCTGCCCATGCAAAGAACATTTCCATAAGCGGTGTATTGCTTCAAGAAAAAGCCAGAGAATTCAGTCAAACTTTACGATTGGACCTGTTTAATGGATGGCTAGAAATTAATTTTCTACATACTGTAATTAATTTTATCATTATTTTAAGTAAGCACTCTTAAACGGATTAGCACTCATTTATAAAGGAATATAGTAAATAATTTGCAATTGTTCATATTCTCTCATATCGCAATGATAATTGTAGAAATTTAATTAAGATTGTACGTAATTTTTCGTTAAATGACATGCTGTAAACTAAAAAATCAAAAAAAGATAGTCCTTCCCAATAGCGGACACCTCCCAATAACGGACGAAACTTCCGGTCCCGTGACTGTCCGTTATTCGGAGGTAACACTGTACTTTAAATTGTGCTAAAACTGTAACACTGATTTTAGAATGCTAGAAATACTTGAGATACATCGCATACATTCATTACAGTGACATGATTTACAGAGTCTTATTTTGGGTTTCCATTGAATCAAAATTTACATGGAGATTACATTTGGCAAATGCTTCTCTGCCATTAAGTTTTCTTGTTCCTGTGATAAAAACTTTCAGTAATTGCTTTAGAGAAAACGTAATCGATAAGCTTTTTTCCCCCAGTTCATTACCTATTGAAATGAATACGAATTAAAATCAATAAGATCACCTTTATTAATCTATGCTAAAGTTTGCTTAAATTTGAGCTTCCTGTAATGCAGTGCATCTTGGTGTCAGACGGACAAACAAGAGTGCTTGGATGTAAACTGAATTCTACATTTCTTCTTGTATCTTTTTTTTTCTTCTCTCATTTGGTCTAATATTGGTGATGTAACGTCACAAATAATAGATCAAATCTATAATATTCTGTGGTGGTTAGTTATGATGCGGAAATAAAACGAATTGCAACTTAAGCCCATTGCACATGGATTCGGTCGGAAATCGGTCGGTCGGATTCAAGTGAAAAGCCCATTGCACATGGATTCGAAAATCGGATGGTCGGATCCACGAATCGGACGTATTCCCTTTCACATGGCCACGAAACTCTATCTGACGTCGACTATACAACATGTAACATCCAAATCGTTCGTACAGGCGACGTTTCGTGGCCATGTGAAAGAGAATACGTCCGATTCGTGGATCCGACCATCCGATTTTCGGATCCATGTGCAATGGGCTTTACACTTGGATCCGACCGTCCGATTTTCGGATCCATGTGCAATGGGCTTAATGAGCTTAAGGGGAGCGCTTGAGACCAAAATTATCATATTGAAATGAAAAAAGGTAAGGTGAATGAGGGTGTTTTGAATATCTAAATTTTCGACTGAATCATCCTACTTTTAAATTGTGTTCCAAAACACCCTCACTCACCTTACCTTTTTTCATTTCATTGTGATGGTTTTGGTCTCAGGCGCTCCCCTTAAGCCCATTGCACATGGATCCGACCGACCGATTTTCGGATCCATGTGCAATGGGCTTTAGAGCTTTTAAAAAAAAAAAAGCAAACTCGATTGATTACAACTGGATACTCTACTAGCTGCGAATGAAATTCATGCTTTTCTGTAGTCAGACCGAAAATACTGCTTAAGAATTCCATTATAGTTTCCTTATTACTTATTTATAGTAAGACAGTGTAGTTCATTTTACGATTCTTGTGGGAAAACCTCCCGCATTCCATTTCTGTTTGCTTTTTTTTTTTAATGTCTGTCTGCATCTACTGCTACCATTGCGTTTTCATCTTATTTCTTTAAATAGCTCCTCGAACAAAGAAAGAATTTCTGGACTCATAAATTACCAGGCGGATGCTGAAGAGTATTTTGTAAAATGCGGAGTTGGGTAGTTGAGGTGTTGTGTTACAATGAGGATCCTTCATCGGCACGAGCATCCTCGTTCAGTGCGGAAGACAAGCTCCCTTGTCCAACCGTCATTAAATCAGAGACGACTCCCGGGAGGATGGCACAGAGACCCCAGAGTCAGATGCTGCTACAAATGCTTATCTAAGGGTCAAATCGCAACGTAACTGTTTCTCAGAACAGCATAAACAATTACTTTTTATTATTGTTATTAACAAGATCAAAAAGATAAAGAAAGGGACAAGAATACGTTCACTGGAAAATATAAACAAGTATGCCATTAAAAAAAGAAAGTTTAGCGAAAGTTTGTCACAGTAGGTGGACCTTTTGAATTCCAAAACATGAATCAATAAAAAAAATACACAAGACTGTTTCCAAGTAGCATCTTAAGATTAATAGATAATTGCTCTTCATTAAACATTTGAAAATATTTACTTTGCTTTTGACAAAATTATCCAACAATACGATATTAATATTATATTTGTTGTACAAATTTTACTGAATTTAATAAAATTAGGCGAAAATAATTAATTACGCATTTTATGATCGGGCATTTAAATATTGGTGTGTTATTCATTATCCAAAATTAAACTGATTAAATACATTATATTGGGACGGATGAATTGACAAGAATGTAAAATAAATAAATAAATAAATAAATAAATAAATAAATAAATAAAATTGGCAATTCGTTAAGGAAACTTTTACTTTTCAGTACAGAAAACTAAATAAAAAAGTATGTGAATAAATAGAAAAACTATCTACGTCACAATAGAAGACATACACGCACATAAATAAGGATTCGCTTGAGCTGTTTTTAGTATTTTTGATACCAGGAATCCAAGATAGCTGTTTCTGGTTCCCTAACCATCATCAGCTGGATTCGCCCAGTATCTTACAGCTCAGTGATCTCAAGCCGTCCTGGATTCCCGGTATCCAAAATACTAAAAACACCTCAGCGAATATGAGAGCGTGGTCCTTTATTGTGATGTTAATATTAGTTCCGCACGGTAAATTTGTGGTTAAATACACTAAACCTTTTATATCTTTCTAATTCATAAAAGTTAACAGTATTCCATTCCAAAGCATTTAAGCAAAGCTCTGGCGGATGATAATCCTATCCTATATGATGGAAAATAATATAAAGCTTAATATTTCTATAAGTGATATCTTTTCCTTTCTCCAATATGTTCTGTTATTTTTTATTTCTTGAAAGCGCTTCTCCATTGATTAGTTTAATCCAGTGGTTCCAATCTTTTCCTGAGCCGGGAATTTTATAAAGAATTGTAATGTCTCTAGTAATCCTGTAGTTGAACTTGCATATTATCAGGAAAAATTACGTAAAAAGAGAAGGGACCTAAAAGCTAGCAATTAAAGAAGTTCCGGACGATTTGGATTTTCAGATGATCAAAAACTTAACTTCAGAATCATTCAATGCCGTGGTTCATTATAAGAAGAAGATCTCGAAGCCTTGGATGAGAATCATTGTCTACAGTTTTTCTGTTTTTATCGTACGATTGAATTCGGAATATGTGGATCGTTGTAAGGGATACAGGGAGGAAAGACCAAAAATGCTTCCTACTCTTTCTAATATTTATTGTTTAAGTGATTTATTACAGTTTATAATAACTTAAAAATTCCACCGTCAACATTAATGCACTTTCCAACTCGTATGCTTCAGACAATGAGATATTATGGCAGGAACGATGGACAATATTACGCGCCAAATTTAAAATACTATAAATTTCAATAGCTCTATCTCGGAAACTGTTTAGAATAGGACATATGTTACACAAATTTTTTCTTGACAGATATTGTGAACTCCAAAATATTGATCCTTCCTCTTAGCATAACCCTTTGTAATCTTCGTAAAAGATTAGATGCAGATTGAATAGATTATGTACGTAAAGGCAGAATCTTCATGATTTCAGAAGATTAAAATTTTGCAGCCTTAACTATAGTTCAACTGAAATCAGTTGTTTTGTTGTCTGTTTTCCGTGCTATATTTGTGTGTATAAATATTCATATTTCGGAAATCAACAACATGTTTCTAACTCTTTGATGCTGTTGTTTTTCTTTAAGACTAAGTTTTTATCTCATGTTCTGTTTGTAGAACAATGCTTTTTAAGTTTTTGTGTTATGAGTTTTTGCTGTTTGTATCCTGAAGCTTTAAAAACGCAATTTGACCTTTTTCATCGTGAAGCAGACGAAGTGGCTGTCATTAAAGGCAAATAAACGTTCGGTGGACGTCAGCGTTTTCGCGTGGCCTTTGAGTCATCCTGTCCTCTTCCAGTGTACGAACACCACAACGCATTGACACATCCAATTACACGCCCAGCTTATGCTAAACATTTCTACACAGCTTCCAATCTTCGTAGAGAGATTTTCCCATCTTATAAAAAATAAATAAATGAATAAAGTAATATTTTTATATTCAGCCTTGATAAGTTTTAAAAAAATAGTTGGCGTACCAATTTTCCAATATCCCCGTAATAAGTTAACTTCAAGCATTCTAAAAGTTTTTTTTTTGTCGTTATAACGGTACTTTACGAATTTATAGTACAGTTACTTTACAGCTTTAGGCCGTTATGAGCCCAAATTTAACAGGAGGAAATTTCATTATCATTACAATTTCAGGTATCTAATATAAATAATTATTATTAGTCTATAGACCTATATACTGCTATAGTTTGTTTTTTTTCTTTTCTTGGTCATTTGATCTATTACTCGAATATGTATCAAAAATCAAAAAGAATCTTCCTTTATAACAGACAACAGTTATTTCTAAAATTTCAGCTTCCAAAGATATAAAAATGTTTTAGTAACATTGATCAATGACGGATGGTAGCCTAACAGTAGATACTTGAACTTAAAATTCCATTGGAATTCCATTGGAAAACCTTTTTTTCTCTCCGCAGTACATTAAGGTATATGCTAGGGTATTAGGGTAGTAATGGAGTGGATTTTTCTATCCACTCTGTTGGTGAATCTGATCTTGCGAAATCGTACTGTTCGTTTTTAACTTTTTTCTTCTCCTTCAGGTATATTTTTGATTGTATTTTGCTTTTGTGGGATCCAACTTCCTGGAGCGAGAATGGGATTTTTATATGTTCGCACCTTCTGAGTCTGTCATCGGTGGAGTTTGTCTGGCTGATGAGTCCTAAAGAGGACGAAACGGTCGTCCCAGACTCTCCCCGGTGACAGCTCGAGGTGCGAAATCTTATTGGTTCCTTTGTGGTAATCCGTAGTTACCATTCTTTTATTTTCCATTTGTTCATTTGTCTGTTTATCTGTTTGTTTGCTCATCACCCTAAAACGGCTAAACGAATTCTCATCAAATATGATATTACGCTTATTTATGATCACCACAATTCGATGATATCTGAGTATATATATTTAGTAAATACATCTATTTACCTACATAAATATCCTAATTCCAATATATAAACAGTATGCAATCATATGAGATTTAATTGTTTGCAGCAAATTTTAATTCATAGTTTTGTGTGTGTGCGTGTTTTATTTTTTATTTTTAAAAATGATCTTGTGGTGAAAATTTATTTAGGAAAAATTTTAATACACTGTTTTGAACATTCGTAGGACTTAGATATTCTTGGTATAGCCTATTTCTCAAAACCGCTTCAGAAAAGAATTCGCTAAATAAAACGATAGACAAAAAGAGCATTTTTAAAAGACTTGTTCAGACCCGACAAGTGTTTCAATTCATTACCTCAATAAAACTGTGCAGCTGTGTAATTAATTCATTAATCTGCTCCGTAATAACCACCCAGCTGGAAGTTAAAAGAGACGAGATCCAGCATAGACACGACACTTCCAGACCTTAGAATTAAATAAAATTGAAAGCCTGGGAAATGAGATATATTCTAGAACAATCTTGCCTTCAAAATCCAGAAAACGTATTAATTAGTAAATGTTAATCTTCTGATGCGAGATTAAAAAGATCAGCATCTAATTTCAATCAACAATTTTCCATATAAATTAAAAATTTTATTCTCTACATTCTGTATAGAATTCTTTAAAAGAATTTATACTTCATTATCGTCGGGAAGGGACTAATGAGACATCCTGTAATTATCCAGACATTGTTACAAAAGCAAAGTCGATTCTTGATTCTTTGTACAGTTAAAAAGGTAGGAGAGAAATTTTGTCACTGAAGGTGATTATGTTAAGAGTGTTGCTAGAATCTCGTGATGACCACAGATACCATCGTTGGCCAATGTCAATTTCGAGCCGTTATCTCTTAGTTTTGGCAGAGTGACAAGTCGCTTTCATTCCCGCTGCTTCAGAATGTGTCTGGAATATTAAAAGGTCTCGTAGTGCAGCTGAACACCAAAGAACCGACTTCCTCAACTGCTTCTGCAAGACCTTCGAACTACTAATAAAAGCTGCCTGTAATTTTTAAGACAAAGGGGGAAAATATGTATATCACACAACAGATTGCTATTGCTACGCGCTTTCAATTTCTACAACTGTTGCAACATTTCGAATTGAAATGTCAGATTGTTCCTGAAATTTGTGTCAACTGGAATTAATTACCCAAAGAAACACTGTCTTCATTTCTAAAAGGCCCTGTATATTTCTCCTTTGGTGGATCCTATTTGATGGAAATAAGGTCAGTTACGTTGGGACATGATTACATCCTTTCTCTGCTACTGTCCAAGATATCGATCCGTTTAGATCTACCCCTACTTCCACTATTTTGTTTTTCGAGCATTTTGTCCACAATTCTACATTCTCAAAACAATGGAAACATCGGGATACTTACAGACGAATCCTTTTTAAAATATTTAAGTCAAATAGTGTGATGCAGATAATATAGCGGAAGCAACTTACTTTCTTACTACAGTGAAAACTCAGGTTACGAACTTAATTCGTTCCAGAACTCGAAACGTTCGTAACCCGAAACATTAAAATCAATGAAATAGAGACGATCCGTTTCAAGGTGAAAGAATCGTTCCTTTTTATTAAAATCCGGTCGTTTACCTGACAAAACGCAAAGAATACGTGTACTTCACGCATTAAATAAAGAGAAAGAAAACAACCAAATAAATTAAATGTAAAATAATTAAATTTAATAAATACATTACGATGTCTTGTTTACTTCGGAAAAAGAATCATATGGGCGCGGAGAGATACTTTCAGATGCTAGGTGAGACGCCTTTGGTGTGATTTGTAACTTGTAACTTTGTACTGTACGGGATCGTTTGTCTGCAACGTTAAACCTTGCTCTCTCTCTCTCACCTTCGTTCGTAACCCGAGGCACTGTTCGTTACCCAAGGCAAAAAATTTCGAAGTTGTTGTTCGTAACCCGAAATATTGGTGACCTCAGTCGTTCGTAACCCGAGGTTTCACTGTAATAATAATTAAGCAAGAAACAGTATTATAGGGCATGGATCAACTGAATTCAAAATAATTATAACTACTACAAAGTCCTTTAGGTTTCCCGAATAAATCCATTCATCAGAATGAATAAATGCATTACAAAAATCAAAACAGAAACAATGTTGACAATAACTACATCTAACAAATTGAAACTTTTAATCATAATAATCATCTAATTAATATAAACATCTACGAAACAGAGTAGATTGTATAACTTAACCATAAGTTTCTGTATTCGGCCATATTTAATCAGGTTTCAGTCAGGCCAAACTTTACTTCCTGAAATAAGCCTGTCGAGGACAGTAGTATTTATTTTTGTTTTTCCTAGGCGAAATTGTCATATTTCAGGGTCGAATTGTGGATTATTCGTACTCATTATAATTTCTATTCTTATTTCCACGGATTACTACTGTTAATAACAATCAGCCATGAAACTAAAGGTTCTACGAACCTTTGAAGGGTCATAGGATTGCGGGCAATGTAGGCTCCGACGATTCTAACCCCTATCGGGATTCAGATGCTCGCCCACTTTTAGTTCCAGGAAAGAAACCCGGTTTCCATTTCGTAGAGGATTGGGTAAATCCTAAATCCGCCCTAAGATGACCCTGAGAAAAATGACCGACCTCTGTAGGGACCTGACTCCGGCTCCTCTAATCCGAAATCCAATGCCTTTACCACACCCACAATAATCCTTCTAATAACATACAAATGAAAGAATGCTTTTAATTTAGGACTTACAAATTTATATCCATTTTTATAAAATTCATTGTAAAATCCATATAAGCCAAAGATGTGAATATTAGGAATGCGAGTTGAAAATTTTTGAAGTGCTAAGGGTGCAAGAGTATTTTTTTTACTTATTTTTACTTATTTTACTTTCTCTTAATGTCTTTGTTTTCCCAAAATGCTTAGAATCTCGAAAATTTCTTGTTAAGGTATTTTTTCCTTCAAACCCTCTAGTGAATTTTTAATATTTAATTTCCGAGTAAAGGGAAACTATTTTATCTCGTTTTAATATTCTCATGTGCGAAATATGTTTTCGTGCGAAGATAACAATTCGCGTGAAAGCCACAACATTCTTTCAAAACTCATTTTACAAGAACAATTTAGACTCAAATCATCCGAGGATAAAACATTATATTCTTACATTAAACGAAAACACATTAAAAACGAATACAATTCATATTAAAGTCTTCTTAAGATCAATATAAAATAAAAAATAATAATAATAAAAATAATAATTGAATGCCTGATTTTAACATTAAGAATTCAAATAATGTTTCAATTCCATTCTTGTCTATGTAATTTTCGTTCGGTCAAGCTCGGATGCATGATATAAAAGGAAAGTTAAAAAAAAGAAAAAGATACTGAAGCCGTTTATTAATTCCATTGGAAACGGACTGGACTTCCTGCGACTTTCTCATTAACTTAAGCCTAAAAATAGACCAATTTTGATATTAAGAAGTGAATTCTAAAGATTTGATTGAACAATGAAATAAAAAAAATACATTTCTGTGGATGAAATTGACTTATGTTTTAATTTCTTCCATTTACTGTCGATGCGAAAGTATTATTAATTACTAGAAAAAATTCATTACTGACAACTCATTCGGAACTGATTGGACAGAATTAATAACAACAATGAAAAAATAATTTCTCTGCTGATATATTTTTTTTTTCCCTGTGAGTTTAATTGCAATAAAAACAGAAAACATAAGTGATACTGATCTAGATGGTTCAAATTGCCTTGTTTTGTTTATTTAAATCACTGCAATTGAAAGAAATTTTACTGAAAAATCATCAACTGAAACCGCAATTAGAAATAATCAAGGTTTTAACTCTGGTTGTCAACATAATAGAAATTTCTCATTAATTTGCAATATTCTAAAGCTCTAGTAAAGATGCTACGGCTGGAGAGTTAAGGGTAATTCAAGACACTGTTGGATGAATAACAAAAGATGCACCACATCGGACGACTGATCGCAGAACATCCAAATATCCTCTATAATCAGAACACCTGCAAAGTTACGGTTTAATATTAGGTACTACTACACAATTATTTTAAAACTACACAATTACTACTAGTAATAATAATGATAATAATTAACTAGTGTTTTTTTTTGTTTGTTTTTTTAAGAAAATAAAAACTTGAAAATATCTCTCTGTGGAAAATAGTAATTCTGCGGACTGGAGGACATCGGGTTCAATTCCAGGCGGTGATTGAGGTTTTTTCCAGGGTTATTTCTCCTCCAGACGGACCCTAGGGTTTTCCCAGCCCTCTGTCAAATGGGTACCGGGTTTCTTACTCGGGGGCTACAGGCGGGCGAGCTTCGGCTGACCTTCCGACCTCTACTAGTCCCATAACCTAAACTTCCCGAGCATCCAAGGACCTTCACGGCCTGTTGCGGTACAGATTTAACATTTTTTTAATTATTTAATGATTAAATATTTAATAGTATTAATTTATTTACTTCTGAAAGTTTTTTATTACTAGACAGAAAAGCGAACAATTACTATAACAATGCAAAATTACCTTAAACATGTCACTGTCCCACTGCTAACAAATGCCACTTTAAATAAAAAATAAATCATTCTAAATAAAAACCTAGAATCTCATGGAAACCTACAGATGACCTTCAAATAGTTTAGATTCAAAATATATTTAATGGTACAAAAACATAAGCTTTAGTAAGACAACTTCATGTTTATTTCACAACTGCAATAATGAGGGCTAAAAATTGAAATTTCCGATGAAGGGTTTTACAAGCACGAACTGTCTAGTTAGGATAGTTGCATGAATTATCTTAAAAATTCCTCTTTTGAGAAATGGTGGTCAAAAGTCACCGCCCACTACGTGAGGGTAAAAGACGTGAGGGTATAATATATAACAAGAAACAGGTTGTAACATTAGCAAAAAAAAAAAAAAATTGCAAAACAATGGCGCTGACAGCATTGTACACGCGAGTATGTAATTACAAGTTCCTGACAAGAATTCCAATTCATTTTCATTCCATCTGCCTCGCTTGGAAGTTCCCATTTATCATATAATAAATGAAAAAGATGACATTAAAGGAATAGTACCAGTTGTACGGGCATTTTATTAGATAACAGACATTGAAACTGTCTGTATTCTTTGTGTATGCACAAGAAAAAATAATGCTAGTAAAAAAAAAAACAATGAAATCTCAAAGTCTGTATGCAGGTCTTCTGAAAACTCATCGTAAAGTCATCGTAAAGTTTGTAAAAAAAAAAAATGATGTACTTTAATATTTTTTTTAACAAAATATATTCTGCAAAAAACATAAAACAATACTAATAATATAGAATTGAAATGCCACTTTGAAATCTATGCATGCAAAACGGTTTGTCATGGAAATGGCACTTTTTTTTCCCTCAGACTATACCGATAGGCTTAATAAATCACAGTCATATATGGGATTTTTATTGGGAATGATCCAGAAAGAAATGTTCACAAAATTGCTGTATTCCAAAACGTTTTTAATAATAACTCTTTGTTGTACGATTTATATTAATAGATCGATATCAAAACGAATAGTTAAAAAGAGCTTCGTGTCTTTATATCAATTTCAATTAACGTTTTGTTTGTATTATTATTTTTATCGAAAGAAAAGCAAGAAAAGCATTTTAGTTTTTATAGAATTGACTTAAAACTAACTTAATTTGAATTAATAATACGATTTATTTTTTTTTTGAATCAAGGAAGAATTGAAATTCTATTTCCAATATGTTAAAGTACATATTCACTGGAGATAGTTGATAGATTACTTATTGACAGCTAAGTGCGAATAAATTCTCGGTAATACTGGCAACATGTTATTGAAACTTCACTTTAAGAATCATTTATTTCAAAGCATGCTAATTTCTTCGTGAGCTTCTAATTTAATTCAAGTGTGTTTTTGTTTTTTCCGTGGGACATGACTGCGAGGTTTGTTCGTGTTTTGGGAAGAAATTGACAGAAGTGAAGATGAATTATTGATATTCATGTCTACCGGAAAAAGTATCACGAATTTCAATGAATATCACGAGATTCTGTAACTTATCTGAACCGGCTTTCAAAAACTAAAAAAATACCAACAATTGAAGTGATAAAGAAATAAATAAAAACCTTTAATTGGTAATGAATAGATGATTCAAATGTAAATAACATTATATTTACTGTTCGTTTTTATTTACGAGAACCTTCAGCGCTTTTGCGCATGAGTCAGGTCTCCTTCGATTTCATTAAAATAGGGGTGAGGAGAAATAAAGAGGGAATGATTACTTTTTATCAGTGTTAGTTTACTAGTAGCTGCGTTCTATTTGTGCTTTTCGGGAAAGAATTATGGAAAGAATAAATACTATTGCAAAACTACTACTCCGTTACTTTTTTCTTAAAAGCGAAAATGTCCAAAAGAATTTCTTAGAAAAGTGCCCATCTCAGGGAATCACCCCTCTGCGGAGTAAAATCGTCCGCCAGTGGTGCTTCTGTCTTTCGAAAACGAACAGTAAATATATAAGAAAAATTAAAAATATTTTCAGTTTGAATTACATTTTAACTTTGATGTAAAAACAAAAAAAGGAAGTCTCCTAAATATATTCGTTCGGTTGAATATAAATGCGTTTTTTCAAGTATCCTAAATACTGTTTTTCTTTATAAAAATAAAAATATATTATTAAGTGAAATTAAATAATATTAAATCTAGCAGCTCTCTTGGTATCTCCTCAATAGTTATTTGTTATATTCTATTGTAATGTATTGCAATACTTGATATTACCATATACTATAGAATATTCTAAAATAATATTTAGTAAACTATTATTTAGAAAATATATTATGTACTTAAATTATATAATTGTTGTTTGTTTGTTTTTTTTGCCCAAATTATTGCTTTTGTATCACCCTCATAATGTTGAAAACAAGGTTAAAACCATCTTCACCAAAATTATTTTTCCTTTTTATTAGATTACGTAGTTTTATCTTAGATTTTTTTTTTTTTTGGAGTTAATTCAGAACAAGTTATTAACAATTCATTTTCATTTTTGGCTCTAACTATTAAATGTCAAGTGCGCTTAAAACCGAGATGTTTGGAAAGTGGATGTCAGAACCTTATCCACAAATATAACAATAAAAATCCCAATGGAAAATCCCAATTTGAATAAATTTTCAAATAATACATCTTTTAATAAATAGTTCAAGCAAAAATCAACCTAACTTCACCAACTAAAGATCCTATAAAATCTACATTAGACTAAGATCAGTGAAACGAATGACTCTACCATATGCAGCACTGCAGCTAAGTCTGTACTGCAGGTTGATCCCTGCACAGAGTATAAAATTGAACTGCGAATTATTTGATCTTAATATATCAAACTGAATGTTTCTTTGTTTGTTTGTCCCGTATGCGTTCCTATACCATTCATCACATTGCGATGAAACTTTGGTGAGTTGTTGTGCGCACGCCTACGAAGGTTTCTGAATTAGTAGAACCATTTAACAATATCTGGTGCGAGAGATGTTTCAACAAATGAGGGTATTTCCGGTTTCAACGTTTGCAGTTTACGGTGCGACTCGCATTTGCAATGACCATCAACAAAGCACGGGGACAATCGCTACAAGTGCATAAACTAAAGGAAAATCCGTGCTTCACACATGGACAGCTGTATGTGGCCTGCTCACGCGTCGGAAAACCTTCTGATTTATTCGTGTATGCACCAGACGGAAAAACAAAAAATATTGTTTATCCAATTCAATAAACAGAATTAAAACACAAACACTTTCATTCTTTGAGTGGCATTGCAACGCATGCCGGGTACATCTAGTAGTAAGTACAATCTACGTCAATAGTTGCTTTGAACTCTTGAAAGATCCATAGCATTGTAATATAGTAGCTGATGTTGGCAGAGTCCCATGACATTAAAATAAAAATCAATCAAATAAAATAAAAATGATAATTTTCCCTGTTATTATAAAAGCCCCTAGTTTTGCAATTCTTTCTAAAGGTTTGTTTCGGTTTCCTAAATACTGAAAGGAAAGAAAGAAATTTTTTTATCTCAGTTGTCTTTTGAAGATGGGCATTATTTTTTTGGACAGAAACAACTTTTTTGCTGTTGAGTACCTGGTTTAGAACAAAAAACAAATACAGACGGCCAGAGAGAGAAAAGAAATATATTATTCCCACATTTCTCTCTTCGTTTACTCCTCTCTTAACTTTACTTTTTGCTTATTATTATTATTATTACTTTGTTACAACATATCCAGAAGACGGATGGAGATTTATTTTAATTTTTTAATACTTAAATATTTTAATAACATACAAAATAAAATTGAGATACTTTCACTCTTTCCTTGATTTCGACCGAAATTGTGAAAGTTCAAGGATTTCTTGTTGTGGATCCCTTTCTTCAATTCTTATTCCAACTGCTACATCTCTCTTGGAGATAATTCGTTGTCAAATAATTCAAGAACTCGATTGAATTGAAGAGAACTTCACGGGAGCTGAGAAGATCAAATCAATTTGATTTCCGAGAACTGATGTAGACACATCTCTAACAAAATGGATTCCCGTCACAACTGGAATCGTCTCGAGATCATTCGCAGCTAAGTTATTGTTTGCTGCGGTTCCTGAACACAAGAGTTAATTTACCAATTTCTTTTGTTCCCAAGAAATGGATTGTGACCATAACATGTGTAATGACGCGTATCTCCTATTCAAGGTAGCAATGATACAAAAGTGTTCAATGTATGTAATTCATGGTATCTATGTCACTTGAAAGGAAATCACCCGAGATTGTAATAAAGGACAAATAGAAAATCGCAGTTCGCGCACACACTTTCAATGGCAGCGTGAAAATACTTCAAGTAGATAGTCAATAATCAAAGCAAACATTAAACTTTATAAATAAATTTATAACAGAGTCAAGAGATAAGCAGCGCAATGATTTTCAGTAGTCGTAACACTGAAATCTTTAATTTCCTTAAAGATGGGTTCGATTTCAACCAAAATCAATAGCTACCAGATGATATCTCTGAAATTCGCTTGCATCGTCTCTGCGTCTCTCGACAAACATGTCCCAACTTGCTGTCACCGGAGAAACAGCAAGCAACTCAAAACAAAACAACAACAACAAAAACAACAACACTGTATATCAGAGCTTGGAAAACAAATTTAACGTGCAGAAATCAATAAGAAATAGAAATCAATTACTGCACATAAATACCCATTCATGCCTTTGAGTTTACCACCTGAAGGAGCCGGGAACGGCCGTTTCGTCCTTTTTAGGGATTCCTCAGCCCGATACACTTCCTCGACGATGATAAATCCAGAAAGGTACACACTTTCAATGGCAGCATTGGAAAAATAAATGGAAGTCGCTCCCGAAAGTGACTCCAGAACAAAATAAACAAGAATAAAAAAATAGGTGCTAAAGTGCACTCAAAAAAAAACTTTGACCTAATGAACGAAAAGGCTTTTGATTACAAAAAAAGAAATCAACCAAGATGTCATGGAAAACAAATTTAACGTGCAGAAAATCAATAAGAAAATCAGTTCTTTTCCATGTCTTATGCCTTCTTGCTATCGTCGAGGAGGGTGGATCGGGCTGATGAGTCCTTAATAACCACGAACGGCCGTTCCCGATTCCCTATGATGATGAAGGCGTGAATGTCTATTTATGTGCAGTATTTGATTTCTAGTTCTGGTTTTATTCAAATAATCTGTAACTATGGGGAATTGAAGATTTAATGGCGAATGTATTATTTTACGCTGATCTATTCTAACTACAAGTACCTCTCAACTTAGTTTTAGTGAACTGATTTTCATGAAACGTGGTTTGGATGATTAATTTTAGTGGATGATTAAAATTAATAGACAAATTCCATATTGATATTGGTACAAGTTGAAAATTACAATTCTTAGGCTTTTTTTTTTTTTTAATTTAAATTATTCATTTTCTATACTAATTGAACATTTTGTTATGATCTTAGAATTGTGTAATAGCTACAATAACTGGAAACATTACAGTCTGCTTGTTAAGTGAGATTTACTATTTACTGTTCAAATACGCAGTGAATACCAATGTAATGTATGTTAAGCATTTGCACTTGCCTTGTACAGCATCACGGAATGTTTATTTGAAAAAACCAGTAGAAAAGAATCATCCCACGACGTGTTGTCTAATAAGTACGTACAGAGACAGGTTTTCAGAAGACCGTGGGCGAACACACATTTCAATGAAAATATCAATGGTGCCATATTTCTATTCTAATAAACAAGGTTACTTCATTGAAGATATCCTGAAAGAATTCCTGATACTGAAATTAGTATCATTAAAGAACCTTCAGCCGTGAAGACGGAAAAATAGAAAGTGTAGATATGTGAAGAGAAATCATCATAATTAAAACACGTCGTTTGGATTTCGTGAAGAAGAATTTACAGGAAACAAGAACAGTGAGAAGATTATTGACTTATAGTGAGAAGATTTTATTTGTGACGAAGCAATAAAGGGCTTCCAGAACGATCCTGTCGGCATCTCTCTGTGCAATCGCATTTCGATTTACTTAGCGACATTTCAACAACTTATCGTAATAAATAGGACCGGATTTTTGTAGAATAAAAACCATCCATTTAAGCAGGTACTTAAAAGTATGATAAAATTAATAGCACTTGAAAATATGAAGTCAAATAAAAAAAGAAAACATGTCTTTCAAAAATAAAACAGCATTTGTGCCTTACATAAACCTATATTTTAATAGGAGCATTTTTATCATACATCAAAAATTCTATTATGTAGGTCCTGTTAAATAAGCCCTTAATTACCAAAATGTGCTCTAAAACTCAGAAAAGATAAATAAAAATATGCCTTCATGTGCACAATAAAAACCTATCAGGCCTATCATTCGTCGTATTGTTTTTATTCTGAATTGAGTTAATTACTTATTTTTATATTTATAAATATAAATAAAATAATAAGTGATAAGCGTATTTCGAATTTGGTAAGTAAGTTTTTACCTTTTTCAATGCTTAACTTTAATACAAAAATAAAGTTTAAGTCGCCCTAAATAAACTTTAAATAATTTAAAGTTAAAAATATAACTTCAGTCATTTTCTTGAAACTATTTCATCTTTTTTATTCATTATAGGCTATAGTTCATCCAGAGAATTTCTGGACTTCTCAGGTTTCTTTTTCAAAATTCATAATACATAGATTCAAAGTTTTAATAATTACAAACATTTCCATGCGACTTCGTTTTAAATCAATTTAGCTGGTTTTAAATTGAAATTGTTATAAATTATATAAAACAAAATAGGCATGAAAATGTCTGCAAATTGTTTTAAGACAAGGAAGTACTTGTAATTATTAAAAATCTGGACTATGTATTATTAATTTTCAAACAGAAGCCTGAGGAAGCCCAGGAATTCTCTGGATGAAATAAAATGTTAATGAATAAAAAATATGAGATAGTTAATAATATAACTCAAGAATATTTAGATTCGTAAAGTCTAATTCTTATATCATTAAGAAGCTTTTCGCAAACAGTAGCCTAGCTTGAAATAGATAATGAATTACCCATGTCATGTACGAAATACTTCACCAGCACACAAAATCACTGCTAACGTTAGGATCAGAGAATCAAAAAAAAATGTATATTAGATTGGAGATGTTATACGTGAGGAGAATCTTAATTACTATTAAAAACGAAAGCTCATAAATTTCAAAACTACAAGGCCAAGGTAACATTAATGAGTACTTGGGCAAATGAAGGGTTTAACAGCTAATATTTTTTGGAGCTGAGATTACAGAAGGAAAGTAAAATGTTACCCGAAATTATTCGAGCAATTTGAAGTCGTAGGGCAAACAAGTTTCGTTTTCTTAATGTAAAAGGGAGACGCTGTGTCTGGGTATATTTTTGGTGGGCGACGAGACTCGATAAAGTTCAGGTGTGAGCTACTCAAGGTATGCGTTTTCACTTCCTCGTGTAAAGAGTGGGAGATGTCCAAATCTCCACAGACGCAATAGATTCTGATACACTCAGATCGTCATAATGCAGGAAATAACACAATAAAGTATTTAAAATAATAACAGGAAAATTTCTCTACCGAATAGTAGGAAATACTTTTAATAGAAAATCATTTTTTTTTCTTTCCCATTCGTAAAACGTTATGGACACTTCTAAACAAAATACAATGTATTTCAAAAAAAAAAAAAATATATATATATATAAATAAAAATGTATATATATTTATATACTGTATTTGTAAATGTATATGATTTACGTGTATCAAGGCTTTGTGCCTCTAAAAGAATTCTCTAAAAATGGGAAGGACCTCTAGTCTTAGAAGAAAACCTGGGAATGATTTAAAAGCTTTATATATTAAATCTGATTTTCGTTTTTAGTTGTAGCTCACCTGACCTTTAAATATAATTTCTCCGCGTTTTGGTTTTCAAATTATTTGAATTAATTGTATACAATGGAATTAATAAGAACTGATGCTAGATAAATTAGTTGTGTATTTTAAAATCATTGAACACGTTTCTCTTTTTTCTTTAAACTTTTGTAAGATCTAAGTTACATATATCTCAATTTGTGTAATATAGAAAGAATATCAAATTTCACGAAAATCCATCCATTAATTACTGCCTTGAAAAGAGAAAAATAGATGAGACTCTTAATATTTCACCCGTTCTCGAGGGATGTCAGGGTTTTGATCGATAAATGCTAGTGGTCTTGCTCTATACCAAGTTTCATCAAAATCAGACCAATGAGAGTAAAAAAAAAAAAAAAAACAAACTCTTTTTAGACAATAAGAATTTAAGAGATATTGTGTGCCTAAACGGAAAACGCGTTTAAAAAACAAACAAACGGTAACTGCGTTATTATTTTTTTTTTTCAATATCAGTTGAAAAATATGGCAAGATTCTATGAGACCTATCGTGACACGAACAGGTGCATTTCTCTTCGCCCTTTTAAGAATTCAAAAACCAACTCACCGAGATCCTTTCCGGCTTCACTAATGGTGAGTTCAGATAAACAGACCTGTCCGTCATTGTCCGGGATTAGTGTCAGGCCGTTTTGAATCCGAAGTGTCCGACGGGCGTATGTGTGTGTGTCCGTAAAGGCGAATACTCCGTTGAAGCTCTGCGAAACTGCTGCTGCTTCTGCTGTTCCCGCTATCGCTTCAACCTTCTCGCGGGAGGCTTGGCGGCAGAACAGCCCGAGGCGACGCCGTGTTGCCCATACTAATCAGTCTACGCCCCGAGTCCGTCTCACCTGGTTTCTGATTTACATGATGAGACCCGTTGCGAGCGTCTTTGACAATTGGCTGCCATTCAGCTGGGAATATCGGCTGATTGTTTACATGATTCGATCGGATTTTTCTGGACGGCGTCCAAATCATCCCACCCTTCTAATTGGGGTAATAAATTCCCCCCGCGGTTCTTTCATAACAGTATCTCTTTCCTTTCCGCTCCGAATTTCAAAAATCCATCATTTCAATTCAAAAGCTTCGCGATTGAAATCAGACGACGAAGGGGAGATTATGATACAAAACGAACTGACAGGCCTTCGTAGGGATTCACCATGAAGCTAAATGCAATGAGAACTATTGCACACGGTATTAGCAATAAGACCTAAAAGTTGCCTCGAAATATGAGCTCCTACATGGAGAATCTTTTCAAATACCAGTGACAGTTTATCATGTTACAGATAGTAGTGATGTGATACTTAGATGTTCCTGAAAAAACTTAGTCTCTCTTTTTCTACAAAAGTTTTTGTTGTAGTTTTTCTTATGTACTGTTGTAATGGATTTTCACTCAGTTTAGTCAGAGACGATTAATTGTATTTGGTAATGATTTGTAATGGGTCTCGGGGAAATGTATATTATTATACTGTATAATCTTACACTTGAGTTTCTGTTAATTTCTTTTTTTTTTGAATGTATTTGTAATGGCTGGGCCAGGTGGCGATAATCCTTTAATTACTAAGGAGTGGGTGGTGAGCACATGGTAACATTGGGAGCTTTCTTGGAAAACGGAGGGGATGAGCGCATGACCTATGACATAGGGGTAGGGGTCTTCTTGGAATGAGAGCAATTAGACCTGATTGCTTTTGTTTTTGGTGCTAGTGTCGCAGCGAGGTTGAACTGCATATTGACCTCGGCCAGGTGGACGATGACTCAGGGGTCAAGATGCGATGGGGTTACCGAAAAGTATATAAACGAGTTTTTGTGGGGGAGGAGGTCTCTCAGATCAACCTGCGCCTATCGGGGAAGACTATGGCTGGTGATGGCAAGATGTAGGTCTCTCTTACTTTCCTGGCCGATCGGGGTAAGACTAACGGCTGTCAGAGGCAAAGATGTAAGTAGGGGCGGATGGAGGTTTTGTCCCGCCGTGGACGATGTTGCGCCGGACGAGGTGCGAAGCTTCTTCAAATGTGATGAGAAATGGCGGGCGGATTTGATGGGTTTCCCCGCCTGACGTTGTGGACGAACGGCCTGTATGGTGTTCGGAGTTGTGCTTCTGCGAGTTATGTGATAGTGTGACACCCCCCTGACACTACGCCAAATCGACGAACAGTGAACTGTGATAAGTGCAATTTTTATTTCATTTTGAGAGCTCTCAAGATTTCTTTTACAAAAATAAAGCCAGGTCTATTGTTGCTCACCCCCAGTCATGAATTAGTATGAATTGTTTTAATTTGGGTAATCTTCTGTGGTTAGTCTATTATAATTTGAAAATAAGAAGGGAAAGGTTAACTTGTGATGTTTTGAATTTTGTTTATATGTGGGAGTATTTAGGTATTTGGTTTTTGAGGGAAAGTTGTGTTTATTAAGGGAAATTTATTTTGTTGTTGTATAGGGCTTTCGACAACAGTTAATTGTTGATTGTCCGGGTCTCTGGAGAGAAAAGGGTATTTTGTTGGATTTATGGATAAATCATGTAGTTTTACTTTTAGTTTGTCATTGTTATGAAAATAAAGTTGTTTATTTTTTATGTTAACTGACCTTGGTAGTTTTTGATTTTATTTGCAGGTAGTGGAGGGAGAAATAGATTTAAGGATCCGCTCTATTTATGTTATGTGCACCCTTGTAGTTTCAGATATTTAAGAAATTTCCCTAAGTATGAAGAGAAGCCAGTAAAGCAAAGTTTAATTGGAATGGTTATTTTTTTTTCTCTCTACATAGAGAGGCTAGTGAAGTTCTTATTCAGCTACGTATAGTTTTAAGTTAGTTAATTGACGGAAGTTAAAAATTCTTTTTTTTTTTTTTTTTTTTTTAATAATAAATTAATTTCATTTTTCTTCTGTTATATAAGAACTTCGCTACACTGTATATACAGAGCGATACAAAATTCCCTCTACAAACTTTAAACGAAGGTCAGGAATACAAAAACAAACCGCATACATAGTGGAACATATGTCCGCAGAAGTCACCCGAATGTGCTAGGGGCGCTGTTTGGCAGCACATTAGTTGGGCAGTGTGAGCCATGGTCATTTGAGACGTTCACTTTGTACGAGTAGGATGTATTGCTTCTATAATACTGAGAGGGCAGCGAACGAAAACGGACGAACAGCTGCACGATTGTATCTTGAACGGTTCCTCAAAATCATCAAACGCCTAATCATCAAACATTTGCACCAGAGATTGTGTGAAACTAGATCATTCGACGGAAACAGGCATGATTACGTACACTTCACTATCATATTATAAATATAGGGCTAGTAAACATATTGTGTACCTTACTTGTTGTAAGGTATTCAAACCTTATGTGCTAGAAGGTACACTAAAGTTTATTTCTGAACCTTCTAGCACAAATTCTGGTGGCGTTTGAGGACATACATTCTACTATGAATTTAGTTTGTTTTTGTACTCTTAACCCAATTTTAAAATTTATACAGGAATTTTGAATCACCTGTAAAACTGTCTTAAGATATTAATTTTTTTTAAAATTAAGTTAATTCGCAAATCCAATTAATTGTAAACACATCACAGCACGTTCAAATAACATTGGATTAATATGCATTGTTAAGTATTCATATACCTTTAGTTGTGTGTGTCTTCTCACATTTTTGGGGGGATTTTTTTATTTTCTTCACGCGTAAATTTCTTAACAGGTAGCCATACGGAAAAAAAATAATAATACACAAAAGTCAGATTGTCTCTTATAGTTAAATGATGCATGCCAAATTTCTAGATTATTCATTCACTGGTGTCTGTTACATAATAACTTTGTCATGTATGTTACCTAATAATGACAAGGATATAAAAACATATTTCGGATTTAGCGATGATATATCTTTCTGTAGTGCTTAGGGCATTCGGACTACATTTGCAGAATAAACTCTCTTAATCCCTGGATGCAATCTCGAGGACGAGACCAGTAATCGAAGAACGGGGAAAACCCCGAAGCGAGCTGCGGTCGCCTTTTTCATAGTACTACATAGTATTTTTTTTTTTATTTGTACATTCTTATGAAAATTTTTACAATTTACTTTTTTAGCCGATGCATTCTCTAATAACAAAGTATAGGAAATATTTCGGTCATTTTCGATAAAAACAATCCTTATCAGAAGACTAAAATGTCTCCCTCAATTTTTCTTTATTTAAGAATCCTCTTCCTCATATAATGCTATATTCAGATAAAATTTAATCCGCGAGTGCCGCGAATTTTTTTTTTAATTACGAACCTCAAAAAACCCAATTTTAATCCAAGCCAACAACAGGGAAAGTACAATAGGCCCTACAGTGCGAAGGTCGAAAACTACTGACAGGTTTATTGTGCATCGTAATCCTATAGGCCTTCTCGGAATTTGTGGATGCAAACGTAGAGCAAAGGTTTCTGCTTTAATGTACATTTTTTAAAAGTTTTACATATTACGTTTTTTCTACAATAAAACGTAGTTTTTAATGGTGAAATATTTTTTTTTCGTGTTAACACCTCATTTTTAGTCTTTTTTCGGGTTATCCGCGATTTTCGTTATCCGCGAAGCGCTTGCCACCCAATTCCGCGGATAATCGGGGCTCTACTGTATTAGTGTTTATTATTATTTTTAAATTACACTAGATGGGTGCCCAGGAAGCCTCGCATTTGGAACGAGAGAAAAAACCATTTTATTTATTCATTAAAACGAATTATACCAAGTAAACTAAACCTAAAACTTAAAACTAAAACTTCAAACAAATTAAAGTTTAAATTCTAAAAAAAAAAAAAAGTATTGATATATAAGAGACCATAATAATATAAGAGATATTTTTGTTTAATAAGATTTGTGTGTTATGGTCTCTTATATATTACAGTCTACACACGATGTATTACTATAAAAAAGTATTGAGTTTTGAAACCATTTGTAACAGTCGGAAATTTGTTGCCTGGTAACGCGCTTGCTGAATTCCATTGTTGTGAATAGTGTCGATCATGCAACAATACTCCTGCGCGTGTACAAATTGTTGCGAAATTCAATTGTTGGTGGACGTACGTACGCGCAAATAATTTTTTTAATAATACAGATTGAAAACTAAATGGATAGTTTTCAAAATAAAATTATTGATGAAAATTATTGACGAATTCAATAGTACTTCCGTGATGTCAGAATTTGATGGCACTTTGAACATGAATCTTCCGTGTATATAAATTGAGATTTATAACTAAGACGTAATTGCTCTTTTTTTATTCATTGAAAATGAAGTTTCTATGACTTCCTGTTATTCAAGGATAAAATATCAATCGCTTCATGTCTGTTGTAAATTTAGAATTTATCATTAAGGATCTAATGCTGTCATTAGAAGCAAGTTTTTCGAGTTCTAATTGTCTTCGAAGCTTCGTAAATTAATCAAAATGTGTCTTCAGGTTTCCAAAGTCGTGCGAGATAAATATAGTCCCACAAAAGATCTTCTGACAGTCATTTTTCTTTACTTTAAACAAACCAACAACAAAGAAAGAAAGAAACATTCAATATGTGTTTAGTTTAATCAGTTAAATCTCTGCAATATAAACGTCATATATAAGTTAAAATATGCAAAAATTTTAATGAATTATAAAATTTTATTTTAAAGTATGTGATATAAATTTTTAGTCTCATAATAATTACAGAGTTATGTTGTTAGGAAATTCACAAGACTTCAAAAAGAAAACGAAAACAGTAGGAAGGAATGAAAAGTTAAACGTTTTACTTTTGTGTTTATTTTTTTAGGGACATACTGTAAGCTGAATTCATTATTGGAAAGAGAAGAATATTCTCACCAACTTCTTAAATAAAGAGATTTTGTTTTGCTATAATTCATTGTTTAGGAATACAAGGAGGACAATTCTGCTAGCGTATTAGGAGAGTTCTACGATTGTCTATTAAAGACGGGCATTTTTTTTTTTTTCGTCACTTGCGCTTCTGTACTAAAACACACGGTTTGGAGAATTGGGAGTTTTGGCTTTTATATCTGTCGGTTTAAATCTGGTTAATTTTAAGCCTTTGACCGACCAGGAAGATGTTGGTGAAAATTGTTAAGAAAAGTCATTTTCTGATCTGGAGATCATTTTTTCGATGCATCTGTTTGTTAAGCATCAAAGAATTCGACTGTCACTATTTTCATGAAGTCTGAAACAGCAGTACAACACCATCATTAAAATATCTATGCCGCGCATCCACCGCGGTAAGTGTATTTCCCAAAGGTGAGAAATGTTTAAAACTGATTTACAACTTTGAGGTCGCGCCAAACTTCCAAGCCCTGCCTCCTAAAATCCTGTGAAGAGATATCGACTTTTTTGTTACTTATTTGTAGTTAAACCAATGCCCTAAAAATCGAAAAAGTTTGTGGCAAAAGCTGTAAAGACAACGTCAGGATAAGACTTTGAAGATAGAAAAGATGTCAAAAAGTGGAAATTTCTATCGCCGCCATTTTGAAGGCGGGTGATCCGATTTGGTTGAAATACAATATCGCTGAAGCCTTACGGGTATCCAGCATCCATAAAAGTTTTAGCTCAAAAGCTCAAAATTTACGGCAGTTATCCACGCCATAAAGTTGAGGTCCTCTCCTTAAAAACCCGTGAACACATTTCGACTTTTTTTTTACTTATTTGTAGTTAAACCAATGCTCTAAAAGCTCTATAAAGTTTGCGGCAAAAAAACATGAGTATAAGATTTTGAAGATAGGAAAAATCATCAAAAAATGAAAATAAAAAAATTTATATATATATATATATTGGGGTGAAAAAAAAAGGGGGAAAAAAAAAAAAAAAAAAAAGGAAACATGCTCCTAAGTTGAGTGTATAAAACTTACAAATTCACTTATTTTAAACGTACTTTCTTTTTCACTTAGATTTAGAAAATACTTATTCTTTATTAAATTTAAAAACATTGCAAGCTGAATTTAGTGACGGTGCATCTTCAAAATAAGAATTCGTATTTTTTTCCCTTTTTCTTTATTTCCTTTAAAGCTTTCATTTTCCTTATTTCTTTGCTTTCATAAATCATTACAACTTTTATAACTTGAAGTCTACACGGTGCAGAATTCCAAAAATGCTTTTTTTATTTTTAAAAAAAAAATGAAATCGAATGGCAAACTATTTTCCCAAATAATTAATGTCACCTGAACTGATGTATCTTGAACCAGAAGCTTTTTTTATTTTTTTTTCCTTCAGGTTCCTGCGTGGCCTGAGGGAACAGTGAGGGAAATATATTATTAAGGGAAGCCACAGCAACCATATTTACTTAACCAGAATAAGTATAGAGAGAAAAACACCATAAAAGCAATTGGACTACGAATGGACCCGAGGCGAAAGCAATTGAGGTTAACAAATAACGTCAAATCACCGAATATATTTTTAAGAAGGTTATGGGATAGGCAAGGATTTATCACATTGTTTTGTTTGTCCGTCTCCTCTAATGAAAAACAAACAAACAAAAAAAAAAACATTAAATTTCAATAGGATAACTATCCATTAAAACTAATAAAATACTAACACTGATAATATTAAGCTACAGAAATAATGTTGTTAATCATAATTAATGTTTAAGTGAAATTAATAAATATTTTATTAAATCACAATTTTTGTGGAATTAACGAATGAAATCTAAAATTAGCAATTAAAGTTTGAATTAATAATAATTATATAATTCATTATGTAATAACAGATAAGTTTATTATTATAATTTAAAATCTATAAAATAGAGCTAATGTATTGGATTAATGTAAATGATCAATTATCATGTAATGAGATCATGTGTTTTAATCTGATTTTTTAATTCATGATTAATTGATTCTGATGTAAATTAATTGATTCAATTATTTTGAACATCACCTTATTTTGGAAGATAATAACAATGAAATAAAAAAGATTTTAGATCTGAAATAAAAGGAAAATTATTTTTCATAATCATTTCGTTTTTGGATAGGAGTCCTATTCAATCCGTTTCTGAAAATCACGAGTTTAAAGAATTATAATGAAATGATTAGGAGTAATTATTGGGGAGGTTCATTAATTTCAGTAATCGAATAAGCATTTAGGTTAATGGAGTTTTATTTTTTTTTGTAATTTTTGTAATTTCAGATTCAAGTAATTCTTAGACTTTAATTAAAGGTAACAATGGTAATTTAGTTTAAATTACAATCATTAAATTTAGAAAAAAAAATGTCTTATTTGTTAATATCAAGCTTAGAAAGTAAATCTTAATATAATTCAGAGCCTACAAATATCGTATTTTCTTTAAAGTATTATATTATCAATAATAAAAGAGATTTTTTTTTTTTTTTTTTTTTTTTTTTTTATAAATTCTTTAACGAAAAATTTCCCTCTCAGGAAGGAAACCTTGGTCATGTTTTAACTTTTTTAAATTTTAAATGTATATGTTTATGTGATTGAACTAAAACTTTTTATAGTCAAGTGTACAGGCGTTAAGGAATTTATAAAAAAAAACTTTACAGACGTGTAAAACCTATTATAATAAAAAAAAAATCTTATAAATAATTGTTAAGCAAAACTAAGTTCGTTTACAGATTGGGTAAAAGATAGAATTCAAAATTTTTATAAACATTTTCCCTTCATCTAGAGGCCGATTGTGAATTATGTGGGGACATCTTAAGATAACCTTCCAGGAGCAATTTCCCAAAGCTGAGCCAGCCTATTGGATAGATAATGTTTCGCAATTGAAGTTCTCTAGAGATCGGAGGAATATCAAAGACAGATATTTAAGTGCGGGGACTAAACTAGGATTATCTGGCAATGTCGAATAATTCTGGTTCTTTTAAAATAAAAAATTAAATTCTTAAGCAAAATAAGAAATCCATAAAACGGACAAGGAGTTGAAAAAAGGGGCAAGTCGTGCAGGGCGCTGCACTGAATTGCAGTAATATTTGAACTTTTTGGAACTGTTAATATGTTTTAATGTTAAACAATTTCCATGTTTCTTGTACCATGGTCTACATGCAAGCTTTAAAATAATTGTTTATGAATACGGAAGAAAATTTTTAGACTTTATTTTGGCATATCAAAGCCTTTCTATTGAAGAGATGAAATTTTAAACTTATTCATCAGAAAAGAGGAATACTAAAAAATACCGACTGCGTTAAAATTTGTTGATATGGTATTCGTCTTCCCGTTATCGCTGTCATTTGCTTATGCTTTCGCGATCCTAAAATATTGTAATGAATTGGCAATTTACGTGTAGGAATAAGCGTAAAGATCCTTAAAGTTTAAAAAAAAAAACCCAGAACTCCATATTTAGTCTTATTGTGTTTATTGTCTTAATATGCTTACCAAATTGCAGGTCACTTGTCAAAGTCTCGTATTGGAGGCGAAACCGGTCGTGAACTTTTTAACTGTATATAGTGTTTTTTTAAGTCTTGTGTGTTTTTTTAATTAATTTTTTAATTTAGTTAATTTTTTAATTAACCAAATTTCAGCTTCCTAATTTCATGATTTTAGAATTAAGACTCAAGATATGTAAACAATCTTATGAACACTTGATGATCGCATGCGATCCTTCAACTAAAGATTTGTTTATCTTGCTTAACTATTAAAAATTCATTTCTTGTAATATGTGGTAGGTTTTTTTGGATTAATTAAATTCTCTCTTATCTAAATTGTCTTTGTAGACATAAGTATTCTTATCTTCTGTATAAATCTCGTGGATCTGAAGCGTCGTTGCCTTCCTTGTTATTTGGAATATAATTATCCCTGACCCTTACTTGACAAGTGAAGCTTAAACTGTGTAAAACTTCCTCTGTGAACTGTTTTCTTGTGTCAATAAATCCCAGAGATAATCCTAATCTCTTTCCATATTAAATCAGACCATTGTTAGAATCACGTGGTTAATTGGGTGGTTCTTTAATGGATGAGAAACACCTCCAGGAATTACAACGAACAATGTGGTTTATTTATTAATAACAGCACAAAAAAAGGGGACAGAAATAATAGCTTCACTGAAATTCTCGATAGTTTAAAGTCCTTTGGTTTAGATGAGCAGGTGTTCTCACACGATGGTCAACGCTTCACTGGATTCGTGGATTTTCCTTAAGTGAAAACTTGTGTCTTCTACTTAAGTTCTCTCACTGAAGCGTCACATTAATGACATAAGAGCTCCTGCCAGGTAGTAAAAGAGAAATAAGTCACAGATAGAAAGAGAGCTAAATTAAAAAGCTTCCTGCTGTATGGACTGTAGAATCAATCGCCTAAATCTTCATTAGCAAAAATCTCTGTATAACATGAATATCACAAAGCCTATTCAAAAGTTGACTAGCTCTGAAATAGTAGTCTAATTAGGATCAAAATGTATTAAAATGCTTTACAATTATATGCTTTATAATTACAAAACAAAACAAATTGAATTAGAAATAACTATTTTTGAATATCTTCTTGGAACTAATACATTTATAGAAATCAACATTACGACTACCGATGTGATAAATAAATTGACCGCTGATTCCTATATTGTGCATTAGGGTATTTCTTTTATAATTAATAGTTTGACATTAATTGGAAGCTTTGTTGTCTGAGATAGTAAGTGCCAACCGGTCTTCATCTCTCGAAGTCAAGAAAGTGGTGAATCCATGTCTTTCTGCAGATACATTTCCATCACAACTTCACTATTGTTGAGACGCTGACCTACCTACTCTTTCCACGAAAGATAATAATTATGTGATCAGCTTTGACAAATATTTCAAGGTTGCCATACTATGGAATCGTCAAGTTTGTTATACATTATTCGGTAATAAATTGTTTCTATGTCGACTCACGAGACAAAGAACTTACTGACCTGTAAGTTTGCAGCTGTTTTGGATGTAGTAATTCCCAATTTACGACCAATCGATTTACGAACATTTATATTTACCACTAAAATTTGCAAAATATCAAAAAAAAAAAAAAAAAAATTCCAAAATTCTTCGCATATTTAGGGAAACTTAGATGTATTTAGAATATCTATAAAACATAAATAAACTTCATGACACATACAGTTGCTTTTACGTCAACCGGAACGTATCACTTTCATGTGCCTGCGTATCACTATTGTGAATGATAGCACGGTCACTAACGCGCATTCAGTGCCACGGGGTGCTCGTATTGACACAGCTATGTTCACAGGATTTATAGATTTTTGTCGTTCCACCAACGTTCGTTTTCAGAACCGTTTAGGCAATGTCTAGTAGAAGTAAATGGAGACTCACCTGTATACAATAGTAAACGTGCACCTGATGTCAATACGAGCATATCGTGGCACAGAACGCACATAAGTAACCGTGCGATAATTCACATGGCAGACAGAGAAAGTGGTACGTTCCGGTTGGCATAAAAGCAACGTGTATCCGTCATAAAGTTTATTTACGAGTCGAAGGACAACGTTTCTGCAGCAAGACTTTTGTTTGATGAAGAATATGGCTTTTCTCCGAAACGTGAAACAATGACTGCAATCAAGAAATCTGAAGACACTGGTTCTGTTACAACAAAACATGCTGCGAAATGGTCACACACCACAATCATGCCGAAGTGCTGGTGAAAAGTCAGAAAAAGTCGACCAAATCATTTTATTATTGTTACTGTAATCCAAAACTGACTGGGTTCGAATGATACACCCTGTATGTGTATATATATATATGCTTCTTTTTTTCAATTAGGAAAGGAATTGATTATCTTGACATAGTAATTACGATTTGTTAGGGGGTCGTCAACGGCTGTAAATTCAACCGTGAAACACATCACTTCGGAAGATGAGCTTCAGTTCTCTGATAAATTAGGCCATAAATCAAGGATTCAGACGAAGGAAAATTCCCAAATCACTTTAGAAAAGTTAGTTACAAAAGACAAAGCAGAAAAGGCCACGGAAGGTGTTTGAAATTTATCCTGACATTTGCCAAGTAATTAATTCCTTTGTTTTACACCTAAAATGCCAAACACACACAAAAAGTAAGGAAATGAAGTTAGGAATCTGCTTGATTAGGGTTAGTTTTAGTCCAGTTGCGTATTATTTCGATATTATTTGATAATCAACAGAATATATGAGAAAACAAGAAGTCCAAAGAGAACTTAATGCCCGTTTTCTTTAAAATGTTATTATTTTTTTTTTAATTTCTTTCTTTCTTTCTAATTTTTTTTTAAGTCGTCAAAACGACATAAACGAAAAAAAAACAAAAACCTACCTTTAATTTAAATTTATAATATATTAAAGACGAATAATAAACACTTTCACTTACCGAAAAATACAAAGGAATTAGAACAGCATTATTTACTTTAAAGAATTTTAAACTGGTTTACTTTTAATGGCATCCACGCGCAATTAACTAAAGGACTTAATATCTATTTTTTAAGACAGTGAAATTTTAAGTTAGAAATAGAAGACAGTAATGTAAGTATTTTACGTGCACTGAAATATCTTAAATTCAAAAATATAGCCATACACCTGTTTAAACAAAAACACATTTATACAATTTGAATTACAATACAAACGCAACTAGTTTCTCCACCGAGAGGTGGTATTCTCAAGCAATCTTGAGAATACACCTCTCGGTGGAGAAACTAGTTATATATTTTGGCTATATTTTGAAATTAAAATAGAAGACAGGTTCATTGTTTAGACTCCAATGCTGTTCAATGGGAATTTTTGTTCCTTCACGCGCTAACTTCTTGATAAGGATTCATTTGGAAAATATTAAAAAATGTAAAAGTTAGATAATCCTTAGTTGTTGAATAGGCATACCAAGTTTCAGGAAGATCCATCGAGCGGCCCAAAAGGTATTGGGGGAGGGAGGAAACACGGTTACACACACAGATGATCCTGACTGTCCTATTATAAAATAGCCTAAAAATATGAAGAACCTTTGCTGAAATTATTTATCCAAAAATATTTTTTTTGTTTTTTTTTTTAGAACTTACGGAAATAACTGAAAAAAGGAAAAGAGAAAAAGAAAACAGCACAGGAACAAAATAGGAAATTGCCTTTCTGATTTTAGATTATGGAAGGAAATTCGGAACGACCGTTTCATCCTTCTGCGAACTCATCAGCCCAATTCCCGCCTTCCCTTAACCGAATCAGAAAGGCAAGACCTAATTGGGCTGATGAGTCTGCAGAAGGACGAAACGGCCGTTCCCAATTTCCTTCCCATAATCTAAAATCAGAAAGGCAATTTCCTATTTTGTTCATGTGCTGTTTTCTTTTTCTCTTGTCCTTTTTTCAACTATTATTCCAGCACGTTAAATTTTTTGTATTACGGAAGTAATTGTCCGATTTTTAACCAAACTTAGATTTTAAGAATTTCTACAGTATCATGCCCGGGCCTCACATAAGGTAGAAACTCCTGCGATAACTGGGCTAACAGGACAAATGTAAAAGCTGGAAGACAAATCCGACGCTCGCTTGCCTTAACCCCCTGTAAAAGAATCCATGTGAAATTGGATGAACCCAAGAGATGAGAAAAAAATATACCCGACTATTGCATGGATCGAACCAGGATCCTCCAGTCAGCAGACAAATGCCGTAAGCTATTGAATATTTGAAATAAAATTTCATCAAAATTCAGTGTCCGTTTGTTTCAGGCGGCCTTGAACATAATTACGTTTTTTAATTATTTTCAACACTTTTTTTTAATGCGATAAAAAGAGCCAACGAAATGTCACTGAATTTTAAATAGGATCAATGGCAAATTAGAAATTTTTCTTACAATAGCCAGCAACAGACTTTATTCTGTCCAAGATAGCGATCAAAACTTAAAGGCTATTGTGAAATCATCTGAAGGTCACTGGAAAAAGAGCAATGCCTGCTCCTTCATCCTCTTTATTTTCGGGTCCTAAATTATATTGCTAATAGGAAAATTTGAATCTCGGGCCTCTTCCTGTCTGCGTCAGACGATCATTTAAAGGTGGAATGGGGGGCGTTACCTGCAAAGCTTTAAAAAAATACAATTCTAGGCTAATTCAATTTCGTAGTGGCTAAAAGGGATTTTTTTTATGATTTATGTGCAATTAATCTTTTATGACTTATGTGTTTTTTTATGTCTTATTAATCTATTATAAATTAATAAGACAATCATAATGTATACTTTTTTTTATTTTCTATGATATTCTTCGGCTAATTTTTATTTTATAGTAAATACACCTATAATTCATTGATCTGATATAAGTTGATTATTTTTTTCTTTCTTTTTTTCTGTAGAGCATTTCGCAATTGTCTTTGGATAACATCCTTGGAGGATTATTTCCCTTGGAGGATTATTTTATACTTTCAGTTGCGTGATTTGCTTTATGGTTCGAGCCAAATCCGGGCCGCGGAAGTATCACTGAAAGCAACGGAATACACAAATCGAAGAGAAACCGCAAACCTGCGTAGGGACATGGCCTAAAAGTGAAAGTGACCCATTTGAGGTCAGAAATAGATTAAGGGGGTCTTAATAAGGAATAAAGTCTATGGGCCCATCTCTCCATGTTAATGTTGCCCCAAACAATAGTCCCGTAATAATGTCAAAAATCAAGACTTTTAAAACATTGCCTTCAAAGTAAAATTCACTTGACAAATATACCAACTTAGGAAAACCTACGAACTTTAAACTTGGCATGCATATACACCTCGATATATATCATTGTACCACGTATAAACCTACCCCAAAATCTTGACTTATGGGCTCATAACCAGTTAACTATGTTCAGGTCACATGGTTCTGGGGTAGTTGGGGGGGGGGGGTCATATGCATACTGTTAGAACCAGTATCTCCAGGGCAGATGAATGCAACAAAAACCAGAGATCTATCTACTACGATGGCCGAGCAATTTGCAATCAAAGTTGTAACTTGACATGGGCATTATCTACGAAACAGTACGAGCTGGAGAGGGGGGGGGGGGGGGCATAGACATTATTTCTTATTAGGACCCTCTTAAGCTATTTGTGGCCTCAAATGGTTTTTGGTTCATTAAATGAGGGAAAAACACGTCATTTCCTCAACTGAAACAGAACATTTGGGTCTGAAAGGTTAAAATAGCTTTTTACTATTGCTCTGATAATGCATATCTTACATTAATACTTCATAAGATAATGATGGGCCATTATTTACACAATTTATTTCCTTCAGCAAGTGACTTTCCAAAAGCCCAGAAAACGTATCATTTGGGGATAAGGAACCAGATTCTTTTTTGCAGTTTGTTGAGAAAGGCTTTACCCAAAGTTTATGGATCTGTTGTATGGGATATATTCAAAAACTGGTAAAGAACTAATGACAAAATATCAGAGTCAGTTAAAGAACGACCTACTTTCTTTCTGGTTGAACTAAACATCCATCCTGATATCTGCAGGAACACATACACCATTTTTACTCCAAAACTTCAAAGCGTGCGTAAATATAAGCTTAAGGTAGTTCAGTCTGTGACTGAAGCTAAATTAAAGTGAGTTAACAAATACGAGATTCATAAGTATTTTACAAAATTGCTTCCTTGTTCTTTTTCATTTCTTCAACCAATTGTCCTTACTAAAGCCGTTAAGACAGATCATAGTAGATGGTCCTCACAAAGTACCTCCAATTCTCTCTGCTATGATACCTGGACTTAAGCTCCACCAGATCAGAGTTAATCCATTTTCTAATATTATCCATCTAGGTATTAGCTTACGTCTCAAAAGACGTCAAATCAATTTCAGAGGCTTTCTACCTTGGATAAATGCGAGTAACTTGTAAAAGCGTAAATGCCCCCTTTTATCAAGAAAATTACAGAATAAACTTGTATTTTTTTTTTTTTTTGTTAAGTGCAGACAATTTCTCTTTTGTCTACCAGATAGAAGACAATATTTCTACTGTTCGGTTTTGTTTACGAGAGCCTTCAACGCTTTTGCGCATGCGTCAGGTCTTCTTCGATTTCTTCAAAATAGGGGCGAGGAGAAACAAAGATGGGATGTTTACTTTTTATAGTGTTAGTTTACTAGTAGCTGCGTTCTATTTGCGCTTTTCGGGAAAGAATTATGCAAAGAATAAATAATATTGCTCCTCCGTTATTTCTTTCTTAAAAGCGAAAATGTCCAAAAGGATTTCTTAGAAAAGTACCCATCTCAGCGTATCACCCCTCGGTGGAGTAAAATCGTCCAGCAGTGGTAGCTCTGCCTTTCAGAAACGCACAGTACATATTATATTCAAAACAAACATATGGGGAAGAATAAAAATTCACGCCAAAATCTCTTAGCAAAAACCACTTTAAGAAGTAAAGCAGCTGACTGTAATCCTTAGCTTTGCAATACTGAATGAACCATCAAGATTAAAAAAAGAAAAAGTAGAAGACGGATTTTCTTCATTGGATTATCTGTGGAAGGCCAATTTTTAAGCCAATCGAACTCTTTGAGCAAGATATTGTAAGACTTCTGGAAGAACAATTTTATTCAAGATTTAAATGGACCAAAAGTCCACTCAATTTATTAAGGTTAAGTCAATGGAACACAGACTGTAAAAGATTTCGTAAAACATTAAACAAACTTTACCCATTTTGATTCTAGTAATAGAAATTTAAATTTTTAGCTTCGTTTCTAATACGAAAATGAGGCTTATCAAATCATTCAGTCTGTTTGTGTGTTCCATAACTTTTTAATCTCTAGATGGATCTTATTGAGACTTGGTATGCTTGTTCGAGGACCTTCTAACTTTTTCTCTATTTGAAATATTTCCCAAATGTGCGAGAATGCGACGATGATTGACTTAGTAAAACCTCAGAATCTAAACAATGGGTGAGACCAAACTATTTACCAAGTGTATATCCTGGAACAGGTGTTTCACGCTCTTTGGCGATCATCAGCCAGGAACAGTCACCAGGAAAACGATGTCTCAGTACTGAGGCTAACAGGAATGTCACTTGGTAAACAATTTGGTCTCACCCATATTGTTTATTAACAATCCAATGCGCAGATTCAATGTTTTATGCAATTAAAAAAATTCATTCAGGCCGGCGCATGAATTTTCTCACTTTTATTTCATTAGTGAGTTTTTTTTATTGTTAATTTTTGCTTTTTAGGCACGACTGCGACTCCCACGACTAAACAATGGATTTCTGTCAATATCTCATTGTCTGAAACAATCAACCTTACATTTTAGCAAATCGATTGCCCATGGATTGATCCGATTAAAACTAAATAAGGATTTTAATTCATTTTTTTTTTCAGATAACGGTAAGTTTGCACTATTTTAAAATTAAGTTCATATTAGAATTGAAATAGAAATAAGGCATTTTATTTATTTGTCTTTTCAGACTTTTTTTGAAAAAAAAAAAGGACAAAAGGTGGGGGGAGGGATTTCATTTAAGGAAAGTAGGTTTTAGGTTCTTTGTAAGGGAGTTTACGAGGAGCTGATTAAACACTGAAGACAAAATAATTCAACTAGTTGACTTGACAATTCGGGTTACCTAATTCTTTTCATTAAATGCTATGAATATGCTAATTTCAATCATAGATCCTGTTATTACGACCACGAGATCAAGTGTTGGGGCCAAGAGGAAGTGCTTACGTCATTCCATTAAGTCATCTACAATATTAGCCTGAGATTAGCAACACTGAAAGTCACCTCTCGCCGGAAGACGGAGAATGGAAAGGTAAAATACTAATCTTAAACCATTTCTTCCAAAATCGTATGAAAGAAACAGATCTTATATCTAATCTGCACCATTCTAGTGATGACAAATAAGTCAGGCATTATCAGTGGTTTAGGCCTCGATGAAAAAAGAAAAGGTAGTTTCAGCTCTAAGTATCCCAGTTAATCTAATATCCCAGTAAACTTAAACTAAGATTAATGTCTTACTTTTGATTTGCCTTCAAATGTAACTTTGTTTAGTGTTAAATGCAAATTGTTTCTTACGACGCTGTTACTACCCAATCATCTATAAATAAAGTTTGCCATATTAGGGAATAAACTTAACTCTTATCATGTTTGGAAGTTCATGTGGCAACAGTTATTTAAATATGAATACAATAAATCAAGTAATAAATAAAACTGATAATTAAAAGAAGGATGTTTATATTTGAATTTACGATAAAATTTGTCTTGTAAGATTTAAGGAGTTGGGTTACTTTCTATTCATTCATGAAAAGTTTACAAGGATACGTTTTTCAACAAAAAATCTCCCTGAGAGACCTGGAATGATTAATCCAAGAGCAATTGCCCCTTTTATATTCTTTTATCATTTGAACTGTAATTCCACTCAAGAAATTATTTCTTTTATTTTTTTTATTTTATTTAAGCGCAACAACAAATGTCAAATAGGCCAGAGTCTTTAAAATAAATGAATGAGAGGGAACTTTTAGCAACAACAACTTTGTGAAATAATGTAATTTTAGAAACCATTAACTTACATAAATTATTCACCAATCAATATATTGATAATCAGAAAAAAACAAAAGAACAGTTGCCCAATGCTTTAAGATTTGGAATTAAAAAAAACACAAAATAATGCCTTACTAATCCTTTTTTTATAAAATTTATTAAGTTAATCAAAAAAAAAAAAAAAATATTGATTATTTTGGATATGTGACCGTTGTTGCTTGAGTTGTGGTGACTGGTGATGTTGTAGCTCCAGCTTATTATCTATTTCCAGATTTACTCAGGATTGAATCCATTCTCAAAAATAAACACCAGAGTTCCTTCCCGGGGTTAAAGACGGACAAGCTTCGTATTGCCTTATGATTTCCAGCTTCGAGAGTACATCGCCGGAACCTCTACTTTCATCGCGTCCTTAAGGGCGACCTTCGCGATAACGCGTTAAGTCTTGCAAGATTTTATTTTTCTTTCTTTTTATATAATACAAGGTTATTTTGCTCATTTTAAATTTTGATCCAGCTAAATTCTAAATTGGAATAACTAAATTCGAGTCTAATCATATCAATTGTTGTACGCTCAGCTATCATCGCATAGGGGTGATTGCGCATGCGTAGTTGACCGGTGGGGGTGGAGGGGGATATATCTTGATGATGACTGGGGGAGCGATGAAGACCAAACTAATCCTGTTCATATTTAAATAAGGACCAGAAATATGAAAATGTACGAAATTTGAAACCATAGCGCAACGATTTCGGTGATCATTTTGTAGAAGAGAGGGGGTGGACACTAAAACAACAATGTGCATGTGTTTTCAGTTGGACCATAAATACGCTAATAAAGTTTTATGAAAATCGGCCCAGCCGTTTTAGAGTGATACCAGTGTAAACAGACAAAGAGAAGAAGAAGAATGTTCAAAGGGGAATAATAAGATCTGTATGCTCAGTTAATTAAATCTTCCTTTTAACTCTCAACATATCAGACACTGTAACAAAAGAAAAGAAAGAAGAGAACGAAATCAATATTCCACAAGCCTAACTCATCTCCCAGGAGATGGAATCTTCAAACGTGGTGACCATCTCGATTAAACTCATTATCTTATAAATGCAGTTTGGCCTGCATCACCCAAATTGGCTTTTCAGTTCAGATCCAACACAATTTTTCTTTTTCCAAATTACTCACAATCATAAAAAAAAAAAAACAACAACTTTATGCTAACGTTTCAAGCTGTAATGAATCTGATTGAACTATGAAAAGAATTACTTCTAATGTGATGAAATCCAGTAGATAATTAAACTCGTATTTATTAATATTTATTCCTTCCATTACTGGATTTCTTCAAACACTGATCAAGTATTTTTATCAAGGGCAGAATGGACGGAAAAGTAAATTGGAATTTAAGTTCGTCATTCAGAAACATTTTTGTTCTAACAATAGGCTATTACTAGAAAGACATTAAACGAATCCTTTCATATCTTTTGACTACTTTATGGTGATATTGCGGATGTAGAACAACGCTTTTTCAAATGCCTTACTGAAAAATAACATAATAACCAATTCTTGCCAGTGTTGAGGTTCTACAGTAATTGGCCAAAAAATAGATTCAGACACCTCTTATTTCTAGAATTCGTAAGATGGTTGTTTAAGGTCCGTCTTTTATGGTGATTTGCTCGGATTTTAAAAATTTCCCTGCAGAAGTCGTCCATTAGTTACTGATTGGCGAGTAATCAGAGTTCTTAGTCATTCCACAAGAGACTTAGTTGAGACTGAGGTCGAGGCTGGTGATGGTTTTGAACATTCATGTCATCATTGTTTAACAGACATCGTTTTGTGAATTGTTAATGTTGAAGAAGAACTTGCTACCAAAGGAAGCACAGAGATGTTCAGAATGTTGCACTATTCCCTGCTTTATGAATCTTAGCGTATTAAACGAGTAGATCGAATGGTATATAACAAGAAGCCACTTTTTGATATCCTCTACCGTTACACGTTTAGGTAGCATTCTCTTGCCAATTGTCACGCCCCCACATGCAATACCCAGATGGTCAAAGACTGCAGTGAACTTTACACCAGTCTAGACGACACTTTTATTCCTCTCATGATCTTTTGGTCACGGCATCAATTCCTGCCGAACTAGGAGAGGCATTCTGGAATTTTGCCACGCTATCTGCAACAAAGAATGTGATTTTGCATCACTTTCTGTTTCGGAACTCATTTCGGTAGAATGTCTTGATTTTGAAACTTGATGTTGATCTTTGCCAAGTGTTACATCAAATCATAATTAATCAACTGTAGAAGATGACCAATTTCAAGAATTTGGATTTTTTTTTTTGAAGAAATGATGATATCCTGTTGAAAGTCATCAAACTCAGTATTAATAATACTAGTATTAGTCTAATAATTTTGTTCATCTATGATCACTACAAAGGTATATCGGTCTCTTTCAATCTTTCTGAGCTACAGCTGTGATATATATTTCAATTGGTATCATGATACTAACGACCAGATCTATTATACCCGGATCTAAGCACAATATAATTAATGTTTGTGTTATTCGTGTGAAATCGAAACGACTAGAAACACAAAGAATTAAATCCTTCTAAAAACATCAAGTCATTGTATTTAAGGTCGTGAAACATCTTAAAGAGTATGACGACTGCAACCAATATATTAAAACAGGTTAGAATAAAAGACAAGGCACTTATTTAGAGAGATCCACATTTATTTGCATGTCTTCTAGTTTAAGCTAACCTGGATTCTCCTTTACAAGCTTACACTTTGCAATTCCTTGGTTGCTACACGTCGCAGTACATTAGGATTTAAATACTTCTACATACATACTTGTGGAATCTTACCTACGGTACTTCTTCTACTAGAAGCGTAAGAATTTAGTTTTTTAAGCTTCCGAGGACAGATCTACTTGGAAGTATCATCTCTCGTCAGCTGGGATTACTTAAAGATCTGAAACCCTCATCTAAGTATTAAACCTCATTTTGACATTTCAACTCGAGCTTTTACTCTTCAATTAATGCTAATTCTCTTCAATTACTGCTAATATTTATAATTCCTTGCTGTCAACAAAGGAAGTTTTATACATTTTTCTCATTATAGAAGCATATGACTTTAATTTTTTTAAGCATAAATAAATAAAATCTTAATTTTCTACGATGTACACAAGTAAAGAAGTTGCAAACCAGATGGTTGCACAGAATAAAGTGAGAATAAATTATTTAATTAAAGCAAAGGTAAAATACCGTTGCAATCAGTTTTTTCTGTCTTATCACGAACTGTAACAATCAAAGGAAATACGTAGATAGATGGAAGGACTTCAGATTCATATTCCCCATTAAACACCTAAGACCGACTCAAAAAAGAAGTATAACTGAAGAGATCATTTGAGCCCTCTACTTTAAAATTTATCTTTAAAAATAAATAGAAAATTAAATTTGAAAATAAGTTTCGTCCCATATAATTTTTCTTAGCCAGCTGACCGCTAAAAAAACCTGAACTGAAATTCTTGATTATGTTATAAATAACTTGATCGCTAAAACCAAGAGAAAGGCTATAAATGTGTGGAATAATATAAACGAATCTACAAATATTCGATCTTTGCGGTTGCAAATTTCAGGGCATGTTCATTCTATTGGTTGATCTCTGTAGAATAACGAGGCATATTTTGGTGCACGAGGGAACAAAATAATTAATTGGATTCATGCCAGACGTCATTGTCTGGCGTTCGGAAGTAATTATTGCCACTGTAGCCGTTGGATAAAAAAAAAAAAAAATATGATCACAGCAGACGTTGAAATTATTCAGAATTCTACGAACTTTCCTATTTTAGTTTTTATAACCTACGAAAAGTTATGTTATATTTTTTTGATTAGTTCTAAACATGTAATTGAAAATTTTTTAATACTGAAGAAACGCTATAAGAAAGGTAATGCATCCTAGGTTTTTATTATCTCTTGTAGTTCTGAACCCCAAAGAATAATAATGACACAGCTATTTCTAGTGCAAATGATTGGTATTTAACATTTCGAGGTTTATCTACTGGTCTTAGCTCAACCTTGAATATTTCAGCTTCCTAATATAGGTAATTCTGAATTATCGTAACAGCTACTTTTGTTCATATTCTTAAATTTACATTATGAGGCTTCTTGTTAACCTTTTTAAAGCTCTGTTAGAAATGTGCTTCTATGTAGATATGAGAAGTATGCAAAGAAAGCCATATCACAGAGCTAAGAATTGCGGTTTACTAACGTAAATTGAAACAAAAATACGTATTTGATGTTAAGACTAATCACAATTATTCATCAGTTAGCATTAGATGATTGTCAGAATGTACCTTATTGGGTGACATTCCTAAATAATTCAATTCTCTATTGATCAAGACTCCAATTTACCCAGAACGTGAAATGTTGTCCTACTTTCCAAGGAAAGTGGGACAAACTAAATCAATCAGTCTCAGGATTTACGTATATATCCCCTGTACAATAACCTTTTGAGCCCGTGAATGGATATTTCTGAACTTAATATGAATGCTTAAAGATGAGAGAACTTATCCATTGGTTCTTTTTGTATGAATATTTGTGAAGATCTTCATTTAACGTGTGATTAATATCTAGAGTATAAAACAAGGTAGAACACTTTAATAATATTAAGATTTCTACCCAATGTTCCATTATCCTCCAAACTGGTCCTAGGATCTACCCAGCCCTCAGTAGAATGGGTACCGGGTTTCTTTCCCGGGGGTTAAAGGCGGGCGTGCGTCAACTTAGTCTAACTCGGTCAAGAAGCGCAGGTAGCCTTACCTCCAGCGAACCCAAGGGCCTGCATAGTGAGAAAATGTGGCTACCTTGTTTTTTATTACGAAGAAATTAGTGAAAACTACAAAATTCTCCACAGAAAAGCATTAAAACTGAAACAGCGCTACCAAATAATGGATATTAATCCGTTTTACAAATTCGCGAGCACTTTGACAAAATTAATCAGGTTAAGCAACTTAAATGTATTTTTTTTCCCTGAAAAGTGGTAAAAAAAATCTGCGTTATTAAAATTTGAAAGCAATAAAAAGAATAATTCATCTCTCGAATTGCATATTTTTATTTAATGCAGCAAATTTTCGGAAAACAATGTTTACACTTTTCCTTCTTCAAGCCTTTCTTACATTGAAGATTAACAGTTAGTTTCTCAACAAAATGAGAGACTTAATTAAAATTATAATAATAAATTTAATATCTCAGTTTACAATTTGGCGCGCTCAATAACCTATCCAATTCTAACCTCGTAACATTTAAATTC
>JAFIDM010000179.1:38881860-38906216 GCA_023159025.1 Thereuonema tuberculata | reverse complement strand
TCCCATTTCATATTACATTAATGCACGTTAAACCTTCTTTATTATTATGTTTTAAATTTCGGAATTTAAATTTTCAACGTATGTATTCATTAAACATTATTTAAATAAGAAAAATTTAATTGGTATACAAAGTTCGTTTCAGCAATTCCCGTGAAAAAGGTTACCGGTATTTTTTTTATTTCCAGTTCACCTTAATAGAGCAATGCATTAACAATCTAAATATGCCATTAAAATCTCAGCTTCCCAAGATAAATAATACTGAGCTTTCGTAACTACAGCATTTTACTAATATATATTTTGAGCGATTAAAACCTACTTCTATGGATGCAGTCTGTACTAACGTCCAAAAAGCCACGTAAGCAGCTTAATTTTCTAAATTTACTGTTAAAATTTCATCTTCCTAAGTTTAGCAGTTTTTGAAATGTTTGTACCTTTACAGACATGTGTTATTTCAGCTGAAAATTGCATTTTTAATTTTTTTTTGGTCACAATTTCCCGCTTGCTGAATAAGGGCATGCCTTCTTTTTTTGACAGCTATACAGGTGAAAAATAAAACTCTCAATGGTATAAACAGAAACGTATTATCAGTCTGTACAATGCTTTCTTGTTTGCATGATCACTACAATTTTAGGCTAACCTCAAATATTCTGATATAAGAAAAAAAAAAAAAAGCAAAGGTGGACATGCTATTACTCATATTACCGTGAAATTACTTTCCTATATTCTTGATATATTCAAGGAGAACTGAGGTAATATTATGAAGATTATTAAAAATACAGAAGCTCATCATAACATTCAAAAAAATAAAAACAATGATACTTAAAAAAAAAAGAAAATATTGCTTAGGAGCTTGATTATTATACATTTAGTTAAAGAATCACGCTCCTGTCCTCAACAGAGGATGGGTAGCAAAGAAGGTGGAGGCTCTTGAGATCATCAGCTTGTCGAGGCCGATCCGACACTTGCCCGTCTTAACCTCTGAGAAAGAAACCGTCCCATTCGAATGGAGTGATCTATTTAACAGAAGCAATTTGTATTTTGATCCCTGCAACGAAATTTCATTTTGTCTTATGGAGTTTTTCTTGAGTAAATGATTATACGATCCTCATAAATATTTTACGATTTTTATTGATTGGAATAATGGTTTTACGATAATAAAAAAAAAAGTTTTAACTTAAAAAAAAAATAATAATTGTTTTTAATTCCGAATCCTTTCCATCAAAATCTGATAATAACGAACAGATTCAATTAAATCTCGAAAGTTTTTCAGATTTAGTTACTTTGTAAAATGTGAAAAAAAGTAGGTCTAAAAATATACTTAGATGTAACTGTTGTTCTTGGTCGTATAAAGTTTTTTGACCTGAAACTGCTTTCATTAGGTAACTGTATCTACAGGAACCGAGTGTGCTGAATACAGCTGTAGGTCTGTTGCTGACAGATTGTCTTTTTTTTTCCTTTCAGGCTAGACTTTGTAACAGCCAGACGTATTATGATGAGACAGAATTACGAGATATCGCCCCCTGCAGGGCGTAATAAGTCCATCCTAATACCTTCCCATCACGAAATCAAGGTAAATCAATGCTACTTTGTCCCAGTCTTCAACGTGGAAAAAAAAATATCTTTTATAAGATATCTTTTGGGTCATTAACAACATAAATAAAAAAGAAAAACTATAAACTTCTTCTTTAAACAAATTCCAATAACAATATCGTTTAAACTGTTTTATAAAGATTCTTTTTTTTTCTTCTTTACTTTCTCCAAATTGCGGGTAAAAAAAATGTAGAAATCAGGTAAAAAGTAGATTTCTAGAAATATTGGCATAGTTTGAAATGTCTTGAATATCTATTGATTACTTTCCATACTGCAGTATTCAGATTGCAGGAATATTATCGGCACGATAACTCAAGCAATTGTGTACAACATTTGCATTTTTACATTTGATGAAATTTTATAAACTTGATGAAATTTTGAATTTTAAACCTGGTTTAAGGACCAAATTATGAAACGACCCAACCAACATTAGCAAACAGTTCAACAAATTTTTGGGGTCATCGCCAGGTTGGCCGGTGACCTTCACAAAGGATTGCTCCTTTTCTGGTTCTTCTATCGAGGGAGGCGGGTTTGGGCTGACGATCCCGTTGAAGGGTGAAACAGCTGTTCCCAAATCCTCCCCAATAATTGAATCAGAAAAGGCAATTCTATTCATGTGCTGAAGCTTTATGTTCATTTTCGAGTTCAACAAATTTTGTCGTGTAATTTTAATTTGTCTAAAATTCAACTGTGAGTTTCTAGAACTTAGTGGTTATATTATATACAGTGGTGGTGATTATACGGATGTATTTTTGAAAAGCAGTGAATAACTAAAGAATTCAATTTGACAAGCCAATAAATCAAACAATAAGAAAACGAAATGCTACATAGTCGACATGAATAGGCCTAGTAAGTTTTATTTAAATTAATATTATCCATTTTAACTGTTCCTTTATAAAAAATCAAGACTTTGAGATCACTTAACTCAAATAAGAATAATGATTGAAATAAAAAAATAAAATAATGGCAAGCGTTAACTTAAAGCTTTGCTGTAGTGATTACTGTAAAGATATTTTCTTTATTATTAATTAACAATAATTAATGATTATTAATTATTTATATCCTTTATCAATTAAATAAAAAATATTTTTTATTTGAAAACAGTAAACGTTATGTAACCAAAAAAAAACTACTTAAAAATGATTATTTCTATTCTAAAACGAAGAAGAATATACATTGAAAACATAATTAAAAGAAGAACATTTCACCAAGAAAGAATTTTAAGTCACTTTCTTTCTTTTTTTCTTCATTCATTATTCATTCTGTGTGTAGATGTTCATATTGATCGTTTCCATATAGTTCCCAAGGACGACACCAGATGTCGGTGACTTCGTGCACCAAAAAATCATCTGTTCTAATCTCTATGTACTCTAGTTGTATTTATTTCATGAAAATTTCTAAATTTAATTTAAAAATATAATCTTTTTTAATTACTTGCTAAGTTTTCAAAATATTGTTGCATATTTAAAAACATTTCAGTTCAATTAAATTTTATTTTCAAATTATTGTTATTTTAAGCAGTTTTGTATTATTTTTATTATTATAATTTTAAGGAAATATAAATCTGTATTGATAAGAAAATGTAAATTTATAAATAATGAAATGTAATTGTGGATAATTATTATAAAAATACAATTATTATTTGGCCGCATTTTAAAAACTTATAATATATAAATTATGCGAAGTATTCAAAATATTGGGAAACATTGGGTAAATATACATTCAACAAATCTATTTCTTATCCACTCATTTATTCAATTTCTTCATTTACTCATTAAATTGATAACAAATATTCTAAACTAATAATATGTTTTAAATAAAAAGCAGACAAAAATCTTAAGTAAAATATATCACACAATTTTTTTTTTCTAAATTTCAAGATTAACTCTAAGGAAATTCGTACGTATTAAAGACTTCAGCATTCATAATATTTATTGTGAGAATCATTTTAAAAATCAATGCTTACTTCGCTGTACGACACAGAATCATTGCAGGGAAGACGGATTTCGTAAATTAATCAACTTGAGTTAAGATATTAATGAGTTACCAATGCATGGGATTGAATTTAACATTACATGATTAAAAGAGCAAAACAAATAAAAATAATAAGCAAATGCCTATTGTGTTTACTTCATTCAATTCAGATTTTTAGTTAGGAATTAGTATTCATGATTTTAGTATTTTAAGAAAAAGAATTTAATAAATAAGCACAATAATATTGTAACAGTTTATGTGTAAATATTTTTAGAAATCATTTATTTGTTTTTATCTGTATTTTATTCATTTTGATCTTTACCGTTATTTATTTTAAATCATTCGTCTTCTATTTCCTAATTATTGCTGTTCTGTTTATTTTTAAATTCTTTTCCGTTGCAGCCGTTTAATTAGTTAATTAATTTAATTTCGTTATTTTTCTTGTCCAATCACTATGTGTATTTTTAATTAATCTTCCAATGAAATCCTACTTTGTAAAAATCTGTAAAAACCCACGTTTTCTGTTTAATAAATCAATTCAGTTCAGTTCCAAACTTGACTCGTTGTTTCTTCGCTCCTAAAAAAATCTCTCCCACAAACACCGTTACAATATTATGATAAAAAATCATATTCTATCGCAATCCGTCAATTAGGAACTGAATTATTTCAACCAAACGGACGAACAGAAGGATAAATCTAACAAGTGTTTTCGTTACGCGTAACAATGCATACGAAAAAAAAAAATAATAAAATTGTGGAAGAATATTTAGACTTATTTTAATTTAGTATCTTATTAAAGAAATAATAACTTTAACAATCGTTATTTGAAATCAATAAAAAGAGTAACTAATATATTTCACAAAACAATGATGTTTTTAATAGTTAACAGCAGGTGGCGCTGTTCGTATGAAAACAAAATTAGAAAGATTTCAAAGAATAAATATGAGACAGAATAAGAGAGAAAAAAAATATTCCGTTTTCTTATGATCAAATATTTTCACAATCAAAATCCATAATACTATGACTGATAAAAAAAAAATAACAAAGTTAAGCCCTTTGAAATACCGAAACGCATGTAAAAACTCAATCTTTGATCTATATAAATTATTACACTACGTTGTATTAATTTTTCCACACCTGCAACGAACAAATAAAGAGCCTAAATATTTGAATTCTTCTCATTACGGATATTAAAACTAACAAGAAGTTGAACACATTAGAGCTTTCAAAAGTAATAAAACAGGCATATCTGATTGGGCAGATCACGGCCAATCTTGTAATCATAACCCAGACCCAATCGTCACAATTTTTTATCATATTATTGACGAAAAAGAAAGATTCATGATTGAATCTTGTGTCATTAATTCATTTCCTTGAATCAATATGGACGTCTCTTAACCGTAAAGAAGCAAGTTTCAAGAAGGGCTTTTCACTGGTTCAAAAGATATTAGGAATGACATAGACTGAGTGATTTAGGAGCTTCAGTTTTCTTAGGCTAAAATATATCTGTAATCTTATTTTCAAAGCAGATTATCAAGATTTTATTTTGAAAATGAACCTTTTTTTTTTATTTTTTTAATAATACATCTCAAACGTTATCATAAATAAACAATTCCTAAATTTGAAAAATTTTAAAAACTCTAATAAACTGAAAGCGTAAGACTAATTACTGTTGTAATATCGTAATCAGTAATTTCTGAGAAGCTGGAGATAACTTTTATTACCGATCTGAAAATTACTGATTGAATGTAAAAAAATTCAAGTTAAAACAAACCTTCACATTGTTGTGAGTCATTTTTGGGGAGCTGAAGTGTTAACCTCAACTTTGTCTCGCAATCTGAGCTATCATAAAGAGTAAATCTGACTGAAGAAGCCTAATAAGGCTGAACAGCTGTCCCAGATTCCCGACATGACTGCTCAGGGTGCGAGAATTTTTGTTTAGTTATGTGCATTTAAAAATTTTTTTTCAAGAGTACACGAGCTGTACATTAAGTTTTTTCTTTACATTAATACCTTTATGTTTGACCAGTAATACAGTATTGCAATGATAAAGTCGTAACTTCTTTAACAAACAATTGTGATAACAATTGATCCTTGAATGTAATTAAAATAAATTAAATTAAAAGCAAATCGTGTAACTTTTTACATTTTAAATCAACAGTTACGTTAGTTCCAGTATTTGCCTGCTGTGGTTGCGTCACGGGAAGTGGACTTCACTATACTCAAGAAGGGACAAACACAGTAAAAAGAAATATCTAAGTCTAGACCCGAATGCATTCAATTGAGAAGCTGGGACTTCTCAATATAAGTGACTTACTTGAGTCAATATAAGTAACGGAATATGAAAATAAAGTTATATAAACTTTTTTTCCAGTCAAATAATTGAACAGTCATATTTTTACTTTCCAATGAATGATTTGTGATCAATATTAAGGTGTTTTTTTTTTCTCCCTCGACAAAATAAATATACAGAAACGTTAAAGAACCATATTTTTTTTTCTTATTTTTTAATCCCAAATTTCGTAGTTGAAGTAAATAATAAATATTTAGGGGGAGATTCCTATTTCGACTCCTGTCCTTTCTGTTTAAATATCCAAAAATCCCAGTATTCATTATATAAGAAAATAAAATGCATTTTGCTCCGTAATATTTGTACAGTATTTTCAAATCGCTGTAGCATCGCGAGGAATTACAACAGAAAACTACTGCTATTTTCACCGTCTTCAACAAAATAGTTACAAATGGGAAAGGAAATCCTTAGAAATAACTTAAAAATTTGATTCATTATAAGTTATAAAGGAAAAAAATAAACAACTAGAGTTTAAAGTTTATAAAATTCGTTATAAATTTCAGACTTTAAAATTTATCTTTCTCGAAGAAGTAACAAAATCGTAACAACTTTAAAATGGTACATCCTGTATTTATTTACTGAAACTGCGATTTTGTTTTTCACGCATTTATGAGCAGTGAAGATAAAAAAAGTTAGAAATATCCTTTTAACTGCTGAATAAATTTCAACTGTATAAATATAGTTTATTGAGCAACAACTCGAGCTGCGAATATGATGAATTAGTCGGCATCTGCTTGTTTAAGTTATCACGTGCTTTTAGTCGATCTCATTTGGATGTCAGAGGGAACGGGTAGAGCAGGAAATCAGCTGGAATAAATTGGTTCCAATGATTTTTTTTTTTATTTGTCCCTCATTTTATCAAAAACCAATTCTCACGATTAAAATAAGAAAAAAAAACGAGGAGAATATAATTGCATCTAAGAATTAAATAATCATTCTTCAAAAAAAATCAAATGCATTAACGGTTATTTTAACTGTGAAAGTACGGCTTTTTTTTTTTACTCAATCACATTTGGTCAGCATCTCTCATTATATATTTGGGGAAAAAATATAATTAAAAAAAATCAATTAAAAACAAAAAAAAATTCAATCATTTTCATCGAAATTTCTTTCATTTTAAGAACGAAAAGTTCGAAAATAGGATAACGATTTAGACCCTAGACACCCCCCACCCAGGTCTTCAAAATTGTTCCAACAAAACGCATCGATGCGAGGCCTTCGTTGTAACTACTTAGTATAGCAAATGCCTCGATCGGTGCCTCCTATGCGATGCATACCTGAGCTTTAGCTTGTTTAAACATTTAGTTTGTGATAACAACAGCAAAGTGGTAGAGTAACGATTGTAAATATATGGCTGAAGGATAGGTTCTACAGAAACGAAAAAGATCAATTCCATATTTTATTATTATTATTATTATCTTAATAAATAAAAATGAATGTTTCTTTGTTTGTTTGTGCCGTATGCGTTCCTATACCAGTCATCAGATTGCGATGAAACTTTGGTGAGTTGTTGTGAAGGTTTCTGAATTAGTAGAACCGTTTTACAATATCTGGTGCGCCAGGCGTTTCAACAAATGAGTGTATTTCCGATTTCAATGTTTGCAGTTTCCGGTGCATCTCGCATTTGCAATGACCATCAACAAAGCACAGGGACAACACATGAACAGCTGTATGTGGCCTACTCACGGGTCGGAAAACCTTCTGATTTATTCTGATTTATGCACCAGACGGAAAAACAAAAAATATTGTGTATCCAAAAGAACTTCAATAAACAGAATTAAAACACAAACACTTTCTTTCTTTGAGTGGCATTGCAACGGATGTCGGGTACAGCTAGTTATTATTATCAAAATAGGTTTAAATAGCTGAATGACCGAGTTTTCTATTCTTATTATTTCCACTTGATTATTCTCTTTGTTTCTGTTTATGTCCACATCTGGTTAAACGACTGGACAGACGACGTTACATTTGTGAAGTTGCAATGTATACTCTAACTTTAACCGTAGGCAGAGATTTTTACCTCTCGCTTCTCAAAAACCGATCCACGAAATCCTTCGCAAGAAACAGCTGGACTGATTGTTTAGAATTCGCTAGGATGCTTATTGTAGTTGAACTTGAATATGAGCAAGACTATTTTCGTCTGCTGACAATTGACCTGTAGCGCTGCGTACGTAGCTAAGTCACAACCTAGTTTCATCATTAATTTAGTATAGTGATAACAGAGCAATGGAAAGGGTTTGAGAATGCTACTGAAACTCCGTTCATCTGCGATGATAACTGAAACAGAATTGATCTTCTAGACCTTGAACTTTAATAGAAAGGTTAAGATTCGTATAAGAAAAAAAAATTCCCCAGAATTTAAAACAAATGAGATGAACAGATAAAAAGACAATAAAAAACAAACAAACAAATAAACATTCAAATTAATTTCTATTCCGTTTCAATAATACAATAACTGAAATAAATTATTTAGGGTTACATCTGAGTCTCTTTAAAAGCTATTTACATTCTTCTATTCTTAGTTGATCTTTGAAGTGTTTATTTTTTCTTTCTTTTTCCTCAATTTCCGCTCAATTTCTCTTCAAACAACTTCGTATTTAGTGTAATATTTAACGTGCGTGAAATTGTTTTAAGTTAAAATTATTTAAGCCACCCTTGATTAAAAGATGAAAAATATTTATAGTTTAAAAAAAGCACCCTGCTAACGGAGTCCAATCTGCATTTTGGACGTAACTAGTAGGGTGCTTTTTTTAAACTATAAATAATTTTCATCTTTTAATAAAGTGCGATGGCTTAAATAATTGTAACTTAAAACTTCGTATTTACACATAATAAATTTCTTTCTTTCTTGTTTTTTTGTCATTCCTTTTTTTGTTAACTTTATTTTATAAAAAGAACCAAACGATATCAATAATAATAATATGATCCTGAAAGAACTTAAAAAAAAAAATCTTAAAATAACGTAGACTTAAACATTTTAAAATGTTTTTCTGTTTTTCTTTTTTTATTTATATCTTTTTTCTTAAGAACATAAAATTAACTTTAAAATTCTAAATATTTGATGAATACAAAAACTGTATATTTTCAATTTTCTGAAATAATTAACTATTCTCCTCCCAGCGAAAGAACGACCGTGGACACCAGATGGCGCAATAGTAGAATTTGAATCGATTGTATATGTCAGTGTTTATGGCGGGAAAGTTATGGCTTCTGATAGGTTTGCCTCGCTTGAGAGTCGCCATTGTGAATAGTTTCTCTCGACAAACTTCAGTCCTGGAATGATCATGGGTATAGTTCAAGGTCAGAGTCATTCTTTCGCTGGGCGGGGAATAAATCTTCAATTAGACCAAAGTTGCCTAAAACCGATAAATTTCACCACAGCAAACCATGCGCATATTAATTGATTACTTAAAGTGTTGAAACCCAATGGTTTAAGATATCGACAGAAATCCACTGTTTTGATTCCAATGCTTTTCTTTGGCAATTTCTGTTACTTTTCCGCGCTCATTTTTCGACAAAGATCGATTTGGAAAAGATAGTCTACAATCTTTAAATATGCACACCATGTTACAAGAAGATATCCCAAAGATTCAAAAGTGATTTAGAGGGAGGGGGCTCCCTTGCTACGAAAGCAAATGATACCAGAAGTGAAAATATGAGGGGAAAAAAAAATAGCTAAGTGGATGCTTTCAGTTTCTCGCCCTGGCAGTTGATAGTTCGGTCGATACAGAGAATGCGAAGAAAGGTGAGACACAACGGAAAACCCACTGAAATGAGGGGAAAATACCATGCATGTACAAGCAGTGTTTGCATTTTTTATTTAGAACAGTGAATGAAATATCCAGCCTCTGCCTGTATTTGAATCGTTAATCTCTGATTCTAAAACGCTTAATAATGTTAATTTAATAATAAAGAATGAAGATAAAAACGCACAACATAAAAAAGATCCACTATGCTAGTTTTGGCATTTTTATACCGGGAATCAAATACAGACTGTTTCGACCAGGTCTCATCAGTTTGATTCGCCCAGTACTCATAACTCAGTGGGATCCAAAGAAACATATACAAAGGACAGGCATGAACAAAATAATGGCCCTTGAATTAAAAAACATCAAAAATTTTTAAATTTTGGTATAAAAATGCCAAAAATTGCGTAGTGGATCTTTTATATGTTGTGCGTTTTTATCTTTATTCTTTATTACTAACATTCTTACGCACATTCAATTTTGCTATAATGTTAATTTAATATTTAACAGTTTCAAACTGGCCATCTTATAGGTGAATTCGAAGTTTTCTAAAATTCACAATAATATTTTTCCTCAAGAGATATTTTTGGACAAAATTGTCTTTAATTATTTACCAAAAAAAAAAAACCCCCAAAGAAAAATTTTTTAAAAAATTTTTACCCCCCCCCCCCTCCCCCAAAGAAAAAAAAAGGGGTTATATAATTTCAATCGATTTTACAATTTTAATATGATCATTTAGATGACCAATCCTTCATATTTCACAGAAATCCTTTGGATTTAAAAAAAAATAAAAATTAATAATAGAAAAGAAATGTAGGAAGTTAATAATTTATTATTGTTTTTTCATTGCTTTCTGAAATTAATGAATTCTTAAATAATAAAGCCAGAGGAATCTTGCATAGGTAAAAAAAAGAATTAAAAAAGAATGGATTATGAAGGACCTTTGGGTTTCACAAGACGCTGAACAAGCAACATATTTGATGCCGACAACTCAGCTTTAAGGTTGTCTGCAGTGGGGAACGACCAGTCACTTGCAGTCGAAAAGAGTGATGCATCGATATTTAATGATATCGCAATATTGTTTTGCATCCAAATTTAAACCAGCGATAAAATACAAAAATTCTATTTCTCTTGTATTTATACATATACTTTTTTTTCCCTGTAAATAAATAATTTATTCACAACAATTCATTAGGCAATTTCATTAACAATGGGATGTTAATTTACCAACAATGGAGAAAAATCACGAGACAATAGCTTGACACAATTCAATCAATCTATCTGAGTACTAAATTCAAATGAACCAGAACGGCAATAATAACTTCTAATACAGAGTATCTCATGTGATGGTTCGCGAACCCTTTGAGAGTTCGACTAAAAAATTCTGTAATGACGTCTCTATAAAATTAAATTCAAAATACGCTCGAGGGTTTTTATTTGGCTGGATTAATTAGGGGATTCGCGATAAAATTATCACCTCCGGATAGGCAGCATGTCCGAATAAGGCCTTGCATAATTACGAAAAAAAAGAGACCTTTGAAATCCTTTTTTTTTCCCGCTATTCCTATCAATAACCATTGAATTTATCATTTATTGCATGGATTTAACTCATTCTTCATTCTAACATTATAAATTCCTTAACTGATACAGTAATATTTCTTATCAGCTGCACTCTCTTCTCACCCTCATGAAATACTTGAGTAGATTCTACTTTTTTTCATTTTTTTTTGGTTGGAAGTCTTATTCCGACTTATGTCCCTTTGTTACGAAAACTAAATCCCATATATACAACCACTGCTTCCTTACCCTCTTTTAAAATGCATCAAATAGTTTGAAAAGCACTGTTTTACTGCAATTAAAAAAAAAAATGAAAATACATTTACAAATAAATTAAGAATAAAAGTAGATATATTAGTATATCGAATTAAAAATTAGTTAAGATTTGTGATATTAGCTTTTCTTTCTACAAATAGCCATTTTTTTATTATTATTTTTTCAGTGAATAAAACAATAAAAAAGATAAAATCGTTGAAAAACTTTCTTCCCTGCTCATCCTGATTATCTTTATTTCAGGACGAAATCTTTTTATACATTGCTGCTGGGATTATCGAACTTTAAGTTAACTGGATAAAATTTCAAATTCGTTTAAGGCTTTTAAAGGCTAAAAAAAGGGGGGGATTAAAGGTTAACGTTTTGTGACGTATTTTAAGATCTGCATTTTAAATATGGCTTAAGCGAGATCAGAAATAATAACAATAATAAAAAAATTATTAGACATAAAAAAGAATTGATAATATATGAGATAAATACAGTCACTCGAATATAAACAGAGGATACTGATGGTGGGATCGTATTCCAATAGAGCAGTTAAACAAACTGTCTTCAAGTTGACAAGTTAAGATGGACTCGAAGAAAAGAAACATTATTAACTTAACAAATACGTTTAGATTTATTTGATCGAAAAGAAACGGAATAATTATCAACACTATAAATTTTTGAATGGAAAAAGCAATGACAGAATTATTTCTAAACTTCCACTTCCGGTCTAGATTTCATTTAACTGGCGAAGTTAAGGAATTCTATTGCAAATATTACTGTTAAGGGTTTATTAACGTTCTGTTAATGAGTTTCTCGTATTATGAATCTCAGTAACATTTAAAAGAAAAAAACAAATAAAAACATAGCTTATCGATCGGCATATCTTGACAGGAGTAAAGCAAATGTGATCTTTGTGTGTGATTTTGAAAAAAACAAAATGTCCTAAAAAATCACTAAAGCCGGAAAAACAAAAACAAAACTTCGATACGACACATGATACAGAAAAGATCTAACTTGAAGATCCTGGATATCTTATTTAAAGATTTAATACATATTTTTATTCAATAACGTCTGGAGAGAAAACCACTGGTGAAAACTCATCCGTAATTAGTAGGTCCACTTCTTCGAACACAGGGAAGAAATTGTAGAAATTGATCAATAAGCTTAAATGCTTGTTTCTTACAGATTTCATTGATACGTTTTCTTTAAGATTGACTTGTAAATTTCTTTTTCTTCGAACGGAAACAATCGTGAAGTACTTTTGAAACTTGTTCACTGAATTGAGTCAACAATTGATTTGAACTGAGGCCAAATTTTGTCAGGAAGTTGTGATTTTTTTTTTTCACAGCCATATTTGGCGAAGGTCAACTTTTTGTCGCCTTTGTTTCTTGTGACTTACATCACAGCAAATAAAAAGGCTAAAAATACCAAGACCAGAAAAATAAGGAGAAAAAAAAAAAAATAATACACTTGTACAGTATAACCACAGTTATGAATTCTATAAATAATAAATCTCATATACAACAATATATATCTACTTTAATCTGTAATAAATTTAATAATAAATTTTAATCGATTTTGTAAAAATATTCTATTCTTTTTTTGAAGGATATTATAAAAACAGTTCTGAAAATTCTAAATGCCTTTTTTTTCTTTTTGAATGCATGAATTTGTAATGCATATTAAGAAATGGCATCCTGTTACTGTGTTTATAATATCTTCACTAAATTTCATAGGTTAAAGCAACTTCACACTCAAAACCTTGCCATTTCATATAGAGAAATTTATCTAGTGGATTATGTTTCTCTCGCCAGATGTCGTAACCTGTCTTGTTGATTAACAGTGAACTATGCGTTTTAATTTGAATCAAAATCGAATTTGATTGAATTTTGTAAGGACGCTATGAGTTTACGACTATTATAAATTGAATGTTTATTTTTGTCAATATTCAATGTATTCCTTAAGAAATTTAGCCGTCCGTAAACTTAAAGCCAATTAAAAAAAAACGCATTACAAAGTATTTCTTTTAATATTCTTTATATTTGCTTATTAAAATATGAACACTTTTGATGCAACCGCTTGATCATTAAGTTTATATTCACGTAAAATATGACAGAGAAGTGTTCTGTTCTAAAGCTATTAACTTACATGGAAGTCCCGTTAATCGATTGAAAACTGCGCGAAGGTTATAATCACGGAAATTAAAGAACTACAAGGATCTCTAATTAAAAATTCATGGAAAAAAAATGAATTTAAATGATATTCTACAAACGCAATGACCAAGTAATTTTTTAATTCTTCACTAAACAAATGACCGAAATCTTAAATAAATAAATAAATAAATAAATAATTATATCAAATTTTCTCAATCGTGTAGATCTATTAACGACACATTATCTCTCTATCTCTCTTGATATATATTAACGAAGTTAGGTTGAAGTATCTTACGACAGGCCTAGGTGGCCCATACAGTCGCGGGAGTTAAGGCGTTGGTGATTACCAGTATATCTTCAGAAGCTAGAGAATATGTCAAGGAAAGATTTAACTGAAAGATATTACGCTGATCGCAATATTTACTCTTTACATTTACACTGCTAATTTTAAAATCCCTAATAAACGGAAATAGCAAAATTATCTCTTATATAGTTTTCCAGATCTGTCTGTTTCCAAAGCTCTTCCTCTGTGTTTGGAAAATAATCTTAATTTCCTGTGAAAATAGAAATAATTTCTACAATGAAACGTCCGCGACAGGAATCGAACATGCAACCTTCTGATCCGAAGTCTTATCCATTAGGCAAAGGAGCTATATTCAAATTATTGTTGTTAAATATGTTTTATCAATCCCTCTGTGTGTGACGCAATGAGAGAAGAGCTAGAGAAAAAAAACATTAATTTTAGCTACTAGATTAAAATTTAAATTTCAATGCTCATTTGTTTCAGCCTACTACAAGCGCAGTCCAGACGAGCATTAGATGCAGAAGCTCACTCTGAGTGTCGAACTGAAGAGTCCACGTGAATGAAGAAATTAAAAATAATAATTACACAGAAAAAAAACTCCTACTTAAAAATACTTTATCTCAACTAAAAGCCGCCACATTGTTCTCCCGTCATTGTTGACGGGCTATATACACTAGTTACATTCTAATAACGATGAAAGATAGTGTTATTCCTATTATTTCATTTTCTTTTTTCTTTTCACTTTTATTCTTACAATGAACAGTTTACCTAGTACAGTAAAACCCAGATTATCCGAGCCCCGATTATCCGAGTTTCCGCTTTAACCGAGCTATCAAATATTTCTAGGAATTTTTTTTTTTTTTTTTTGGTTCTACATTTTCCTTTTTTAAAACTACGGAAAAAAATTCTGAACTTGATCTCACAAACACTCAGGAAAACGAAAGGAGAATTCGCAGAATATTAGTCGCAATTAATCTTCATTCGTCTAGTCCAGGGGTCGGCAACCTTTTGTTGTAAGAGGGCCAAATATTTTATGTGGGGATTACTGCGGGCCGCACTTGGGCCAAAAAGGGCCAAAATCTTATTTTAACAACCAAAAAAAAAAAAATCTTAAGACGCCCCGCGGGCCGCACCAAAACGCTTAGCGGGCCGCATGCGGCCCTTGGGCCGCGGGTTGCCGACCCCTGGTCTAGTCATATGACAACCTCCCTGAAATCGGGAAATGGAAACATTGCTGCAGAAAAACGCCAAAGTAACGTAAAACAAAAATAATTAAGACTTTAAGTAAAAGAACTCTTTAATTATCGTAACAATATGAATTGCGTGTGGTGTAGGCCTATCCGTATAACTTTTGTATTTGTTAAAATATACATTTAAACCTACACGATTATTTTATTTACAATTTTCGCTTTAACCGAGTTTTTCGGTTATCCGAGTTAGTCTTGGTCCACATTAACTCGGATAATCGGGACTCTACTGTACTTGTATTTTCTAAGTTTAAAATAAATCAAGATAGTCCTTTATATCTTATTTTTCATTATAAAGATCCAAAACTATAAAAGCAATTCCCTTAATGCCTTTGGTGCCCCAAAGTTTGAAATTAGCTTCTACAAAAACAGTATCACCATTTTGGAATGAACACTGCTTCGATAGCAACTCCAGATAAACCATTTGATCAACATTTCCCTGAAATAAAAACAACAAAATTGGTCTGTTCCGAAACTCTTGCCCAAAAGAGACATTCACAATAAAATTTTATAGTTTCTAATCAGCAAGACTACTTTAAGTTTCTGTTTAACTTTTTTATAATAACAAAATCCTTATTATTAATATTCAAAATTTATATTGACGAAAACAACACCTACATATTTATTACTTAAAGGTTTAGGTCTCATTCACCGACTGCTGGGAATTCTCAACCAAGTTAAATTGGACATCTTTAATATTTGCCAAAGTGAAAATTAAGTACATAAAGACGAAAGAAACAATAATTTAGTTTGCTATCTAAATAATGACACTGCTTTTAAATATCGCAGAGATATCGCATAAATTTCGTTGTAAAGGTTATCATTTGGGATTCGGAGCAAATGAAAGCTCTAAGATGTTCCCGCAGTGATGTCTGACGCTACCACAGAGTGATGTGAGTGTCTCATAAGATGTTTTTCGTTTGCCAGATCTCTATTTGGGATTTACTTAAACGTTGTACTTTCTGTGTTTCGTTAACTTTTAAAACGGCTTTTAGGATGGTATTGAAGTTTGCAAAAAATCTCGGAATGTATCATAAAGCGGTTCTCAAAGTCATTTCAAAGGTTCCAGAGATAAAAAACAGAAGAAAAACTTAGTAAATAGTAGGTTTTACTAAAAACAATAAAATTAGAATCAAGGGCAAAACAAGAATAAATAAATTGGCTTTCTGATTCAATTATCGGAGGGAATCGGGAATGGCCGTTTCATCCTGCATGGGACTCATCAGCCCGATCCACCATCCCCGATAGAGAACCCAGAAAGGCAAAAACTAAAGTGAAGGCCACCGTCACACCTGGCAGTGACCCTCGAAACCAAAAAAACAACAATAATAAATGTTGTGTTATTTTGCACATCCAAAAATCTTTTCCTAATAAATGATAGGATTTGAAGGCTTTTAATGGTAAAGAAATTAAAGTTCCAACTTAGTAAGAAGTAGGTTTTACTTTACTGACAATACTATTTCTTATTTTCTTTTTCTTTGCTTCTTCTTTTTATTTCTTTTAGAAGTCATGAAAACGATAAAAGCACAAATCGTACACTTATTTTCAAATTGTAATATTTACTAATTAAAAATAATACAAACTTCACATTTTGTGAAGTAAAATTAATTAAAAATCCGCATTATTTCTTTGTTTTGTCTTAAGCCAATCAATTTTAATCACTGAAATCACGCGCGAATTAATGGTTAAAGATTAATATTCAATGTTTCAGACAATGAAATATTAACAGAATAGAAATCCATTGTTGAAATTCCGAGGCATTTTCTACGGGAATTAATGACCTTCTTGAGTTAATTTCTGGATCAGGACCAACTTAGAAAGAATTTAAAGATTGGGAAGTCATTAGTCCTTAAATACGCACACCAAGTTTCAAGTAAATGCTTCCAGCGGTTCAAAAATTGTTGGATAGTACATACGCACACACAGACTTAGTGATCTGATCAGACTCACTTTCCTAGGAACTATTTCACGATGAGAGATGTTTTAAGAGATAAACTGAACCTGTAAATAAAACTACGTATCAGCAAAGAAAAGCCCAATGGGAAGTTCTAAAATACTCCTTCTATGTCCGCTACTACCCTTAGCCGATCAGGAGTTTTCGAATCTACGGGATCTGGGAAGTTTATGCGAACGGAGATGATACGCTTGACTGTATTATCATCATCTACTGTCTAACAGATGGATGTTGACGATCCCGTATTTTCGTGATTTCACGTAATTTACGCGAGAATAGTCTCTATCCATGTCTTCTCATAAAATATTGAAATATTTAAATGAATTATAATACGGGGAAATGCATGGGACTTTTACTACATTTTAATATAGTTTTAAGAAATTGAAGACAGTCAATAAACAAACAATCAATTCATTATGTAGCATTTTCCTAGTGAAAGACATTAAAAATACTAAATTCCTTGAGACCTGCTGAAGAGGCTAATGGCGAGATCTCGTGTTTTTCGTAATTCTCGCGCAAACGTGTCGTCAACATCCATCTGTTAGACATTATATTAATACAGATTCTTAACATAGAATAATAAAAGATTGTAATATATTTATATATTTTTTACAAGTTTTGCTCGTGATTAGAATAATAAAAGATTGTTATATATTTATATATTTTTTACAAGTTTTGCTCGTGATTAATAATATAATAGAAAGCAATAAAAACGAAAACAAATAATGTAATAGTTACATATTTTTCAATAATGCAACGAAGAGGTATGTGATGATAATCTATTTTTATAATCTTTGTTTTTAATTTTTCGTTATTTTAAAGAAAACTGCTGTGTGTGGTGATAATTTGTAAATTTTTCTGCCGCCAATCTTATACAGAGAGTGTCAATTTCCCTTCCTTTATTTCTATTCAGACATATTTTGCTATTGTTAAATAAGGCTTCTTTATCTATTTTTTTTTTGTCATGTTAAAAATCTAATATTTTTACAACATTGTGGATTTTAGCTCATATCTTTGTTATGTTTTCTAGTTTACATTTAATTTTTATATTTTTTTAAAACTCTTTTTTCGTAAGCTTAAAAGTATGCATTTTGTTATGCGCCATCTAGTGGTGTGATTTCAGTGATAACGTAGCATCTCAGAAATAGAAATTGTACTTTATAAACGTCTACAGTAGTCCGCCGTAAAGAATTATTATAATTCCACCCAGTGCTCGTAATTCTTGCACGAGGGAACAATTGAAAAGTCAACCACGCGCGGCTAATTAGCTGTGATAAAAAAAAACAGAAAAAAAAGTACTCAAATGATAAGTTTAATGGATAGCCTTTGGACTAAAAAAAAAAGCCTAATAACAATATTTATGGCATTTGCATATTTCATTAACTGAAGTTTATCACTTGAACCAGGACTCGAGAAAGGAATTAGGTCACTCTGACCAACAACGATTAGCAGGAGATTATTTTAAATCAATGAAAGGGATTTGATTTCACGATTAAGAGTGTTTAGGTTACTCGATATTCTTACAGATGGTTTTAACTGTACTTCGAAATTCTAGAAATTTATTTTTAAAAGTGATCGAGTGCGAATGAGTTTATTGTACACTGCCTATCAAAACGTAAGCTTAAAATGAAAATGGCTGGAAAGTGTTGTTATTACTTTCAAATTTTACAGGAGGATGTAAATATACCTGAAGCTTTACATACACGACGCCAATAAGTGTACTATGTTAAACACAAACAATAGAATGTGTTGAAAACTGAAATGACGGGCTACAATGAAAGCAAGACGTCCCTAAAACGACTTGGAGTTTAATTTCCTTAACATGACTTTTTTGTTTTTGTTTCTTTGTTTTCATTCTTTTTTTAAAGTAATGAAGAACACACAAAGTTTTTGTTTATTTTAAATCATCTGGGCGATACAACAACACAAATTTATACATTTCTGAAAAAAAATAATTAATATTAATAAATCCGCCTACCTACTTGAGTTGTTTAAAAGCGATTAATTTTAATCATATTAATGCAAGTGCAGATATGAAGGAGAGTGATTATATAATCAATGAGCGAATTAAATTTCCATTGTGACTTTCCATTAGAAATCCTAATGCTTTCTCATGGGAGTTTTATCACCTTCACGCTCTAATTTTTTCCCATACAGAAAAAACAGAATCCAAACCGAAAGCAAAAGCTACATTGTTTCTTCCCATAAAAATGAATACCAAGTTTTCAAAAGATCCATTAATCAAAAGATTTTAGAGGACAAACACACAGACTGAAGTGGTGATCCTCGCTTGTCTAAAAAGTAGATTGAAGATACTATAAATACGCAGTTTGATCCACTACAGTTTGCTGAGTCATGTCTCGAGAAAACTGACAGTGTTTGATATCTTTTGAACTCTCTCCTTTTACGTACAGACAATGTCAACATAAAGGATTGAGACAGCTTCAAATTTAAGTTTCTTAATCTAAGTATATATAAATATAATAATAGACCGAAAAAGAAGAAAAAAAGTCCAAATCTGTGAAAAAAAAAAATAATTATTAACTTCCGAAAAGTATACGGAAAAACTTAGCAGGAAAACCGGAAAGGCCAAAGATGGACAAATATCTGTTGAGCGAGTTTCGAGCAGCTCTTGCATGCTCCAGTAAACCCTTGGACATTACAAAGTCAGCCATGGAAGATCGAGGAGGATGATCATGAGGAGCAATGAGGTAGAATCTTGTCCGAAGACAAACGACCAGAAATGGCAGCTGTCGTCAGGATTGTGTCCCTCCTCTCTAGGGCTTTAAAGAGTTTTTAAAATCATTCTAATCCAGAGCTTCCGCGGCGCAGTGGTGTGCCGCAAGAATATTCTGCAAGTGCATCTGTAATCAACACTTAGCTTCGAACGAGTTAAATGTTCCTACTACAACAAAATGTAGACGTCAAATGACCTAAGCAAACATAAAATGAACTACATTTTACTTCATTCTAATACTTAAGGGTAATAAAGTATGAATTCGGCTCAAAATCAGCTTTAACAATATTTTAGGAAATCTTTAAAGGTTTGAAAGTAAACTACTTAACCAAAAAAAGCAAAAAAAAAAATCTGTAAAAATTTCCTGAAGTTTTTGAAAGGATTCTATTTTAGCAATAAAAGTAATGAAAAAGTTTTATTTGCAGTGGGATTTTAAGAATAATTACGTTTGGTGTATTACGGAATTTCTGCAAATACGAAAATGCGTCATGAACCAAAACAGCTTGAGCAGCACTGCTCTAGTCAACACCAAATGTGGTTTGGAGACGTTCCTTGTCCATTGTGTATTGACCTGGATTACCTTAATATATAAAAATGAAGGTTTCTTTGTTTGTTTGTCCCGTTTGCGTTCCTATACTATTCATCAGATTGTGATGAAACTTTGGTGAGTTGTTGTGCGCACGCCCGCGAAGGTTTCTGAATTAGTAGAACCATTTTACAACATCTAGCGCGCTTGCGCACAGGGAAACGCCATGCTTCACACATGGACAGCTGTATGTGGCCTGCTCACGCGTCGGAAAATCCTTCTGATTTATTCGTGTATGCACCAGACGGAAAAACAAAAAATATTGTGTATCCAAAAGCACTTTAATAAACAGAATTAAAACACAAACACTTTCTTTCTTTGAGTGGCCCTGCAACACACGCCGGGTACAGCTAGTACTGTATATATTTTGGGTCTGACATAACTTTGAGCCTGTTTTGACTATGACTTTGAGTTTTCTTGGAACCTCTATTTATCCCAGTATAATCACGAGCTGACATTACAAATGGACGATGTATAAATGCACTTCCTGTGTAAACAAACAAAAGTGAATAGCTGTTGAAGAATTACTGCTTTCTTTTAAGACGAAATGTATCATTAAAACGTTAAATATACTGTTAAAAAAGAAATATATCGTTAAAACGTACATTTCTATAAAATAGAGATGGGCAAAGTCGTTCTTTTTACTGAGCTAGTTCTTTTGAGATAGTTCTTTTTATTGAACTAGTTCAAAGAACTAGTTCAAATGAACTAAGTCGTTCTTTTTACCTTAACAACCAAAAAAAAAAAGGATTTCAAATATTTTTACAACCAAAAAAAAAAAAAAAAGGTTCTCAAATACTTAATACAATACGAAATAAACCAATTCCAACAGCCAATAGTGGAGTGGTAAAAGAACGAACTAGTTCATTTGAACTAGATCGTTCATTCAACTAGTTCTTTTATATGTTCACGAACTACCCATCCCTACAATAAAATAAAGTAAGAAAGTTACTTATTTAATGAAAGTTCACAAATGAAACTGAAATTGCAAGAAAACACTGTTACTTCCGGTGTCGAAATCAGCGATCGAATTGTAAACAAAAAAATGGGACATCCATCAATTGCATTGTGCAAGTCTAATATGAAAAGTAGTTTGCAGTTGTAAATCAACGAGCGATCACAATTCATTTTCTAACAAGGAAGTCACGTGACATTACAGCTCATCCTAAATGATCACAGTTAGTGGATTATGGTAAATACTACATTAACATTAAAGTTTAAGTTGACACTAAATTATTCTGTCCATGTAGACACAACAGGACAGGAAAACAACATTATTTATTCAGTTTAATTTCGTTTGCAGACAATTCCACTGTTTTTGGTAGAATCATTAGGCTGTTTTAGTCATTAGATTCAAGTACTTGTTTTTCAATTTCCCTTCATCTCCTTATTTGCCGTTATTTTCATTTTTTTTGAAAATTAACGGTAAATTGCCTTTGTGTTTTAAATTTTACAATAACGGTTTAATTATATTTCTTACTGAAAAAAAGGTTTAATAAAAATAGATTTAACAGAAATAGGATATATATATGTAGGATATCCTTGGCTCAGGTTCCAATGCTTTTCTAAGGTAATTTTTGTCGTTTTCTCGCACTAATTTCTGGAGAAGATCTGTTTGGAAAAGATGTCAAATAGTTGCGTTAGATCATCCGTGGTACTTAAATATGCACACCAAGTTTCAAACAGATTCATCTGGTGGTTCAGAAGTTATTAGAGGTAGGCCTACACACACACACAGAAACTATATACAGGGTGATTCATAAAGTACTGATGGTTTTTACCGCCCATATCTTGAAAACTACTGCTCATAAAAATCTAAAACTTTTTATATAAAATCGTCAAACATATAAGATTTATATTTTCATGTTATTATTTATTCATTATTATTGAAATTCATTTTATTTGCGTTCAAACACCCTAAATATATCGTATATTTAAATAACTGTTGTGTTTTGTTTAAACTGAACTCTGGATCCAATATTCAAATGATAGAGAAACCTAATTAGGAAAATTTAATCTAAACACTTGATTCCTTCGTTTAATTTAAAAATAAAACTGTATTTTTTTGAAAATGCATTCTGACAAATGACTTTCTTGGGAGAAAGCTCAATTAGTTAATGAATCAGCAGTGCACAGTTCCAGATTCTGCGTGACGCGTGCTAATATTATTTTAAAATCCATTTGCCTGAAGTAATAACAGTTCTCTAATGGATGCAGGTCCCCCTTTTTATCATGAGTCTCGTTTTATACCTACTTTCCAATGACCTAATCTCGTGGTAACCTTGCCCTGCGCTGCCCTATTCAAATATCATTGTGGGATATCTATTGAATGGAAGCGGGGATTAGCTCTTCCTTCATTTACATTGGAGGAAGTCCATTGGAGAGTGGCCAGCACCCTGTTTAATGTGGGAGGGAATGGGAGGAATAGCTTCATCGAACGCAGGCCTGCTCTTATCTTCCTTGCTGTCACTCCCTTAACGCTGAAGCCTGACATAAGGTGTTTTGTTTTTTCCTTTTTTTTTTTGCAATAAAAAAAAAAAAAAAAACTTTAATGAGGGACCCGTCAAGTAGAATCAATACAATATGTTAATACAATACAATGAGTTAACGGCTGTCTGCATTAAATAATCATATAAATAGAAGCACTGGAGCAAATCGAGAATAATATTACAAACGCTAAAGAAAACAGAAGAGGATCAACTTTATATTTCATAAAGTTGAAGGAAGGAACACGAAGATCACAGGATCTATTTTTTTTTTCAAATAGTAATTATTATTACAGTATTATTATTTAAAATCTTGAAAATATTACAAGAGAAAAATGGCGTCTCCATATTTGTAAATTATCATTATGATAATCTTCAACTTTTCTAGTAGCTAAAAATTGATTAAATTTGCATAAATTCTTAAATTAAATGTCCCTAATAGTTTTAATCAATTTGAAAGCACGAGCCTGCAATTCTAGAATATACCACGTTTATCGATTCATTGTTAGATTCCAGAAAGTTCGTTGTTTCTGGTCATGAGTTCTTTCCAATGTTTTTCTAAGAGAATTTTTGCCATGTTCCACTGAAAATTTATCCAAGGGATAAACACAAATTTTCGAATTAAAAATTTAAGATCATCTCTTATCTGTACTGTACATTCATGAAGATCTTGGTTTAAAAGTTAAGCAGGAGACATACACATCAGATATCCACGGATGTAACGATTTAATAGGCTAATAAAAACTAAAATCTTAATGAACATACAAAATCTTTAATGGCAATTGTCTACATAGGTCTGTGATTTCTTTAGTGTGGTTGGTTTTGCCAAGGCTGTAATTGAAAGACTGCATCGGCTCCATGATTTAAAATAACATCACCCAAAACCTCATTTAAATTTCGGCATCAATTACCAATTGCTTAACATTTCAGTTACGTGTTTCTAATCTCGTGGAAACCACGTTGTAACAAGGGGTCATGGCCGCGCAAGGGTCGTCGCTATGACATTGGCCTCTCACCTCTGATTACCGTGGTTCGGTTCTCAAGTGGTTTCGTGATGGTGGACGATCCGCGCTGGGCAGGTTTTCTCGGGGTTCTCCCATTTTGCTCTGCGCTTCTACCACCGTACTTTCTCTCCATCTGTCGTTACGTCCCTGGGTTAGTACAACAGATCTCCGGTCGCTGTGCTCGACTTCCCTGCCACATTCACCACATCAACCTAACAAGGGGCCTAATTAAACTAGCACAAGAAACTTTAGGACAACTGATGATGACAAAATTATGAAATATTTCTTTTATTTTCTACAAAAAATCAAGTACAGTGTTGGTACTAAAAATTTAATTCGTCAACCTTACCTGTCGGCGTTCCTCGGTTCACTAAAATAAAAGTAAAGAAAGTAATGAAGTATTATTG